>CM024671.1:17619631-18219631 GCA_014182725.1 Eucalyptus brandiana | reverse complement strand
TATCCGCCTGTAAAAGCTGATGGAGTCCATGTGGGTGGTATGGAGCCCAGGCTTAACTTTGAGGAGGATATTACCCAAGTGTCATCTGGTGTCATTGGTACAAATGTGAGTAATGTCCATCCAGACTATGGCACTTCCCAGCCCAAGGGGACTGAAAGTATGTTGGATGTAATTCATCCTACCATACCGGAAGTGGAATATGAGGTATACACAATTTAAGATCCATGAAAGCCACCAACTGGCAGCTTGTGAATGTCATACCTTTAAATGTATGATACTTTTTGTGAATTTTCAGGATGAAAAGTCAGAAGCTCCTAATATTGGTCAATCCATTGCCGATCTTTCTTTGGGTGACTTGGATATCAGTAGCCTGCAGGTATGATGCTTTTCTTTAGTTCTTCGATGAGATGCACTACAGAAAATATCTCATCTCTCCACTTGTGGTTTAATAGTAATGTCTATCTTAAAACATATCTTAGGGAATTTTTCTCAGGTCAGACTTGCTGGTTCCACCTGTTGCACTGAGAATTAGCTCCAGTCTTGTTGTTTCATTGTTAAACAACCTTTGCAGATCCATAACTAGATTTCATCACGTTTTGGTCCAGTCAATCTGGTCAGTTCCTCATAGCTAATCATAAATAATTGACTAGATGATTGATAGAAGCAATATCCAAATTCCAAATCTGCCCCCTGTAGAATCTTCATGAAGTAGAATAAGTTCTTGGGAAGATCAGAGAAGAACAACTTCTTCCTCCGTAGGGATTGGGCATTAGTGGACATTTTTAATTCTTCACTTGGTCCTTATTAGTGTTTCCAAAGTCAACACCTCACCAGTTACCTTTGGAGTCGCACTCACATGGGCCTATAAGTTCACTTTCTTATATAAGATGAGTCTGTCAATAGTTTGATAGAAGTATATATAATTAAGCCAGTTCAATCGGATCACAGCTTGAAATGTTGAGGTAGAGAAATCACCTATTTATCGGAAAAGACAAAGGAAAGGGGAAAGAATGGCACATGAGATGGAGCAGGGATTGAACCCCTGCCATATTGGGAAGTTGAGGGGATCTTTACCACTTGGACATAGCACTTCCTCATTTAACAAGCGCAAGTTATTTTGTTTTGGAGAAACAACTGACCTCGCTAACTGATTTGTCAAAAGAGGGAGCTTAATGTGCTTGCCTCATGCAACGTGCTTTACTCAACTTTTGTTTCAGCTGCCTGCTATTCTAAGTATAGATATGTGAGTATCTTATGACGTTATCAAAAGCTGAACCCACAGTTCAAATGAATTTTCTTCGGTTGCACTGATTGGATAAACCACAAAAACCTCCTCAGTTTTTCTTCTGGTCTTGTTTCAAAGCATTGAGATATTTTTCTTTATAGTATTGGCTGCTGAGGGACATCTTTATAGTTCAGATCATTATTATGGTTTTTCTTTTTTTTTTTTGGGACAGAAGATAGGAAACTATGGCTGCTTTTGTCATTGAAGGGAAAACAGAGATTGCTTTTTCGGAAAATTTATTTCAGTCTGAAGTATTATGAATGTTCAGTTCCAACAGTTGTCTCTATTCTAATTCAGGCAAATCTGTTACTTGATATGTTGCTTGCTAATCCTGCTATGATAACGTGATAGAATCCAATTCTGCCAGAATACTGTAGATGGAAATTGAATATTTTACATGCAAGCCACACTAACCTTTTCTTGTTATTGTGAACATTCATATGTTGAAGGATCAGTTTTTGCTTATCTTCTCCATGCAAGTGGAATCTTTGTGAATATTGTCTTCAATTTGTTCCAGAAGGTGTGAAAGTTGAAAGCTGGTGGGGAATTATTTAGGTGCTGAAATAGAGTATCCATATATCTTGAAGTTCAATGAGATGACTATGAATTGAGTGGACGTTAATTTCAGTTCTGTTGCCAATGCCATCTCTCAAAACTCAGTCTACTAGTTTATCACCATTAGCAACACTATGATATAATTTGTTACATTAACGTAACGGCATATCATTATTGTTAAGCAAATTACTAGCTGGCAGTTTAGACATCTATAATGCTTATTCCTGTGTGAGCATCACTAATATAATGGTCAGAGTGTCAAAATTCTCCGTATAATCTACAGTTTTTGTTGTCGGAGAACATACTCTTTCTTCGAACAGAAAGAAAACCCTGGCGTTTGTCAATGTTTATTGATACTTTTATTTGGCACTGTATCAGATTATAAAGAACGAAGATCTGGAAGAACTGAAAGAATTGGGTTCTGGCACATTTGGGACTGTTTACCATGGGAAATGGCGTGGAACGGATGTTGCAATAAAGCGCATTAAAAAAAGCTGTTTCACTGGTCGTTCATCAGAGCAGGAGAGATTGGTGAGCATTCTCTTGCTTACTAGTCTGTTCTTAGTAGCTACACTTTCTCGTCTGTGATTTTTATGCCCTTAACAAGGGAGAACAGGGAGAACAGGACATCTTGTCTTTTTATTTCTACATTCAAAATAATTATGTCTTATTATTCTTTTAGACAGTGGAGTTCTGGAGGGAAGCTGATATTCTCTCAAAGCTTCATCATCCCAATGTGGTGGCATTTTACGGGGTTGTTCAGGATGGCCCAGGAGGAACACTGGCTACAGTGACCGAATACATGGTTAATGGTTCTCTAAGACACGTTTTGCTTTGTAAGGACAGGTAATCCAAATAAACATTTGTAAGGTTTTCTACACTGTTGCACCGGTCAGAGGGAGATATAATTTTTTACCATTCTTCTCAATGTTTTGTGAACACAGGCTGCTTGATCGTCGTAAGAGGATTATCATTGCTATGGATGCAGCATTCGGAATGGAATATTTGCACTCAAAGAACATTGTACATTTTGATCTGAAATGCGATAACCTGCTCGTCAACCTGAAAGATCCAGCACGTCCCATTTGCAAGGTGATTTAATAAGTTCAGCTCAATATTCATGAGGTTCGTTTAGTTTGATGAAAGAGGTTTATATCAGTTGGTTGCCTTAACTTGTGCAGGTTGGTGATTTTGGATTGTCAAAAATCAAAAGGAATACTTTGGTTACTGGTGGCGTCCGGGGAACCCTTCCATGGATGGCACCTGAGTTGTTAAACGGTAGCAGCAACAAGGTCTCTGAGAAGGTATGGGTGCAATTTTTCCGTTGTTCATCAATCGGACTTTGTCCAGCAAATTGTCTACTTTACCTCCCAAAGAGGATATCTGGGCTACACGTACTGTGCTTTTATATCCTAGTTGATTACTTTACTCATTAAACTTTAAGAAGAACCTTGGTCCAGTAAGGACTCTTATTCAAGTTGTAAAGTCCATCTTCACCAAAACTTGTTAGAAACGTCAATGTTTCGACAAATATAAGCTTGCATGATTTTGTTGGGTGCTTTAGACCTTCTGTACCGAATAAGTTTCCTACTGTCTGTTTGCTTTCGAAGTCTCACAGCAGGGACATGTCTCTCTTGTTCGTGATGTCTTTCTTTCTTGTTTTCAATCATGGACAGGTTGATGTCTTCTCCTTTGGCATTGTCCTTTGGGAGATTCTCACCGGCGAGGAGCCTTATGCCAACATGCATTATGGAGCCATTATAGGTGTGTGGAAGTGGAATATGTATATCTCGCATATGACTTTCTATAGAATATGTACTGGCTTAGCTCTGAATATCACTTCTAAGTTGATTTGGGAGTGCCTTGCATGGGTTGAGAGTGGTGGTCCTCTGTGTAGCTCTGTGTTGGTGTAGGAGACTCCCATCATATATAAATTTCACTTTCTGTAGACCTTTGTCACGGAGAATGTTTAATCCTTCGAGACAAGACACTGAGAAACCAATATGACATCATATTTTGTAGTTTGATGGGCTCTGTGGTATTTGCAGGTGGAATTGTAAATAACACGCTGAGGCCCCCAGTGCCAAACTTTTGTGATCCTGAATGGAGATTGCTAATGGAGCAGTGTTGGGCCCCGGATCCTGTGGCCCGTCCATCCTTCACAGAGATCGCTCGACGCCTGCGTGCTATGTCCACATCCCAAGCCAAACCACCTACAAACCAAGTCTCCAGGTGATGGATATCGAAGATTGAAAACTCGGCCTCTTTTTCTTTTTGGTTGTTACCATTATTAATCACCATTTGTAATGCCACGAGGTGTTTATAGTGGGGACTCTACAGAAAAGTGTGTATTGTACGGGAAGCAGAGATGGCCTTTGTTCAAAATGCCGGACTGTTGGGTATTAAAGGTGTGTGCATGGCTTGAATGTGTAATTAGACCTTCGGAGAAACCATTCTCTGTACAACTATTATTTTTGTTTATAGTAAGTACAGTTGTCAAATAAAATTATACCCATTTTGCCTTTTACCCTCTCGTTCAAGGTCCATGTTACTACAGCCGTGATGCATCACTTCCATTGCAAGTCATTGAGAGGCAGTGGTATTGCAATTCTAAGACAGAAAAAACAGTCACCATCTCAATCAACATGGATGAGTTTCTGTTTTGCACCTGACCCACCTAACTCAATAAAGTCTTTCGAGACACAGTGATGGCTGTAATCTTCAGTTGCAACAGACAAATTGGTTTTGAGTTTTATAATACAGTGAAGCAGAACTTGTGATCCGTGTGACCTGACTCAGGATGGCAAATTATAATGTCCGGTGAGCCCTGACTGCGAAAAATCTTTTTACAGTTGAGCATATCTAATGAAACTACGGGTAATTGGTCCAAACGACAGCATGGATTTTTCTGTATTAGTGCATAAGGATTTTCGAAAAGCCTATGTTCGAAATGCTCATCAACTTGAAAGGTTAGCGCTGAGAATGTTATTTACCCATCACATTGCAAAAGAATTATCATACATAAAATATCTGGCCAACATTCAAGAGACTCTCATGAGGAACATTAAAAATCGCACTATTTTCCCTGCAGATCTTCCTGAGGAATGCATATACATAATCAACAGTAATCTTCTTGTAGAATCTGGATTCCCTGCTCGCCCTCACAACCGTATTACCCAATATGTGCACCACCCCTGCATCTCTACAACTAGTTAAAAACTCTAATTCATCTGTTTCAGTACGGTTGCCCACCTGTCCAGACGACATCGTCATACTATTCGGCCGTGACGGTGGAGATTTTTCTGGCATGATGGAGTCCATTGATGAAATCGTGAGGTCCACATCGGAAATAGTAGTTTTGGCATTCTTAGACAGAAAGGCATCTCTCGATTTCTCAGTTTGCTGACCATATATGCTATAATCATCTGAGTCCGAACACCCTTCCATCATGGACTCAAGCCGAACGAAGAGAAAAAGACTATCAAAGAGCTTCCTTTCAAAATCATCATCTTTCTTACGAAGGTCTTTGTATCCATACCTTGCAACGCAGCGGAACATGTGAAAATTCTTGGGTCCAATCCGCTTCACGAGGAACCTCTCTTCTTCAGGAACCATGTACACCGGAAGATCTTTAATACAGACAAAAACTACAACAGAATGCATGGCTGGAAGGTTAGTGATGAAGTGGGAAAAGATGCGAGGCACCCCACTTGCAAGTTCTGTGTATACAAGCCCAATGCCAGGGACTCGGACCAGTCCTAAGCTGGGGCCCAGCCCAAGAATCCAGGCCATCGAAACCCGACTATGCATCTCAAACTCATATCGCTTGACTGTGCCGTAGTGCCAAACATACATGATCAGAAGAAATGCTGCAGCAATAACTAGTGGAACCCACCCGCCCTGATTTATTTTGAAGAGCACGGCAGAGAAGTAAGTACACTCCACTATTAGTGACAGGCCAGTGAAAAGTAGGACGAGAAGCCAATGGCAGTGCCACACTAAAATCATAATCAGAACCATGAGGGCCGTGGTTGCCAGCATAACTATTACAACAGCTGTCCCTGTCATGGAATGTGAAATAGACATTAGGAGATATGAGGTTGATGCAGGCAATCGATGTCTATAACATTAAATTCAAAGGGAGTCATGGAGTTCCTCCCACGGAAATTGCCACACTAGGATCAC
The DNA here is from genome assembly GCA_014182725.1 of Eucalyptus brandiana. NCBI lineage: Eukaryota > Viridiplantae > Streptophyta > Magnoliopsida > Myrtales > Myrtaceae > Eucalyptus > Eucalyptus brandiana. Next base: position 18,213,606 of record CM024671.1, on the reverse strand, counting down.
TTGACCATCTCTACTACCATTCACCCAAGCAAGGTCATCAAATAATAAAGATGGGACAGAAGGGCTATGAGACCAGGCTCCAGATATCGTTTTTCAGTAGCTTGCCAGCTCAATTTATAGCTTTAGCATGCTAAGGAACACTTAAAAGGGTGACCAGTCTACTCTTCCAGGTACATGATTGACTCTACTATCTTATACCCAGGACTATGCTCCTATCTCTTTCTGGTTTACTTCTGGGGCAGCATTATTAAATTCTACAAGACAAAACACCTAAATAAGAGAAAATTGAGGTTTTGTTATTCAGATCATTAACACATCTGGGTATTTTACAAAAGAAACTATCTGGTTGAGGGTAAGGCTTACCATATGCATTTCCAATTTGACTTTTGTTTTCAAAGCCAGCAGTGACAGCAATGCAGAGGATCATCAAAATCCAGTTTATATCAGGAATGTATATCTGTCCAAGAAACTTCTTTGATGTATGTATGACTCTGACCCTAGGAAAGCAGCCTAGTGCGAGTGCCTGCTTGATTATCGAAAACGTAGCAGAAATCGTGGCCTGGCTGGCAATTATAGCAGCTAAAGTTGCGATAACGAATACTGGCCAGTATATGCTATCTGCAAAATAAGAAGTAATCAACCTACACAGGGATGGCTTTGCTTCCCAAGAATATATTATAAATAAAAATATTTGCAAGTGCAATGTCTTCGCACAAATCAAATAAACCATTTGTGAAGGAAAATAAATTTTGAAAAATCTTGAAATGCATAAAAGAGATTTGTTGACTGATAAGCTTCCACTAGAACATGATTTAAACAATGATATTAAGAAGTAATCAACCTACAAGGGAATGGTTTTGCGAATATATTATAAATAAGATATTTGCAAGTGCAACATATTTGCACAAATGAAATATACTATTTGCCAAGGAAAAGAAATTCTGAAAATCCTGAGATGCGTAAAAGACGAGTGCAGTATCGTTGACCAATAAGCTTCCGCTAGAACATGATTTACACAATACACAAACAAAAAGGACCTTAGGCATTACAGCTGCCACGTGATCCAACGATACATAAACTCTCTAGATGCATAAAAGAGGAGAGCACTTTTGTAGACCAATAAGCTTCCACTAGAATATGATTTAAACAATACACAAACAAAAAGAACCTTAGGCATTACAGCTGCAACGTGATCCAAACATTACAGAAATTCTCTTCGATTTGGCCATAAATGAGTAGAAAAATGACTTCTGCGGATATGCACATTTCCATGCCTCGTGTCTCATTTCTATGCTTGGGGGATTTTAACTAACTGTTTTTGTATCATAACCTTCAGAAAATGCCTCCACTGATCATACAATTGTCACCACTTCCTTGTTATATCAAAATAAGTCACACTTGAAAAAATAACAATTGAAAGAAAGCTATCAGTTCAGTTCAGTTCAGAAACTGAATGAAGTGGAAGACACACTTACCAATTCCTATGTGGTGATTAAGGTCATTTACAATTAACTTTACCTCCGCAGCCAGTGGTTCAAACAATAGTCAAAAAGTGACACCTTAGTAAGTACACACATTTGAGAGGAAGGGAATAAAATCAAAGAACTATGTGCATCTTTTTGTTTAATCTTTATTTTTCCCCCTCATGAAGTGGTGTCAGATGCATAACCTCCTATGTAGTAAGACCATCTCTATTGCTAATACAAAATACACTACCGATACTGATGGAAACAGCATTATCCTTGTTCAGAGGTATCATTTCTCAATTGCTGAAAAATCAACAGAGATTACACATAAGTAGCTTGGTAGCAAGATAATGCAACTAAATCATGTTTTACCCGCTATCAAATTAAGCTTTAGTTGACATGGAACAGAGGCACCCAAAAGGAGGACTCTCTTAGTGACAGTCCTCTTTTGCTTGAAATTCTTAAGCCATAAAAAACTTTGATAAGATAAACATGTTAAATCAGCAAATAGATCAACTGGTTTCAGCTCTTTCATGTCATAAGACATGCAAACATTGTGATGAGCCATCTCCGGCCAAAACTGAACAAGTACCTGGGATAGATTTATAAAATGCATCAATCACGTGGTCCTCGTGCTTCATTAGATAGGCCGCTTGCCCAGAATAGGCTAAAAGAAGGGAAGGAAAGACAACAACTGTAAAAGCAATCTGTACAGCCAAAACTGGAAAATGGCCAAGATCAGCATAAAGAGCCTCAGTCCCTGCAACGATAATCACAAAAAAGATAAGCACGACTCCACCAAAAGCTTTTCATTGAGAAAGAGGTGAATCCAACCTGTGATACAAAGCATGACGCCTCCAAGTGATGTCCAACGATCTTTTCCTCCACGTTTGAGGTATCGATATATGTAAGCAGGAGAAAAAGCCCGAAGAACACCGGCATCATATTTCCAAATATTATAGATACCAATTCCTCCAATTAAGAGGAACCAAAGAAGCACAATGGGTGCAAAGAGCCAACTAACTTTGTCCGTTCCATAGTGTTGCATGCTGAACAGAACTACTAATACTACCACAGCAACAACCACGACTACTTCTGCACCAGAGGAAAAGAACTAAGTGAGTACATAGAAATAATCAAAGGTTCTTATTTGCCAAAAAGTTTAGATTCTTGGGGATACTCACTGCTGCTAACATCGGGATGGTTTACCTTGATTCCTCCAGCTGCAGAAAGAACTATTCCATACTGTATCGTTAGAATTATCTTAAGCAAATACAATCAGATAAAGAGAAAACAAATGATGCCAAAAGACATCACTGCTTACCAAAAACAAGTTGTTCACAGAAAAACAAAACCATCTATGACACATCTCGGGCAGGGAAAAAAGAAATTAAGGATGGAAGATGCAAGTGATAATTGTCCTATCTGTTCATCCCTTAGCAAGCAATTTGCAGTTTTCTCCATTTGAAGGTCATCTCATCAAAAGTATGACAATTTAACCATGCAGGCTTATTTCATTTTTTGCCTGAAAGAGCACATGGGATTTCCGTCACTCACATAGACCATCACAACTCAAATCTCCACCAAAGATTTGAGAATACCAACAACAGTTACGTGATTGACAATATCGATGGACTGAGCATGAACAGTGCATCATCAAGAAAGATTTACATTGGTATTCCACAGATTCTAAGTATTTTAAAGATCTCTTAGATTAATTAACTCCATTTGAAATGTTCTTGAAAAATAAAACGTGCAAAGCTACAACCTAAAAGACTTCATACAAGAATCTAGTTGAGGCACTGACTCTTCAGGTCACAACTTCTTGTTACACCTAAAAACCAAACAACACACACATCAGTTTCTCGTCCACCGGTCGCATATTATCGTTGCTATTGACTAAACAAACATAATATGCTACTCCTAATGTTTCGGTCGATAACCAATATTAATCAGAAGAGAAATTTATTAAGTAGGGAAATTAAATGCACCGTGTATAGCTGACATCTATATAAAGATATGAATAACTGGTACCTGATATAGCTGGAGTAAGAATTCCATCCCCAATCACCATGCATGTGCCAACAAGGACGAGAATAAGTAAAGCATTCTTCCTCGAAGGACGTCTTTCCAACCAATTCTTGGTCTTAGCCGCAAACGACTGTTCATGGAATGCGGAACGACTGTAAGTCGTCAGCTCCTCATCAGTTCGATGTTGGTTGGGAATAGTTTTTATTTTCGCATGTCGACAAAGCAAGGAGTAAAGAGCAAATGTTCCACCTATGCCATTAGGACAAAAGTTACACCTTGACAAATCCTATGAGTAAAACCTACATCACAAGCACAGGCATTTACAGTTTTGGCTGGTGAAGCTCAATATGAAAATTTTGGGTGAGACTCTCCATGTTGCTAGAAGAATTTGATTATGCAAAAGAAACAAAAGCTACTGATTTATGGACTGTGACGCTTTCATCAACATAAAGTATAGATTAACATTTTATGCATCTAAGAGATTCCAAAAAGATACATAAGAAGAAAAATTGAAGGGGTAAGTACAGAAGGGATATGAGTTTACCTTGACCATTGTCATTAGCTCTACAGACAATAAATACATATTTGATAAGTGGGATAAGCGTCAGAGAGTATATAATTAGAGAAAGAGCTCCCATAACATCCTCCGGATCCTTAACTCCCTGCGGGAATGTATTATAGAAGACGTACAAAGGAGACGTGCCCAAGTCTCCATAAACAACCCCAAGACTCTGGAATGAAAGCCGAAGAAGCAACAGAGCAGAAAATTTCTGAAAAAAAGGAGGAAGTATTGAGCACACAATTAGATTCGAATGATTGTTAGCCCCCAACCTGACAGGTCACCAACTATACCAGATCATTATTAGTACCTGCCGAATGTAACGTAAAAGCACAATTATGAAGTACCACAGCCATAACACGTTGCAAATATTGACATAGAGCCATAACATATTGTACAGGGGACACAAAGTCATGATCTGAAAATTTACATCAAATGAATTTGCAGTAACTTAAGCTTTACCAGAAGGAAATCACTGCCTCATAAAGAAGTATTGAATGCTCAAACTTGGCCTATGCAAGAAGAGAGAGAGAGAGAGAGATAAACAATACCTTCTCTCTGTACATGTTTCTCAGCCTACCAGCCTCCTCATCCATGGGCTGATCAAGCTTCTGATCCAAAACCCACATACTTCCCCTGTTATCACTCTCTTCATCAATTTCAGTTCCCGAATTCATGTCTGAAACCGATTTCATACAATCAAGTTCGCCCCTTTCCACTCCAATGGCTTCTTCAAATACACGGACAATCGATGGCAGCCGCCCAAATCCAAGTATCTAAAAACTAACAACCAGGCCAACTGGAACTCTAGAAGCGCTGACCTTTCACTCGAGTTCAACGCTAGAATTGAATCAGCAAATGCATGCAAATACACCCAGAAAAGTCGACCCACAAATCAAGAGGCCGAATCACCACACGCAATGCAGTAAGCTTGGCTGGAACTGAGCTCCGGCTCTACATCTAATTTGGAAAATAGCAGGAACACCGCGCATGAACAATCGGAGAGCTAACAAAAGCAGAAGATTCAAAGTTATAACGAAGACCCACCGAGGGAATCAACATAGGAGCGACATCAAAAGGGCCAAACGGACCAATCAAGAACAGACGAAGGAAGCAGGCATGCAAAACCTCAATCCCCGAAACAATAAACCAGAAGAAGGCAAGAAAAGGAGGGGAGAGAAAAGATTGCTCTTTTGCATCAAACTGAACTACCAAGCAGTCGGCTTGACCGTGCCTACACCTCGGTAGCTGAATCAAACCATAAAAAAGAAAGAAAAGGAACCAAGTTCACAACATTTCAAGCATGCCCAAAGACACAGTCAGCTTTCAAGAAAAGAAAAAAGAAGAGGAATCAAGAAAAGAACAGATGGGCAATGAAAGTAAGCTCGGGCGCCCCACTTGCGAAAAAAACCCGTGAAAGAAATTCCACCAGAAAGAGTTTGCCAGAACTTGGCAGACAAAGACTGAATTAGGTAGACGAAGAACCTGGGAGAGAGAGAGAGAGAGAGAAATTTCTTTATCATTTCTTCCAGACCGGCATCGTAGCATTGGTGATACAGTGTTGGATCTACGTGCTACCCATAATTATAATATTGAAAGAGATTTTTTTTTTTTTTGTCTTAAATTAATGTTGTATGGAAGTATAAGGATGTGAACACCTTTTGTTGCTATTAGCATGGGAGGATTCTCTGGGCTGCTACCATCCGGGGAAGGTGATGTGCCATTTGTTTGCTTTTTCTGTGTAATGGGTCAATTCACGATGGAAACACATCTTCTTATTTTCGAATTTTCCTCGATTATCTCATCAAGATGCATGCATAAGCCGTATTAGAAAGTTCTATATCAGTATTCAAATTAGTTTAAATTTTTAAGTGACTGTATATCTAGTTGAATAAATTGATTGGGTCAAACTTTGGCTCTCTCTTTGACAATCTTCTCTAGATTTCTACCGCTCGCTCCCAACAATTGATGTCTACCCTCATAATTCGATCCGAAGCGATGAAAATGATTCAAATTGAGATAAATTAATGTAGAACGATACTTGAACTAAAGGAGAGAAAAACCAACACTTACTCACAATTGAGGGTGCAATTGTTGAGATGAACATTTAATTTCTGTTAGGAAGTCCCACATTGAAGAATTTGTGTGGTGGGGAGCCGTTAGTGTATCGAGGTTGATTTATAACTATAACTGGTTAATTTAAACTTTTAAGAGATGTGAATTTAACTAAATAAGTTAATAGGTTTGGATTTGAACTCTTTCTTGAGAATTTTTCTAATGAAAGGTTTTGTACTTTTATCATACTCGTCCAACATTTCTCACCCTAGAAAATCAGAATCGGTCAATTTTCTTGCAAGCCACACAAGGAAACAAAGAAAAACCTGAAAAAAAACAAAAGAAGGCCAAACATTTCCAAGGGTAACAAAGACAATTTGAAACTTTACCTAATTATGCAAAAGTGACATATATTCACAGATAACACGTTTTCACCAATAAAAATGTGGGACATTTCCTTTCTCTATCAAAGACATAGAAAAGAAATCCATCTATATATCTCAATCACGATTCGTAATCTATAGAAAAATGAGTATTGAATATGTATTAGGTCAATATTTCGAGATGTGTGCATATTTATATAATAATTGCTTAGTAATCACCCAATGATAAAACCTTATACTAAAAAATAAAAAAATAATAAAAAATCCTTATTCTATTGCACACGTGATCCGCTGCTCCTGAACGTTTTTAATGTCCTGCCCTTCCAATTAAAAGCTTCATCACGTCCCTCGCTGGGGATTATCTTCCCCAATTATTTATTATAGGAACTTAGAAAACATTCAAGCTGAGATTTTAAAATGCAGAAAGAATACAAACTTTTTTACAACGTTTGCCCGCAAATTTCGCTTGATTGTGATATTAAATTCTTTAAGAATTAGTCAGAGTCAAAAGGAGGCTTGTCAAATAAGTTCCTTGAGGGCCTTAGACTATTCCAGCATTAGGAGATTGAGAAGAACGCGCTTACGCTTCAGATAGCAATAGATACCATTTTAAAATGAGTTTTACAACTAACAACAACTACCCCAGGAGAGCACTTTTGCAATAAATAAAGAAGGGACATTTACAAATGTCATTATAACGGCTTCTTTTTATGATATGCACATAATTGAAGGCGATAAGGAGATAACCACTCAGCAAATATATTGATTGCGAACATGACTTCAACTATATATTAGACCTATTAATTGTGAATATTGCTTCTTTTTCTCGATTATGCATTCCAAATTATTCATCCAACTTAGCGAATTTCACCGAATGGGAAGCTTTTTTTTTTTTTTTACAAAATTTACATAATAAAAAGCGGGCAATAGGTTTACAAAAATTCCGAGGAGCAAGTACAGGCTGTTCAGCGGAACTCGCTTAATCTTAGACCAAAGATTAGATGCGCAGTGCTCGAAATTTCCATCCGAAAGTCAAACCACAAGGGAAATAGTTGACCGGGCTTGTGTTGCACGTGCTTATCCTTTGATTACTAGGGTTTGCATGTTGGTGGAATGGATGAACTTTTTCAGCTTCAGGACTTCGTTACATCCCAATCGCGACGGACGTGGGCCGTTCGTGAGACGTTAAGTCCTCATCCTACGTGCGGTGCAGCTGCGCCCTTTCTCTGGTTCCCCACTTTTCAGCAGCCTTTATGGGTGACACGAAGGGTCGCCATCGGATCGAGCGATGGCTGTCGTTGGTTGCCGATGAAGACAAGCCGGACCTCTCGAGATGGCAGGGCCGAGTCTTGATTGGCGCCAATCGAGATCCGACGAGTGTTCAGCAGAGAAGTGAGTGAATCACGGACAAGTTGCATTATCTATCGACTTTTTTACCCGATTTATGGATGAAGTAGATGGTTGACGTGAGGGGTGTGATGTGCAGGCTATTCCCCAAAACAACGTTACTATACATATCAAGAACCGTATCGATCTTGTGCGATAGACATTCTACATTGCAGAGCTACTTCTGGTTGAAGGGAAACCATTTCAACAGCAAAATAACTTCTTCTTTTTTGGTAGTTTGAGATGTCCATGCTTTCCATTAATGCACGACATATGCTGCCCACCAACCTTTTTTTTTTTTCTGTTGACAAGTCAAATCATTTATTATTATTTTTTTACAAAAGGAACATGTGATGCATTAATAATGTGTGTTGCTAAAGTCCAATCATTGAATCTACATAAGCACAATTCTCCCTAATATTATGGAGATGGCCTGTTGCTAAAGTTCAATCGATGAAGTTCTCTTTATTATGATACATATATAGATTGTATTAGAAGAGTTCCATATCTATTTCCACTAATTAAAAGTCCGGACTTTGCCTGAATCATCATAAATCTGAAATCTTTCACGTATAATATATCTAAAGATTAAACTATAGTATTATTACTGAAATTATCTAAAGACATAGTGATCAAATGTATGTATTTGTCAGATTATTATCAGCTTCTTTTTTTTTTTTTCTAAAAGCACATGTCAAAATGGAAGCTCAAGGAGAAGAACGACTAGTGACATGGGAAAATAGCCTCTTCTTTAAGCTATTCTAATTAAAGTCAACTTTTTCCTGCTTAGTCAATGTTGTGGCTCACCATTGTTAATTGGATGGCATCCCGCTGATCGCCAGATGTGCAATTTAAAGTCCATGCTGGCGGCTGGCTGGTGCTGTAGCACTGCAATGATGGTCTCAGCGCCCTGATTTCTACAGAAAATGAAAGGCCCTTCCCCATCTTGTTGGAAGGAATCATGCTTTCAGAAGCTCAGATCAATTCGGAATCGATGCTGGCATGTCGACACTTAACTATTCTTGGTCAAAAAAGCTGCTTGGATAAAATTTACGCGAGTATTTACATGACCGCGATCATTTTTAACAAGGGGTAAGCAAAAAAAAAAAAAAAATCGAATTCAAAATCGGCTCGCTCTCAGAAGTTTTAGGTTTCAGGTGTGAACCTGCTCACCTAAATTAGACCGCACCGATAATTCATTTTAATTCTTATCATTGCAAAATGTTAATTGTCCACAAAAAGGTTTTTATACCTCGTTCTCTTGTTCCTCCCGATTTTGTCCTAATTGCGTAATTGCCCATCTCTCCGCTCACGCCTAGTCGCTCAAAAATTACCCATCTCGCTTCTCATGCTCAGTCACTCAATACCTCTCGTGGCTTGCTCTAGGCACTAGCAGCCTTAGTCGTTGCTCACAACATGAATTGCCCTTCTCGTAGCCTTGCTTGTTCACAAGTCACGACTCTTGTCGCTCCTCTTGCAACCTCGCTTGTCGTTTCTTTCTCTAGTGAATTCGAAATCCTAATTGCCATGTGCCTCTTTTCTGGTTTCTTCACTCAAGTCTCGCGTCTCTCTCATGCAACCCTGTCCGCCGCTTATGATGCTAGTTGCTCCCTCTTTTATTTCGCTGTTTTTGCTTTGTACGTACTGTGGTGCTTATCAATGATGGTTGTCGATGAGAAAATACGAACTAACGTGCTGTAATGCAAAAGCAAGAATACTCATGGCTGGTTCCTGAACTCACTCGGGAGCCAGTGGATTGATTCCCAAATAGGTCCAGGAACTGGTGGGCAATTCTTGGTTCCTAATTTGTTGAAACAGCTTTTCACGGGTAGTTTTTGATTTCAAGGTTACCCTAAAACCGATCACTCCTACTTTCAACCCTCTTAAGAAAACTGACTCAAAAAATTGCTCTTTCCGGGATGGAAATTGGTTCCGAAACTGAATCGAGTCACTTGAAAACCGATCCAAGAACCCAGTCGTCGAGCAGGACAATCTCAACGGATCTTCGCACGTTTCCGAATTGACCGGAACCGCGTACACCATAGATTTTGGAGCCAAACAAGTGGGAACGACGATAGTCAGCAGACGGGAGGGCCGACGTCTACACTGCAGACCTACTTCTGGTTGAAGGGAAACCATTTCAACAGCAAAGATTTCAGATGTCCATCCTTTCCATTAATGCACAAGATATGCTGCCCACCGACCTGTTCAAAAGTCATAATTAGTACCTATATTTTCCAAAAGGAACATGTGCTGCATTAATAATGTGCATCGCTGAAATTCAATCACTGAATTTGCTGAAGAACAATTCTCCCTATCATTATGGCCTTTTGCTAAAGTTCAATCGATGAAGTTCTATTTATTAGAATATACATGTGAATTATGTTAGAAAAGTCTCACATCAGAGATCAATGTGGTGTTGAGCAGCTAACATATCCTAATTAATAGGGGTTAACATAGTTTCAAGGTAGAACCTGTAACTTGAAAAATGGATTAGTAGAACCTGTTGGTTCTAGGTTCCAAAAATTGGCGAACCTGTTTTAATGGATAGATTCTAGGTTTTAGATTGATGGAATTTGTAACTTAGAATCTAGAACAAGTTTTTGTATTTTTTTTTTATCTATATTTTCGCGCAATCTTACATTATTCTATGACATTTGATCATGAGTGTAAAATTTAAAACAACTTTTTGTAGTCTTTTATCAATATCTCCGCGCGATCTTGTATCATTCCATGGCATTCAATTAGGAGTGTGAAGTCTGGAACAACTGGTTTGACCTTTCATTTTATGACTGAAAGTTTTACTTCACTAAAGTTTTTTTTTGTCTAAATATAAGTTATGGTCATTAAATTGTAGCGGTAAATAATGGTCATTAAATGTGATAATTCATTGCAATCGTTCAATTAATAATGCATGTGGAACTTTGATAGACCTTGAAACTTATGATAGGGTGAGTTCTAAGTTTCAAGATATATAAAACAGGTTCTAGGTTCCAAAAAGGAACCCATTCCAATGGATAGGTTTTAGGTTCCAATGGAACTTGTATGGAATCTAGAATTGCTCACTCTTGCTAATTAACTCATAATTCATTAATTTAAGCTTTTGAGTGAAGATGAATCTAACTAGATATATTGATGAGCTCGTATTTAGGCTTCCTCTTGCTGATTTTTCCAACAAAAAAAGAAAATTATCGAACTTTTGTTACATGCTCTCAACAAATGATATCATCCCAATGTGTATTTATAGGGCAAACTTCTGCTGTACATATTCCCAACCCTATTTCCACTACTGAAGAGCTTGGGATTTGCCTTGGGTCATCATAAAACTGAAATCTTTCTCGCATAATATATCTAAAGATTAAACTATAGTTTTCTTACCAAAATTACCAAAGCCATAGTGATCAAATGTATGTATTAGTCAAATTAATCAGCTTTTTTCTAAAAGCACATGCCAAAATGGAATTTCAAGGAGGAGAACGACTAGAGACATGGGGAAATAGCCTTTTCTTTAAGCTATTATTATTAAAGTAAACTTTTTCCTGCTTAGTCAATCTGATTCGTTTCTTGCAAAGACTAGATTAGGCTGACCATGTTAATTGAATGGCATCCCACTCATTGCCAGATGTATAATTTAAAGACCACGTTGGCGGCTGGGGCTGTTGCACCAGTCTATCGCAGAAGAATTCAGCAACCTTGATTTCTGCACTAAATGAAAGGCCCTTCCCCATCTCTGTTGGAAGAGATCATGGTTTCAGACGTTCGGATCAATTTGGAATCGATTCTGGCATGTCGACACTTACCTATTCTTGGTTATAAAAGGTGTTTCGAAAAATTACGCAAGAGTATTGATGCGAGAACGACCCCTTTTAACCAGGGGTAAGCAAATAAAAAATCGTCCGAATTGAGAACTAGCCCGTTTTGAGAGGTTTCAAGAGGTAGGGCACAAGTCTGCGAGTGAGTGTAGAGTAGGAATAGAGTAGGACTGACAAAAAAAAAAAAAAAAGTTCCAGATGTGGACCCACTCACCAAAGCTGGACCATTCTAGGAGGTTTCAAGATCTAGGTGTGGACCCCCTCACATGAACCAGACCGCACCGATCGTTCTTTTAAATTCTTATTATCACAAAATGGTAATTGCCCATGATCGGGTTTTTGTGCCTTGTTCTCTTAATTCCATGTATCGGTTGATTCAGCCCAATTCCTCTCGATCTTGCCCTAATTGCGAAATTGCCCATATTTGGGCTCACACCCGGTTGCTTAGAAATTGCCCATCTTGCCCCTCATGTTCAATCACTCAGTACCTCTTTGCAACTTGCTCTGGCCACTCGTAGCCTTGCTTGTCGCTCACAACATGAATTGCTCTTCTCGTAGCCTCACTCGATCGCTATTGTGAAAAATGAGCCATCAAACAATAAAATAGATATAATAAGAAAATAAATTGGACACGAAATTTATGTGATACGGTCATAGTGATCAACATCCATGGGAGATGAAGAGCAGTGACAAATTTCACTATAGATCAAACGATATAATAGAGATTACATGCTCGAATCACTTAAACACTTTCAATGTTTTCCAAGCCCCAATTACATCAAATAATGCACGCAGTCCTCACGAAAGAATTATACACAAATTCTTACTATAAGAATTTAATTGGCTTCTACACATTTAATCAATTCCTCGGACATAAATCCTTCGAGAAAGAACTCCAATTGGATGTAAAGCAAATTCACAAACGCCCTCTGAACACACATCAACCAACGGCCCCAGAAAGCTCCTTAATCTGAATATAGCCATATAAAACCTGCAGAAGCCGGCTGCAACATGGAATAGGAAATATGATACTTTCGGTCTACCATTTCCAAGTTTCCTTTTCTTTTCTTTTTTTAAATTTACTTGAATTACTTTGCGAATAAGTTCCATGGATTCCGAAACAAGAATTTATCCAATATAAAGTCCAAGCTAGTATTACTTTCCATTCTTGATCACATCTTCAACATGGAAATAGTAATCATAATTTTTAAGATGCCATTGACCTTTATTTGCAATTCAATTTGGATCAAGCTAGTTCAATGGCTCAAATTCAAGACATATTATAATATTCACAAGTCACAATACTTGTCATTTATGTTCTAGCCTTGCTCGCTCGTGCTACTTATTGTTTTGTCTCCTGTAAGCTCAAAATCCTAATTGCCAAGTGCCCCTTTTCTAATTTCTTCACTCAAGTGGCACGGCCAAGAGGTTTCCGAAGATGAAGGACTGTATCGTGACGCGAAGGACCTCCTGCGCTCGATGGGATTCCCAGCAAGTCTCCTTTATGAAGTTTCCAAAGGCGGGCGACATCGTCATTACGTCTGATTCTAGAAGACTATCTTTATTTATATTGGTAGACGATAATTGCCATTAATGTTGGTAGTTGAGGCGATGCAATCTCGTTCGCTGGATAAACTATAGATCAACGGATATAATTCGAGAGCCTCAAGTATAAAAATGGGTGCCATTCCCCTTATTTGGATCCATTCAACATTTCATAATACAAACCTCCTTTCTTTCCATTCCTCTCTCTACGATCCGGGTGCACGAGCAATTGGGTGATCCAAAAGTGCTCGACTCGCCGCGCGGTCACGATCTCAAGCCTCACACCTCTCTCACGTAGCCTCGCTCGCTTCTTGCAACGCTTGTTGCTCCCTTTTCTATTTCTCTATTTTTCCATTTTATGTATTGTCGTGATGATCAGCGATGGTCGATGATGAGAGAATATGAACTGGAGTAGCCGTAATGCAAAACAAGAGTTCTCATGGGAGGTTTCCGGACTTACTCAAAAATCGGTGGGCCAATTTCCGAATGAATCCAAGAACTAGTGGGCGATTCTCGATTCCTAGTTTGTGGAATCGGTCCTTCCCGACTAGTTTTCAGTTTCGGGATGAGTTTAATCTGAAGCCAATTATTGCTCCTACTTTCAGCCCTTTAAGGAAACCTGTTCAAAAATGCTCTTTTCCATACGGAAATCAGTTCCCAACCCGAATCGAGCACATGAAAACCGATCCAAGAACAGCTAGTCGAACTAGGGGTGATCGGTTCCCGGTTCGGTCCGGTTCCAAGGTGGAACCGGGAACCGGACCGGGAGAATCGGTTCCCAATTTTGGGAACCGTGGACCGGACCGTTGGTCTTAGGACCGAGAACCGGACCGGACCATCGGTTCCGGTCCGGTCCAAAAGAATTGGCACTTTCTTTTTCATTAAAGAATTACCATTTACTAAAGAATAATCATGCTCCGAACCGATCAATTAAATTCGGTTTCCAAGCAATCTAATAAAACTACTCACACATGTTTCCACGTGCAAAATATTCAAACTTCACTTGTGTGAATATCAATCATAGTTTATGTGTTTCATGCTTAATTTTAAGCATAAAACCCATGAACAACGTGATTAAAGGTTGTGCTTGGCTTAGGTTTTATAAACAATCTCTCTATATACTTTGAATGTTTAGTCGATATGAGACTTTTTAAGGCTTGAAGTGCCTTGTCGTTTGCAAGTGAGGGAGCAAGAGAGAGAGTGTGAGCATGAGGAGAGTTTTTTCTATAAATAAAGAGTAACAACAAGAGTTTTGGTGGTCTCTTGCCACATAAGAGGTTGTTCTAAATTACGATTCCGATTCTGATAAGTTTCATATATAATATTCATATATTATATGTGTTTATATATTATATGAATATAAATATATATAAAAAAATTCGGTCCGGTTGGTCCGGTTCCCACTCAAACCGGGAGCCGGACCAACCGCCGCCGCGGTTCCAAGATTAGGAACCGGGAACCGGACCGCCAACCATGGGAACCGCCCAAAACCGGCCCGGTTCGGTCCGGTCCCGGTTCGGGCGGTTTCCGTTGCACACCCCTAGGTCGAACAGGACAATCTGGACGGATCCTCGCACGCTTCCGAATTGACCGGAACCACGTACACCATAGATTCTGGTGCCAAACGTGTGGGAGCAACGAAAGTCAGCAGACGGCAGGCAGGGCCGGTCGTCTCTCCAACCCCGTTTTGTCCCGTAGTGCAATGCAGCAACCCAACAACCAAGAATCGAGCCGGCCACGATTCTTGCCCGATCCGGCAACAGAGAAACACCATCTTCCTTCCTGCTGGAATCGCTCTTCATTCTTGCCCATTCATCGTCTTCTCCGAGCGCGACGGGAGCCAAAGGGTTGTTCCGTATGGAGTCTCCGTTCAAGCCCGACGTGCTGAAGGGCAAAGTGGCGCTGCTGACCGGAGGCGGGTCGGGCATCGGCTTCGAGATATCGCGCCAGCTGGGCCTCCACGGAGCCTCCGTCGCCGTCATGGGCCGCCGCAAGCACGTCGTCGACTCCGCCGTCGCTGCCCTCCACCTCCACGGCATTCCCGTAACTAAAGATCTCCGTCTTTCTTTGTTCAAACGCTTCAAACGCTTCCCTTTCTTTTTCGCTGTTTGATGATTGAGTCTCTGGTGTGGTGTGGTCCCTGTTGCTGCAAGGCAATCGGAGTGGAAGGCGATGTTCGGAAGCGAGACGACGTTGTCAGAGCCCTGGAATCGACCGTCAAGAGCTTCGGGAGGCTCGACATTCTGGTGAATGCTGCCGCCGGCAATTTCCTCGTCCCAGCCGAGGATCTGTCTCCCAATGGGTTTCGTACAGGTCTTGTTCTCTCTCTTGTCCCCAGTTGTTGCCCATAACATGTAGGGAAAGTGAATCAGATTGAGATTTGGTCAAAGATTCTACTGTTTTCCTTTTTCTTTTTGTGATTATGCTAGTCTATTGCTATGCTTTCAGTGGTTGGGCAGATGAGGATTGAGATTGATGAGGTGGGAATTATTGAATTAGAGATTGATGAGGTGGGAATTATTGAATTAGATTAGATGATCTGTTTTTTTCCTATGATTGGTTTCTGCAGTCATTGACATTGACTCGGTCGGCACTTTCACGGTGTGCCACGAAGCGCTCAAGTATCTCAAGAAAGGCGGTCCTGGAAAGGAGCCCTCTTGTGGGGGCACGATCATAAATATCAGCGCAACCTTGCACTACACGGCAACTTGGTACCAGATCCATGTATCTGCTGCAAAGGTCTGTCCGTGTTCTGTTCAGTATTTTCTTGTTATTCACAAAGTTCTGGCTCAAATTGTATTGGCGTTGCTTACTAATTGAGCTCTTCACAGGCGGCTGTCGATAGCATTACGAGAAGCTTGGCACTGGAATGGGGGACGGATTATGATATAAGAGTCAATGGGATTGCACCCGGACCTATTGGTGACACGCCAGGAGTAAGCAAACTTGCACCCGGCGATGTTCTGAGCAGCAGAGAGCAAATGCCGCTCTTTAAGCTCGGGGAGAAATGGGACATTGCCATGGCTGCTGTCTATCTGGCATGTGATGCAGGTTTGTAATCTTTTCTAGCTGCTTGAACATGTCTCAGGTTCACCCTTCCGGCTTGGTTTCCCATGTTAATTCACTGCTATAGTGCCTTCTTTCAGCTTTGTTTTGCTGGAACTCTTTGTTTTTTCGCGACTGTTAAAATTTCATTCCTGAAAATCTTGTTGCATCTGAAATCTCATTTGAGATGCTTACAATATTCTTATTGTGTTCCTGCTATACCGACATAAGTTAAATAGAAGGAACAAATTGATGTCCATGAATGGTAAACTACAGATCGAATATTAATCTGGGCCTCAGAAAAGAAAATTGGTCTTTGAGCTGCTTCTGTCTGCCATCTGTTTATAAGGGACCCATTGGTTGGCATTTCAGTGCTGTGATGGAACTCTGTCAGCCGCTTCCTAAACCATTCTCTCCGTCTTCGTGCTGTTCAGTGCCATCCGAGTGCTTTTGTATTTCTCTGTTGCTACTCCTTGATGCATTCATGAATCTTCATGCTTCATGAAAATGAGACTTAGGATTGCAAGTATCGACTCCTTGTCTCAAATCGGACTGATTCATAGGCTAATAATTGAACAGCGAAAAAACTCGAGTTGTTTGCTCAAGGGACGATGTATGAAATGAAATTACTGCTTCTATGTAATGAGATGATGAGATATTTCATGTCAAAGGGCACCAACCCTTGCGTTAGAGAGTGCCGAAAAAGGAACGAGCTGGTGTTGATCATGCATTTTCTGGTAATGACAGGGAAGTTCATCAACGGAACGACATTGGTAGTAGATGGAGGATCATGGCTGAGTGCACCACGCCATCTTCCCAGAGACGAGGTGAGGCGACTTTCCAGAGCGGTGGAGAGGAGGTCCAGAGATGTCGCAGTTCCTAAGAGCAAGCTGTAGATCGCAAACACTTACTCGGCATGGGGATGCCTCGTTCCTTTGATCTGTTGGCGATTGTAATAGAAGTGCATAACATTACTAGGCAGCACTAATGCCTACCGTACTGTCAAAAATTGAATCCTAGCATTCAGGGGAGCAAAACAGAGCTTCCCAATTCCATTTCCTATTCATTAAGTGTATGGGCCTTCACATTGGTCAGGTTCTTGATGCCAAGGCCCAATAGGGAGAGGCCCAAGTGGCCACTGGGTTCGGCCCATTTCACCAGTGAAATGATAGCATTTCTTTTTGCTGATGGATTGAACTCTTATCTCATCATCCTCAAGATTTAGACATGTATTTTCACTTCGTGATGTGCCATTTCTGATCATGTCACAAACTGAGCGGTTGCGGTTTAGGACGGTATGAATGAGCATAGTTGAGTCGACACGGCTCACTACTCGAGCTCAAGTCAAATGTGCTATTCAAAGGTCGATCCATTCAAAGTGTTTCACGTGCTTGAGCTGGATCCGTTTCAATTCGATTCAATGGTTGTAGCACATATCCAGATTTAAGCTTGAGTTAAGCCTGATCCTGAGCTCAAGCTCGACCCTAGAAAGAGCCTCCTCATCATCATTCGATTCCTTTATCGCTTGTTGGCTAAGTAAGAAGGAGGCACCGGCCATGAGTATTACCTAGGAAATGTTTTGCGATTTTGACCAAACTGTGCAGACTTTTCCATATCAGGTAGAGTTGACATCGATTAGAATATGTGCCTCGTGTTTCGACAGCATACACCAATTTTTTTCTAATATGCATAACTGATATCTTCATGTCCGATTTAATTTAATTTGTACGACGGTGAGTTGACCATATCATTATGCATTCATTGCATTTTCCATATGATCCGACTCCCAGTGAGTTTCGAGACTGGAGCAATCGGGGTCTGTCCTTTGCCCCTTTCAAAAGCTTTCAAAACTGATTTATATTAGCAAAGATAAGATACCTTCTCAGGTATGCCAGAAGATGAATTAAGCAAATTTTTCCATAACACGCGGACCACGCAGGCTAGCTTACGTCATCCATCTTTCTGTCATCATCCAACGTTGTTGTTCACCTCGGAAGGAACGTGGAATATGCTTTTTTATCGAAGAGCCAACGCCCCAAATCCAAGAGAAACAGTCTTTACTGGAGAGGCGTCAGATCGGGCATGCTACTTAAGTCATTTTCTCGAAGGACTCTTCACTCCAGAGTCCTCTTCACTGCTTGGACACTGATAACTTGCACATGAGTAGTCGGAACCGAGTACAAGCATTGGAGTCTCAGGTCTTGCTTTGATGGACCTCAACCCGGGCACTAGGAATCAGGGCATGGACACCGGGGTTTGAGGCTGGGCCCAGCCTCGATAGGCCCAAGTGCGAGCATGAAGGTCCTCGGCCTGACCTCGATGAATCCAAACACAGCCTTTGTGGACCCTGGCACAACCTTTGTGGACTTGAGGCAGGGTACTGGGAGATCCGAGCTTGGGTACCGGGACTGTTGCATGTCCACTTCATTGATTAGGTTGCACATAATGACCATCAAGGAACCACTTTTGGATTCATTAAATCTACGATCCGGCCCTCAGTCTCCTAAAAAAATTTGTGGTGAAGGCTTAATTTGGTGAAGATAATCTTGAACCGCAATGCCCCACAGCTTTCAAAACCACTCGAGCAAATGAAATAGATCATCTCACTTCGTGGCTGGTCTCGATTTCTAGTAAAGTGATTGCTTCTCTACCCACTTTTCTGGTTGACGATTTATAACATCACTAATGTCGAAGCTCTTTCAATGATGACTAATCTCTACGCACTTGGTGTACAAAGAGCTATGTCCAATGTCCATATCCTTTGTCAAGACAGACAGCTCATGTTCTACGAGACCCTCGAATGTAACTCCTGTTTCGTGCGTGTTCGGATCCATTAAATTTCGTACACAAGACCGAACTCGAATTTAATTTTCGCCTGGTTGACTAAAGTTTGAAAATTATACACGTTACTTTACATGACATTACTCATCTTCCCGGAACAAAAACAATCGTATTCTAGTCTATTAAATGTTTCCGACATTGTTGTCATACCCACGTTACTCATTCGTGGATTTTCTGCAAACTTACCTCGTCCACATTTAATTTCATAATTATTTTTTTTGCATTCTAGATAGTGAAACGGCTATTTTGATGGGATGTGTCATGTGCACCATCACCAAGGTCCTTGCTTTTTGTGCTTCTTTCTCATTTTATTTTTCTTTCCCTACATGGAAGTTAAACAAAAAAAGGGCATGGCTTTTTTAAGGAATGAAAGTGATGTCTGTGCACATTCAATGTTGTTATAATAATAATAATAATAATAATAATAATAATAATAATAATAATAATAATAATAATAATAGTAATAATTAATGTCATGATGCACAGATAATTCATGAGAATATTCATTTACCTTTTTTCGTACTTTCATATTAAGTTGTATAAACTATTTAGGTTCTAACATTTTCACAAGCCTCTCTAGGAGAGCATTGTCATTGTCCAGATAATCACGATCAATATTTACATGGACAATGACTCTAAAAAAAGTCTGACAAGATGTTCTCAAGATTATCACAAACAAAACAACATATTACAAGAATGGTTAGACCAAAAATTGTAGATTTTTAGAGATTCATCAGTTCGCGCTTACTAATGATATTTTTAGTCATCGTGTTAGACTCATCATAATAATCTAAAATCGTCACGAGCTGACCCGTGAATTGCGTCTCAACAGATGCTTCATCATGCCTTTTTTTTTGCTATAAAGTAGATGACATTGTGGCCCTTCACTTATATAGCATAGCTTTCGATTTTGACTTTGTGCCACCGGATACGAAGTAATACAGTAATACATATAAACTATTGCATTGGCCCCTTTATACGAATTGCAATTCAAGAATATGTAGGAAGCTTCATTATATGCAGCCATGTTCTCATGAGATGGGTCTTTTGAAGATCGATCAGCATCATTGGAAGCTGTCTTTCACCAAATCAATCCAAATTGCTCCTTAATTCAAGTTATGAAATAAAAACGTACAAGATATCGTATGTATTATCATCTTACGACTGCAGAATATAAAGTGAAGCTCATTCTTCAAAAAAGGGATTTTTTTTAATAATTTTTTTTGCTTAATGTGGTCATTCATTTTCTAATTCATCTTTGGCAGACTAAGAATAGGAATTGTTATCTATATAATCCACATATTTCCAACAAGTGGCTAGTTTTTGTGAACTATTTTCCTTTTTTCATTTGCTTCGGTCCCTTTGCTCCAGCCAAACTTGCAAATCTGCATTAAGTATCCCTCGCTTCTATATGAATAAGACCCTCTCATTTGTCGAGTTTTCTCTATCTTTAATGTGTTACCGACATCTTCACGTTCAACAATCTTTCTTTAAATCCATCGCTTTAAGCTAACTACATTCCTCAAAGCTTTTCCATAGAAAAGAAAATCACTCGTTGCTTTCATTTAATGAAAGCTCTGAGGCTAGGGCTGTGCGTCTGTCCTTTCTGAATATTTTCAAGATTCATTCCGGAAAGGTTTGATTTTCTAGGGTTTGTTTTTCCAAGTATTTATTTATAATATGCTGGACACATGGGTGACGTCGCCTTGCTATCGTCACTCCCGCTGTCGTCATCATTGAGCAGGTTCCAATTACGAGGTGAAGAGCCGCAGTATATTCGCATGCTTGTGACATTCGAGGTAAATTTTGTATTACCTGGCCAGGTATTCCATAAAAGCAATTGTCTATGATTATAAAAAGATATTAAGCGTAATTAATAAGGAAATTCATCATAATACAAATGAAAAAAAAATCTTGCCAAGAATAGTCGCAACTTCCTTTTTTTTCCCCTTTAAGATTGTTGTAAGAGAATTTACTTCCTTTAACAAAAAGAAGGAAGTAATGAAGATAAAATCTTCATACCTAAGTTGTAGGAATGATGCAAACCTTGCATATCCTTAGACAGGGCTGGATTAGTTATCAAACATGTGAAATACAGAATCAATGCGTTCAATCATATCTCTTGATATATGTCTTAATATTGATTGCGAAAATCACATATTTCATTTAGAAAAGAGAAGCATGATAAGTTTGTGAAAAAATCTTGAATTACAGTGCCGCTTGAGCAGATAATTAGACCAGATATTTAGCATCTAAGTCTCATTTGATTTTGTCCATGTTAAATTTTGTTTGTCCTAGGAATGTTCAAATAAAGGAATGTCAAAGCAACTCAGGGGAAAGTCTTTACCCATTTTTTCATGCCATTCTTCTTTGTCTACAGGGTAATTAAAGAGAAACGGCATGGGTTTTGGGAATAAATGTGATCATGATGATGATGATGATGATAGAAATGTCAAGATGAAAACAGTCCAAATGATCAAGATCAATACTCATGTGGACAATGACTCTTAAAAAGTGTGATGAGTCGTTCTTTATTGACGGAACATTTTCATATAAATATGTAAAGATATACTATTGCCATTCTCAATATTACTTTTCGTATCACATCATTTTGATGTGACCATACAACATGTTATGTGAATGGTCAGACAAAAAAAATGTAGATCTTTATGTATCTATCTATCGATGCTTATTAATGATATTTCAGTCATTATGTGAGATCTGTTATAATAATATAAATTCGTCATGAGTTGATGTATAAGTCATGCCTCAAAAGAAGCTTAATTAATATTTTTTTTAATACATATTAGCCCTCCGTCTTGTGTAGCACAACTCTAAATTTTTAATTTCTGTTGCAGGACTGTGAATTGCAATTTAAAAATTTATTGGAAGCTTCCTTATATGTAGTGTAGCCATGTTCTTCTAAGATGGATCTTATGAAGAGAAATCTGTATCATTGGAAGTTGTCCTTCACCAAATCAATCGACGCTGCTACTGAATTTAACCCATGACTTTGTTATTTCGGTTTCAAGTTACAAAGAGCTATAGCTACCTTTTCTCTTTTTCTATTTTTTTTTTCAAAATTATATTTCCAAGAAGTGGCCACTCTTTTTCTTTTTTTCCTTTGCTTTGACCAAACTTGTAAATCCAAATTAAGTGTCCTCCGCCCCTATTAAAATAAGACCATCTTATTTGTCGAGTTTTCCCTATTTTTAATAAGATACCAATATTTTAACGTTCAATAAAATTTATACCAATTCATCTCAATAAGTTAGCCATATCCCTTAAAATATTTCACGTTATAAAGAAAGAAAGTCACTCATATCTTTCGTTTAATGAATTTCAAGGTTGAGGTAAAGGGCCGTGCTTGTCTTTTTTGAAAATTTTCAAGATTCATTCCAGCAAGTTTTAATTTTCTAGGGTTTTTTTCTTTTTAAGTAATTTATCCATAATATGGTGGACACGGGTAATGTCCACCTTGCTACTGTCACTTTCGCTGTCGTTAATCATTGAGCTATTGTCGTCATAATATGGAGAAACAATTGCCAATGCTTTGAGAAACTTATTAAACGTATTTAATAAGGAAGGATTTCATCGTATTATAACAAAGAACAAAATTGCAACTTTCGTTTCTTTTGATTTCTGAAAAATTAATGTAAGAGCATTTCTTTTTTGGACAAAAACTTTAGAAAAGGTGGGACTTATTGCATTGTAGTCAATATGAAATCTGCATGCTTAAGCCATAGAAACGATGCAAACCTACCGTATCCCTAGACGAGGCTTGATTAATTATCGAAGTAATATATCTAATAATTTCTCTTGTTATACACCATTAATTAATATTTGATATTAATTGCCAAACTCACCTTTTTAGTAAGAGAAAAAGATATAACTTTTCGAGTACTTCATTCACTTTTTAATTTTTTGCTTATGCTAGAATATGAGATTAAATTTCAAGATCAATTAGTAGTGGATTAATAAGTAAACACTGTAGCATCCAAATATACACTATTTTTAATACCCGCAACTGACATCTTGATGTTTGATCCGGTATTTCTTATATCACGATGATTATGAGTTGGCTATGTCATTATAAATTCATTGTATATTCTATATAATCCGGCTCGTCCACTATGAGTTTCGAGACTGGAGCAACAGGGTCTGTCCTTTGCACTTTTTTAAAGCTTCCCAAACTTATTTATCTTGGCTAAGATACTTTTTCAGTATACCATAAGATGAATTAAACTATCCTTTCGTCATCATCCAACGTTGTCGTTCACCTCGAAAGGAATATGGAATATGCCTTTTTATCGAGCAGCGAGAGCCCCAAATCCAAAAGAAACAGTCTTTACTGGAGGGGTGTCAGATTGGGCAGTTTCTCAAAAGGACTCTACTCTACACAGTCCTCTTTCTGGAGGCTTATTATTATTATTATTATTATTATTATTATTATTATTATTATTATTATTATTATTATTATGGGGTAAATTTTCTGAAGATGGAGGGCCGTTACGTCTTTAGCAGTATCCAATGGACCAATACTCACACTCACACGTCGCTAGTAAAAAATGAAAATGAAAATAATAAAAAAATTTGTATTCATAATGGAAGACACGTACGATCTTGACTTTAAGACTGTTTTCACAAAAAAAATCACGAAATCATTTTCCAAAAAGATAATAATTTCTTTAAGTATTAGACTGAAACCTAAAATGGACTAAAAAGTATTTTCCATCACTTAATATGGGAAATCTGATTCAATATTCTCAAATAATTATACACTATTCTAGTATTGGTAATTTGCGCATGGGCAATAATGGAGGAGGATATGTGCATTAGAGTCTTAGGTTTGGTCTCGATGGACCTCGACTTTGATAAGGGCATGTGAACCTAGGTCTGGTGCCCAGCCTTGATAGGCTCGAGTGCGGGCGCAAAGGTATTGGGCCTGACCTCAATGGATCGAAGCATGACCTTTGTGGATGTGGGCATAGCCTTTATGGATCGAGCATAGGTGTTAGGGGTCCGAGCTCGGTTATCGAGACCATCAAATGCTCACTTCGTTGATTAAGTGCACATAATGATTGTCACGAGACCACTTTCAGTTCATTATATCTTCGATTTGACCCTTAGTCTCCTTAATTTTTTTTGTGGGAAGATAATCTTGAACAGTGATCACGAAGGTCTTGGGCTCAACCTCAATGGGCCTAAGCTCGGCCTTTATGGATCGGGGCACAGCCTTTGTGGACCCGGGCATAGGTATTGGGGATCCAGGCTCGATTATAGAGACTGTGACATGCTCACTTCATTGATTAAGTGTAGATAATGATCGTCAAGGGACCACTTTCAAGTTTATTATATCTTCGATCTAGCGCCCAATCTACTAAAAATTTTTTTTGCAGTGAAGATAATCTTGAACTGTAGGCATGAAGGTCTTGGGCCAAACCTCAATGGACTTGAGCATGGCCTTTGTGGACTTAGCCATAGGTTAGGTATCTAAGCTCAATTATTGAGACCATCACATGCTCACTTCGTTGATTAAGTGCAGATAATGACCATCACGGGACCACTTCCGGGTTCATTATATCTCCGATTTGGCCCTCAGTTTCTTAAATGTTTTAATTTTTTAATTATTATTATTGTTATTATTTTTTGTTGTGAAGATAACCTTGAGCTGCATTGCCCCACAGCTCACTTCGCGGTTGATGTCGATTTCTAGCAAAAGGAACCGCTTCTCTACCCACCTTTCTGGTTGACGATTTATGACATCAATAATGTTGAAACTCTTTTAATGTATAATGAGCTATGTCCATGTCCTTTGTCAAGACAGACAAATCTTGTTCTACGAAACTCTCGAATGTAACTCCTCTCTTTCGTGCGTGTCCTGATCCATTAAATAAAACAGAAGACCGAACTCGAATTTAATCTTCACCCGGTTGACTAAAATTTGAAAATTATGCATGCTACTTTATATAATATTACGCGCCTTTCCAGAACGAAAACAATCATATCCTAGTTTATTAAAAGAGTTCCCGACATTGTTGTCATACTCACGCGTACATATCTGTGTAACTTAATTTCATGAATAATTTTTTGCATTCTAGATAGTGGCACGACAGTTTTGACGGGACACGTCATATGCACCATCACCAAGGTCATTGTTTTTCGTGCTTCTTTCTTATTTTATTTTTCTCTCTCTACATGGAAATTCAACCAAAACGGCAAGGTTTTTTCGGGGAATGAATGTGATGTCCGTGCACATCATCATCACCATTAATGTCATGATGCAAAGATAGTTAATGAGTATATTTAATTACTCTGTTTCATACTTTCATAGTAAATTGTATCAATTATTTAGGTTATAACATTTCACAAGTCTCTCTCTCTAAGTATAGTTGCTGTTTGAATGATCGAGATTAATATTTACGTAGACAATAAATCTAAAAAAGAGTATATCGAGATGTTGCTCTTGAGATTTCCGTAGACAAATCAACACATTACAAGGATGGTCAGAATAAAAAACGTAGATCTCTAAAAATTCATCAATTAGTGCTTATTAATGATATTTTAGTTATTATGTCAGACCCATTATAATAATATAGAGTCATCACGAGCTAATCCATGAATTGCGCTTCAGAACGCGTTTAATCATGCCCATTTTTTAAGTAGATTACATTGTGACCCTCCATCTATACAGCACAACTTTCAATTTCCTTCTTTATGACACCGGATACAAAGAAGTAATATAGTAATACATATAAACTATTGCATTGGTCACTTTATATGAATTGCATTTCAAGAATATGGGGAAAATCTTCCTTATATGCAGCCATGTTCTCATAAGATGGAAGATGGAAGATCGATCAGCGTCATTGGAAGCTGCCTTTCGCCAAATTAATCCAAGTTGCTCCTTAATTGAAGTTATGAAATAAAAACGGACGAGATATCATATGTATTACCATCTTACTGCTACAGAAGATGAAGTGACGCTCATTCTTCAAAAAAGGGATTTTTTTTTTTTTGCTTAAACTTGTGGTAATTCATTTTTGGCAGACTGAGAATGGAATCATTACATATATATTCCAATCAAGAGAAAGAAGGAATATAACTCATTATATTTCTAACAAGTGGCTATTTTTTGTCAACTATTTTCATTTTCTCCTTTGCTTTGGCCAAACTTGTAAATCTACATTAAGTATCCTCCACTCGTATTAAAAACAAAACCCTTGCTTTCATCGAGTTTTCTCTATCTTTAACGTGCTACCAACTTTTTCACATTCAACTTTCATTTTTTAAATTCATTGCTTTAAACCAGCTACATCCCCTGAAGCTTTTTCATAAAAGAGAAAACCACTTGTCGCTTTCATTTAATGAATCTGAAGCTTTGAGGCTAGTGCTGTGCGTCTGTCCTTCTTGAAAGTTTTCAAGATTCATTCCAGCAAGGTTTGATTTTCTAGGGTTTACTTTTCCAGGAATTCATCCATAAAATGGTGGACACATGGGTGAGGTCACCCCGCTATCGTCACTCCCCCTGTCGTCACCATTGAGCTGGTTACAATTACAAGGTGAAGATTCGCAGTAGATTCGCATGCTTTGTGAGATTCGAGGCAAATTTTGTATCACGTGGCGAGGTATTACACAAAAGCAATTGCCTGTGATTATAAAAAGACATTAAGCAAAATTAATAAGGAAGCTCATCATAATATAATGATTTTTTTTCCAGAATATTTGCAACTTTTATATATATCTTTAAGATTGTTGAAAGAGAACTTATTTTCTTTAACAAAAGATGGAATTTATTGCATTGTAATCAAGATAAAATCTTCATACTTAAATCGTATAAATGATGCAAACCTTGCATATCCCTAGGCAAGGCTGGATTAGTTTATCAACCTATGGAATCATTATGTTTGATCATTTCTCTTGCTATATGCCATTTCTTAATATTGATTGTAAAAATCACATATTTCATTAAGAAAAGAGAAACATGATGATTTCGTGAAGATAATCTTGAATTGTAGTGCCACCTGAGCAGATAATTAGACTGGTTATTTAGCATCTAAGTCTCATCTGAATTTGTCCATGTTAAATTTTGTTTGTCCTGTGAATGTTCAAATAAAGGAATGTCAAAGCAACACAGGGGAAAGTCCTTACCCATTTTTTCATGTTATTCTTCTTTCTCTTGACGGTAATTAAGAGAAACGACATGGGTTTTGGGGAATAAATATGATAATGACGATGATGATAATAATAGTAATGTCGAGATGAAAAATGTCCAAATGATCAAGATAAACATTCATGTGGACAATGACTCTGAAAAATTGTGAGGAATCGGTTTTTATTGACAGATTTTTTGCATCTAAATATGCAAATATATTATGGCCATTCTCAATATTACTTTTCGCATCTCATCATTTCGATCGGACCAAACTACATGTTGGGAGAATGGTCAAACAAAAAGACGCAAACTTTAAGATATTTATATGTCAGCGTTTATTAATGATATCTCAGTTGTTATGTGAGATCCATTATAATAATATATCTTTGTCAGGAGCCAATGCGTAAGTTGCGCCTTAAAAGAAGCTTAATCAATAATTTTTTTAAGTACATACTGGCCCTTCATCTTGTGTAGCACATCTCTAATTTCTAATTCCTCAATGCAATTCAAGAATTTATTGGAAGTTTCCTTATATGTAGTGTAGCCATGTTCTCCAGAGGATGATCTTATGAAGAGAAATCTGTATCATTGGAAGCTGTCTTTCACCAAATCAATCGACGCTGTTGCTAAATTCAACCCATGACTTTGTTATTTCGGTTTCAAGTTATAAAGAGCTATAGCTCCCTTTTTTCTTTCAAAATTGTATTTCCAAGAAGTGGCAAACGTTCGTGAAGTATTTTCTCTTTATTTTTTTCCCTTACTTTGACCAAACTTGTAAATCAAAATTTAGTGGCCTCCACTCCTATTAAAATAAGACCCTCTTATTCGTTGAATTTTCTCTATTTTTAATATGATACCAACGTCTTAACGTTCAATAAAATTTATATCAATTTATCCTGTTAAGTTAGCTATGTCCCTTAAAATGTTTTACGTTATAGAGAAAGAAATTCATTCATATCTTTCGTTTAATGAATTTCAAGATTGAGGTTAAGGGCTGTGTTTGTCTTTTTTGAAAATTTTCAAGATTCATTCCAGCTAGTTTTAATTTTCTAGGGTTTTTTCTTTTCAAGCAATTTATCCATAATATGGTGGACACATGGGTGACGTCACCTTGCTACAGTTACTTTCGCTGTACCAATGATTATAAAATGATATCAGAATCGAGTGCTTCAAGAATACTTATTAAACGTAGTTAGTAAGGAAGGGTTTCATCATATTATGACAAAGAAGAATCGTGCCTAGAAAATTGCAACTTTCGTTTCTTTTGATGTCTTAAAAATTAATGTAGAAGAATTTTTTTTGACAAAAACCTTAGAAAAGGTGGGACTTATTGCATTGTAATTAAGATGAAATCTGCGTAGTTGAGCCATAGAAAGGATGCAAACCTACTGTACCTCTAGACGGTACGAGGCCTGATTAGTTTATTGTGTGGATTGTAAAAAAGTGACAAGTCTAATCGTTTCTTTCATTATATACCATCCGTTAATAATTAATATTAATTGCCGAACTCAACCATTTATTAAGAGAAAAATGCATGACTTTTCGAGTGCTTCATTCACCTTTTGGTTTTTCGCTTCTGCTAGAATATGAGGTTAGTGGATTCATAAGTAAATATTGTAGCATCCAAATATACAATATTTATAGGTCTTCACATTTATAATCATCTTTTCTAGCATATAGTTACATCAAATTTCTGAATAGTTCGGTTTTATATTTTAATCGATACAGCTTTTAATTTGGGGATTCTACATAAAAGTACCAAAACATACATACACTAATATATTTGCCCGATCCTTCTGCTCTCTATTTATTGTTTTATTATTTAATTGTAACTTATCTGTATTTAAGAAATAAATTTTAATTTTAGCATAACAACATAACTTAAAGATTTTCCATATTAGGTAGTGGACAAAAAGATTTAATTGTTTACATACATGTCAGAGATAGTATAATATTTATATTATATAATATGTTATATTATGGTCGTGTATTTTTATTTCTATAACAAAAAATAAATCGAACGTGTTCATCTGCATTGACACCATCAAATTGAAGCTAAAAAAATAATCCACCGGCCAAGCATGTTGACTATAAATTAATGATAGTCCATCCCTAGTTCTTTTGTCAATCTCTAGGATCTACCTTTTACAATTGAATTATGTATCTAATTGGTGGCCTCGCTCTGTTAGGGGCATTCATACGGAAGCTAGCAATCTCCTCTTTTGTCCTCTAATTTGGCATAATGCTTGTTAATTATCTATATCCAATCCAACATGGGATGATTCTCTTTATAGAGAATTAGAATTCCTTGACTATAGAATATAAAACAAAGTAGTGATTCTAATGCCGTGTCAGCAACGGCTAGTTTTCATTGATACAGGACTACTGCCATGTGACTTTTCATGAATATCTGGAAAAAATTATATTTGGCTCTAGCTCGATATGAAGCTAGAGTAGGTAGCACATGCCTACTTGTATATCGCAACATCTTCATATGATTCACTTTAAAGTTTGTTTGGAATCCTCATCTATAAATGTAGTATTTGTATATGCGTAATTTTGGCTTTATGACGGTCAATTAACATATTATGGGAGAAAAGCCAAGTATGTTTCTATACAATGTTTTGGGCTAGTTAGGTCCGAAAGGACTATAAAATTTCTGGAAATGATACAAGGTAATCACTATTATGGAGTGGAAAGGAGAGTAAATTTGTTGGTTAAGTGTTGGAGATATAATTGTAAATAAGGGGTGGAGCCCAAAATCCATATAAATACGGGATATAGCTTAAAAACTTAATAAATTGCTTTCTTAAATAGGGATTTAGAGTGACCATGTAATTGTATGAAATTACTACCTTTACCTTATTAAAAGCATATCTTCCACATGCACACTCTCTCTCTCATACACAATGTAACTCCTATAATTTTTGCGATTTGAGAGGTCAATCTTGAATATGCATAGGTGAAAAAGTTACTTCAGTGTAGCAACTTATGGAATCCTCTTTACTTGTTATAGGTTGACTCGATCTAAGCCACCTTCGGTAGTGGTAGTAGCTTCAAAGGAATTGGTAGTATGTCTTGAATAGAAAAAACATTCTTAAGGAATTAGTAGTATGTCCAAAAGCTTGAGCAATGATGTGAAAGGCTTGACTTTCTGATTCTTATCATATTGATAAAAAGAATGGATTCTATTGTTTATTCATTGGATTCCATATGCCTCGGTTATATTCCGATATATGGCCTCTGTTTCTACTTTTCATTGAAATAGCCTAAAAATTCAAGAATAGGATCGAACCACTCCTCCTTTTCATTTAATTACCGACTAAACTTACCTTTCAATTCGACTTAACGAAACGACTTCGACTTTAGAACAATCAATCGAACGGCTAAGGCCAAGGTAAGGGCCTGTTCATAATCCCTATTCAAATAGCTTGCTTGACCTATTGAGGTAGCGGTGGTCAACTACTACTAAATACTTAGACCATATTTGAACCAAAAAGACTCTTACTGTATATAATTTTTCGTTTTCCATTTCTCGGGATAACTCGACCACAATACCAAGAAAAAAACATTAAATTCAAGATAAAAATTATATGAGCTGCCCTATCGGGTCCCTAATTCTGTAGAAGCCAAATGCATTCCGTTTTATCATCTTTGCCAACCCCCTTATTAGAGTGAATTATTTGAGTTCGTCCTTCGTTTAACAGGTTCACTATATCCAATTCCTTTCCATGTCATCCTTTGAAAGAGAAATAGAAAACTTGCTTTTCCCTTAACGGCATTTTTGGCTTGTACAAAAGGGTGTTCAGCGTTGGCAAACTATCCGTTTCTCGCTGGAGAACGTTCAATTTCAGACCATCTATTTAGTCCGGACACAACTGCTGCTAAGTCATACTCCGTTCGTTTTGTGAAAAATGTTGCATTTCTAGAAATATTTTCCAGAAAAATGTAAGTATCTTCCTGTATTCGGCTGAAACCTAAAAATGAAGCAACAAATATTTTTTGCGGTTTGGTAAGAAAAATCTTTTCCTCTATGCACTATTTTTCAATAAATTTTTTCTTATTTTATTTTTTTAACCAATTTGATCCTAAGGTAAGGAATAACTAGTTAAACCAAAGGATGTGGTCAATACAGCTAGAACCACACCTGGGCATTGCTCTCTTATGCGCTATTCATGGCACTATCATAGAAAATACTTTATTTGAAGACGGTGATGGAGAGATCTTTCTTTCACATCTTTTTGAGATCCACCCTACAATATGGAGTCAAAAAGCCAAAATAAATTATTGGGAAGATCAAAGAAAGAACAACTTCTTCCTCGGTAAGGAATTCTTCCAAATTGTCGATGGACGCTTCTATTACAGTTGTAGTCTCTAAAGGATGAGAACCAACTATGTAGCATCTATATCGAGAATTTAAGTATTGTATATGTCATTAGTTCGATCTTTGGTGGAACCACCCATTATAACGAACTTGCAAATTGGATTTATTTATCATAAAGAGATCTGTTATTCCTGACCCTGCTTTACCTTAATTGTTATTTTAACAAGTAAAAGTTATGTCTTGCTCCAAGTGGGGTAGCATTTCTCTTCTACATGTCCATGGAGTTTTGAAAAATCCAAATATTTTTATTTTTCTAAAATCTAATTTTAAATTATTCTTATTTTCTTTCTTTTTATCTTCTTCTTCTTCTTTGGTTGGTCGGCGGTGATGGCTGGTGACTGGCGAAAGGTGAGCTCAAGCTTGTTAACGTTGGTGAGTGGTGTGATTAAGGCCTCAGGCTTAGCTAGATTGGCAAATCAGGCGAGCGACGAGATTGTGAGAGGTGGATGAGCTCAAGGCTCTCTTGTTGTTGGTTGCTGGTTGTTGTTGTAGTTGGCGACTAGCCAAGACAGAAGGGTTAAAAAAGAAAAGAGAGAGAAAAAAAGAAAAAAGAATTAAATATTCAATTTCTTTAAATGGAAAAAAAGAAAAAAAAAAAGATGGAAATATAAACACAGGTGTGAGATAAGAGAAGTTGAGTAAGGAAAATGTTTTCCTCATCTTGAAAAGTGAAAAATATTTTCTCCTATTTTAGAGAACTTTTTTCTGTTGATGGAAAACGTTGAAAAATCTGGAAAATGTTTTTTGAAAGTTATTTTCCGTGAAACGAACGAAGTGTTAGTGAAGTTGCTATTCTTACTCTGTCATGGTGCCAATGAGGAACCCCAAGACCAATGCTATGCAATTAACTTACATGCCTATTCATTGCAAACTAGTCAAAGTTCCTCGAGATCGATCATTAATTGCGGAGTCTGAACTGGTAAGCTTTTCCAATTCATTGCAGACCAGTCTAGATTCCTCGAGATCGATCGTAAATTGCGGAGTCAGAACTCGTAAGCTTTTGACTTGCAAACCAAGCACTGAGCCATTCGGTCAATCGCCATCTTGGTTTCTCACCGAAGAGTTATGCAAAGCTTGCTCAAGAAATAAAGTACACAGATGTACGGATAAACTGACCTTTGGAGCGAAACGTGTTCCACATGGCAACTTTAAAGAACTGCAGTCAACTGGGCCAGCAAATGAATCAACCCCCAACTTAACATTATCAATCTTACATAATTAAGATAACTTGTTGCCTTGGGTTTTCAAAAGTCGTCGACTCGACGTACGAAGCCTACATTAACAAATATATAATTAACCAAAAAAATTTGATCTCTCTTATTTAATCCACAGTAGGCAGTACCTTGAATCATTTACGACAAATTTTAAAGTCTTTTAGGGTCCAATCACCCAAAAACTTTGTATGGAGATATACTTTGGCTCCTATCCATACTGACGCTACATAACTTGTACTAGACAGTAATTTATCGTCATAAAGTCAAACTAACACGAAAAAAAAAAGAAAAAGAAAAAAATGTAAATGAGAACTAGAGGCAAGCTTGAAGTGAATCTATGAAATCGTTATGGTATGAAAGTAGCCATGTGCTACCTACTCTAGCTTCACATCGAGCAAGAACCACGCATATTAATTTTCATGATGGTACGCATGTATCAATGAAAATTAGCCATTGCTATCTCGGTGTGATATTGCTACTTTTTATTTTTAAATTTTTGGAGGTTGAAAAGATTTGAACTTCAAACTTTTTACTTTGATATATGTGAGATTTAATAAGACTATTATTGACCGTTTTATAAGCATAAACTATCAGACAAATAAATAGTCTAATATTTAAATACTCTATTAAGTTCTAATTTTGGATGCAGAGAATACATCTCATATTAGATTGGATACATATAATTAACAAGCATATGCTCAATTAGAGGATAAGAGAGTAGATAGCTAGCTCCCGTGTGAATGCTTCAGCAAGCGAGGACACCAATTAATTATAAATAGGTAAATGGTAAAAGGTAGATCCTAGAGACTAGACAAGAGAACAAGGGATGGGACTCGCGTTAATTAATAGCCAACATGCTTGGCCGCTGGATGTGTTTTAAGTCAATTTAATGGTGTGAAAGGAGATGGAGAGGTTTAATTTATTTTTAGTATAATAATAAGAATTCAAAGACGTAATAAATTATTACATACCTTAAATGCTAACTCCGAAATGGATATAAACAATATAATTTTTCGTTTATTAACTAATATTGAAAATATTTATTTTATTATTATGCTGAGATAAAAAGTATTTCTAAAATATAGATGAGTTACAATTAAATTGTAAAATAATGAAGAGAGAAAAGAAGGATTAGGGAAGTAAATTAGGGTCTAAATATTTTGTTGCCTTTCTTAAGAAAGCACTATAAAATTTCTTGCAATGAGAAAAGTCCAATTCTAACAATCTACCATTCTTAATGTGAGAGTCAAAGACCACTTAAAGAAGGCTCTGTTATAATTCATTTATATAGATATGTGCAGATTAAAACCTTTCTCGCATAAAATATAAAACCAAACTAATATGAATGTATGATATTAATATATGGCAACAAAAGATGATTATAAATGTGAAGATGTAAAAATAGTAAACGTGGATGCTACAATGTTTAATTATCTATCTACCTTGAATTGATCTAGAAATATAATTTCACATATTAGCAGAAGGCAAGAACCAAAAAGTCCATGAAGCGCTCGAAAAGTCATGTCCTTTTTTGTCCTCAAATTAAATGGGTGGTTAGCTTACACTGCAATGATTTCCACCGTTTCTAAGGCTCTTGTTAAAAACAATATGCTCTTACAACAAATCAAAGTCGCAATTTCGTCGGCAAGATTTCCTTTTTGTGTTACTATGATAAGATCCTCCCTTATTAATTAGGTTTAATAGGTTTTCTCGAAGCACTCGATACTAATGTTCTTTTTATAGTCAGAGGCTAATTGCTTCTCCATAAAGAATGTTGAACCAAGTCACCAGACAACCGTGTTGTTCTCTATTTATTGTTTAATGGGATACAGTTCGAAAGTAGGAATGGCAGGTCTACCTGGCCGCGACTGATCAGTATCATTGAACACAAGAGTCCAAAATTTACCTCGAATCTGACGAAAGATGTGAATCTCCAGCAAGTTTTCACCATTGGATTCTCTCTCGTAACCCGCTCAATGATGACCACAACGAATGTGATGTGACGACAACGGTGGCGTTACCCCTGTCTTGAGCCCATGGTGAGTAAATGCCAGGAAAAAAACTTTGGGAATTAAAACTCACCGGAACGAGCGTTGAAAAGTTTCTAAAAGGACGAACGTAGTCCTTAAGCTTCGAATTCATTAAATGTAAGAGATGAGTGATTTTTTTTTCTTCCTTCCATAAACACTTTGAGGGATGTAGCTAACTTGATAGAATTGACGAATATATATTTTCTTAAATGTGAAAATGTCCGTAGCATGTTAATGATATAGAAATCTCGATGGAGATAAGGGGGTTATTCTAATGGGATTGGAGGATACTTGGTTTGGATTTTACAAGCTTGGCCAAGGCAAAGGAAAATAAAGGAAGATCATTGACAAAGATTAGCTACTTATTGGAAATAAAATGCATCTTGGGTGGAATATAGAGATAACGATTCCATTCTTAGTCTGCCCAAAATAAATTAAAACATGAATGAATGACCATAAGTCTAGGGAAGAGATCACAAGAATCCCTTTTTAAAAAAAAATGGGCATCACTTTATATTCCGCAGTTGTAAGATGACTTTTCTAACCGTAAAACATAGTTGGGCTTGTAAAACATCTACCTCAAGAATGCACTAAAATGGACTTTATATACAAGTATGATATCTTGTATGTTTTCATACATTTTCATAGCATTTTATATCATGAAATCGAAATAACAAAGTCACAGGTTGAGTTCAGGAGCAACTTCGCTTGATTTGGTGAAAGACAGCTTCCAACTTAGCTGGATTTGGTGAAAGACAGCTTCCAATAATGCTGGACCTTCAAAAGGCCCACCTTACGATAACGTGGCTGCATATGAGGAAGCTTCCAACATATTCTTGAATTGCGATGCATATAAAATGACCAAATAGTTTATATATTTATTACTGTACTACTTCATATCCAGCGCCAGAAAGCAGAAATTTAGAATTGTGCTACATAAGGCAGTGTGTAACTTTAAAAGACAAAAAAAATGCACGGGTAAGCTTATTTTGATCCCCAACTCATGCATCAGCTCATGACAAATTTATTATTATAATGAGTCCCACATAATGACCGAAATATCCGTAAAAAGTGTTGACTTATGAATATCTTGAAGTTTACGTTTTTTTGTTTGTCCATCCTCGTAATGTGTTGTTTGGTTTGAGGAAAATGATGAGATCGATAAGATAAACTTGAAAATGGTAATAATATATGTTCGCATATCCGTATGCAAAAGTTCCATCAATAAAAAAACATCTTGCCACATTTTTAGGAGCTGTTGTCCACACAGATATTAATCTTGATTTGGACATTGTGCATGAGAGAGACTGTGTGTGAGACATGCTTTTAGATAGAAAGAATCGGTGGGAATGGATCGATTTATTAAAACTTCTCGTATGGAAAATTTATGCTAGAGATAGTGTTTGAACGTACGAGAGAGTAATTCGATACATCTACATGGTCCCTCCAAAGTCATTCTTTCAGAAACATTTATGTTGAAAGAGCAGCTCAAAATCATTAGTTAAACTTTTAAGCTATATCCCAAATTTATATTATATTTGTCATCTCTACAATAACGTTGTGAGCTTTAAAGTAAATATTTTGTCGAAAAGAGTGAGAAAGGTAGAAGCGTGCAAATTGTTTTTTTTCCTTTTCTTTATCAGAAAGGAAATAGTACATATTTCTAGGATGGATGCACGATACCAAATCCAGTTCCAGCTGATCAATTATTTTACAAATACTTTTATGAAGAACGTTATTTTCAGTCATAAATGTGCGTATCTTACGATAAGCAAAAGAGAAAACCCTAGTTTCACTCTTATGACGAAAAGAGAACAAGAAGAAGGAAAATAAAAGGACAAGTACCTTCCTTTGCAAAGTAAATGGTTGTCGGTGGCAAGTGAAGTGATGTAAGCGGCCTCAGATCATCACGGTGTTCATCGGACGATAATGTATGTTCTTCCCACGCGTTTTGTATAGTCAACTTGCTGAGAGGTTCTTGGAAATGAGCGGAAAAGACACATGCAAAATTATTGTACACCGAGTTTGAAATTAAACGAAGTAACTTGTTCTTTACTTTTTGGGTGTGTATCAGTGATTTCTTCCACGTATTGACTGCAATATTTATATATAATAAGAGAGTTTTCTTCCACTCCTTAATGACAGCGAAAGTCAAATAATGAATTGTTATGACCAATTGGTTGTGAAAACATGGCACATAATCAGTAGAAGGGGATTATAAAATGACGGTAAATAGGTGCGGAACCTGATAATTTGAACCTTTTAAGTTACTAAGAATTTGCCAAAACATAGTTTCATGAGCTGGCTAGCATTTCTCAATGTTGGAATATACTCCAAAGAAAACACAAACTGTTTGTTGCAATCAGAACATGAAATTGGAGGTGAAGTACGGATCTCCGAATCTCCTTAAGGCAATTAGTTCCCACCAATAGTACTCCGTAAATTCACGAACTATGCCTCCCAAGATACAACACCTCGAACCTGTTTGAATTAGCACTATGCAAACAGGACTCAGTCGAACCGTTCAATTGAATCAGCACACTCAGAAAATTTAGAAGAGTAGAAAAGTGTATCAGAGCCTTTTTGGAATCGAGTCGGAGAAACCAAAAACCATTATGAAGCTCTATGCTCCCATCTATTTATAGAGATTTTTAGTTCATGTATAGAAGAGATACATGAATTAAATAGACGTATGTATCCACGAAATTCATGAATCAAGAGATATATGAATTCAAGAGATTCACGAATCCAGAGATATGTGAATTCAAGAGATTCGCGAACTCAATAAATACATGAATTAAAAGATATATGGATTTAAGAAATTCATGAATTCAATAGATACGTGAACAGAAAAGTTTAAGAAATTCATGAATCCAAAAGAGATACGTGAATATAAAAGACGTATCTTAATTTATTGGCATTCATTGATCCATTAACCATAATTATAATCATAATTATAACACTCAACAGATTTCTTCCACTCCTCAATCTGCTATTATGCCCTTCGTTGGCTGCTCTACATTAGGAGAAGTATGTAGGATAATATACAACTCTTGTGAAGTTGACACACCTTAAGGATGCTGGTCTCGACAAACTCGCCTGAAAGGTTCAGCAGTGTCTGTATTTGATCACCAAGTAGGCTTGGCAGACATTGTATCAACTGTCGATGACTCGAACTAGGAAGATTCATCATAAGGGCAAAGATAGTAGCTAATTAAATTGAAGACGGATGTGATAGGTAAATTGCAGGGCTTTGACATAAATTTTATGGGGATTGGAGATTAGTTTGATTTTGTCTGATGCCTTGATGGACTATGATGTGTAGCTCAATTCATGAGAAATAAAACTCTTGCTTGCCTAGCAAACAAAAGAAAAGAAAATTAAAGGCTTCATTTGATTTGCATAAAATAAATGTTTTGGAAGATATCTTCCTAAAAATTGTTACTTATATCACGTGAAATAATTAATCAATGAAAATACTTTTGTTATTGACAGTAGTTTATATCAAAATACTTTTGTGTATGATGGAAATATATTTTTTTCATTAAGTTTTGTAGATAATATAAATGATCATTTTTAAGAAAATATTTCTTAAATCATTCATTTTCTATGAAACAAACACACACTAAGGACACACATGGTAATTCTCCTATTCTTTTGTTTTTTGTTCTTTTACTCATCGGAATAGAAAAAGAATAGAAATTTGTTTGATAACATCAATTAATTTTATATTACCCAAAATAGAAAAATGGCCAAGGAATATATTTGGAATAGAAATAAAAATTAGAAAAAAGTAATTATTAGCTCCTAGGAATAATTTCTTAAAATAAGTCATTTTTCTTTCTTTTTTTCTTTCTTCTTCTTCCTTGCTGCCGTCCATTGGCCGTTGCCAATCGCCGGTTGGCAGCAAGGAAGAAGAACAAAACAAAAAAAGAAAAAAATCTTAAAAAGTTAAAAGAAATTCTATGTTACAAAAAAATTGTGAACCTTATTAAACGCATTTCTATTCTTTTTCTATTATGAGAATAGAAATTTTGTATAGATACCAAATGCGTGCTTTTACTTAGATATTGCTCCAAGGAGTAGAAATAGAAAAATGCTATTTCTAAAATGAAATTATTCTCTGGAATAGAAATATTACCAAATATACCCTAAATTACTTGACATTATTCCCATATGCTCTAGTCTCTCCAAAATTTTCATTAGTTTTTCCATTTATAATTTATTTGTACACTTATTCAAGTCTTATACCAAATTTAAGCGCATATGAATAGAGAAGTGTTATAGTAGCATAAGAAAGGTTGAATTGAGCAGTCATTTAAATGTTTAAAAGCTTTTTTTTTTTTTCTAGTAAATTTTTTTTTCTAAAAACTTTTGGATTATATTACAGGGCATGATTTGTCACGGTTTCTATATATTATGACTGCATAATTTCAAGTCTTCATATATAGGGAGTCTCCTAGTCACAAACCCTTTGCCAGAACAGTTCTCTATGTGGAGAAAGCGTAGACTATTTCACAGTTTCACACCGTCATCTATACCATCCTCATATGGAAAAAAAAAAGAATGGCTAATGAAGTCAAATTAAAATTGGATGTTTGATTTATTGAAAGGAATTAGTACTTTTACTCACCCCGTGGTGGTCGAGTTGGTGGAATCGCACGTTGGCCACATGCAAGGCCGGGGTTCGATTCCCCAACTCTTCATAATGCGTGACTAAAGTGGGGAGCTGTGGGAGGTGGGTCCCTGTGCTAGCACCCCCGTGGTTTACACGTAGTTGCTATCGGTTGCGAGGCGATTCCACGGTCATAAATAAAAAAAATTAATACTTTTTATCGTCTTAGAAGAGAATCGAGTTAGTTTCTCACATAAAATAGGAATCCGTGTAAAAAGAAGGGGCAAAACTTTGTTGATAGCTTCCGCCTCGTGTAGTAGTCGGCCTATTCCAGCACTCCACATGATTTCATCGTTGTGTAGAAGCTTGGTAGCCTTTGTCTTGGAAAGAGTCTAACTCTATAAAATGCTGAGCGTTTACACCAAGAGATTGTGAATCATGTGATTCTCTTAATTTCAACATAAATGCAGGAGCTTTTGTGGAATAGACAGGGTGAATCCGATACATGGAAATCAGTCTAAGATTCATACCGCTGAATCAGAGTAGGAAAAACAAAGATCGACCCAAATGTCGGACAAGTAGACATATTGCACATTAAATTAATTGTGTAAGGGATTCACCTTGCTTTTGACCAAAATGGCATCCTTTTGAATGAACTAGAGACGATGGGCTAGCGCGGTGTATCAAAATCAGTTTAAGATACATACGATGGGGTCTTAGCCAAAAGAAAACCCAAAATCTCAAAATCAGACCAAAAGTTCTGCATGGTACTATTTCGCAGTTGCCTCATTTGTGAAAAAGGGGTTTTTTTTTTGGGTAGCTATCCAACTGAAAAATTCAAAATGAGAATTGACTTAAGAAATTTCTTGCCAGGTCTCCTCGTCCCGGTTCGAGTTTTGGAACATTACGAAGGGGACCATATCCGGTTGGTCCGTCAATTCATCGTGTTTAAGTTAGGAGCGTGAAACACATTTGGAAGATTCCATTAATGCTTCACACACTTCCACGCGTTAAGTCAGCTCTTGACTCGGAGGAGATCAGGTGCGCCCACCACGTAAGTTCGTTTGCTAGCACCAGTTTCTACTATTCCAATGTGAAGGGTTGAAATTAAACGATTTTGGACAGATGCGACAGCCTTGCATTTTGCCAAATTTTTTAGTTTGAAAGTTCGGATGCTTAGACATGGGGCGTGATGTTATGGGGGAAGTTTATGTTTGACTTTCTCAAACATTAGCAAGTGGGAAAGAGATCTTCTTTTGGACAAACAAGTGGGAAGAAGCCGATTGAAATAAGGGGTAAATAGACCTTAAGCGAGCTTATTTCTCGTTTGATTAAAATAAAGGGGAAGTAAGATGCACGATTAGCCACGTCTTCAAGAACCTCGCAGCAAGTTGGCTACATGAAATACATATAGTAAGGTAGGGATTTCTATGTTAGCTTATTTAACCGCTAATAAGCAAAATTCATGATGAAAACAGCACGTGCTTGATAGATGTATGTCCAAAAGTTAACGCTTGTATTGACTAGATGGGATAGTGAAGAATAGAAGAGGAAAATTACTTAGCGAACAAATCGTTGGATTCTCGTAACTCTAATGAGATGGAGATCATGCTCGATTCCACGGCTATTGCTGTGGTTCCAAAGATCACCAATGCTTTAAAGATGACGGATTCCAGGCCCATTTCTTGCTGCAACGTGGTCTGTACGTCGACGCCTACGATTCTTGCTAATCCATTGAAATGACTCTCTTCCCTTTTTTTTTTTTTTTGTGAGTTTAAGTCAGTGTGCCTTTATCGAAGGAAGCAACATTATTTATCTCTATGGGAAAATTATATCTGTTCCCCAGATTTTTTTTCTATCAGATAATTTCTTAAGAAACAAATTAATTATACTGGGTATGGTATTCTGTAAGGATGTCCTTGTTTTTGGTGGGTTCCCTAATGGGGATGTTTCCTTAATCAATTTATTAGCAATGTGACAGGTTACATCATTTGAGAGTGACCAGTAGTCATTTGACACCTCAATTTGTAGTATACACGCTTGGTATACTCATTGTGCCCGAAAAGATGGATCATCTACTTGCATTAAATCATGTCTCGGAGAAAGCATTTATATTTGCAAAGTCCAATTCTTATAATAAAATGGCCCATTAAGTGATGACGTCATTATTTGATGATGATGTCAACACCTCTAGAGCAATCGGTATACGGGCAGTCCAGAAGACCCCTAAATTTCGAGGGGAAAATTACAGTGATGTGTGTGTGAACATAGAAAAAGGAGGTCTTGCGGAGAAATTTCTTTTGTCCTCTCTTTGGAGATATGGTTTGCTATGCAACAAAATCCCACTTTTTCACCGTCACGGAACCGGACCTTCTCTTGCTATTATATGCCTTTTGACGGGCTCAATTAAACCTGGACAGCTTTTACTGAAGAAAGGAAACACGTGCCAGATCTCGGCTCACTATAAATCGGAGTTCTGAGGCTGTTTTTGGATGTGGGTTTAACCAAGCAGTCACGAAAACTCAGAGAGAGTCATCATGGCCGAGCTTGGGGTTGTGTTGGATGAAAAAAGGAGGTTGAAGAAGGGCG
Organism: Eucalyptus brandiana; assembly: GCA_014182725.1. NCBI lineage: Eukaryota > Viridiplantae > Streptophyta > Magnoliopsida > Myrtales > Myrtaceae > Eucalyptus > Eucalyptus brandiana. The sequence goes on along the minus strand of CM024671.1, from coordinate 18,171,496 downwards.
CTTGGAGTGCAGAGGAAGATCAAAAGCTCACTGCTTACATCAAGAGGCATGGCATTTGGAATTGGAGCCGAATGGCTGAACCAGCAGGTAACCCCACTAACACATGATATACATATGTTTGACCCACCATCTTTGTGTCACTGTGATTTTAATGTCTGTTTTGAGATGGGAATGGTTCCCAGAAACTGAATCAATCAATTTTTTGGACTAAACTGGTGCATTTGTGATTGTTCAGGACTGAGAAGAAGTGGGAAAAGTTGCCGACTTCGGTGGATGAATTATCTGAGGCCCAACCTTAGACATGGGAATTTCACCAAAGAAGAGGTGGAAACCATCATCAAGCTTCATGAATTTCTGGGAAACAAGTAAGCAGATTCACTATAACAAATGCAGCGGATTAAGTTTATACAGCATCTCGATTTTCGATGGATCCCATCTCTTAACTCCTCTCTTCTGTTACAGATGGTCTGCAATCGCATCAAAACTCGACGGAAGGACGGACAATGAAGTGAAGAATTACTGGAACACACGCTTGAAGAAGCAGTTCAAGGAAAAATCGGTGCAAAAGCCTAGAAAATCCGAAGCTGCAAGGGTGCGTAACAGTGTTGACGCCAATCATGAGAGTTCATCTCAAGAGGAAGCGGGAAGCTCAACTCCCACCTCAACTCCAGTGCAATTGTCGAATCTCGGAGATTTTACCGGAAATCAGACATCAAGCCCAGAGAACTTCGGCTCATCGAGCTCTAACCAAGCCATCGGAGTCCTTGGGGACAAGGGAAACTCCTTTGACAACAATCTGTGTTCATCATATGTGGATGATGAAGTCCAAAGCTATTTGTGGGCACAAAACTTTTCAGTGGAAGATGCACACATGGTACAAGATTTAGGTGCTTTGTTCATGGACTCGACGGCTACTGTATTGTATCCTGGGTGGCCTCTGGAGACGGCCTCTTCTGCTTCCTTAGAAGATTTCGCCGTTAATTTGTGGGAAAATTGAAGACCATCCATTCATGCTCACAGGATGCCTAGTATTTATTTGTTGTTATGTTTTGAATACTAGTATTTGTTTGAACGTACAGAATGGTAGTTCATGCCCTAATAAAGTGGAGGAAGTATGATTCTCTACAAGGTTGTAAACTGAGGACTGAAGCTGTCATATTGTATACCAAATGATGGTCTTCTGAGAGTTTCACGCTATTAGATTTTGAAGATTGAGAATGTAAACGTCATTTCCTTCATGTAAGATCAGTATGTACGAGAGATTCAAAGGAAAAAGATAGGAAATTATCTCATGTTCATATATCTATTCGCTTAAAGAATTAGAGCCAACTACTTAACAAGGTAAACTCCCAAGATATTGAGTGAGTTTACCAAATATTGAATTGCATGGTGAAATGTACGTTCATTCGCAACACTTGCTTCCTTAACTTTTACCACAGAGCAAATCCTTGTTATGGCATCTATAAATTATATGCTCTCTGATTGAATCACAACAGCTTACTTCAATTTTGCCCCTCTCCCCTCCGAGAATGATTTGGAAGCTCCAAAACCAAAAATAGCGGTATTTGAATTGTCTTTCATTCTAAGGTATAACCTGTATCCATGCATGTTAGATCCAATATGATAATATGATCAAAGGAAAAACTTTTTCATGATATTATGCATGGATCAGATATATCGTGGCAAAAGCACTTGCCATTCGTTGGTTATTAACTCATTATTAATGCAATTGAAACTTCAAGCGTACATATGACAAATTAGGGCAATCTTTACTACTGAAAAAGACCTCGAAAATGTTTAGATCCTAAAAATAGACTCGTTGATTTAGATGACATGTTGGGCTATCCTCGAGAACAAATCTCACAACCTGGCCTTGAAACTGTGGCCTAAACCGGAGCGTAATCAAGCAAAATCAAGTTAACTAGATCCAAAACGGGACTTTGGGGTTTTGGGGGCGTAGACCAGAAGGACTAAGTGAAACGTTCCGTTCAACTTCAATCGATGAATCGCAAAGCGACGAGTCGTCGTCTGGCCGTAGCCATACCATGTGGACGTAAGAGGGGGCATCAGCAATGATGTTTGCCAGACGCGCCCGTTCGGAGACTACCCTTTAGACATCGTCAGTTCCTAAGCAAACCGTACCGGGTCATCATTGATTCCCCAGCTGATTCTGAATTGGTGGGGGCTGTGGAGTTTAAATTCATAACTGTTTCCATGTAGCCACGTGCTTTAAACTTGCTCTAAGGTTTCACCGTCCAAACTTGCGTTCTGTTCTGTCCACAGATTATTGGTCTTGGAGGGCGTTGACTTGACTCTTCATGTGTATTGTTCCCGGTCAATGCAGACCCAGATGAACACTCTAGGAATTCTTTTTTCTTCTCCAAAACAGAAAATCATTATTTTTGCTTGTCAGGAAATTAAGTGATAAAAAAAGGACCATCTATTTAAATTATTGATCAGCATAACCCAGCAGCATTATTGTTTCAGTAGGCGACACGAGATCAATTAGTATATTTTAATAATGGGAGATGAAATTATGAAATTAGTCCTGTTTACAATGAGTAGACTTGGATCCCTTGTATTTGAACTTATCGAGTTAGTTTGGGTTGTCCATCCCACAATTGAAAATTAAACAAAATTCTAAATCCATTTCAAATTTGCTCTCGATAGATGTTAATTTATCTTATGTAATCGTGGCAAATCTTTTTTAGAACCCTAATTATCCAGTTGGCAACTTATGACAACCAAAGTTATGTTTCATTGGTCAGTTTTGCGAAGTTTGCATGAGAGGAGACATCCTAACATTTAAGTTGTTGTCAATGATGACGATATTTTAGTAGAGCTCCAATAATATATAGAAAAATGAAAATTTATAACCACGTAATACACGTAGTTTGCGAAGTCAAAATGATAAAAGAGATGATAAGATTAGGGCAATTTCTATTGGTGAATTAATTGAAGAAAAGACCCCCAAAAAAGACCTCTCCGTACGAAATTCCATCTAGGCTACGAATGCTTAACTAAGACAAAGCTTCATCTTAAAAGTCAAAGTTTCATGTCGCATCAACTCTTTGATTAAAATTCATATAAGGTGGTATATAAGCGGACACGATCTTCCTGAAGTTTAGATGATATATTTATCTTTTAATATAAATACCATAATCGAATACGAACTTCGCAAAGGCGTTTTTAGTTTTTATTCAAGCTGAAAAGTTATCACTTTGGACGTAAGCGATAGCACCAGCAATGACGTGTCAATTGAAAACCCTAGTTAGCTACCTTTCTAAAAGCCATTTGCTCGGAATGAATTCCACTTGAAAAAAAAAAAAGAATTCCTGTAGACTTCGACGTAACTGTACTTAGTCATTAGGAAACTTTATTGCAAGATGGGATCATAAGTAATTATACTTAAATATTCTTATAAAATTGCCAGCTAATTTTGAATACGTGTGTGGTCTGTAGAATCGGTTCCTCGTCTTCCTTGTTGTTATGTGCATGAAATGTCCTTGTTCCTCTAGAAATTTCACCGCACTCAGTGACGCGAGCTCGTCTTCTTTGTTGTTATGTGCATGAAATGTCCTTGTTCACTAGAAATTTCACCACACTCAACGACACGAGTTCATACATAATGATCCAAGACCGGTCAATTTGGAAATCAGCGAACAAAATTTGGGTGGAATTAATTTTCAATCTCATCTCATTATCTAATTCGTGATGAACGGACAACCTCGAATTTTTGTCGTTGGGACCAGAAAATTTCTCATTTTTTTGGTAAATGAAAACCAATAGTCAAATGGCTTTCAAAGTTGATGTACAAGGTGGGATTGCTTTTTGTTTCCCAATTTCTTTCTTTTGAACAAAGGCAAGGACTTTTTTTTTTTTGAACAGGCGGAAAATAGGAGTTTATAAAATCCAAGATTGCAAGTCGCTTTTGTTATATGGTCCTTCCTAGTGATTAGTCAATTTCTGCTGAGCACATGGCTGACGTAGGCAGTGTTCTTGCATTACTTGCTTTTGGACAACGTTATCACTCCAAATTATATGCATGCTTGGACAATTTTGTTTATTAGGTCAAAGTCGCTTTTTTAGGTGGGCACTATTTCCGCCTCCTATATAACTAATTCCATCCAATTTCACCAAAAAAAGAAAATTTGTCCTCAATCATTCAATTGCAATGCAAGTTGGTGGTCCCAAATTTAGTAACTATCCTTTTTTTTAATAGTTTTTTTTTTTTTTTTTTATAGTTTTTTATAGTTTTTTTTTTTTTATATCTATATAGAATCTACTTACCATGATTAAGAATTTCACATGTTTAGTTTTTGTTTATGTTATATTTTTCAAGTATATTAAAGGTACTATGTTTATTTTATTTTATTTTATTTTATATTGTTAGATACTACTACCATAAAAATGTTTGTTTTGTTTAAAAGACAAATTTTCAAGAGAATCTAGTTCTTTTCTATGTCATTAAGCAAATATATGGATAAACTATTAAGTAGAGTATAAAAAAAATTTAAAATAGACAACTTTTTACACATTGACTTGTTTATAATTTTTCACTTTTGTTATGTATATCACTATTAAACCACTTCTTATTGATTTTCTTTTCCACAAAAATACAAACAAGGGGACGATCACATGAAGAAAAAAAAACGTCTTTGAAGATTTTCCATAATAAAATCACATAACATTCTCCAATGTGAAACTTTAGAAGATAAAATTAATTAAATCAAAACATTGCATAGAATAAGAATTTTTTTTTTTTTTTTTGAAAATTACACTGAAATATTATTATTTATATTGACAAAAATTAATATCATCCATGAAGTCTTTATGAAAAAATATCAAAATGCCTTATTGTATATAATGTTGTTAGTTTATTCTTAGATATTCCTCTAATGACATATATGCTCTAGGAGAAAATCACTAAAAAGTCTTAAATCTATTTCACATTTGTCAATTTAAGTCTAAATATTTTAATTGTGCCAATTGAGTTTAAACATTTTTGCATTTTGTCAAATTAGTTCATCTCGTCAATTTTGGCTGGATATAGTAAATTCATTAATATAGTAAATAAAGAGACTTGGTGTATGTGTTCATATATATAACTTTTTTTTCCCAAACCTCTTTTTTTTTTCCAACAAGAAGTCACTTGCAAACCTTAATCTGTCGAGCCTCCCGAGGCTTAGGGAATGGCCATTCCCACAGATGAACTCTTTCTAAAGATGTGTATAGAAGATGGTTCAAGAGCTCAGTGCTCAACGAGATGAAAATTCTAATGAAGAAGAACGAAAGCTTGCCAAGAGTATTGTGGGGGAACATGCTGAGTACTTCCTTCAAATCTTTAAGGTCTTCCTTGCAGATCTCCACTCCACCAGACAACAACGCAAAATGAGTCATGCATATTTCCATAAAGTTTCTGTGGTGGATGAATTGAGAATGATATTAGTCCAACTCCATTCATCTACAAGGTGCTCCATAGAAAAGCATTGGCCAGACATTCCAAGTGGAGCTACATTTTCCGCTTCACAGCCTTCACCGACGTGGTGATTGCTTTTGTCCTATTCAATCTCCTGGAGAAGCATCAACTGAAGGAACTCGACATGGAAAGTGCTCATTTCCTTTTTATCTAAAGGATTGCTTTTGATGTGGTGCCTCTTTTCATGCTTGTTTCTTCTAATTGGACTATTGCCAACTAAAAATGTCGATTAATTAGCTATTCCTCCTATATTTTTTACAAAACAACGAATAATCACTTTGTGGGAAATAGATTTGAGACGAAATAGCTATTTCTTACAAACCGAACGTTCAACTTTCATGCAATGACAAATATTTTTTGGTGGGGTAATTTCACTCGATTATAAATAGCCTAATCCGACTCTTCCTGACGCGAGCATAAAATATGACTTTGCACATTCTGACAGGCATTATATCAATTATTTTGCAATGGATCAATTATACAGACGTAGATAGATGGCATCCAAGGTTGATGCCCAGATGCAACTTGCCTTATTCATAAATGGGACGGCATTAAGCTAATGAACAATACACAGAGAGCCAGATAAATATGAGGATGTGCTAACTTAAGAAGTGTCGGGACATTACTAGACTTGTCAAAATGGATTTGTGACCCATTTTTAAATTTTTATTTGATGGGTTAAGTTGTTATATGAATTAGTTATATTCAGTAAATGAATTACAAATGATTTTAGCATAATAAAGCCTCAAACAATATGAATCTTAAACAATATGAATCTTAAATGAATTTGCAACTTTTTTTAAATCCAACTAACCTTTAAAACTCTCTTTCACTTTCTATCTCCCTCACTTGATCTAGTACTCACTTGATCTAGTACTCGCTCACTTGATGCTCACACTTCAATTTGGATATGAATTTTTCTAGATTGAGTTAAAATATGGAAGAGTTTTTATAAGCACCCGACCATTGTAGATCGCATAAAAATGGGTCAAAAGCGAACAAACGCATCATTAAGGCCGGACTATTTTTGAACCCGATCCAACCCGCCCTTTTGATGGGCATAGGCACTAGCAATGCTCATCAAGCAATTCACAAAACAATTTCATGAGATGCAGGATTATCCATAAGAATTACAAATCAGCTCTAAAATTCAGAATACGTTCACTTTCCCCAATTCTAGAGCCACGATGACCCGCAACCAAGAATGTACCCATCAAAAGTTATGAACACATAACTCCACCACGCCACATTAAGTAGCACAATCAATGCTAAACTCCATCTCCCAGAGTCCGCTTTGAAGTGCTGATGTACAGAACTGCAACAAGTCATCCTAATTAGGCATGGTTTAAGTCAGCAAAGTAATGATTTAACAAGCAGAAATTCTGAATTCATCATTACCATTATTTCCTCGAATAAAAGCATCTCCATAATTGTTTTTCAGCTGCCCATTGACGTACTCTTCCGTCTGTTCCATTGCTATGTTCATATATCCATCCAGGCAAGCCAGAATACCTGCACAAAACTCCAGCCCATAAGAACATTTGAGAATACCGCACAACTTCAGACAACAAAAGATAGTGTTTCTAAACTAATCATCAGCACGGCCTGCATATAGCATGGGATGAAGAACATGCTTGTCAGGATCACTGCAGATCCATTAGTTTATTATCATCCAACTCACCTCTCCTCCAGGTCTTACGCCACAACAACTTAGGTTTAAAAAATTACTAGAAGTTGACACGAAAAGGCTTGGTCAGAGGCACATACTGCACAGACACCAGGTTTTTCTCTATTACGCTTTACTACAAATGGTAAATTGAGAAGCCCACATAAAGGGTATTACCCATAATCCTCCCATTTTCATGAGAAGGCCACTGGGATGGATCAAATGGCTTTCAAGCAACCAAATCTTAATTCCATGTAAGTTTGCTAATTCATCATCAAACACCCTGCTTCTCCCCTTCTCTTTCTCTGCGCTTGTTCTTCTTCCCTCTCTCTCAACAATCAAGAGAAAAACCATGAAGCTTGAAAGCCAGATTATTTTGTATATTCTCATGCTATCAAAGACAGGTTTTGGGTATCTTGTGATCGAATAGCAGCACGTATGTGCAAGATTCATGTTTTTACAGTTTTCCAAAACAAACATGAATATCATGTGTGGTCACCATTTGATCTGCCAAATATCCATAACAATAGTTGATTTCATGAACAAAACATTTTTCTTATGTTAGCTTTCCCATCACGTCACTGTTGATAGATGAGAAGACGAGTTGAACATTAGAGCCCCAATTTTACCACTGATCTCTTTTCAACAGTGAATACCATGAACATTGTTAGAAAAAGAGATGGTTATTATATTTAAAAGACTGAATGTAGTTTCCCTCCAGATGACGGAAAAGAAAATGCTTAGTGACTTACATCGAGACCACAATGTACATGGCAAGACCAACTTAACTGTTCATTCTTTGCAGCATGATGTGGGGTCGCAAATGCCTTTGACAGTTTATGACAATAGCAATGTTCTTCTTCATTTACTTCTTTTTTTTTTATGGTTCGAACTTCTTCATTTACTTCAGTTTGACAGGTAAGGTTCATTTGGTCTATAATTCTGCTTGAAGTTTGAGGCGAGCAAGTCCCCACTTTGCTCATATGAGTTGCCGAGAACTCAACCCATAGATCATCCCCGACTAATTAAAGTTTGAGACAAGTAGTTAAAGTTACATAGGATTTAGTACAATCAGTAAATACGAGGATGGAAATAATCTCAAACTCAGCATTATCCAGCTACATCGAGAAAATCTTTGTTGAAGGATTCTCCAAACACACAGAGACCGTGTTGAGAGAAGTACCTCGATAATCGACGCCAGAATTTAATTTGACGACGACCGGTCTCCCGCGGATAGATTTCAGGAAATCCGCGGGGGTTTTCGTGGTGGTCGAGCCTTTCTCTCCTCCTCCACTCATCCTCCTAATCCTCCACTGGTGCTTCCTCTACCTGAAACAGGAAGATTGACAATGTAACTTAATCAATGGAGAAGAAAAAAAATTGCCCACTAATTTATAGGGGCGAGCAGTTCAGCTTCAGTCCAATTTCCACCTGAAACTTGGAACCTACCCATAGAAACCGGTTCCCAGTTTTTGGACTCATATCATACCCACAGTCAGTGCCCACTTTAGCACCTGGAATCACGTTTGCCTTTTCCTTTTTTTCTTTTAATTACATAAAAATTACCCATCTTTCTCCTTCAAAATAGTTAGGTTCACAAGGACAGAACCTGCTCTGTCAATCCACTATGTTCAAATTAATCTAGGATCAAAGTCTTGAGGGCATGCAACTGACATGATAATTTCCACAATTCTCATGTTAAGTGGTATTTTATGATCATGTTCACTCACATTCACAATTGAAATGAAAGGGGAAAACGTCATCTTACTTTTCATCTATAGCATACAAAAGTCTGTTTCTCCAGATTTGCTTCACCCTACATCCATTCTTCCAGACAACTACAAGGAAAATCATTTTCTTCACAATTTTCTTTACCTCCCAAAATACTTACTAAACATAAGTGTAACAGATCAAAGATTGGCAAATAAATGACCAGCACTGCTAATTGGCATCCATGCCGACCATTGAGGACCAACTAGAGAGAGAGCGAGAAAATGGAAGGGTGGGGGGGGTTGACTGTGAGCAACAGGCGACACTGAGAGACCAAATGACTGGGATTCCGAGAAATGATCACTGAAACTGGCATAGACTTGGTTTGCGCATTTCGTCGAGCACGTGGTGAGCAGCTTCACGGAGGTGCTCATATAATCAAAGCTAAGCGAGAGATCCTAGATTATCGCCGTATATGAACTGGGCATCGCCGAAATAACATCGAACCCGATCGGATTTTGCTCAAACAAGAAAACGACATCTTCAAGAATCTCTTCTCAATCGAAGGGGGAAACGGAGACGGATCATTCGGATCTCACCTCGAAGACGTGATTAACAGTTGCCCACCAGCAATGGGAGGAGCTGAGGCCCTTTCGCTGGCTGGTGATCTTGGCCCGCGAAGAGATCTCGAGCGAAGCCTGAACTACAGAGAAAATGCGAAGAAGAAGAAGAAGAAGAAGAAGAAGAAGCCCCAAGCTCGAGCTAAAGGCATCATCACCATTGAGCCTCGGATGGCAGTTTTGTAATTTTGTGGACCAAAGAAAATGCATTAAAGTGGTCTTCTCATCAAACTCGCCAATTCAACCACTGGGGGTTCGCCCCAGTGGCCACCCTTCCAACATGGAAGGGGGAGGTGAGGTTAAATCCCCACCTTTTCGGAGGGATGGGGGCTTTGGGACGCGTAAGTTTGAGAGTGGGTTGCGGCTCCACGCCCGCAGAGGCGGGCGCGAAGTCCATGCGAGTGAGTGTAGAGTAGGAATAGAGTAGGACTGACAAAAAAAAAAAAATCAAACTCGCCAATTCCACCAAAAATCGGATGATTTTTAACAGCGCCTTCCTAAAAATTATTCTGTAGAAAATGTTAATATTTCATCAATTTTTTCAAAAGAAAAAAAAAAGTTTTATTTTCGTTTTATTGATGCCCTTAACTTATGTTGGCGACTCAAATGTACTTGCCATTAAAAAACCAAGGAGACCGACTAAGAGTAGGCTGAGGATTTTCTACGAATTCTCTCTAGTGAGATTATGTGCTCAGAGAGCAATGGCATGGAAATCTTTCGAATGGGCGTTTTTTGACAAGACCTCGATGCGCTCTTATTGGGACTATAATATGCTATAAGGTAAATGGATTGAACTTTATGTTGGAACAAAAAGAATAATTGTAACTTTTGAAATTTGAAATGAATTCATAATTGGAGGGAGAAATTGTTCTCAAAATGCTTTATGATGGCTTACCTATATATGATACTCATCTCCTATTTTTATATAAGGTTTCGTTTGTTTAATGAAAAATAACTTCTAAGAAAATGTTTTTCGAATTTTCTAGCGCTCGTTTAATAGAAAATGATTTATTAAAGGAAAACGTTTTCCACTAATGAAAAAAATATCTTCAAAAGTGGAGAAAATGTTTTCTATTTTTGAAAAATGAAAAATATTTTTCATAATTTCTTCCACCTCTTATTATTTCTTTGAAACATATTTTCCTTTTATTTTTATGTTTTCACGTGGCAGCGGAGGAAGGAGGAGGAAGGAGGAAGGAAAAGAAAAAGAAAAAGAATAAAAATTGACTATTTTAAAAATAAAAATAATTAAAACTTTTATAAAATATATAAAAATTAAAATTACATTTTTTTGGTCAATCAAAAATATTGAACTTCATTTTTTAGGTAAATTTTCCCAACAAATCAAATTAGATAATGAATAATGAAAAATATTTACCACTTAAATTTTAAATTTTAGCTAAATATTAGAAAATATAGTCATTTTAAAAAAATGATTTTCTGAAAAACATTTTCAAAAATGTGATATTTTTTACGAAATGAATGGACACGTTAGATGAGCAGCGTAGTCCTCCATCACTCCTTCCAGCAACATCAAATGAAGCAACAAAAAGTCCACAAAGTTAAAAAAAAAAAAAAAACACAAACAAAGTCAAATGAAAAGACCTACAATAAATAAATGAAGACAAGCGTGTGGAGAACTCTATAAAGGGCTTTTCTAGCCTTCTTTGTCTTCATGCTGCTAAAGGTTTCCTTCATTAAATGATTGAAGCTTTTTGTCTTCAGTCTTCTTCAAGTGCCTACCATAAATCATGCTTCATCGATTTGTTTTCATTATTGTTCTGACACCCACCGTAAATCAAGACATTATTTGAAGAATACTAACAACCAAACCTAAAGCTTAATAGCTAACGCGCTCAAATCTTCAACAAACAACCTCCCTTAAAATTGATTTTTGACTTCAATAACATCGAGCATCATCTTCAATTTTTTTTAACAAATCTACTTGTAATGGTTTTGTCAAAATATTTGCAATTTGATCTTTTGATTTGTAGAAATTAAGCTCAATCTCATCATTTTTTTACTTGCTCTTATATAAAATGTTGGAACTTGGGCATCCTCTCCCACCTAATTCTAGCAACAACCTTATTATGAGCTATTCTGCCGCTTCATTGCGTCTTCAACCATCACCACCACTTGCATTGGACTTACACGAATGGCAAACACTTGCCCAATTGAACAAGCTGAGAATCTCCAGTCACTTAGGCTCCGCATGATAAAATTTTTGTTTCTTGATTTCTTTATTTCTCTATTCCCCGGAATATGTTTGAAACAGAAATCCGTTTGATAACACAATTTAATTTCTCTATTTCTGAAACAGATTTCTATTTTAGAAATAGATTTGAAGAAGAAATCAGAAGCTAAAATTTTTAGCTTCTCAGTTTCTAAAATAGAAATTGATTTCTCAATTTCTGGCCAGAAATCAATTTCTGTTCCATAAATTTTGTCATGCGAACCCTTATGCTTTCCCTGACATGACATTTTGAGCCAAGTGCACTCTTTTGGCAGCACTTTGTTTCACCTACTAAGCACTTTGTTTCGCTTGTTCTGTTGCTTTTTCTGGGCATTTTGGATTTGTGATGTTCGAATTTATCGCACTTAAAACACTTGACTTTTGATTTGTCATGTGTTTCATATTTTCCAGTAAAAATTAAATTTCTACCTCTACCTCAGCATCCTCCTTAGCATTGATCGCTTTGATAGCCTCCTTGACTTGATGGTGTGACTCGACTCTGTAATGCTTGCTCAGGATTTAAATTAATGGACTTTTGATTCATTCTTTGCTCATGTGAGCTCAATGAACCCATCAATTGCTTCAATGTTAGGGTTGACACATCTTTTCCTTCCTCAATCCCTACGAAGACATAGTCAAATCTTCTAGTCAAAGACGTCAAGAATTTTTCTATGATTCGTACATCTTGGAGTTCTTTACCATTAACCCTTAATTGGTTAACGATGGTTTGCACATGATCAATATATATTGGGATTGATTTGGAGTCCTTTGTGCATAAAGACTCAAAATCACCTCGGAGTGTTTGAAGTTGCACTCGTTGGACACAATCATCACCTTTGTAGGAGTTTTGCAAAATATCCCAAGTTACTTTTGCAGTTTCCACACTTGATATTTTTTCAAATATCGTTTCCTTTACTGCTTGAAAGATCACATACAATGCTTTCTTATCTTTCTTCCAGGACTCCACCAGCAAATCTTTCTCATCCTTTCTTAAAGCCTCGAATGCTTCCACATCAGCCGCTTCATTGTAGCCGTTTTTAACCATATTCCACAAATCTTGCAATTTGAAGAGAATCTTCATCTGGATGGACCAATTGTTGAAATTCTTTCCATTCAACTTTGGAAGTTGCTATTGAATGGAACTAGTGGATGTCATTTCTACCTTTGATACCAAATGTTGAAACCAAAAAGAATATTGACAACTTTTAAAATTTAGAATGAGTTCACAAGTTGGAGGGAGAAATTGTTCTCAAAATGCTTGATGATGGCTTATCTATCTACAATATAGATATAAAGTAAATATCTATAGATATAATTTGCTAAGGTAAATAGACTGAGCTTTGAACAAGCATTGGATGATGTTTCTCCAGCTTTTAAGTTTCTTTTGGTTTGAATTATGGTTCAATGGTTGAAAAAAAGCGTTTTTTTTTGTCCCTGCCTATTACTCGTGCCAACGTAATGCATACATACCACGTTAATGTAAAAACGAAAAGTTGCTAATGGGCTTTTTCTGCAGAAGATTGACAGTTAAGGGGTGCTTTGAAAGCTGGAATGCTCGAGGACATAGAAATGATGTTCTAGAGGGGATCCATATTTGACTTTCCCAGTCATAAATAAGTGGAAGAGAGATCATGTTCTTTTGGACGACAAAGTGGCGAGATGCTAATTGAAATGAGGGGTGATAGACCTTAGGCTACCTTACTTCGTTTAACTAAAATGAGGAGAAGTAAGATGCACAATTGGTCATTTCGAGGACCTCCAGCAAGTTACCCACATGAAATACATAGGGGAAAAAATATCAACACATTCAGGATGAAAGTAGTAGGTGCTCGATAAATGTCTATCAAGATGCATCAATTGTAATAACCAGATGGTAGCGAATTCATCTTTTAAAATCCATACTAATTTTCCTTTCGAATTGTAGAAAAGAAAATTACTTAACAAACAACCTTTGGATTTCCATAATTCCGATGAGATGAAGATCATGCTTCATCCTCCAGTAACCTTTGGATTCTCATAATTCTAATGAATTCTTGGCACATCATTTGCAGCGACTATGCAAGTGTAGTCCTCTATATTTATTTCAGGATTCTCAACAGTTCAAGCCAGTGAACTCTACTAGAAATACTCTGGTTCCAAGATCATCAATGCTTCAAGGATGATGGATTATAGGCCCATTGCTTGCTGCAATGTGGTGTGCAAGTCTACTATTGAGATTCTCGCTGATCCATTGAATATTGTCTTGTCTTCTCTCGTGAGTTTAACTCAATCAATGTGACTGACCAAAAAAACAAAAAGTTAATCAATGTGCCTCGATTAAAGAAAGAAAAATTATTCATCCGCTCTCTCTCTCTCATATGGGAACATTATATCTCTTTCCTAGGTTTTTTTATCAGATAATTTCTTAAAAAATAGGTCCATTCATACTGAGCATGACGTTTAATAAGCAAGTCCTTTTTTCATGGGTCCTCGCATGGGGATACTTAAAAAATTTTCATCAATGGAAGAGGTCATACCATGAAGAGTGACAAGTTGTCATCTGACAACTCAATTCGCGGTACTTATGAAGCACATACGCATGCACGCTTGTTTGATCTCTACTGTATTCATCACGCCATAAAAGATAAACCATAAGATAAATCTTCTACTGCATTAAATCATACCCCAGAGAAGACATTCATATTTGCGAAGTCCAACTCTTATAATAAAATGGCCCCAGTATGTGATGACGTCATAATTTAATAATGTCAACACTCAACACCTGTAGATTAATTGGTATATGGGCAGTCCAGAATACTCTTGCATTTCCAATGAGAAATTCCAGCGACGTGTGTGAACATGGAAAAAGAGGTTTTGCGGAGAAATTTCTCTTGTCCTCTTTTTCACCGACACTGAACTGGATCTTCTCTTGGTATTATATGCCTTTTGACTGGTTCAAGTAAACCTTGACAGCTTTTACTGAAGAAAGGAAACACGTGCCAGATCTCGGCTCACTATAAATTGGAGTTCTGAGGGTTCTGTTTTTGGATGTGGGTCTAATTAAGCAGTCACGAGCACTCAGAGAGAATCATCAAATGGCCGAGCTTGGGGTTGTGTTGAATGAAAAAAGGAGTTTGAGGAAGGGTGCTTGGAGTGCAGAGGAAGATGAAAAGCTCACTGCTTATATCAAGAGGCATGGCATTTGGAACTGGAGCCGAATGGCTGAACCAGCAGGTAACTCCACCTAGACATGATATACATATGTATCACTCACCATCTGTGTCTCTGTGATTCTAATTTCTCTTTTGGACTAAACCGGTGTATTTGTGATTGATTCAGGACTGAGGAGAAGCGGGAAAAGTTGCCGACTTCGGTGGATGAACTATCTGAGGCCCGACCTTAGGCATGGAAATTTCACCAAAGAAGAGGTGGAAACCATCATTAAGCTTCATGAAGTTCTGGGAAACAAGTAAGCAGATTCACTATAACAAATGCAGTGGATTAAGTTTATACAGCATCTCGATTTTCAATGAATTCCATCTCTTGACAAGTCTCTTCTGTGACAGATGGTCGGCAATCGCATCAAAACTTGTCGGAAGGACAGACAACGAAGTGAAGAATTACTGGCACACACGCTTGAAGAAGCGGTTCAAGGGAAAACCGATGCAAAAGCCTCGAAAATCCGAAGCTGCAAGGGTGTGTAACAGCGTTGACGCCAATCAAGAGGAAGAGGGTAGGTCAACTCCGACTTCAACTCCAGTACAATTATCGAATCTTGGAGAATTTACTGGAAATCCGACATCAACCCCAGATAACTTCTGCGCATCGAGCTCTAATCAAGCCATGGGAGTCCATGGGGACAAGGAAAAGTCCTTTGAGAACAATCTGTGTTCATCATGCGTGGATGATAAATTCCAAAGCTATTTGTGGGCACAACACTTTTCTGTGGAAGATGCACACAGGGTACAAGATTTAAATAATTTGTTCATCGACTCAACGACTACTATATTGTATCCTGGGTGGCCATTGGAGACAGCATCTTCTTCTGCTTCCCTAGAAGATTTCGCCTTTAATCTGTGGGAAAATTGATGACCATCCATTCATGCTTACAAGATGCCTAGTATATTTGTCATTATGTTTTGAATTCTAGTATTTGTCTGAACGTTCAGAATGGTAGTTCATGCCCTAATAAAGTGGAGGAGTTACGGATCTCTGCAAGATTGTGGAGCTAGCTATGCAAGTTTATGTAATTGAGGATCGAGGCAGTCATTATTGTATAACAAAGGATGATTTTCTGAGAGCTTCATGATATTAGATTTGGAAGGTTTAGAATGTAGACATTACTTCCACCATATAAAATTAGTATGAACGAGAGATTCAAAGGAAAATGGAAGGAAACCGTCCCATGTTCATATATCTATTGGCTTAAAGAATTACAGCCAACTTAACAAGGTAAACTTCCAAAATAGTGGATGGAAATTTACTCGATACTGATTTTGACATTGAAATGAACATTTATTCGCAACAATCCTTCCTTTAACTTTTACCACATAGCATGGGATAAACTAACTTTCGACATGTGTAGCCCGCGCAATCGAAACTTCATACATACAGGTGACACATTAGGGCCTTACTGAAAAGGATTTTGAAAAAGTTTGCAACCTACAAATGAATTTGTCAGTTCAGGTCACATGTTGGGCAGTACTCGAGAACAAATGTCGCAACCTGGCCTTGAAACAGTGGCCTATTTAATTCGGATGGGCCAGCCGATTAGTGAACAAAACAGAACCCAAACCGGAGCTTAATTAAGCAAGATCAAGTTAATTAGATCCTAAACGGGACTTTGGGGTTTCGCAGATCTGAACTCAGGCGGGTGTTGACCAGGAGGACTAAGAGAAAGTCCTGTTCAACTTCAACAGATAAATCGCAGAGCAACAAGTCTTCGTCGGGCGGTCGCCATCACATATAGGACGTAAGAGAGGGCATCAGCGATGGTGAGTATTGGACCCGCCCGGAAACTTCACTGTAGGGCTCGCTTGACCCCTCAGCAAACAGTGTCTATGTCGTGATGTGCATGGGACTTTGCTCTAGGGTTTCTCATGTGCATTCTGTCCTCAGATTATTATTGATCTTGCTGGGCGTTGACTCGATTCTCGATATGTATTGTCTCCTGTCGACGCGGAAACGAAATACGCTGGGATTGAAGATTTTTCTCAAAAACAGAAATATAAGTTCAAAAATTTGATGTGTTCGAAGATGTATTGAAGAAACAAGGACCATTTATTTAATCTATCATTGAGCATAACCCAGCAACATTATTTTTTTCAGTGAGCAAGAGAAGATCATTAATACGCTGGGAGTTTAACAACAAAGAATTATGTAATTATATCCGAAAAATGGTGTATCGATTAGTAAATTTTAGTACTGGGCTACGATCTCTTATTACAAATGAGACAATGAAATTACTCCGATTCTTTTTTTTTTTTTTTTTTTTTAAATTATTATCTCAAGAACGGATTCAAGTCTTCAAGAGCCACGATGGCGTGAACCCTGGGCTTGATGATGACTTGAACCCAACACCGCGTCCCGTTTTCCAAAGACTTTACTCTCCAATATGTTTTTCCACAATCAATGGAGATCCTAATTATAATGAGTAGACTTGGATCCCTTGTACTTGAACTTATCGAGTTAGTTCGGGCTCTCCATCCACAATTTCAATTTAAATAAATTCCAAATCCGTTTCAAATCTGGTTCTGATAAATTTTAACTTAACTTATGTAATTGTGGCTAATCTCGTTTAAAGTCCTAATCAGCCAACTGGCAACTTTTGACAACCTATCTTATGTTGCAGTTCTGCCAAGTTTGCATGACATGAGACATCCTCAATTTGCATTTGAGCTATTGTTAATGATGTCGACATTTTAGTAGCGCTCAAGAAATATACAAAAAAAAAAAAAAATGTGAATATATTACCATGTGATACACGTAGTTCACGAAGTCAATTCAGGGAAGAGATGATAAGATTAGGGCAATCTCTATCACTAATTTAATTGAAGACAAGACATCGAAAAAGACCTTTCTGTAAAAAACTTCCTCCAGGCTGGTGATGCTTAACTAAGACAAAGCTTCAAGGGTTGATGTGAAATTGACTCTTTGATTAAAATTCATATTAGACGGTGTATTAGTGGGGACAATCTTTCTTAAGTTTAGATGAAGTGTTTATCTTGATGTTAATATTATGGTCGAATACGAATTTAGCAAACATGTTTTCAGTTTTTATTCAAGCTAAAAATTCTCACATTTGACGCAAGTGATGGCACCAGCAATGGCGTGTCTAATGCATAATGAAATCCAAGGACTTTTTCTCTCTTTCGTTCTTATTCTAACTTTTCTGAAATTTGCAGTCTCTTTCATTAGAAACTTCATTACAGATGGGATCATGAGTAATCATACTAAATCATTATTATAATGGTGCCAGCTAATTCTGAATATGTGTGGGGTCTGTAGAATCGATTCCCTGTTTTCTTTGACATCATGTGCATGAAATGTCCTCGTTCCTCTAGAAATTTCATCACACTCAACCACACATGTTCATACATGTCATTCTTTCCGACCAAGGCCAGTCAATGCGGACCCATGTGAAGCCTAGGAAGAATTGTCGAACAAAATTTTAGTATTCTTGCCAATAAATTCAGCTGAACTCGTTTTTCAAACCTATCTCATTTTACCAAAAAAATCCTAAACCTATTGCAAATGTGTCAATTCAGTCATTCTGCTCAAATTTGGTAGGCTGGTGGTGACGTTGATGGTGCGACAATATTTTAATATTATTTTATCTTTTATCGAATTTTTATTAATTTATTATTATTTTTTTCTCTTTTTGTTTTTTCGCTCTCCTCCCTCCTTTCAGCGACCAGCCAGAAGGGAGGGCCGGTCAGGCCCGATTGGGGCGAGCTCGCCCGCTGTCGCCTAGCGAGGGTCGTCCAACCGCTAGCAAGGCAAGCCCTTGCCAAATCAGGCAAGGGTGAGCCCCCTTGTCGAATCCACTGACGAGGGATTGGCGAGCTCGCCCTCACCTACAACCCATCCACGCACGTTTCTTGATCCGTCATGGCCGCGCTCACCTACGTCTGGATGTTGCTGATCTTGAGTATTCGTCAAGGCCTTCTCTCTCGGCACTACGTCCGTGGCCGCCACTGAGTCGGCGAGCTGGCTCTTCGCGTCCTCCAGCTACCCCGCGCAGTCCCGAGAGTGCCCTTGGAGTGCGCGTCATTCGAGCTCTTGACCAGGTCCCGCACGAACACGGAAGGGCTGGACATCTCGTTGACCCACCCCCGCAGGGAGAGCTCGAAGATGGCTTATGGGTCGGGCTCGACGGAGCTGTTGAGGGAGGATATGCTCGCAAAGCACGAGTCCTGATGCTGGGTCACGCTGTAGACTGCTCGGATCGACTGGGCCGAGCTGGATCTGAGAGACCGCGACTCTGATCCTCGGTGTCGGACTTCCAGATGAGGGCTCCGATGAGGAGGCCTAGGGTCATGGTCAGCAGAACGATCGACGACGAGACGGTCAAAGGTCTCTTTGTGGCTTTGTGGTGCTACGGGGTTGGAGCTTCGGGGCTATTCAGTTTGCCAAGAGGGCGAGCTTACGATCCCTCGCCAGTGGATCCGGCGAGGGGGCTTGCCTTGCCGGTGCCTGGGTGACCCTCACTCGGTGACGGTGAGGTGAGCTCGCCCTAGTCGGGCCTAGTCGACTGCCTCAGTCCTATGACTAACCCTCCCCCCTGGCTAGTCACCGGAAGAAGGAGGGAAAAGAGCAAAACAACAAAAAGAGAGGAAAAAAAAAGGAAAAAAAGATAAAAAATTTATCAAAAATTAAGCCGGAAGGATTGAATTAGCGCAATTACAAAATGTTTATGACTCGATAAGCCAAAAAAATAAGTTTAAGACTGAATCGGTACAATTACAATAGGTTTATGACTTTTTAAGTAATTTTTTCTTCTCATTATCTCATTATGTTCGTAAAAATCATTGCATGTCCTTGATATTGATATGGAAAAGGGTATAATTTAGGTTTCGTGATGAACGTGGCAAGGTCGAGTTTTCGTTGTTGGGACGTGGAAATTTCCTATCTTTCGATAAAGGGACCCAATAGTCAAAGAGCTTTCAAATTGATGTACGGCGTGGGGTCGCTTTGCTTCCCAATTTCTTCGTCTCTTTCTTTTGAACAAAGGCAACTTTCTTCAGAAAATGGGAGAATATGAAACATGATTGCAAGTTGCTTTTTGTTATATGGTCCTTCCTAGTGATTAATCTATTGCTGCTGAGCACGTGGATGATGTAGGCAGTGTTGTTGGATTACTTGCCCGTGGACAACGTCATCTCTCCAAAAAATTTGCACACTTCGACTGTTCCTTTTAATCAGGTCAAAATCGTAAATACACGCACGTTTCATTAGGGGTTATTGTAATCGATATCGCTAGGTTTTATCCCAGTATTACATTGATTAGGACTGTGCATGGGCCGGTAGTTGCGAGCTCTTGAACAAATTTGGGCCCGGCCTAAGACATTTTGGATGAAGCTCTAGCCCCGATCATTTACTTTTATAATAATGATCTCTATCTCTGTAGCTTTTGAATGATATTGGGTAAATATTTAGAACAAGAATGACGTATTTGCAATATTAATTTGCAGTCTATTGCATTACTTAATATATCGATTATATTTAGTAATCTTAGTGTGCCTTGTAAATATTACTTTTTTCTTAACCATGGGAAAGGTTCTCTATGGGGGCAATTGTATGCCGACGCATGCAAATCGGATATAACTATCAAAGCGCACATGTTCGTGTCTTGGAAATTATAACTTAATGTGATTCATTACATGATCATACTAAAGCTGCTAATAAGACATCTGATTGCATTACTTAATATAGCATATTAGTAAAGGTTGCCACTGCATAGTTCTCAAAAACTTCTTTATAACACTTTAGACCACAAATAGTTCTTATTTCAATGGTAGGCGACGTCTCTTAACCCGACTAGGTGAGGGCTGGTGGCCCTCATTGTCGGTTGGCTAGGGTCGTTGGCCTTTGGCTAGGACCCGGCGACCCTAGCCTACCCCCGCCCCCACCGTCGTCGGCCCTTCCCGTAATGGTGGCAAGGCAGCGGCAAGCGCTTGCACAGCCCTTGCCATTCTACCAACCTCCTTTTTATTTATTTATTTTAATAATTTAGTTTTAAATTTAATTTAATTAATATTTATATTAAAATTCAAATCGTGGTTGACTTAGCTCTTTGACGAGTCAAGGCAAATATATTAATAAAAAATTGTTGCCTAAGATTTCTGACCAGGGTCACCAGAATTGGCATTTAGGTGTCCCAATTTAAAAAAAAAAAATGACACTTAAGTGTACATTTCGTAACTTTTGGTATTTAAATATCCCCCTTTGCCAAGTTTTAACATTCGTGTTGTTCTTATACTGGCTAGTTTAGGGAATGAAAGTCGGTATAAGGGATTCAAACCGTGCTGAAGGGTTTGGGGGAAATTGAGAAGCCTCTAACTCTTATACTGTCTCGTTTTCTTTGATTGTTTACAAATGTAGTTCTGCTCACTCGAGATTCTCTTGATCTGAGGCTCCCATTGATTATTGTAATCTGTAAATTGAGAAAAAAAATATGCCAGTGGGAATCCCCTGACAAAAGTGTACAATTGTGTAAGCAGTGTTTGTGTATTGATAGAGTGATCAATCAACTCTGGGGTAGAAGCAGTACTTGTTAGGTTGTAAGAGATTACCAATGGATCCAAGCCTTGTTGTTGGTGACCGTTAGTTTGAGTTGTCTCTCCACAATTTCAATTTAAACGAATTCCAAATGCATTACAAATTTTCTTTTCATATTTCTATCAGCCAATTGGCAACTTATGACAAGCTATATTATTTTTCATTGGACGATTTTGCCAAATTTGCATGACATGAGACATCCTCAATTTACACATAAACTATTTTTAATAATGTTGACATTTTAGTAGCATCTCAAAATTATACAAAAGATAGAAAAATTTATTAACACATGACACACGTAGTTCACAAAGTTGAAACAACAAAGATGATAATTTTAGGGCAGTCTCTATCAGTTAATTGTTTGAAGAAAAGACCTTGAAAAGGACCTCTCTGTACAAGCAATTCCATGAAGGTTAAGTGAGTCTCCATGGAAGCTGGGAACACAGCTACAGTCAAGGCCTGTACTCCTTAAATTAAGAACAAGCTTCATCAAAACGTGAAATTTCATGTGATACTAATTGGTATGATTAAAATTCATAAAAGATGGTTGTTGACACCTAAAATTATCCTCGCAACCATGTGCCAATCACGAGAGATTACTGGGTGAAATGTTCCATTTTGGTTTACAAAGTTATGGGTAAAACAACTTGCATGGAGGCTACTTAAGTTGAGCCTCGACGAGAATCCTAGAAGCAAACTCTAGAGTCTATGGCTAGGTAACTGATTGCCACATGTCAGACTATAAGGATAGTTCACTAGATTTAAAGATAAAGCGAAATTAGCACTAGAACTCAAGCAAGAATAATTGCTGCGAGAAATGAGTATAAAAATGAGGAGTAGTTACCACCGACCGTGGTGGCTCCACTGGGTAAGCCTCTGTGATCCTTTGTGAGAGAGGTGAGAGGTTTGAAGCCCTTGCAACGCAAGGGGGCTGGTGGGAGTTGCTTGGTGACTTAAGCGTGACGTCGGGGTAGTGGGTCTTTCGCTAGCGTCGCCCTAAGGTTTATCCGCCGGCTGTTGGCTGTACGGGGTTCTCTGGGTATCAAAAAATAAAAAATAAAAAATGAGGAGTAGTTATTTGCTTGATGAGCAAGTTGCACAAGCAACGTCGACGGATCGGGAAGCGGTTGTTAAAGGATAAGGTCATTAAGAGGAAATAGAAAACATGGAGAATGCGAAGAGTAATGCCCAAAGAAGAGCAACCAATTGAGGAACATCAGTCCACACTATAAATACCATAGTCCTCCCATTGAAGAACCCCTCGATCAACACAACAACTATCTTTAATTTATCATTACTTTATCGCATTTTACCTATAGCTTTTAAGATTCTCATCGTTGATTAAATTCCGGCATGCATTTCTATCTGGTTCAACATAATTGATTAGATTCCGACGTTGTTCCACAAGCTCAGCGTCATTGATTAAATTTTGACGTTGTGTTTCCTATTCAAGGGTACTGTTGTTGATTAGATTCCAGCCTTACACTTAAAACAAGCTGTGCCGTAAATTAAATTTTGGCGTAGTTTGAGTTTGAAGCATAAACTATCTAGTTACTAGTGTCCAAATTGTATCATTGATTAAGTTCTGGTATAGTCTATATTCAAGAGTAATTAGTGGAGCCATTCAAGTCTCAGTTATTGGAGTTGTATTTGACATTCTCTGTCTAAACTCAACACAGAATGTGAAAGATTTTCATGGGAATCAAAACTGATGAAACAATGGTACTTAATAAACATATGAATTTTGCAAACATGTTTCCGTTTTCATTCTGACGGAAAGTTCTAACTTTCACGAATTGAACATATTTTGAGAGAAATCGAAAACTAAAAACAGGAAAGAATTTTTTTTATTTTCATTAATGAAAACTGAAAGTATGGTCATGAACCAAACGGTCCTAGTTACACAATATAATATTCTAGATCTATCCATAAAAACCCTAATTTAAGTGTTTATTATCTAGGATCAATTTAAATTTAGGTGTCCTCTTCAACTAGATCAAAACAATGAGTCCCCATCACAATCGCACAACGGACGTAATAGATCGCACCAGCAATGACGTGTCTAATGAAAACCCTAATTTTCCACCTTTCTAAAAGTTCTTTGTTTGGAATAAATTCCCATGACTATGATGTCTCTTTCGTTCTTTCTTAATTTGCAGGTCTCTTTCATTTGGAAACATCATTAGGGACGGGATCGTAATTGACCACATGTCAGTCGATTTTTATGATATTTCCAGCTAATTATACGTGTTCATCGTTTTCTTTAGTCCTCTAGAATTTCACATACTAGACGACAGTATCAGTTCCTAGATACTGTAGGGCCCTGGAATTAGTTCTTAATATAATCTCTCCGACCAAAGAGCCGTCAATGCGGACCAATGTGAAGCCCGGGAAAAGTTGTTGAAGAAAACTTTAGTAGTCTT
This sequence comes from Eucalyptus brandiana, assembly GCA_014182725.1. NCBI lineage: Eukaryota > Viridiplantae > Streptophyta > Magnoliopsida > Myrtales > Myrtaceae > Eucalyptus > Eucalyptus brandiana. Next base: position 18,147,606 of record CM024671.1, on the reverse strand, counting down.
GCTAATATATTCAGCTAAATTTGTTTTTCAAACCAAATCTTATGTCTAATTATGTTCATAGAGATTATTCCACATCTTAAGTATTTATATGCAAATGGGACTGTTTGTGGTTCGTGATGAACGTGGAATTGTCAAGTCTTTGCCGTTGGGACACAAGATTTTCCTTTTCGATTATAAGTAAAATATTAGTCAAATGGATTTCAAACTTGAGGTACGGTGGGGTTGCCTTGTTGCGCAATTTCTTTGTTTTTTGAACAAAGGCAAGGACTTTCTTCCGCGAATGGAGGTCCGTCAAACCCAAGATTGCTAGTTGCTTTTATTATATGGTCCTAGTGATTAATCTATTGCTGCTGACCTCATGGATGACATAGGCAGCGTTTGGATTACTTGCCTGTGGACAGCACCATCATTTCAGCATTTGGATAATTTTCTATGAGGAGAAAGCCCTAATAATCGCATGTTTTGTTAGGGATTTTTTTTATTGATATCACTAGATTTTATCCTAGTATCATATCTTAGGGCCATGCATGGGCCGGTCTAGGCGAGCTTTTGAATGAAGCTTTAGCCTGGATTATTTACTCTTGTAATAAACATCTTTATCTCAGTAAATGATGCTGGGTGGATCTAGAATAACTCCGTGTATTTTCCAATTTTCATTTGCAGCCTACTACAGCCTTAGTATGTCGATTTTATTTGGTAATCGTAGCTTACCTAGTATTTCTTTGTTATTTCTTAAGCATGCGTAGAGGTTCTTGATATATTAGGCTATAGTTAATCTCTGTCGAGGTGATTGTGTACCGCGATAAATGCAAATTGGATATAACTAACAGAGCACACATATCCATGCTCATGGAATTTATAACTTGATATAATTTATTAGTCATACTGAAGCTGCTAATAAGAGATATGGTTGCATTACTTGATGTAGCATAGTAGTAAAAGTGGCCGGTGCGTAGTTCTCAAAAACTTCTTTACAACACTTTACACCACAATTAGTTCTTAATTGAGTGGTTAGTTGGTTCTCGTTTCAACTATCCTTTTTGGTGTGTTGACACAAAGAATCATTTATTTATTTTTTAGTGGAATATTTAAACCCCTTACCCCTCATAGGAATAATAGTTCTTGTCGTATCATGGCTTGGATATAAAATGCCCCACTTGATGAAAATTTGGAGCCTTTCAAGGCATTACTTTTTAATGAAGAAGTCCAAATATCAATTCTTCTTGCGTATTTATGGGCGGAATACGCACGTTTCTTATATCCACAGTTTTTCAATGATCTCTACAATAATAAGGTTAATGGCAAGACGTTCTTTGTCATGATTGCATCTGAACAAACCGGAAATTTCGTTTTTCTCCGTCTCAGCTCCTTCTGATTGGATAGTCGTAGTCGGGGGCATGGGACGATTCGCTAATTAAACTACAGGTTGGTTCTCTCCATATAGAATATCGATGGAGAACAATAGCGGATAATCATTGATCAGATAGGCGGTTGCCCATGGGGTTTCACATATCTTTATATGATCCATATGCCTAAGAAGATGACTAGTCTAATTTTACTGGTCCAATAATGCCTATAGCTGCACGTGTGAGGATGTATTTGTGTTGGATTAAGTGACGCGCATGAAGCGATTGAATTATAACTAAACAAAAGTTTAACCTTTTGAAAGAACGTGGATTTAAGTGAATATGTTAATGAGCTTGCTCGTGTTCCATCTTGTTGATTTCCTCATCATCTATAAAAATAGATGAAAGGAGGGTCTCGATGTTTCTCCTAACATCAATTTCAACTTTGTTGACCAACATGGGTAATGATTTGATTTGTTTTTTCTTTTACCACATTGCTTGATTGCAGATTCATTGGGGTAATGTGCTCGACATGGTTAGCACTTTTAGGCCTAACAATAGCATTCGAGGCATCAAATCGTCCAAATGACTCGAGTGAATCGATGAAAAAGGACTTTCTGGCACACTTTGGTGGCAGACTAAGATGGCGGTCTCCCATCCTCTAAACCATCCCGAGCCTCAAATGTTCTTGATCGGTAGAACACCTGATTACTGGAGTCGTTAGTATTGGATCGTGAAGTCCAGACACGCTTCATGTAATTTGGCAAGACATTCCATTTTCCCACTGTGATTTACGTGGATTTTGGCAACGTTGTTGTCGTTGGAAACTCAATGGCTTTAATTAGTGATTGAAGTTTGATTGAGGATGATAAATACCAATAGAACTGTTAAATATGACTTTACATAAAAATGAATGAATTCTAATAAACCTTGAAGACTCAAGGACTTTGTAAATTTTGAATTACTAAATAATACGGCAACAGTAGATCAGAAATAAGTAAGGAAATTGCATGAAACTTTATAGAATTAAAAAAAGAAAAAGAAAAGAGGTTACATTCTTGGAATATATGCTCGCTTGATAATTGAACTGAACATAAATTGCTTAATGGAGGTGATTGGAGTGCGTAAAGAAGGTAAAAAGCTTGCAGCTTATGGCTAGAAATCTTTTATAAACAAATATGAGTGCTGGATTTAGGCACCTAATCTTATTCAAAATTCATATACAAACTTAGCTAAAATCTAATAGAAATCGATCGTGAGGTTAATTTTTCCATCTACATATCAATAAAGTCAAAATCTAATTTGCACTTAGTGATTCTTTGTGTCTCAATTGCTCGTCCTTGATTGATGCCCAAATTGACTGTGTATTGAAAATGGATCATTCTAATTTTCGTTTTGATCTTTCTCCGCAAGAATCGCAAATTGTTATGACTTGTGCACTACTTCATGAATGATTTGCAACCCCTCTAGACTCCCAAGCTATGGTTATCATTCAGTCAATGGATACATCTTGTCTCAATTTTTAACTATTGTGCATGCTTTGAATCAGTTGCTCAATGTTGTGTATCATGGACTTCGCTTAAACTTTGCCTACTAGAAACTCATGATCAATGAGCTCACTAAACATTTATCAATGGACCTTATGGGTCAAATACATTGTCATTGCCTTTATGTTTGATGAGCTTGTCAAGCTTTTATTCGATTGCCCTTATAAGTTTAGTGTATTATGACTGCCTGATTTTCAGTACAAATTCTTGGCTTGGAGTCAAACATTTATTTACTAATTCTGTGTTACCAATCCTTGTTTGAATTAGCTACTGATATTTATTTGTTTTTTTTTTCTAATTATCAACTTCTGTCATCTCTAACTTTCTTTTATTGTTTACGTACTTCTATTTAACTTTCTCACGATAGCTTAGATATAACAATGGTTATATCAAATTATCAACCTCTATTTATTTGAATAACAAGTTTTCTCGGATTAAATTACCAACTAGTTTTGGGTACCAACTATCATTTGAGGTGGGCAACAACATTTGTTTGTTTCGTCTAAAATTTAGAACTTTCTTGTTAAGTTTCCATTTTTATTTGCCTTGCCAATCTACTTTTTAAATTTACCAACTCCTTGTAGAAATTACTAGAGTGATTAATCGCCAGCTTTTCTTCAACTAATTTATCAATAATTTGACATTAGCAACTGTTATACCAACATCTATTTTTTTTTTAATTACTGTCTTCATTTTATCTTTGACAAAAGCAAATCTCTAATCTTTTGCCAACTATAGAATTATCAACATAATTTTTTGTGAGACTTACCAACTTCTCTCTGATTAAATTATTAATGGGTATTGTGTTACAAACTCTCGTTTGAGTTATTTATCAATTTTTTTCTGATTATGTTTCAAGCAAGTTTTGTTTATAATTCTACATTGGTAGGTACTCAAATGAGAGTTTGCAACCTAAAACTTCTTAGTAATTTAATATTTGACAAAAGTTAGTAATTCATTCTACTCTAGGTTTATTCTTTCATATACGAAATAGTAAATTTGAGTAATTTGTTAGGTAAATAAAAGAATTTATAACCTATCATAAAAAGTTAGTAATGTTTCATAAATTGTGGTAAGTTAGCCCCCTTTTAATGCACTCAAATTATACATACAAATTCGATCCTTATCCCTAAATCCATCCAATGATGTTAGAGTCCAAGCATCACTTTATATCATAGACGTCTTTATTTAGTCATAAATTCAATTGTGGCATATGTGGACTATACCTTTGAGATGGAGTATTCATCGCTTAACTATATGGTTATAAGATTCCTATCTACTGGAATATGTACAAAGACATGGCCCCTACAAATTCATACTAGAGAGCCAATGACCATAGAAAAGACAAGCAGGGACATACATTATGCCGTGGGGCCAGTTCGCACATGACCCCTTGTGATGGTGCTCGAGATGCATGAACGGATCCACTTTCCAGGAAGAGTCCCCTTTCCTCGAAATTATCGGACTTAGAAAATTTCAGGCCAGGACATTGAATATTATGGTCTCTGCATACACGTGCCGGATATGGAAAAGTCAGAGGAGGACCACCATGTACTTATAAGCACCTCGAAGTGCGAGCTGCATTATTCAGGCCAAGAAGAGACTCTGAAAACAACATTTTTATCAGGTCTCTGAACTGATCAGCATCGATCAACACAATGGCCAGGTATCCGAGGAATGACAAAAGCAACAATAAGACAGCGGTTAAAAAGGGTGCTTGGAGTGCCGAAGAAGATCAAAAACTAGTGGCTTATATCAGGAGATATGGCATTTGGAATTGGGCTCACATGGCCAAACCTGCTGGTCTGTGATGCATAAATCATGTTGTCGTTTGCTTCCCTTCATTTGTGTCTAGTCTTTCTGATTTTTGTGGGAATATGTTCGACTAACCCTACTCTTGAATCATCATATGCGTTAATTCCCAGGTTTGGCAAGAACTGGCAAAAGTTGTCGTCTCCGTTGGATGAACTATCTGAGGCCCAACATCAAGCATGGAAACATCACCAAAGAAGAGGAGGAGACCATCATTGCGCTGCACCGAGTTCTCGGAAATCGGTAATTAATTACACTTTAATTGAAAGCAAAGTTACGATCTTAATTAAAAGCGCTAGCTAATTAATTGCCTTTTACTGATGAAAATGTCTTATATTTCTTTGTTTCAGTTGGGCCGCGATTGCAGCTAGGCTTCCAGGAAGAACGGACAACGAAATAAAGAACTACTGGAATACTCGTTTGAGGAAACGGGTCTCCGAGGAGAAGTTTTGTTTGCAGAACACATACACTGATGTTGATCTCCATACTGATGGAAAGGACATCTCATTCCATCCCTTGAATGATAGTCCGAATGCAACAAACCTTGGACTTGACTATCAAATCCCTTCCACAAATGCAGATAACTCTTGTCCTTCCGTTGGAGTCCATGATGAGAAACCATGGAGCTATGTTAGGTGCGCATTACAAGAATATGAAAATGGTGAAAGAGAAAGCTTATGGAAGCAAGTTCTTGCAGTGGAAGATTTTTACATAGAAGAAGATTTCGAGCGTATGTGCGTCAACTTAGGAACTAATACTGCCCCTTCTTACGGTTGCACGCAACCTGAGCCTACATACTTTGCTAGTTGCTATGATGATCTTGTCCTAGATTTGTGGGGGGAATCATGATGATTGTCATTAAATTAATCTTGATCTCGGAGATGGACTGCAAAAGTATGGTTTAGGTTACCGCAAAGTGTCTGAAGGTGATAAATGTTATGCAGCTATGAATTCCTCAAATCGTGAAATAGCATGTTTATCTGCCATATGAATGTTTTTGGACGAATGAGATGATTTAACAACAGATTTGGTTATGTACTTATGCTCGTAGATCTTCTTCTCTATTACTCATTTTGCTTTGCTGTCCCTTTCCTGTGTTTTGATCTTTATCTTGTGAATTATTTCCATGGTTCATTATCTTCAGCATTTCTCCTTTCTGAACTCTCTCTCTCTCTCTCTCTCTCTCTCTCTAGGCTAGAGTGGCAGAATAAAGTAAAGCCATCGAGTACTCTGAAATAGTCTAGCATCACGAGTTTGGGCCATGTTCAAAAGCAGTGCTGTCTTCTCGAAAAGAGAATGATTCTTCACAAACTTGAGAAATTGAGGAAGTTAGAAAAAGGTTTATAAAACAACCTGATGCTATTCCCATAAATGGATATCATCACACATTCGAAGACATCTGGAACAAGTAAACGGGTCTAGTGAGAGTGCCAATGTAATTTCAATAATGAACATAAGGGGCGCCGCTGTATTTATGCTAATAAGATTTATTTGCCTAAGTCTTCTTCTCGGAAGAGGCAGAAGGCCCTACTTCCATGTCCTGCTTCCACCTTTTCCCTTCGTCTTATGAAACCCTTGAATGTGTGCCACGTGTTCATTAAACCCTAACCTTATAATCTGTCCCCTCCTCAATCTGTCTTGCCAAGCCAAGAAAACCGTGTCATGTTTCAAGGACAATACCCCTCTCAAAATGTTTGTATTATTGGGAGGGTGAATTAGAAGTCTGATACCATCTTCCATGCTCAGACCAACTACAATATATTAATATCTCCGATCTCTTTCTCCAAAATTGAATCAAGGAGGTTCCCAATTCACCAAACAGATTGACTTGGATACCATTCGTTTGGAGTGCTCATCAAAACCCTGATATCATTATCTAGGAAGATCACCAAAAAGGAGACTAAGCCTAAGCCTAAGCCTATAAACATATTCAATTAGATTCACTATACTCAAAAACTTAAACCAATGAGTCATGCATCAACTAAGATGTAAAAACTACTCCAAATCACATTATTCTCCAACAAAACTTTTTCTTAAACTACTCACATGTGCATTTAAACATGTATCACATTTGATTGGACAACACAAACTATGGACTCTTCCACACTTTTTAATAGGAGTGCATAATTCCATTGCTCTGTGCTGATAAATAGATTGATGGTTGCAAATAAATTGCAGTAATGGAGTAGATTTTTTTGCTGTATCATAAACACAGAAAATAATCAAAATACTGAATTTATTATGATTATCATCTTAAAAAGAACTTCGCTATTTTGTGTATGGAACCTAGTTCGTATAAGAAAACAGCAACAGGCTTCAGGTTGTCATTTTATTAGGCAATATCATGTCATATGAGCAAAATAGGAAAAAAAAAGCCCAAAAAGCCCTAAATCTATTGCACTTTTACCATTTTAGTCTTAAACCTTTTAATTTTACCTATAAATCCAAATTTTTTTCACAATTTGCCAATTGAGTCCATGTGGCCAATTTTGGTCTGAAATCGTTGATTTAAACACTAGCTATCATGCGTGATATAACCGACATTGACATGGATAATTTTCAATAATATTTTGATATTTTATTAATTCTTTAATATTTTTCTTTTCTTTTTTATTTCCTTTTTTGGTTCAAAGGGTTGGCAGCTTGGTTGAGGGCCAGCGACCTTTGCAACCACTAATCGAGGACCGGCAACCCCCGTTAGCCCTTTGGCAAAGGCCACAAAGTCCTTGGCAACTATGAGCTAGGGTCATGGCCCCTTGTTGAGGCTGGCAAGGGTGATGTCGTGGACCTCGTTGTGGCTACTGAGGACCACCAAAACTAATGAGGGTGTCGGGAACCCACGTTGTGGTTGGCAGATGTTGCTAGCCCTCAGACAATGGCCGACTTGAAACAAAAAAGGAAAAAAAAAAAAGAAAGGAAAATAAAAAGAAAAAAATTCAAAAAAATACCCATAAATTTTTAAAATTATTTACGTCAGCACTGATCATGACAAGTAAAATGACCAATATTGACTGGACAGCTACATTAGTGATTTTCCGCCAATTTTGGCCAAATGGACTTAATTGGCAAAACTTGAACAAGTTTAGGATTTAATTGGTAAAATTAAAATGTTTAAGACAAAATTGACAAAAGTGCATTTTTAGGATTTTTTGGACAATTTTGTCGAGTGAACAAAATATGAGAAGTCAAAGTTACTATCTAAACGGGTTATTTACATCTGACGGGAGATTAATCAATACAAGAAGTGCTTATCTAAACTGCTTGATTAAAGCCTGTTCATGAAATTCTCGATTTGTTTCTCGTCAAAGTTGATGGGCTAGGAAAGAGATATTACATGCCATCGTGGAAATATACTCGATAAGTCTCGCAAGAGAGTAAAGAAAATATTCTATCGTCCCTTTCAAAAACAAAATGGACAGCTAAAGTCGACAACGTCCAGTGAATTTTTTGGTAAATATATAAATGTCATTAATCATGTGAAGTACAGAAGCTTAGGAATATTTCCCAGCATTACAAACACAACTAATTATGCGAGAATATGGAAGTAGGAAGCCTCCACATAGGTGGCAACAAAATAATAGCTTGGGAGATTCTACAATTCTGGAAAGGTGAGGCCCTACCCCTCCCAATATTACATATTCTCGCCAAAAGAAGATCGATCTCAATTGACTTAATTTGGAGACATCTATGATTGTGTTCCATTCAAACGCAATACATGGTCACAAAGAAGGATATCTCAAGGAGCCACACTTCCGAATTCTTACCCTTTGTAGCTCTCATCATCCAATGAAGTTGAAAATCCCATCCTTCCAAAGAACGTTGGATACCATTTTGAGTGAGGATACTTCGCCATATATTTCCAGTCCAGTTACACCTAGAAAATAAGTGAGTTTGTCTTCTATACTGGACATACATAAGTTACGTCAAATATCAACTGAAGGGTTTCATTGTGATATGGTCACTGCTATCAATAATCTATCTTGAAAATAATTCTAATTGACCTCATCTTCTCCTCATAGAAAAATTTCGCAGATCCATGCCCTTCATTTTTCGCACTCTTCCTTCTTTCCCAAACAAAAGCAGTCAAATCAGTGGCAGATGAACAGGCTTTCTTTGTATTCCAATTTGAGCGAGGCTAGTGGTACAAGACAACGAATGTACATATGATTAACATGCGAAAACCTAGGTAGTGATGAAGTTATGCCATATGTGGGGAAGCAAATCTGCCATTCTTCTCAATAAACAAACCGTAATCCCAGACTATCTGCATTTGTCTGATGAGTGAATCAAGTCACATGATTCGCGGAACACAAACTTGAGGCTAGAAAGTGATGGATTTCTCTAGGTAGAAGACCATAGACTTTTCAAAATGTATTCTTTAATATTTATATAAAGACATGTATATCGCAGTTACAAAAGTTTGCTTGATTAGTTGAGGTCTTTTATGTACAACCCCAAATTTCCACATGTGCTTTCTATCCATGGACTTTGACCTCTCTTAGGTACTTCCTTTTTTCCTGTCTCCTCCCTTCCAAACTCTTGACGGGAATAGTAGTCCGTCAATCACTTTGATTCCCCACTATTTCCCGTTCACCCTCCGCGGGCATGTACTCATCTATGTTCGATTTGGGTGTGGCTGCGTATATACTCATGAATTAGTGGATCCCCAATACTTATAATCGGACCCATTAAGACATTTGATCATATTATCATAGAAATTTATCTATGAAGTTAAGGTTTTACATAAACTAACAGAAACCTCAAAATTTTCTACGGACTTGTTTTAGGTGGCATCCTGAAATCGAGCAAGGTAATCACTCACAATTCTTTTTCTTCATCTCTTTACCAATGGGCCTAAACCTTTGAACAAATTATCAATATAGTCATTTCGGTTAATTTTAACAAAAAATCACTGACGTAGTGGTCTAGTCAGTGCCACCTATCCTACGTGACATGGCTATGTGGAGTGAATGGTGCCGACGTGTACAAATTTGTAACTTTCTTTAAATTTTCTTTTTTTTTCATTTTATTTTTTATTTCGTTTTTTTTTTTTGGAATAGATTTCTATTCCGTAAATTGATTTGAAAAGAAATTAAAGTACAAATTTTCTACTTCTGATTTATGGAAGAGAAATCAGAAATAATTTCTCCCACTAAATCATAATTTCGGTGAGTCCTCCCTCATCTCCTCTACATCTCTGCCTCCTCCTCCTTCTCCTCCGCCTCTCCTCATTTTATTAAAAATAAAAATAAATAAAAATAAATATATTCACTTTATTCATTTAAAAATAAAAATAAATTTATTAAAAATAAATAAATTATTTTTATTTATCATTTTATTTTTAGTTTATTAAAATAAATTTATTTATGATAAATAAAAATAATTTATTTTTATTAAAAATAAATTTAATAAATTTATTTTTATTTGCCTTGAGTGTTTTGCCAAATAAATTTATTTTTATTTTTAATTTTTATTCATTTTAAAATAAATTTATTTGTAAAATAAAATAAAATAGAATAAATAAAATAAATTTATTTTTAAGGATATTTTAATTTTAAAATAAAATGATATATATATATATATATATATATATATATATATATTTATGATTTATTTTTTTGTTACTAAATCATTTTTATTTTTTATATTAAAGGTCATCGGTCATCGCCATCCGTCCGAAATGAAGAAATTTTGTATCGTTATCAAACGATTTCTATTTTTAGAGTCAAAATTTTTGTGTTGTTATCAAACAGTTATTTTTCTTAAAAACTCTTTCTAAATAGAAATAGAAAAATCTATTTCGTTCCATAAATTATTTCTAATAGAATGGTTATCATGCGCGCCCCAAGTATTCTTGACTAATGGCTGGTAGCCTCCCTGGCCTTGTGAAGAAAATTGAAAAAAAAGAAAAGAACAAGGATAATAAGAAATAAGAAATTAGAAAATTAACAATTTTCCTTGTCAATGTTGACTGTGCCACATAGAATAATCGATGCCAATAGGACCACAATGTCAGTGATTTTCAATCAAAATTAGTTAGAAAGATTGCATTGGTAACTCATTAAAAATGTTTCTAACTAAATCCATAAAATATTTTACAATGTTTAGACTAAGTCTACATAATTGAAATGTTTAGAATTAAATTAGCAAATTGTCGAAAATTTTATGATTGAATTGGTACAACTAGAAAATTTGGGACCAAATTAAATACCGTACAATAGGTTTGATATTTTTAGATAATTTTTTGGTGCCCTTGGTTATCTTCATTGCATAAAAAAAAAATTAGACTGATTTTGTACAATGAAACTTTTCCCTCCTTCAAGAGATCCTAGACATTTGTCCAGTAATATCATGCTTTTGCCAGGACACATTTTAATTTTGTCGCGCACTTTCCAAAGTGTGGTAAATAAACAACTTTTGAATCGCTTTCAAACTTGCGGTACGCTTCGTTGTCTTTTTCCATGACAGCATGATAAAACCTAGACAGCAAGTGGCCTTATCTTTTATTTCATTTGGTCCTACTGATTGAATTCAATCTCTGCTGAAGACATGGATGACGGGAGCAGATTTGTCTTACCTGCCTACGGGTTGCGTCATCATAAAACAAATCAGCACTCCAAAGATTGCATCTTTAAATTATTGAATGAGAGGCCGCAGCCCCATACATTCACGTGTCATAATTGATATTTAGGTGATTAAATAATGAGGAGTCATTCGACTCACTTCATGTGCCCATGCCATAAGGGCTGCAATTTCCACTCCTGCCTCGTGTCCAATGCAAGGCATAGCAGCGGCCCTAGTTTACATTAACTGGACAAAATAAAAATCTCCCTTAAGAATACCTCTATCTTCGGGGAAAGTAAAGACAATATCCACGGATTCCTTATGAAGGTATTGTTCCAACATGACCATAGTGAGGAGAAATCAGAGAGAGATGCAGATATGTGGTACGATGGCAAGGTCCGACTTCGAAATGAAGAAGAAGAGAGGGAGAGAGAGAGAGCGGGGTAGTGGACGGCGAGATGGCGACAGGCGAAGGCAGAGAATCGTTATGTCAAAGAGATTGGAGGAGGAGGAGGTTAATCATAACGAGAAGAGTGGGAAGAAACTAGACTAAAACTTTTGCCAATTTTTCCTGAACCCCAACTATCATGCTCCACCAGTCGCTCTATGGGGCTCAGGAAATCCCTGGTTAGTGTATATGACTGATAAAAAAAAAGGAAAAACATAGGTAGGATAAGGATTCTCGACCTACCCCAATCTTAATATGTTGAATCGGGTTAAATGTTTCATGTCGTACAACCAATGGATTTAGGATTTGGGACTGGTTTGGGTACAAAAGTTTCTTGCCAGACGGATTTGAGATGGGTTCAGGCAACCAAACCCTATCTCTCTTCCACTAAACTTCAAAAATGCTAGATTTCCTCACTGATCATAATTTCAAACACGATACATGACAAAAACTCCAACCGTTTCACATTGATTACGAGGCAGCTGTATTGCACCGTTGTCTTAAGGTTTGCATGGGGCTCTTACATCTGCTGTGACTCTGAAAAAATAGTCTGTTGAATTACGGAAGACATAGGAAAGTATGAAAGTGGTAAACATGAAAGTCTTGGTCGCGCCTTAGAATAGACGTCTCTCTTGATGTTCTTGATTAATTCCCTTACTGGTCGTACATGAGCTGTCGTCTCATGATTTCTCAATATTTTCAAGAATAGGATGGTCTACTGAACGTTTGTTTGGGTTCTTGAAATCAAATGCACGTGTTCAAAAGTTAGAGAAGAAAGAGAGTAACACAGCAATGTTTTTCCAGCTTTGCCCGTTGACCACATCCATTAGGGGTGTGAGTGTGAATATTATGCACTTTCTTTCCTTCTTTCGTTCCGTCCAAGAATAATAGCGTGTTGAAGGGAATGGTATGGTCAATATTTCAGGATTTGGGACCCTTCATCAGATCGGAAGTTTCCTAATGTATTTGGTGCGTTTTATGACTGGTGAAGAAGATGTATTATTTAACTTCACTGCTGACAAAGGATCAATATATCTTGGTTAGAAGACACTCTACAATAATTGCAAATTCTTGTTTTTTTTTTTTTTTTTTTTTTTTTTTTACAAGAACAAAATTAACTTTTGCAATTGCATCCTAGGTTTTACTTATATGAGTGAGGTGCTTTCTCTCTCTCTCTCTCCCTGGCATGTGCAAACACACATAACGAGTAACCGGTCTTCCAGATCTATGAAATTAACAATTAATGCTGCGTTCTGATGTATATCCCAACGTTTAATTATTTGAAGAGTACTTGCTGTTAAAGATTGGGCTGGAACTAAGCATGTCTTGTTAATCAATAGAAGCCACGATTTCAATACGTACGATGTCCTTTAACCCTTCAAGAGAGTCACTCCTTTCACAAATTCCACTAAAACAATAATAAAAAATAGGTAATACAACACTTAAGTAATCTCAAAGCACATATTGATATACTTTTTATATGCTAACCACATTCCAATCAATGTGCAGACGTGCTTTGTGTAATACTTGCACCACAACGCCATAACAATATTTCTTAGAGCCAATCGTATATCAAATACAAGCACATCATATTATTTTGGGTGGAATACTGATATAAATGAAAGTTTGGTGCATTTAGGGAATGAAATTAAAGGATAATGACAAGAACATAAGTCGTTCCAAACTACGTTGATCAATAACTGACATTAGTTACCTGGATATTTTCTTCCCTGACTCGTTCAACGTTAGAAAAGATAAAGGCGCCCTACAAAGTTGTATAGCACTCTCGAGCAGGTATATTCGCACGATGTGTAATTGACTTCGCAGCTAGCTTTCCATTTAGTTCATTTAATTAATCTATTTTTTTAATCAGTATGGGCCTCCATCACCGGAAAAGTTCTTTTCACCACATAAAGAATGGCAAACTTTCGTCTAATTTCAAACTTGGTGAATTGGTCTGGGTCGTGCTTTCCCACCAATATTTAAGACCATAGATAAATAATGTGTTAGTTTTTAATTGTTTGTGGAATTTATTGTCAGCAGCCGAATGCGCTGATGGGATAGGCTGGTTTTCATCACTTCCCAAAATCAATAATCTGTTTCACACCACTGGAGAAAATATTCAATGGTTCCAAAGCGCCACGTCAATTGCTGACATCACGATTATACCATGCTCTACATTCATTGTATGTGCAAAATATATATAATATATATTTTAATTTTTATGATATTATAATAGTACCTTTCGTTTTAAATTCTTCAAGGGAGAGTAAATGAAACAGGAAAAAGGTATGTTCTAATTAATTTCAAGGAAACAAGCCCATTCGTTGCCGGAGAGATAAAAAAATAAAAAATGAATTGGGCAGATGTTCACGCTAAAATTTTTAGAGCAATGAATTGTCCTAGTTAAGTAAAAGGCTTTCCTGTATATAGTTGTAACTAGAGTTTATCTCCTATGGCAAGTGACCTTTTATATTTGATGTCCAATAGTGGGTTCAATCCACACTTTACCATTGATGCTAAACATGCGCAACTTATGGTGCTTCCTGGAAGAGCAACTACCCAATTCCCTCGGAATTAGTTGCTCATTAATTATCCATGAAAAAACAAGTTTTGCAATATTTTATTTTCCTGCTAAATCACTCTTTTAATTATAAGTATTCTCAATCCCAACTAGCTCATTAGGATGATCCTCTTGTGTTGTTGATCATCAACATGAGACCTTTGATTTAATCATAAGTAAAATTATCGTTTCCCTTTTTTAGGGTCGGCCATAGCAATTATCTTAGGGAAAATGAACACTAAAACGATTCCTATGGCTCATCTTTCACTAAAAAGAGAGCTGGCATTTGGTGGCCTAAACACGTTGGGAATGGAGAAACTAGAAAGAATGAAAGAAGCACTATTAGGACTAGTTGAGGATAACTTCTGAACTGTAGTACCATGGTCACCCTTTCGACGGCCTTCAACGGGAACAATATTAGATATATACAAAAGTCAATTTTTATAGTTAATATGTCTGAAAATTTTATGAAATCATTGAGGTACTTAAAAGTTAATTAGTAGATTATGTTAATTTACGTTGGTAATATCAATCCCCTGAGAAACAAGATAAAATAACCAATTGAACATCTCTTATTTATTTTTTTTCTAATATAAAATTAGATGTACTTAACCGATTGAATTATATTTTAAAAAATGAAAATTCCCATTGCTTGTGGCAAATTGTTCATCTCGAATTCACACGGTCAAAAGTTAGAGTTCACGCAAGCAAGGATCAGATTGCTAAGACGAGTCGATCTTGGCCAGATTTTCTTTGCTCGGAAAAAGGATTGATCGGAAGACGCCATGTAGGTTCGAGCTAGCTAAAACATTGAGCAACAAAAACCTTAATAGATAGAGGGTTACCATATAGTTAAAATCCTCCAGTGGGAACAGAGACTATTTATATTTTGGATATCAAATAAGAGTGGGGTCAACATCCACTTTACTATGACGCTAAACATGCACAAAGACATGCTGTTTCCTGGAAGAACAAGTACCCATTTCCCCTTGTAATTTTCTGCTTTTAATTATTCATGAAAAAAGCCTTGCGGGTCAAGCTTTGAAGACATGTGCAAGGTACCGAACGACTATAAATCCAAGTGACCCTCTTTGGAGAGGAATAACTCCATTCAAAGCCGGCGAGGGTTGGAAACTGCGCAATCTCTGGTGCCGATGGCCAGGTATCCCAGGGTCGACAAAATCAGCAGCAGCAAGACAGTGAAAAAGGGTGCTTGGAGTGCTGAGGAAGACCGGAAACTGGTGGCTTATATCATGCGACATGGCATTTGGAACTGGACGCACATGGCCGAGCCTGCTGGTGAGTACGTGATGTATTGAAACTTTTATTTTCTAGATCCAATTTCTCTTCATTGAACGAGTTCTATGTGGGTTTGGATCTTCCGGATTCAAGAGTATAGCATCCTCAAGAGTCAAGTAACTGAGTGGCGTATATATGGATCCAAACCCCGGAGCAGTGGTGGATCAAGATTTTATAAAAAAATTCAGCTCATAATCACTAGCCCTAGTTTTGAATTTGTTATTATCATCAGGCTTGGCAAGAACCGGAAAGAGTTGCCGACTTCGGTGGATGAACTATCTGAGGCCCAACATCAAGCATGGCAACATCACCAAAGAAGAGGAAGAAATCATTATCAAATTGCACAAAGTTCTTGGTAATCGGTAGGTGAATTTTGAGTATGCAGCATGATTCTTGGTTGGTATTGTACGACATACATGAACTTTGGGCAGTTTGTGCTTAAGAATATGTTCTATTCTCATGATTAAATCGTATTCCCAAGTTAACTTGCAATTGATCTATGTTTCTGCTAGGGCATGTAAATAACTTCGTATTATCTTTATACCCCAACCCAAGGCAGGAGTGAGGTAATCACTACTATAAAGTATCTAGAACCGTAAATTAGAATCAATCATTTCATATGGTATAAATATATATATTTCTGATTCTACCAACAAGCAAGAACACATTGTCATTGCTATTCATGATGAGCTAGGTTTCTAATGTATAGCTTTTCCCCTTGCAGTTGGGCCACAATCGCCAGTAGGCTTCCAGGAAGGACAGACAATGAGATAAAGAACTACTGGAATACTCGCTTGAAGAAACGCTTCATCCAGGAAAAGTTGGAAATGCCAATTGCATGTGATGTAATAGTTAACTTCAATCCAAATACCAATTTAACCCACCAAAATCCATCTATTTCCATTCTTCATCCTACAGAAGCAACAAATCTTGGATCTCCCCAGGATATTCCAATACTAGATGCAAGCAGCTTGTGCCCATCTTATGAAGTTCATCATGGTGACAAAACCCAAGTGAATCGCTGGCACTCACAGGGCAATATAATTGGAGAAGATGCAAACTCGTGGGAACAATTGCCTTCTCTGAAATATTTTAGCGCAATTGAAGATTTGGAGTGCATGTGCCAGAACTCGGGAAGTATATGGCCTTCTTCTGAGGGTACGTACTCCAATCGTGTGTATTTTGGTGATTCCTATGACGACTTCGCCATAGATTTATGGGGAAACAGATGGTAATGTGGTTGATAATTGTCGCAATCGTGGATCTCCTCAGTAATGTCAGTTTTCCTTTGTTTTTCATGAGGCTTGCTTTTTTCCCCTATGTAGTAAACTTTGTTGTGCGTCTATCTAATAAAGTTTCCGCAGGGTTGTGTATAATAGCCTATCATGTCTATCAGTAAGAGTGGACTAATGGAATAATGTTGTACTATCCAAAATCAATCTATGGTGATAATATTTTGTCTGGTTTAGAGGTCAACTCTCCTTTACTAATCATATATGATCTTTATAGTGGAGCTTCATGCTTTATCAGAACGATGTAAGAATACGTATTCTAAATTTCTTGTTTGTTCTTTAAGTAGTGTTGTCATACTTTTATTCCTTCTGATATAATTTCTTCCAGATGGCGTTTGAGGTTTTTGCTTCTGTTGCGCATTTTAACTCTAATAGCACTTGTTCAAAGTAATGTGATTGCATAAGTATGATTGGAACAAATTGAGATGAAGTTAATTATGCTAAATTATGTTCCTTCCAAGTGAATTACAATCTCTCCCAAGTGCTGACAATAATAAATTTGAATGGATATGTACTTAATAAGATCTTATCTATCTTTCAACCAATGCAATGATGGTATAGCGTGAAAATTGCCTTGCACAACATTTAATTTTTTTAGCAAGTCTTTAATCACAACAAATCTCTAACTTTGTATATATCTCCTAGAAAATTTGCTTTATCCTCAACTCTAGTAATTTTTTTCTCCACTAACTAATTTCGGAGCACCCTACTTGCACGAAGAGGCTTATCGCATCAATTGTGAGTTGGTATGCATTTAATTCATTATACCTCATTCCTTAGATAACTTTGGCTCCTTGTGGCAACCGCATGATCCAACGACTAAAATGAATTACTAGAGTATGTATGTTCTGGATTTACGCAATAAAGATTCGTTGCTTAGATATTCGGTTGTTATTTTTTTAGCTTAGCTTTTGCAGCTAACTAATTTCAAGAGTAAGTAGCGGGTAAACTTATTCTATTCAATCAAGCTATATGACATCTCAAGAATCCTTAAAATCAAGTTGGGTTCCACCAGAATAAGTCCTCATCAGTTCTCCTATTGTGAATTGATTGTAAAAGACTTACATGAGGACATGGCCACTACGGGTGAGCAAGCGCCCCGTTTTGAATATGTTGTTCGGCTCAACCATAACAGGCTGGACTTGGAATTTCCAGGCTAGGCTCTATTGTACAAGAAAAGGCTCCGATTGAACTCAATTGGTCTGGGTCAAGCCGAGTCAGGCCTAGTTCGAATTTTCCTCTGTTTTAAAATTAAAAATGGATTAATTAATATATATTTTTAAATCTCTAAATTCACTTTTTGACTAGTATGGACCGACTCGTTTGCTTGATTAGCTTTATCTAGTATATGGTGAGTTTGAAAATTATTCTTTATCTATTATAATTCAAGGTTACCAGTAGGCAGTCACGTGCGTTGTACTTGGGACATGATTGTTGGTTCAAAAAACGGATTCAAGAATATAGCTTTTTAAATGGATAGTCTTGGATCATGAAAAGAAGATGTGACTCTTATATAATAATAGACGTAATTTAACAAAAAGGCACAACGCTAACACTACATTTTGAAGGGTAATAATCTCCACTGAGGAAAAAAGTACAGGAAGAGCATATTAAGCTCAATTACAACATTTTGTTTGATGGGTTCATGCAGCACGATCGCCACAATCTTCCACAAATGATGACACCCGCGAATGACGTCGACCTAAAAGCCCTAATATTCACACGTGTTTTCTAGTTCTTTGCAAATTCCATGGACTTTGACGTCTCTTCCGTTCTTTCTCTCCGCTGTGCCGTCTCCTTCATCGGAAACTTCATTGATGTGACTCGCACTCCGTCAATCGCTCTGATTCTCCAACTAATCTTACCGTCCATGTGCATGTATTGTCTACTTGTCGTTATGTGGGATCAAGTGCCGACAACTACTTATTTAACATACTTTCGAAGAATCCTGTCTTTTCCCACTAGTTAGTCTCACCTTACACCTTCTCTCTAGTTCCCTAAAGCCACAAACACCTCGAATTCCCTTAGATTCTCTCGGTCTGAGACTGACTACGACCACTGAATTCCGTAGTGATAGCATGGGACGACGTTCTCCAGGTGGCTGACCCATGTTTCACGTGGATGGGTTCAACGATTGAATATAAAACTGGTGCAGTTGCGAAACCTAAATCCCCACGCGTAGATGTTGTCTGGTCTTACTTATTTATGTTGCCCAACACGAAACCCTGTTTCAATTCTCAAAAACTTGTGAGAAGTATGACCGAAGATTGTAAACAGCAATTGCCAAATTAATAACAAGTAAAAACCATCCTTTTACTTGATTGATTTTGCTCTCAACATCTTGCCTTTAAAGCCACCTTTTAAGTAATTACCACGAAACAAAAGGTTGGACGTAAACAGGGATATAACTTGAGAATATCAAATAAACCTTAGTTTATTATTATATAACACGTTTTATGAACAAAGTAATAAGGTATGATAGACTCATCCTGATATGTGATCAAAATCAATCATAAGTTAAGAAATGCATGCAAGCTTGTTTGCTATGGGACCCATAATGAATTTTGCTATTTTCAAAATGTGATATATTATGACTAAGCGGAAGCGACGATTTGAGTAAGAAATAAATTGCAAAAATAAACTGTAATACAACGGGTTTACATGATTCGGTGGTATGCCCACTATATGCGGAGAGATCACCGAGATAGTTCCATTATAATTGGCAAAGATAAAATTAGAATCGCTCAATCACACTCACTCATAATTGTTTCTCAATCCTAGATTAAACCCAAACCCTAAAAATCAATCACAAGACAGGAGTTTTCTTACACTCTCATTCTCTTGGCTTATTGCTATCAATGCTTTATGCGTCTCCCGTGAGTTTAGACTCATGTTAAGTATACTCGGTCTGCACCCAAGACAAAACTCAACAACATATGTATTTTTTGCAAATAAAGTGTAAGTCCTTCTCCGACGTGAACATGAACTTCATCTTCAATAAAGAAAAAAGTATGGTGGAAGTTAATTTTCCGTTTGGCATCACCGATGATCCTGTTGGCCAGAGTCCAATTTAGCCTTTCCTAATATGGCTTGGATTTCTTTGCAATTCAATTACGGATCAGATTTAAAAATAATTAGGATTAACTTCAAGCTTTAATCAACAAATTTCCACTTTGGGAGAAGTCCAACTTCATCCTTGTGATTGTCGTATTTTCCCAAGCCTCTATAGCCTCGTCACCCACTGCAGACTTTAACCAAGTTGAACAGTACCGGAACTTGGTCAATGGGAGAGGCTTCGTCAAAATGCGTGTCGGATTATTTGTCGTGTGCACTTTCTCGAATGAATACAGTTTCTTGTGACATAATATCAATTACAAAATTGTATGTGACGTGATTGTGTTTCATTTGCTTGTGATACACATGATTTTAGGTCAAATGTATTTCACTTTGATTGTTGCAATAAATAACTATATTCTCCTACATCAGTCCCTGATTACGGAACTAACCCCTGAGCCAATTGCTTCTTTGATTGCCTCGATTGACATCATGTACCCTGCTTTAACGTCAGCAAAGCAGCTACATATAATAATTGCCTTTTTTTGACTGACAACCCAGAAAAGTGAACACTTAAACCAATTAAGGACCTCCGTCCATCTAAGTGACCGGTAAAATCTAAATCCAACACATTATATTCAAATTTAATTTCGAATGTGGAATCTTCTCAATAGTTTAACTAGAAACTCTTTGATGCATCGAACCTATCAGAACAAAGTTGTTCCAAAGGTTGCACCTACCGGAACAAAACTGTTCTCCAACTACCATTTCACTTTAATGGTCGACCGGACCAAAGATTAACGTTTGACAAACCTATGTTTTCTCATTCTTTCTATTTCTCCTCCAAGCCATAATGTATAAACAAATACAATGTAAATATAAAAATCAGCCAAACTAAAACTTATTAGTAAGTACATCACATGGATACACAACACACGGGGTTGCCATAGGCGACAGGTGGTGGTGGCTTGAACTGAGGGCAGAGAGAGAGAGAGAGAGAGAGAGAGAGAGAGAGAGAGAGAGAGAGAGAGAGAGAGAGAGAGAGAGAGAGAGAGAGAGAGAGAGAGAGAGTTGCGAGTGGTGTAGGCTGTACTGTAGGTAGGGGTGAGCGGTTCCAGGTTCCGGTTCGGTTCCGTCCGGAACCCGGAACCTACCTCGGGTACAGGTTCCTCAAAATGAGGAACCCGGAACCTACCCGTGGGAACAGAACCTGGAACCTACCCCGTCACAGGTTCCGGGTCGGTTCCAGTTCCAACAGGTTCCTTTTTTTTTTTTTTTTTTTTTTTTTTTGGTTATTTTCATATTTGAACTATAACATATGGGCACGTTACCTAAAAAAAAATATAACGTACGCGCACGTTACCAAAAAAACTATAACGTACGCGCACGTTACCAAAAAAAAAAAAAAAAAAAAAACTATAATATATGCGCACGTTACCAAAAAAAATATAACGTATGCGCACGTTACCAAAAAAAACTATAACGTGCACGCACGTTACTAAAAAAAAAAAAAATTTAACGTATGCGCACGTTACCAAAAAAAAAAAAAAAAACTATAATGTACATGTATACTACACGGTAACTTCCCATTGACATATTATCTTGATACATTAACTTCGCACTACACAACAATAATAGAATATAATTAGAAATTTCAAAACAAATAGCAAACTAGAAAGTAGAAATAAAACACCACTAGAACAAAAATGTCTAGAGGTACAAGTTTTGAAAACAATTTCGATTAAACCCTTAAATGAACTCAGAAAATTCTGAAATTTGGACACGTTGTATTTAAGACCTAGAGGTACAAGTTTCATGAAGAAATCATAGTCCAATTCGTTCTGGATTAAAAGATAAAATCGATTTACTTTTCCTATTCTCTACTTGCACAGTTTTTGAAAATTTTTTTGGTTAAATAGGCAAATGAACTACAAAAATTACGAAATTTAAATATGTTGTAGGGAAGACATGAAGAGAGATATTTCATGCAGAACAAATTTCCAAAATAACCTCATACAAAATGATATAGTCCACGCATTGCAACTTACAAGATCCGAACACATCAGATTGCACAGTTTTAGAAACATTTCCGATTAAATACCCAAATGACCTTCAAAAATTATGAAATTCGACTATGTGATAGCCAATACCATAAGGTAGATACTTCATGAAAAAATCGAAAAAAATCGAAGTCAAATTCGTCCTAGATAATTAAATATGGACGGTTAAAATCCCTGTTCGTAGTACCGTAATTCCAGATCTAACCATCTCCAAAGGACCACGATTTCACCTACCTATTCTTATTTGTTTTCTCTAAATTTTTGATATGTGGTACCTCAGGATGTCTTTTACAACTTTTGTTAAGAAACAGAAGTGAAATTTTGACAAAAAGGTTGCCTTACAGTCCATGCATTCATCAAGGGTCGGTCCCAAAATCTCCAGATCCAGTATTTCCAAAGAATAACGATTTCACCCACTTATACTTGTTTGTTTTGTCCCAAATTTGAGTATGTTATACTCCAAGAAGTTCTTTACAACTTTCATTTAGAGGCTAAAGCCAAACTTCAACTAGAACATCACATACAAGTCACTAGAACATCCAAGGTCGAGCTTTTTCTGCCCTAAATAACCGGTTCCGGTTCCGGTTCCGGTTCCGAAACAGGTTCCGGTTTCGAAACAGGTTCCGGTTCTAGGACCGGTTCGGTTCCGGTTCCGGTTCCTAGAAAAAGGAACCGGAACCGAACCGGTCCCCCTTGGAACCGGAACCGAACCGGACCCTCCTCCGGTTCGGTTCCCGGGAACCGCGCTCAGCCCTAACTGTAGGGGCTGCTTGATGAGAGAGGTGAGGAGGAGCAGAAATGGAATGGGAAAAAGG
This sequence comes from Eucalyptus brandiana, assembly GCA_014182725.1. Classification (NCBI taxonomy): domain Eukaryota; kingdom Viridiplantae; phylum Streptophyta; class Magnoliopsida; order Myrtales; family Myrtaceae; genus Eucalyptus; species Eucalyptus brandiana. The sequence continues at coordinate 18,124,806 of CM024671.1, read as the reverse complement.
GGGGAAAAGGCTAGGATTGAAAGGAAACAAAGTAGAAAAAAGGGACAAACAAAGTGAGCAACCACCGACACATGTAGCAAAGTGTTAACTACTCAAGAAAATATGTATATATATATAATACACACACACACACACACACACACACACACACACACACACACACACACACACACACACACACACACACACACATGTGTATGTATATAAAATTCTATCTCGTAATTGTAGAGGAGCTTAATTCATCGATTAAATAAGCAATTCATAAGCGTACCTCTATTTTGACCATGTACTCTCTAGGTCGAGTCGCTTTCAAGATTAGCCATACGCTCGGTCGCCTTTAATGTATGAAATGAAGGTCCAACTAGTGAATAATTTAGTATCTGCTGAACGCAGCGATGACATGAGCAGATTTGGAATTACTTGCCTTGTGGCAACCTCATCAGGAAAGACAACGCAATGCAACGCTCCCCGGTATTCTCCTAATCTTTTAATGAGGCCGCGGCCTCAATACATGCACGTTCCCGAATTGAATTTCAATTGATTATATCAGAAGTCGTTTGACTCATGTCGGAAGGTATATCTGCAATGAACCGGGCCAAGTCCTGCCTAAACAATCCATCTCCCAATCTAGTCAATACAATATCGGTGTTTTCAAAAAGAAAAGTCTCACCTACATGACATCAAAGCAAACTTTTAGCCTCTATTCTCTTTACCTCCACCTTCAGCTCCTTCATATCCGCGCTGCATGTTTTTGCACTCCTTAATAATAATGGAGTTTTGAACATTCGACAAGACAATACATAACCTCTTAATTATCTTTTCATCCGGGAAAAGTGTCGAAAAGGTCCTAAGCCTATTGTATTAGTGTCAATTTAGTCCTTAATCTTTTATTGGTGTCAATCTAATCCTAAACATTCTGGCCTAGTACTAATTCAATCATTCCAGCTAATTTTGACAGGATATTATTGATGTGAACATCAAGCAACCTACGTGGTACCGCCGGCGTTGACATAAACAATTTTTAATAATAATTTAAATTTTTATTTTGTTATTTAATTTTTTTCTTTCTTTCTTCTTCCTTTTGTTGGTGACTAGCCATCGGTCACAAGCGATGGTAGGGTGAGGATCAGCCTTACCACTGGCTTAGGCGAGGGTGAGCCTTGCCTAGGGGGGTGGGCAACGATGACCCTCACCTGGGCCAACTCGCCCTATCGTGGCCGGTCTTCAGCAAAGGGATGAAGAAAGGCCAAAAAAAAAAAAAAACAAACAAACAAAGGAAATATATGTCAGTGTTAGCAATGCCATGTAGGTCGGTCGGTATCCATGTTAGTAATATCTAGCCGAAATTAGTCGGAAGAACTGAATTAATCTAGGTCAAATTTCGTTTTCGGGTTTAAAGTTGGATTATATGCATGAGTCTACTAGACGGGAGATGGGAGTGGTGGTGAGTCAAACATCACACGCCACCGGCCACAAATTAATGACCACTATAGTCTTCAACCTAAAATAACACGATCGGAAGAATCTTCTTACACAAACAAGAACTCACAAATTTTTTTAACAAAATTACCTCTAGAATAGTAACACGATCAAAAGAACAAGCACTGTTTTTTGGTGCAACCCATTAAATTCGATGCCAATCAAGCACATTATCATATAACATGGACTCTAGAAAGCAAATAATTTGACAGCGAATTGTAAGCAATATATGGATATTCTCAGTGATATTTCTATGATTGCCTGGTCCAATTACCATATAAAACTCACGCCAATTAGACTTTCCTTAGAACCTAGCACACATCATATTTGATTCTTCGTATCTGTAGCCATATTACACACTTCAACAGACTAGGCTTAACAATTAAAACCTTCCTTGATTATTATTTGGTTTTTACGCATCCTGTTGATTAGCCGAATTTAGCACGAGCATATTAGGTTTTCGTAAAAGGGTTGATCGGGGGATGACCGGATGCACTAAATTCAAGACAATTGAACTTTATTGCAAGCACGAGATATTCCAAAATAAAGTAACGCAGAAGAGTCATATTCACCTGGCTAGTTCTATCCTGACTTGTTCCGCATTAGAAAAAGCTAAAGCTATTCCACAATGTTTTGCTGGACTTTCTTGTGCAGCTATTACTTTGCACTATTGTGCTTTTGACTTTGATGCTAGCTTTCCATTCACTGTTGGGGAAATTTGATTGTTGAAGAAGATGGAGAAGTAGTAGTAAATCCTTGATACTTTGATGCATGATGGCGAACATTGTCTTTAAGGTATTATTTGCCTCCAAAATTGTTGCTGTCGGGTTTAGAACAAATATGCCTCCAAGATATACACCAAAGCTGCATAGAAAAGAGTTCAGCAATTACTTGAATCTCTCTTGGAATTTCTTCTGGAATTTGTGTTAAGATTGCATGCATGAAAAGAGAAGAAACGAGAATTTTGAAGAAGAAGCACATTTATGAATGATTGTGATTATTATAAATAATATGTAAATTGGTGTCTATTCAAGAAAACCAATCAACACATCTTTTGGGAATATGTAACTTATCCCCAACCATATCACTCTTCATGTCAAGAGTCACTTCCTTTCATAATTAATACCCTTTTTTAGGACAAAAGTCACCTCTTTTCACAACTAAAAATCATGTTTTCTTTGATCAAGAGTCATGTCTTATCTTAACCAAGAGACACCTCTTTTACGATAATAAACTATTTCAACATTTACTTCACTGGATTAATTTGTTCATGATCACTATTGGCCTCCACAGGCCAAAAAAAGTAGTCTGTCACATTAGAGAGAAGGCAAAACCTTAATCCAATTTCAAACTTGGCGAAGAATTGGTGGGTTGCTTTTCTCACCAAATTTCAAAAACATAGTAAAACCTATTGTTATTTCAATTTGCTTATGGAATTTCATTCTTCTTCTGCTGATTGCATAGATGACACAGGCAGGTTTACTTCACGTGCTGAAATCAAACATACATCTGAAGACACGAGTATTATATATGTCTTTTGATTACTGTCTACATGCATTCTACGGGCAAAATATAAAAAGTCCAGCCGGCCGATCCATGTTTCACGTAGGCAGTATTTGGAGTACTTGCATGTGGACAACATCATCGTTTCAGCATATTTGCACACTTGGACAATTTTCCTATGAGGTCAAAGCCCCAATATACACACGTCTCATTAGGAGGTTCTTTAATTGATATCACTAGATTTTATCCTAGTATTATATTTTTGGGCTCTGCATGGGCCGGTCCACACAGGCTTTTCACCAAATTTTAGCCCCGCCCGAACATTTCTCCGTAGGACATTTTGGATGAAGCTTTAGTCTAGACCATTTTTACTCTTGTACTTAGTAAGTTTTGAATGATGTTGGGTAAGTCTAGAGTAACACCATGTATTTTCAAACTTTCAGTGGCAGCCTGCTACCACTTAGTATGTCGATTTTATTTAGTAACATAGCTTACCTAGTATTTCTTTAATATTTTTTAAGCATATGTAGATGTCCCAGATGTACTAGATCATAGTTAATCTTTGTCCGAGTAATTGTGTAACCTGATAAATGCAAGTCAAATATAACTACTGAAGCACATATGTCCGTGCTCACGGAATTGATAACTTGATATGATTTATTACATAGTCATATTGAAGCTGCCAATAAGACATATGGCTGCATTACTTGATGTAGCTTAGTAGTAAAAGTTGCCAGTACGTAGTTCTCAAAAACTTATTTATAACACTTTAAACCACAATTAGTTCTTAATTCAGTGGTTGGTTGGTTCTCGTTTCAACTGTTCTTTTTGGTATGTTGATGTTGCGACCTACCTTTTTCGTCTGGAGAGGAAAAGACATAGGTTCAGGAGTATTGCCTAAAGGGTATGCCTAAGGTACTTGATTAGACGTTGGCTCTCTCAAGCCCTTATTTTGTGCAACGTTGAGGTATTCGATATTAAGTCAAATTAACACTCTGACAGTTTTCTAAAGAGGAGTAGTTATTAACCTATTGGGATCGGCTAAAAACCAAGTGAGGCACACGATTGTACCTCCCTTCCCACTTGTTGTGACCCACCCCTCATGATGGAGAGAAATAGGTTTAGAGGTACATGCTTATAAAGCGTGGACTCTCCCTAAGTCCATACCTCGCATGACATTGGTTTTCCTAATCTACGTATTAAAAAAGAGCCGCCACTAGCCATTGTTAAAGGTCAGCTAGAAACCTTAATCAAGACGTGGTCTTGATGCATCCGCAACCAGAGATCTCATGATTGGAGACTTGATTACCTTAGCTATTTAACTAGAGGCCTTTCACTACCTAAACATTTTCAGATTTTTGTTTTTGTTTTTTTTAAATAGATAAACTAGTTATAAAATAGAATTAACACTAAAAATCTAATAAAGTTAGTTCAAATTTGATTTCTAAGCTTTTTCCAAATTTTTAAAAAAAAATTTAGGAATTTATTATTATTATTTTAATATTTTAATATTTTAATATTTTTTAATCCGAAAATGGGACCCAGGCTGGGCTATTAAGCCCAGTCCGAATATGCGCTTAATTTAGAGTCTCGGGCTTGGGCCAAGAACTTAAAACATGAGAAGCCAGAACAAAAATGGGCTTATCTATTGGAGCCCAATCCGACCTTAACCAACCTGAGCCTACACCTGAAAAATCTCAAGGTAAGCCCAAGCCTATCAATCTGACTTTAAGCCCACATCCACCAGAGCCTAAGCACGCCCCATCCCACTATGAACAAAAACCCAGCTTGCTTTTCTTCTAATTTTTTCATTTTTTTCCTTTCATTTTTTTTAATTCTTTTTAATTTTTTTGGTCGGAGCCACCACTGGCCACTAGCTAGTTGGAGGTTACTAATGTTGCCGAGCCTCTTTCCAGCAAGAGGCAAACACTCCTCGACCAACTCGAACGGTGCGAGACAAATCGCCGAAAGACGATGAAAATGCTAAAGGGGACATCAAGACAACAATATTATCACAGGTTACGCATAAAACAAAGAGTTAAGCTTCGGTTCAAGGATTCTTTTTAGGACCTTCAATGAGGCATTTCGTCGAACATGTGGTGTGCGCGGGCTAAAGGAGGAGTCTAGACTCATTTGGGGATCATGTTCAGCCAACGTTAACATACAACATACAAGAAATATTCTAGACCAATCCATAAAACCATCACTCACAAGAATTAATTCTTTTTTTAATTTTCTATGGGATAAGTGCATTAAAAATCCTAAAACTTATCATGAAAATGCAATTGAGTCCTAAAATATTTAAAAAGTGCAATTAAGTCTTAAAATTGTCACAAAAGTTCAATCAAATCCTAAAACTTTCAAAAGATTCAATAAAGTCCTAAAATTTGTCTCAAAAGTGCAACCGAGTCCTAAAAATTTCAAAAATGCAATCAATTAAAGGACTTAGATTGAACGATTTTGATAAGTTTTAGGACTTGATTGCACTTTTTGAAAATTTTAGGACTTAATTGCACTTTTTAGAAGTTTTAGGATCTAATTGCACTTTTTAAAAATTTTAAGAATTAATTGCATTTTCATGACAAATTTTAGGACTTCCAATACACTTATCCCATAATCTATTTATCTGAAATAAGTTAAAATAAGGAAAAATAAAATAAAAATAAAACTTAATACGTACAAATAATATTTAATGCTTATGTGATGCGAATTTTTTTTTCTAGGGCCTAATTGGTCCCTAATTTTCTTTAATTTAAATCTAAATATTTAGTCAAAATTTAGGAGTCAACATTAGTCATAAAGTTTTTCATAATTTGTCAATTGAATCCATTCGATCAATTTTGATTTGAAAGACTGACATGGATATCCGCTGTCCTACATGCTATAGTTGACACAGATATGGATAATTTTTAATAATATTTTTTAATTTTTTATTAATTCTTTAACTTTTTTCCCTTTTTTTGTTTCAAATGGTTAGTGACTTGACTGAGGGGCAACAACTTCCCCAACCACTAATTGAGGATGGGCGACCCTCATCGGTCCCCAAGTGAAGGCCACAAAGCCCTCGTTGACTGCGAGAAAAGGATCGCAGCCCCTCTCTATGGTTGGAAAGGGTGTCCCAAACCCTTGTAGTCGCAACCCTCATTGTGGTTGGCAAGGGCCTAGGTGAGGGTTGCGATGCCCTCACCTTGCCAAATCTAGTGAGGGTGTCGCGAGCCGTCACCTAGGGCCTTGTTGGCCACAATGAGGGCGTCATAGCCCTCCCACCATTGCTGTGGTTGGTGAAGGCTTCGTGGCCCTCAAATAGTGGCTGGTAGAGGTTGCCACCCCTTAACCAATGGTCGGCAGCCTCCCGGGCCCTTTGAAACAAAAAGAAAAAAAAAAAGAAAAGAAAAGAAAAAGGAAAAGGAAAAATAAAAAATTATTAAAAAATTCGAAAAGATATCCAAAAGTTATTAAAATTTGTCAATGTTAATGCTGATCGAGTCACGTAAAATAGCCGACACTGATCGGACTGTCACGTTAGTAATTTTAAGCCAATTTTGGCCGGATGGACTCAATTGGAGAAACTTGAAGAAATTGTTTAAGACTCAATTAGTAAAATTAAAAAGTTTATAATTGAATTTACAAAAGTGCAATAGATTTAGAACTTTTTGCACAATTTTTGCAAAATATGAGAAGTCAAAGTTATCCTCTAAACTGGTTAATAAACCTAACGTGAGACTAATAATACAAGAAGTACTTATCTAAATTGCTTGATTAAGTCTGTTCACGCAATTCTCGATTTGTTTCTTGTCAAAGTTAATGGGGGTGCAAAATCGATGAGGGTTGCAACGGCAAAACCTCTTGAAAGCAATGTAAGTATCTTACGGTAGCTTTCTCTCTCGACATGAAGAGCTTTCTCTCTCGACATGCAGAGTCCGAATTTGCTAAACCCAGATATCTTCATCCATAACCAGCCTGCATTGTTCTTATCGGCCGGAATTGTACCGATTTCTCTCACTCCCCTGTTATTCTACCCAAACCCGCACCCTGTTGTCAGCGATTCCAGTCAATTTGTTTACATCTTCGGAGGAAGACCCTGCTGGTCGGCACTGTTTCCATCGCCAATGCCACTTGAAGTTCGCCATCAACTTTTATTCTATGGCTGAGGTTCGATATCAACCATCTCATCACGGATGGGTTGCATGCATGACTTAAGGTGCTTCCTGTCCATCCATCCTCTTCGGTTTCTCTCTGTTCTCTATTAGCTTGCTGCTATTGCTCCGATGGTATGGGTTTACCTTCTGATTATGGCTTAGCAACGTCTCTTTCGACTTAGTTCAGTATTCCCTCCTCTAAAACGTATGGCTTCGGAAAGTCATGAAGAATCGCTCCGCTTGACGGCTTTGTGCCAACGACTTGGCCGATTATGTTCTGCACATGAAATAGAAGTATGGGAGGAGGAACCAACACCAGCAATTTTGGCAGAATGTAGGCTAACTTTAGTTGGCAAAGTACTAACTCAAACCTCTGTTCATTTCCCATCATTACAAAGTACTTTAAAACGTATATGGAAAATAGACAATGTAGATTTTGCTCAACGCGAAGGAGGATTATATTTGGCTAAATTTCGATCTGAAAGTGAAAAGCAAAGAGTATTGGATGGTGGTCCGTGGCTTTTTTCTAGTAACTTAGTCTGGTTCAAGCCTTGGGTCCCTCACACGCCCTTACTATGTTATGATTTTACCTGTTGCGCCTTTTGGGTGCAAGTCATTGGTCTGCCCTTGGAATGGACTACGGAGCCGATGCTAAGGAAAGCTGTTCATCAGCTTGGCAGGGTGCTAGAAGTCCGAGTGGATTTTAAAGAAGGCTCGGCTTTAAGGGCGGGAGGGTTAGAGTGGAGATCAAGTTGGATGAACCTCTCAAAAGTGGCAAACTAGTGAGGATTGAAGGGAAGATGTTATGGCTAGATTTTCGATATGAAAGGTTGTCTTACTATTGCTACTCATGTGGCAAACTTGGCCATTATGCTACATATTGTCCGAGTATCCTTTTGATGAAGCCAAAATGGATGGGAAAGAGAAGATGGCTTTTGGTCCTTGGGCCGAGAGCGGAAGTTCGCCAATCTAGCCCTTATTGGGATGCATTCTATAACCCCCATTCCATCAATCAAGAACGAGAATGAAGAGACTATACCTGAGACACCTCCAGCTTTATTGCCGCCTGCTCCTCTCTTGCCCACGACATCTACTGGAATTACAGTCCAACTGGACCCACCTGTTCAGCCTCATCCTCACTCAACTATGACAGAAGGGTCACCACAGCATTCACTTCATAAGAGAGGTCACACCATTACCACGGCTCGATCCCCGCACAAGACAAACGAAAGCTCCGATCAAGAATCTCATGGAGGCCCCTCCACTCAAACCAAAGCAAGCTACTAGACTAATTCCTAGGGTGGCACCAAATAAGAAACAAAAAGATATGCCCCATATGAATTGAAATCTGTCCTTCTCGACAACTTTGATGATGCCAATTTAATGGAAACACCGGTAGTTGACGCCTCACAGAGAATCAATGGGCTTTAGTGGCTGGCCCCAAACAGCCACCGCCTTACAAATGAAGATGATTTGCTGGAACTGTCAGGGTTTGGGCAATCCCCTGACAGTTCAGGCTTTAAGGGCCTTGACGGCCAAAGAAAAGCCCGATTTTTTGTTCCTCATGGAGACTAAAAACCCTGAGGTAGTTATTCAGCGTGTACAAAGACGCTTACGTTTCAGTCACTTGTTTGTGATAAATCCTAGTGGATTGGCAGGAGGTATGTCAGTTTTTTGGAATGATAATGTGTCCGTAGACATCGTGAGTTCCTCGTCGGATTTTTTTGATATGATCTTTCGGGATGTAAAGGAAGATAAGCTTATGAGGTTCACCTGTCTCCATGCCCCATCATCCTACCAAAATAGACAAATGCTATGGGATCAACTTCGCTCTGTCAGCAGAATTAACAATCTACCCCGGATCTCGTGCCGGGATTTCAATGAGATCCTATATGCTTGGGAGAAAGTAGGCGGGAGATCCCCGACAGTATCGACTTCAATCCTTTCGGGATGTCATCAATGACTTGTACTTTTATGGAGATTGAAAGTAAGGGATGCAAGTTCACATGGTCAAATAATCGCGAGGGTCCAGATCAGATTAAGGAAAGGTTGGATCGTGTATTGTGCACACCGGAGTGGCGTCTCCTATACCCTCAAGCCCAAGTCTTTGCGCTGCCTCCCCTGGGTTCTGATCATAGTCCCATTATCATTTCCACATCACCATCTTATCCGAGGGGCCAGCGTAATTTTATCTTTGAGGCTTATTGGCTCAATGACCCTGAGTGTCGCGAGATCATTGCTAATACTTGGACTTCACCGATTTGCGCAAAGACCAATTTACTACACAAACTCAAGATTGCCTCTTACCGGCTACAAAAATGGAGTAGATCCAAGTTTGACAATGTTCGCTTGATGGTACCAGCACTACAACAACAGCTCCAATTGATAATTAATAAGCCTTATCGCTCCAATACTGACGCTGAAGAAGTTGCCTCGTTACGTGGGAAAATCAGAAACCTTTGGCAGCAGGAGGAACAGTTTTGGGCTATGCGCTCACGAGTCAACTGGCTACAGTGGGGTGATAAGAATAGTAAGTTTTTTCATGCCACCACCGTTCAACGGAGACAGCGTAATAGAATCGGCATGTTAAAGGATGAAAATCTCAACTGGGTAAGAGAACTACCGATTCTAAAGGAGATGACACTTGACTTTTTCTGCCGTTTATACACGTCAGTGGGTTCCCGTGCTTATAGCCCGATACTGGCTCAATGTCGTGCCATAGTTACTGATGAGATGAATACCCAGTTAACTGCTGAGGTCACAATGGAGGAGGTCAGAGTTGCAACGTTCCAGTTGGGTGCGACTAAGGCTCCAGGTCCCGATGGTCTCAATGGACTCTTTTATCGACACACCGGGATATCATTCAACAGACATTTTCAGGTTAGTTCAGGACTTCTTTACTTCAGGGGTTATGCCTGCTGAGCTTAATAAAACAGTACTTGTTCTACTTCCAAAGATCAACCATCCTGAAAGTCTAGATCAGTTTAGACCGATAAGCCTCTGCAACTTTGTATATAAGATTATCTCTAAGGTATTGGCAAATCGTCTGAAACCTTGGCTAGGCGATCTAATATCAGTAGAGCAAGCTGCTTTTGTGAGTGGGCGTCAGATTCAGGATAATGTGTTAATTGTCCAGGAGCTTATTCATCACTTTAAGACAAGGAAAAGGAAGCGGAACTTTAATGCATTACTCAAACTAGATATGCAGAAGGCCTACGACAAAGTTGAATGGGATTTCTTATTGGACTATCTCCTTACTTTGGGTTTTCACCCCTCATGGGTTCGGCTGGTGATGCAATGTATTACTACTACTTCCTTCAGTGTTCGTTTTAATGGGGAACAACTGACATATTTTCGACCATCAAGGGGGCTACGACAGGGCGACCCGCTATCGCCTTATATCTTCATTCTAGTGACAAACCTATTATCCACCCTTATCCATCAAGCCATCAATATGGGCAACCTTCGTGGTATTCAACTAAACAGGTTCTGTCCTACACTGTCACATCTTTTCTTTGCTGATGATTCTGTGTTTTTCCTCAGAGGGACACTTATTGAATGTCAAAATCTGGCAAACCTTTTGAATCAGTATTGTCTAGCAACTGGCCAAGTAATCAATAGAAATAAATCCGGAATGTTTTTTCCGAAATTCTGCCCCTTTAGTCTTCAGCATAATCTGGCGGCTGAGTTTCGAGTACCAGTCTTACAGAAATATGGCAAATACTTGGGTATGCCTTCTGATTGGGGAAGATCTAAACATGACATGTTTGGTTGGATATTAGGGAAAGTGAATGCAAAACTTGAGGGATGGAAAGAGCTTCTATTGTCGAAGGGGGGCAAAGAGATCCTACTTAAGTCGGTTATACAGGCTATTCCGCACTACGCTATGTCAATGTTTAAGCTTCCTATATCCTTATGTCGCAAGATTGAACAGCAAATCTCCAACTTTTGGTGGCGGAATAATACAAAAAGACTCGTGTTCATTGGCGGAGTGGGAAGTACTAAAAACAAGTAAGCTGAATGGTGGATTAGGTTTTCGTGATTTGATCGCTTTTAATGAAGCCCTGCTTGGTAAGCAGGCTTGGCGCCTTCTTCAACAACCTCAACTGTTATGGTGTAGATTGTTCAAGGGTCTTTATTTCCAGAACAAGGAATTTTTGTTTGCTGAGAATGGTACAAGACCATCTTGGGGCTGGCGCAGTCTTATATGTGGAAGGGATGCCATCTTACCTAACATAAGATGGTCGGTGGGAGATGGCAGCAATATTCATATACGCAATCATCGATGGTTGCCAATCGGCACCATTGGGGGTCCACCTAGAAGAAACGAACCAGAGTTGGTGGGAAGTCTTATTGACCAAGTACACCACACCTGGAATGTTCCCTTATTTCGAACTATTTGATAGCGGATTATGACTGAAATTCTTAAAATCCCAATCGAGACCATTACATGCCAATGATCTATTAATTTGGACAGCCACCAAGAATGGACAATATACAGTTAAAAGCAATTATCAGATTCTAGCAAGCAGCAAAACGAAGCAGCGCCACCACCAAGCATCAACGTCATATCAACCGCCCACCATTCTTTGGCGTAAACTTTGGACACTTAACACAGCTCCGAAGATCCGTCAATTCCTATGGGCAGCATGTCACAACGCTCTCCCTACCAAAGCTCAGCTCTACTCTCGGCATATTACCCATGACCCCATATGTGAAATTTGCAAAAGAACTTACCCGAAACGGTGGAGCATTTATTTTTCTTTTGTCCATGGACTACCGGGATCTGGAATCATTCGGAGCTCAACATCAATATCTCTACTCAGAATATTACTCGCCTAGATGCGTGGATTTCAGAAAGAGCAATAGCGTCGAAAGCTGTACCTGGTTTACAGCAGATCGCCCATGTTCTGTGGAAGATTTGGTGCTCCCGCAACAACTTTATCTTCCGCCGCATTTGTCCTGACCCAGTGCGTGCTGTTACTGATGCCCTAACACAGGCGAGAATCCAGACCCTTTCCTCCCAACACGACCAGCGAACTATTCACTCCAGAACAGGGAACTTCTCTGCACACCCGTCACCAAAATTCTGGACACCTCCACCACGAGGAATCCTCAAATGTAACATCGATGCATCCCATTTTCCAGGTACTTCTCATGGCACTATGGCCTGTATCAGCAGAAATCACCAAGGAATCCTTACCGACGTCTATACACAAGAAATCACGGCAACTTCCGCATTTCAGGCAGAGGTTCAGTCACTTACCCTCGCTCTGCAACATCTGCTTCATCAGGGAATCCACAGGGAGAACATCATTATCGAGAACGACTGTTTGGCTTTGCTTGACATCCTTCAACAGAAACGCACGCCGCCGTGGGAAGAACGAGCCCTCTTTGCGGAAATCGACAGCCTCCTCTCTCAGTGCCCTAATTTGCGTCTTCAACACTGCCGCAGAGAGGCAAACGGAGTTGCTGATTGGGCCGCCAAAGCCCATGGGCGATCTGACTTGGCCCACAATTGGAATATATTTCCTCCCTTTACGTTACAAAATCTGGTAGCGGCAGAGGCTATCGCCTCTGGATGTAATATGCGTTTCCCATGTAATGCTACCTTCCAGTAATGAAATACCTATCTTTCTGACCAAAAAAAAAAAAAAAAAAAAAAAAAAAAAGTTAATGGGGGTAGGAAAGAAATATTACATGCGGTTGAGGAAATTTACTTGATAAATCTCACAATAATAAAGAAAATATTCAATTGTTCCTGTTCGAAACTAAATGGACAACTGGAGTCAACAACTTATGGTGATATTTTTGGTAAATATGTAAAATGTCAATAATGAGATGAAGTATGGAAAGTTAGGAGCATCTCTAGGCATTACAAACATAGCTAATTATGCAAGAATATGGAGGTAGGAAGCCTTCGCATAGTTGCCAACAAAATATTAGCTTGAGAGGGTCTACAATTTTGGAAAAGTGAGGCCCTACCCCTTACAATATTACTTATCCTAGCCAAAAGAAAATTCATCTCAATTGACTTATTTTGGAGACATCTGCGATTGCGTTCCATCCATATACAATGCATGGTCACGAAGAAGGATATCTTGAGAAGTTGCGCTTGCAAATTCTTGCCTTTTGTGGCTCTTATCATCCAAAGAATTTCAAAATCCCATCCTCCTGAAGAATGACGGATGCCATTTTGTGCAAGGATATTTCACCATATACTTCAGTTCCAGTTACATATAAAGAATAAATGAGTTGTGTCTTATATTCGGGATATATTTAAGTTATATTGAATGTCAACTAAAGGGCTCCATAGTGATACGGCCACTATCGTCGGTAATCTATTTTGGAAAAATTCTAAATTGACCTCATCTCCTCCTCATAGAAAAATTTCGCAGATCCATGTCGTTCATTTTTCGCACCCTTCCTTCTTTCCCAAACAAAAGCACTCAAATTAGGGGCAGATGAATAGACTTTCTTTGTATTCCAATTTGAGTGAGGCTAGTGGTACAAGACAATGCATGTACATATGATTAACATGCAAAAACCTACTTATGTGTGGAAGCAAATTAGCCATGCTTCTAGAAAGACAGAGTAATCCTAGACAATCGGCGTTTATCTGACGAGTGAATCAAGTCACATGATTCGTAGAACACAAACTGAAGGCCAAAAAATGCTGGATTTCTTTAGGGAGGAGACAATAGACTTTTCAACCTATAATCTTGAATATTTATGTAAAGACATACATGTCGCAGTTACAACAGTTTCTTTGACTAGTTGAGGTCGTTCTATACAACCCTAAATTTCCACGTGTGCTTTCTATCCATGGACTTTGACCTCTCTTAGGTACTTATAATCGGACCCATTGAGACATTTGATTATATCATCACAGACCATTATATATAAAGTTAAGTTTTTACATAAACTGACAGAAACCTCAAATTTTCTACGGACTTGTTTTAGGTGGCATCTTGAACTTGAGCAAAACAACCACTGACAATTCTTTTTCTTCTCCTCTTTACCGGTGAGCCTAAACTTTTTCACGAACTATCGATATAATCATTTTGCCTAATTTTAACAAAAAATCATTGACATAGCGGTCCAGTCAGCACCATCTATCCTATGTGCTATGGCTAGGGCTAACGTAGACAAATATTTAATTTTCTATAAAATTTTCTGAATTTTTAAAATTTTTCTTTTTAATTTTATCTTCATTTTTTCTTCACATTGCAGCCAAATAAGGTTGCGAAGCCTTTGTAGGTCATTGTGAGGGCAGGCAAGGGCTTGTGACACCCTCACTAGCCATAGTGAGGGTTGCGACCCTTGCCTACTTTTGGCAGTTGGTCACTAATGCCCTTGACTAATGGCTGGCGGCCTCACTAGCCTTGTGAAGAAAAAAAAAAAGAGCAGAAAAAGGATAATAAGAAAATCACTAGTGCCCTTGACCAATGGCCGGCAGCTTGACTAGCCTTGTGAAGAAAAAATAAAGAAAAGAAAAAGGATAATAAGGAAATCAATACAAAATTAGAAAAAACAAAAAAAATAAAAAATTATTCATATCAACATTGGTCGCGCCATGTAGGATGGAAAATTAGCTAAAATGATTTTATTGGTAACTTGTTAAAGGTTTATAACTAAATTGATAAATTTTTTAAAATGTTTAGAATTAAATTGACACGATTAAAATATTTAAGACTGAATTGGTAAATTACAAAAATGTTTATGATTGAATTGGTACAACTAAAATATTTAGGATTGAATTAACTATTGTACAATAGGTTTGATATTTTTTTTAATAAATTTTCGGTGCCCTTGGTTATCTTCATTGCATAAAAAAATTAGACTGATTTTGTACAATGATTCTTTTCCCTCCATCAAGAGATCCCAGAGATTTGCCCAGTAATGTCATGCTTTGGCCAGTATACATTTTGATTTTGTCGTGCACTTTCCAGATTGCGGTGAATAAACAACTTTTGAATCGCTTTCATGCTTGCGGTAGGCTTCATTGTCTTTTTCCACTACAGCAAGATAAAACCAAGGCATCAATTGCCTTTTCTTTTATTTCATTTGGTCCTACTGATTGAATTCAACCTCTCTGAAGACATCGATGACGGAAGCAGATTTGTCTTGCTTGCAGCGGGTCGCGGCATCATAGAACTAATCAGCACTCCAAGATTTTATCTTTAAATTATTGAATGAGAGGCCGCAGCCCCATACATAACGTGTCGTGATTGATATTCAGGTGATTATATAATGAGGTCATTTGACTCACTTCGTGATGTCGCAAGTTAAAAATGCATGAGAGCCTGTTTTTGTTGTTCAGGAAATTGCCTCGTGTGAACTTTGCCTACAAGATTGCCATCTAAACCTAGTTTCATGATGTTGTCATGCACCGATACATGTATGAATATAGCTTATCTCCTTTTAGAGCGAAAAAAGGTTGCCTCTCTGACCTAATTAGTAATTTATGAGCAACTCAAAAAGGAAAAATTTGTGGCTGGTAGAATCTAAACTAGGCACAAGATTCTCGCAAATTATATATATATATGAGTGAATCTGGCACAAATATAACACAATGATCAATGGCTTGGTAATTGACTTATTTATAGGTGAATTGGTATAAATTCGTTATGTTGTATTAGAATTAGGGATGGACACAGGCCATAGATCACATTTTGTGCCCATGCCATAAGGTGCTGCAATTTCCACTCCTGCCTTGCGCCCAATGCAAGGCATAGCAAGGGCCCTAGTTTCCATCCCTGCAAGGTAAAATGGTACCTTCCGTGGCTTCATCCATCAACTGGACAAAATAAAATTCTCCCTCAAGGATATATCTATCTAGGCGAAACTAAAGACAATACCCATGGATTCCTTATGAAGGTATTGTTCCAACATGGACGATAGTGAGGAGAAATCTAAAAGAGAGATGCAGATCGGACTCAGATCGGTGGTACGATGGCGAGTTCTCACTTCGAAATGAAGAAGGAGAGAGAGAGAGAGAGAGAGAGAGAGAGAGAGAGAGAGGACGGCGAGATGGCGACATGCCAAGGTAGAGAATCGGTAAGGACGTCAAAGAGATTGGAGAAGGAGGAGCAGATCGGACTCAGATCGGTGGTACGATGGCAAGGTTTCACTTTGAAACGAAGAAGGAAGGAGGGGGGGAGAGGGAGAGAGAGAGAGAGAGAGGACGGCGAGATGGCGACATGCCAAGACAGAGAATCGATAAGGACGTAAGAGGGATTGGAGAAGAAGGAGGTTAATCATAATGAGGAGCGGGATAGAAAAAAGTCAAGTAAAACTTCAGCCGATCTTTCCTGGACCCTGACTATCATGCCTACACCGGTCGCTCTACTGGGCTTAGGAAATTTAGTGTATATGACTGATAAAAATAAGGAAAAAAATAGGTTAGGAATAGGATTCTCGACCTACCCTAATCTTAATATGTTGAATCGCGTTAAAGGTTCGATGTCATACGACCGATGGATTTAGGATTTGGGTACAAAAATTTCTTGCCAGACGGATTTGAGATGGGTCAGCCAACCAAACCCCATCTCTCTTCCACTAAGCTCCAAAAATACTAGATTTTCGCAGGGATCATAATTTTAAAGGTACGGTAAAGATGATACATGACAAAAACTCCATGTTGATTGCGAGGCAGCTGTCTTGCACCATTGTCTTAGGTTTGCATGGACTAGCTACATACATCTATTAGGGGTCAGCAGTGATTTAGGGTCAACCCTAGACTAACCCTGGATCGGCCCAACCCTGCCGGTCCTGATCCGGTTCCCAAGGGGACTGGGTTGGTCATTGATCCTGAAATTTCAAGACCAACACTGTGCGGGTTGATCCTCGGTCCTAAGAGTTTTGGGTCAGTACAACTCTGGACCAACAATCTATATTATATTATATTATTTATAATTCTTTTATATATTTAAACCTAAGTAAAATGTCTGTTACATTATATTATATTGAGATGTTCTATTAATAACACTAATAGTAATTTCAATTTAAAACTTTTGTTGAGTATTAATAATGTGTCGTTTGTTTTGTTTCAGGTGTTTAGAAGTTCAAGTGAATTAACAAGATGTGAAGTTATATATTCATGGTTTATATTAAGTATTTTGAACTTTTTATGGTTTAATTGTATTTTACTAATGAATTTCAGCTACACTTTGCTTTTCAATTTGTGTCAAATGGTAGAAGTTTTTGAAGAGTAGAGTAGTATCTTTGCCGATTCTTCAGTGATTTGCTAGTCAAGTGTTGTGAAGCTCATTTTTTGGTTGAGTGGACTTTACATGATCAAATGCAGGAAAACGCTTTTGCATATGGTGTTATGAATATTAAAGATAGATGATTATAAAAACTTTCCATCTTGTCCCATATCTCAATGAGCGGTTAGCAGGTACGAAATTTCTATTATTGTGTCATCTTAAATTTGCTAGATATGTATTGGTATTTAGTTGCACAATGTAGCATTGTTGATGGATGTGTAATTTGAATTTGTAGGTTTGCTTTTTTAGAGAGTATAAAAAATAAGACGAAAAAAATTATCGATTGATCTCGGGTTGACCCTAGAACCGGACCGAGCCCATTGGGTCGGTCCAGTCCTTGATCCCAGGCTCAATAAGGTCGATTCTCAGTCCTAAAAAATTGAGGACCGACACTATACGAGTTAGTCCTAGGGTTAGGGAGTGGCCCAGACCAACCCAGACCATGCTCAGCCCTAACATCTGTTGTGGCTCTGATAAAAGAAAAGAAAACAGAATCTCCACGTTACATGGTTGAATTTACGGAAGTCATTAGGAAATATGAAAATGGTAAATATGAAAGTCTTCGTCGTGCCCTAGAATAGAAGTCTCTCTCTATGCTCTTGATTAATTCCATCAGTGGTCATACGTGAGCTGTTGTCCCATGATTTCTGAATATTTTCAAGCATGGGATGGTCTACTGAACGTTTGTTAGGGTTCTTGAAATCAAACGCACGTGTTCAGAAAGTTTAGGGAGGGAGGGGGAGTAATATAGTAATGTTGTTCCAGCTTTAACCATTGACCACATCCATTAGGGGTGTAAGTGTGAATATTATGCACTTGTTTTCTTTCTTTCCCTCCAAGAATAAAAGTGTGTTGAAGGGAATGGTATGGTCAATATTTCAGAATTTTGGACCCTTCAACAGATCGGAAGTTTCCTATGGTATTCGGTGTGTTTAATGATTGGTGAAGAAGATGTATTATTTAACTTCACTGCTGCCAAATGATCAATGTATCTTGGGTATAAGACACTCTACATTAACAGTTTTATTGCAAACCCTTGTTTGTTTCCAACAACATAAATTAGCTTTTGCAATTGCATCCTAGGTTTTACTTATCTTAGTGAGGTGTTCTCTCTCTGTCTATTTGTCTGCTCGTCTCTCTCAAACACACATAACATGTAATCAGTCTTCTAGATTTATGAAATTAACAATTAATGCCACGTTCTGATGTATATCGAAAAGTGTAATTATCTGAAAAGTAGTTGCCGTTAAAGATTGGGCTAGAACTAAGCACATTTTGTTAATCAATACAAGCCACGATATGTGCGATGTCCTTTAACCCTTCAAGAAAGTCACTCCTTTCACAAATTCCACTAAAATAACAATAAAAAATAGGTAATGCAACACTTAAATAATCTCAAAGCATACATGTTCATACGTTTTATATGCTTCCCATAGTCCAATCAACGTATAGATGTGCTTCGTGTAATACTAGCACCACAACACCGTAACAATCTTTCTTAGAGCGTATCAACCAATTATAGCACTATCAGATTTAGAAGATTTATAATTTTATCTTTAGAAGTTATCGATCAAATATAGTGCTATCAGATTTGGAAGATTTAGAATCTTATCTTTGGAATGTATTTCTTTTCTTGCAGATAGATCTTCTAGAATGTATTCTTGGGTATATAAATACCCGTCTAAGCTTAATGGAAATACACAACAATTCCCATCTCAACATGGTGTCAGAGCCATCTGAGGCTAATGCCCTCTTTCAAACCTAGCTTTCTTCTTCTCCTTTTTTTCCTACAAGGTGGTCTATATGGCCATGGAAAATCCCTCCGCCTCCACCATCATAAGTCCCATTACAAACTCCTCTTCTATACTTCCTCCATTTAGATCTACTCACCAATTCCTTTCTCTACGTCTCACAGCATCCAATTGCTTGCCATGAAAAGCATAGGTTATCCCATTTCTTAAGGGACAAAACCTTTATGGCCATGTCGATGGAACTACAACTTGTCCTTCTGATGCAGCCCAAGCAACTCTCTTGCAACAACATGATGCTTCCATCATGAGTCTTCTAACTGCATCCAATGGGATGCTCTCAATGCCTCTTTTGGCTTAGCTTCCGCTACGTGCATGCCCTCTCTTCATCTCAGTCTTCAACATCTGCAACAAAAACGGGATGAATCTGTTTCCTCCGGCATGCTAAATCTATTGTCAATGGAATGGGTGTTGCGGGCAAGCCTCTTGAACCACAGGATTTCAATGTCCATATCTTTCATGGTCTTTGATTTGATCTCCAAGACATCGTTCCTACATTACTTTGTTGTTCTAAACCAATCTTGTTTAAGGATCTTTAAGGTCTTCTCCTTAGTCACGACAGTATTAAGGCCTTTCAAAAATTGTAGATATCTGAGCCTTCCTCTCAGGCTAATCCTATTATAGCCAACTCTACTCAATGAAATGCATCCACCCCTCCTAATTCCCCTTTCTCTAGATGTGGTTAGTCAAGAGGTTGTGGGGGTCACGGTGGTCACTTTGTCCATGGTCATGGTGCCCGTGGTTTTCAACAATGTCAGTTACAATGTTCCATCTATCAACATACAAATCAAACTACTGCTACATGCTACTATCATCCTCCAAGTATCCATCATTATCCGCCACCTACACATACCCCTTCTTCTACTTTATCTTATCAACCATCTTACTCTCCTAATGCCAACCTAAGTCATGCACTTTCCGCTCTTTTACCTACACCTACCAACGCCCTAACTTGGTTCTTTGATACGGGTGCCTCCCATCATGTCACACTTGATATACAATCCCTTTCTTCCTACGAAACTTATAATAGATTGGATCAACAACACGTTGGAAATGGTCAGGGTCTCAAAATTACTCATATTGGTACCTCTTCTATTCTTTCTTTACGTTTAAATGATGTACTTTATGTCCGTGATATTTCTAAGCATTTACTTTCACTTCAAAAATTTGCATTTGACAATAATGTCTTCTTTGAATTCTATCCTACCCACTTTCTTGTTAAGGATCTAGTGACTAAGGCAGGTGTTCTTTCCGGCCCAAGTAATGGTAGTCTTTGCACCATACCACAACAACCTTCAATGCCTATTGCCAGCATTGCGGAACGGACTTCCATGGATGGCTAGCATCAATGTCTTGGTCATCCCCATGAGTGTCTTTTATGGTTTATGGTCAAAGAGAAAAATTTGCCGTGTCAGTCAACACAATTGAGCCAGTTATGTATAGCCTGTCAATTGCATAAGGTTAGTTGTTAGTCCTTAGGATTGTTTCCAACTCGTAGTTTGTTTTCATTGGATTTAGTTTATTGTGATGTTTGGCTCCTTCTCATTTTGTTTCAACTAACAGTCATCATTATTTTGTCATTTTTGTTGATGATTGTACCAAATTTATTTGGTTATTTCCTCTCAAAGCAGAGTCAGATGTTTACTATGTTTTTCTTACTTTCCAAGTCCTTGTCAAATGTCACTTTTCACGGGAAATAAAAGCTGTTCAAACGAACTGGGGTTGGGAATTTTGTGCCCTCCCCCTTCCCTTTTTTTCCTCAAAAATTGATAGTACTCGCCGCATTTTCGGCCCTCATACCCACGAATAACAAGGGGCGGCGTCATCATAGATATAGTTGAAACTGGACTAACATTATTAGCTCATGGCTCTGTCCCTCACTAATACTAGCACTACACAATCAAAACAGCAATCTACCTCACTAATCGCATGCCGGCTTGTTGACACCTAAATTTTGGAGACTCAATTATTTATTTATTGCATAAAAATTATGAATTAATTTTATCTCTGAAAAAAATATTAAAATGCATAGCATATAATTTTTGGTGCATTTATTTGTTATTACTGCATTTGCATTGGACCGGTAACAGTTGAGTTTGAATTGGTAGTTTTGAACTTTAATTTGGCAAGTTGGACTAAGCCCACGAAGGGAGTAAATTAGCCCAAGCCCATTTTTTTAGTTAATTATCTTGTAATAAATGGAGATTTGATATGATATTATAATGGATTTTTCAATATCATCGAGGGTAGATTACGAGCTCATTTTCATAAAATTTGGAATTTGAGAAAATTGCATTGTAATTTTATTTTTAGCAATAGGCGATACAATTAGTGGAAAATATTTATTTTTTGCAAAAGAAATCTAAAAGAGATGTGAAAAATAAAATGAATATTACGTTCGAGAGGTTATAGGTGATCTTCGTAAAGTGATAAATATTTCGTGAAGATCACTTTTTTTTTTTTTTACCGGGGGGTTTCTCTTCGAAAGAGCAACACAAAAGTCAAAAAAAGTAAAGAAAGGTGAGAGAGGATACGTGCGGCAGGAGAAGACAGAGCAGGTCAGAAAAGAAAGTGTTCCAGATAGAGGACGTGAGAGAGACAGGTGAGAGAGAGAAAAAGGAAAAAAAGGAGGACTGTTCCTCATCTTTGAGGACTCTCCGCGCCGGACGTCGCCGCTCGTCCCCCCCGCGACGCCAGACCGCCTCTGCCACTGCCCGCTCAGCCGCACCGGAACGCTGTTCCGCCAACCATCGGAGCTCCGCCTCACCCGCGAGCTCGCGCCATCCACTGCATCGGCCTGCCTGCGCTTCCTTCGCTGTGCCGGCCGTCGCTACACATGCCGCTCATCCGCGAGCACCGCGCGAAACCAGCAACCCACCTGCCGTCACCCGCCTTCGCTTGCTGCCGGTGTCCTCGCGCCTCTGCTTCGTCTCGCCTGTAGCCGCGCTGACCCACGACGACCCGACACCTCCAACCGCCCGAAGCTCCGTCGCTGTCGCCCTTGCCCCCATGAAGCCGCTGTTGCCCGACGCCACTGCGTTTCGCCCTTTGCCCGCTGGAAGCCGCGTCACCGACCACCGACGTTTCGCCAGCCTCGCGACGCTAGCAACCCGCGAGTCCCCTGCAGCACCTCCGCCAGCCTCGCGACACCAGCTCGTCGCTCCGCCAGTGCCGCCTCGCCTGTAGCCCGCGGCGACCCAACGCCCCTGCAGCGCCTCCGCCACGACGCCCCTGCTCTACCGGCTCTCCCTGCTACCGAGCGCCGCCCCTTTGCTGCTGTGCTCTCCTCCGCGACTGCTGCCCCCTCGCCGGAGCTCCGGCGACCCACCATCACAGCGACGCGTCCTTGAGCCATACCGAGCCCCATTGCGATCCACGATCCGCCGGTCGTTAAATCTCGTTTGAAAAATCAAATTAGGTAGTTTTTATTTATTTATTTACTTTATTTTATTATTTATTTTAATACTTTGATCATTTGTTTGAAATAGTCACCGATGTATGATCGAAATTCCCGACATGAAGTAGCCTCTTAAATTAGGGATTGACAATCTGATTTTCGCGCCCGAAATCCGACTTGCTTGAAAAATCGCCGATCCAATTTCACGCTCGACATTCGATTTGTGATTTTGTTTAAAAATTGGCCAACCAGATCTTATGCTCGATATATGGTTCGCCAATTTATGGAAATAAATCTTATCTTGTCTGATTTATTGTTGTGCTTTGTTTGAATCAATTTTATTTTCCTAAAAGAAAAAATCTAAAAATTATTTGAGTTAGGATTAGGTTTGTTTTAGAATATTTCTTATTTTAGGGTTATATTGCATATTTAGAATGGATTTTATTTCGAATTTTTAAAAATAAAAAATAAAAAAAAAATGCATTCATTTAGGATGTTAGTTTTTTTAAAAAATTAAGTTGCACGTTTAATTATGTGGCAATTTTAATATCAAATTTCATAAAAAAATAAAAAGAAAAAACTAGAATTAGGGCATTCTTTGTACGTCATTGCATATTATGATAAAATTGCATATTTGATCTTAAGCTTAGATAAATCTTTTAGATAGATTGCATGTTTTTTAAGAAAATAAAAATGTCATGTGCACATCATATAGAATTAGGTTCATAAAATACATGTCATTTATTAATTGTTGCTAGGTCCGTTTAATTAGAGATTGCCCATTATTAGAATTAGGTCATTTGCTTAAATTGGATTGCATATAGATAAGATTTTATTAAACATGAGAAAATTCTTTTAGAAAAAAAGATTGAGTGATTGTGTGTTAATTAGAAATCATATCTAGAATTATTAATGTGAATTCTGATCTAACATTGCAGATGCTTTCGTTGCCATGAGGTAAGTCTTGTAACTTATTCACTGCTTTATCTAGGTGTTAAATTGGTGGTTTGCTCATCCGCATGATCACCTCCCATGTTAGAGAAGTGAAATAAAATTAATTCAAGCTGCTTGCAAAATTTTTTTTTTTTTTTAGATGAAAAGAGAAAGGTTCCGAAAGAGTATTAGAAAAGTTTAATGTTGTCACGACCTTCCCGAGGGTGAATTATTCGGAAGGGCTAATGGATTACTAAGTCCGAAGACTTGGCACGGACCCTCCCAAGTCCTACCAATCGCGACTTGATGTTAAGAAATTAATCTATTTAAACATGCAATTATATTCAATTTGGAGTCGCCACTAACCAATTAGGGTTGGTTAGAAACCCAAGTAAAGTATGGGAGAATACTTTACTTTTGTGAACCAGAGATTTAGTAGGTCCGATGACATAATTACGCTAGATTAGTCTAACGCCCTTTCGATACATTTTTATTTTAATTTCAAAAATATTTTGCAAGCAATGTTGATTAATTTTAACTTAGGCTACTAACATGCAAATGGTGGTCATGCGGGTGCACAATCAATAAAATAACATTCAATAAAAAATACTAATAAAAATGCATGCTCTAAACATGATTTCTAAATGACATGACACCTAATTTTTCTTTTTCTTTTAAAAATGTTAATTATATGCAATTTTGATCTAAATTTAATATGCATGGATTTTACTTTAATGATACGTGAAATGCAATTCATATGCCATAACTTGAACTATCACTATGTGTATGCAATCTAATTTATATAATCTTAAATATGCATGTGTTTCATGATATGAGATGAATGACGTGGTAATTCTATATGCATGCTCTTTTTATGATTTTTTATATTACACATATGCAACCTACACTAACAATGATGACATGAAATGGGATTAATTATAAACTAATTTATTAACTAACCAAGTAAATGACCTTCTTGTGTTTTCTTTTTTAAATGACTCAATAATTCTTATTAAAAGATAATGATGCAATACTAATCTTCGGCTTTTTTATTTATTAAAAAATTACACAACGAGAATATTAAAGCATTAACCTATGACCCACTAACTAAAGCGCAACATGTGGTGTGCACATTATGAAATCTATACAACCTAAATAACATTTTTTGTTTTTGTTTTTTTTTTTATATATTTTTTTTTTGTGTTTTGGTTTTATTAAAGGAAAATCATCCTAATTCTACATGAATCTTAAAAACTAAAATGTGTTGCTTCAAATGTGAAATGTGTATAGACCTAAATACCTAATATGATGCATGATATGTGATGAGCAAATAATAATAACACGCCAAAATAAAAATCCATTCATGTAAATCAATGGCATTTTAATATGAATCAATGATGCAAAGTAATTCATGAATTTTGCCATAAAAAGTCGAAATAATCAAAAATCTAACCCGACGTCTCGCGGGTCAATATATGACAAATTTTCTAATCAGATAATAAAAATAAATCAAAATAAATCAAGTTAGAATAAAAAGAAAACTATGACTCCAAATACTTAAAATAAACGTAATCTAAAAATCTACCTAGTCTACCTCATGGTTAACTTGAGGAATGGCGAAGAAACAGTGGTGGTCGAGTTGCGATGGTGGTTCGGTAATGGGTCACCGCTCGAAACAGGGGCTGTTCGTCAGAACTCCAGCGAGGCTCGGGTGATAACCGGACCTGCAACAAAAATAGGGGAGGCAGAAGGTGGCTCTGTTCAGGTGTGCAGCAGCAAGCAGAGGAGCAGCAACGTTGGGCGCAGGGCAGCGTGGGAGGTCTGGGCACTGTAGAGGCGGGCACAGGCGGTGCGGATCTGGTTCGAGCTGGTGCGGTCAGGAGCGGCGCGGCTTCAGCAAGCGTCGGCGAGGTGGCATAGCGATCAGCAAAGGCAACAACAGACGTGGTAGTATTGCGGTGAGCAGGTGTCGCGTGCGTTGCTTGTGGCCTCAAGCTACCGGACAGCGGGCTGCTGTGGGTGTCGGGCGCTAGTTGTCGTCGGGCGTCGGTGGCTGCAACGAGGAGATGGAGACGCTGATGAGGGTCACAGGTTATTAGGTGGAGGGCTGCAGATCCGGCTCGGGTGGTCAGAGGCGCAACAACAGCGGGGGCACGGCAAGCCGGCTCGGAATCGGCTGGGCTGCGAGTTGCGGAGGCGCGGTCGTTCGGGCTGAGGCGCCGAGTGCAGCGACGGGCAAGCAGAGAGCAAGGCGTGTCGCGGGGGGTGCAGTGCGGAGGTACGGTGGCCAGTGCGAGAGGGTGTTGGTGCAGCTCGGTGAATGGCTCGGACGAGTGGCAGTCGCAGAGGAGAAGATGAACAGTTGCTGTGTTTTGCTTTTCTTTTCTTCTCTCTCTCTCTCTCTCTCTCTCTCTCTCTCTCTCTCTCTCTCTCTCACGTCTCCCTCACGTCGCTTTTTTGCTGTTTCTTCTCTGCCACCCCCTGTTGCTATTGTACTTCGGCAGAAAAACCCATAAAAGCTTATGCTGACTTTTCCTTTAAAAAAAAAACGAAACCTCTCTTCCCTTCCTCTCTTTTCACTTCTTCTCCTTTTCTCTTCTTCTTTCTCGATCCAGAGAAAGCCCCCCCATTTTCACGTCTCGCACCCTCTATTTATAAAGTGAAAACTCGAATTTGTTTCCGCAGGTGGAGATTTTCGCTCAACTTCTCAACAACAAAGTGGCTCTAAAATCACACGGTTGAGTTTTTGAATTCAAAATTATTTTTAAAAAATTTCCCTCTAATCAAAGATTATCTTCTATTTCTATTTTCTAAATTTAAATGAGGTGTCAACAAATGTAACCAAGTCCCCGTACCCAAAATCTTTGGTTTATAGGAGTAAAATAATTCTCCCATTATTTTACTTAGGTGCCTAATCAACCTACCATAAACTAATTAGTGGTGACGCATAACTAATAATCTTTTGCATGTTAAATATTTGAACCTAAGTCACAAATTGATATCGGCTTGGGAGATTTTGAGCTAAGTTTAGACTTAATAGTCAATTAGCCTAATCGTAGGTGGTGCACCCAAAATTTATGTCGCGACACGACTAAGGTCAATAATTGTGTCTCCCCTTTTTCAAATGGTTTACAATCGTCCTCCGCATTATTTCTTTTCAAAAATCTTTGGGCGTCGTTGTTTTCCATATTTATGTCCTTATAATGCTCATAAGATGGATTTTCGCTCCATTCCTTGTATTTTCTTAGGATATAGTCCATCTTACACATAGTAATGCTTCCTTGATCCTATCACCAATCATTTATATATCGCTCGACATGTTCATTTTGATGAAACGTGTGGCATCCTAGAATTACTTGTCAATCCTTAGAGGTGCTTTAATTCATGTTTTGCATTGAGATTTTGGCCATGTGATTTATGGGTTGGAATTTATTAAATTATGTCACAAAGTTTTGTGAATTATAAATTTCAATTAGGTGATTTTATAATTAAGATTTAAGGTGGATTATTAGGATGAGGATGGGCTGGACATTTAAAGACCAAACCAGCCCATAGCCTCACCCCTTTCTCGACCGGCCCACGAAGCCCAAGGAAGAGAAGCTGCCCGATCCAAGGCTGGCCCAAGCCCATGAGGGGCTGTTGTCGCATGAAGGAAGAGGGGGGGGGGAATCTAGTTGCATGCCTCCCCCATTTGTCACAAGGTGATGGCCAAGTGTCCTCCATGCAAAAAGTGATGATTGCTAATGATGATGGGAAGGAAATTAGGGGAAAATGATGGCCGGTTTAACCGAGAGAGAAGGAGAGAGAGAGGAGAGTTCGTCCGAGAGAGAGAGAGGAGAGAAAGAGAAGGAAGAAAGGAAGAAAGGAAGAAGAGAAGAAGGAAGGAGGAGGGGCCGTGCGTCCGCCGTGCGTCGCCGCCGTGTCCCGTCGCCATTGTGCTCGTTGTTTGCTCAGTCTAGAGGCAAGTGGGATCCTTGATCTACTCTTGCATGTTGTGCCTAGTGTGTGTGATTGAATGGTGACAAATTTCGGATGTCTAGGATGTGAAAAAAAAAATGAAGTTTTAAGAGTGGTGTTCTACGTTAGTATACTGTTCTTGAGAAAACAGCTCGACTTTGGATGTTCTAGTGACTTGCATGTGATGTTAGAGTTGGATTTTGGCTTTGACTTCTAAATGAAAGTTGTTAAGGACTTCTTGGAGTATAACATACTCAAATTTGGGACAAAAAAAACAAGTATAAGTGGGTGAAATCGTTATTCTTTGGAAAGACTGGATCTGGAAATTTCGGTACTAGGAACAGGGGTTTCAACCGCCTATATTTCATTACTT
The DNA here is from genome assembly GCA_014182725.1 of Eucalyptus brandiana. Taxonomy (NCBI): domain Eukaryota; kingdom Viridiplantae; phylum Streptophyta; class Magnoliopsida; order Myrtales; family Myrtaceae; genus Eucalyptus; species Eucalyptus brandiana. The sequence continues at coordinate 18,096,946 of CM024671.1, read as the reverse complement.
AGGACGAATCTGACTTTGATATCTTCATGAAGTATTTACCTCATGGTCTTGGCTATCACATAGTCGAATTTCATAATTTTTGAAGGTCATTTGGGTATTTAATCGGAGATGTTTTTAAAACTGTGCAATCTGTTTGAGTTCGGACCTTGTAAGTTGCAATGCGTGGTCTATACCGTTTTGTATGAGATTCTTTTGGAAAAGTGTTCTGCATGAAATATCTTTATTTATGTCTTGTATAAAACATATTCAAATTTCGTAATTTTTGAAGTTCATTTGTCTATTTAACCAAAAATGTTTCAAAAACTGTGCAAGTGAAACGGACAGAATTAGTAGTGCTGTGATGCGTGTTCTGTATTGCATTATATGGGAATATTTTGGTGTAATGTTCTTCATGGAATATCTGCCTTTATGTATTGACTATCACATGTTCGAATTTCATAATTTTTTAAGGTCATTTGGGTATTAAATTAAAATGTTTTCTAAAACTGTGCAAGCTGGATTGTGCGAATTTCAAAAGCTGTAATGCATGGACTATTCTGTTTTGTATGAGCCCCATGAATTATATTGTTTTAAGTGATTGAATGTTACTGCACATGTGATAATATTTGGCATTACATATAAGATCAAAAGTTGAATTGACTTTGTTGCCATCACATCACGTGCCATGTTGATATTGAGACACAAATGTGAATATGAATTATGGGAAATGAGGATACCGTCAGAGGTGTGAGCTGACAATGCCTTGGGAGTGTCAGGATGCCTGGAATGTGGGGGTGCCGGATGTCCTTGGGAGTTTCGAGATGCCTGGAGTGTGGGGGTGCTGGAAGCCTCGGAGGTGTGTGCCAGGGGGATACCTCGTGATGCTAATTGGGATACGAGATGCCCGGAGTGTGGAGATGCCGGATACCCTGAGGTGTGTGCTGGAGGTTCCTCGTGATGCCTAGTTGGGTGCGAGCGATAGAATGTGGGATGCAAATTATTGGTCCCGGGAAAGAAAAAATGTGGTGACCCAATTGAAAGATAAAAAGTTGAAATTGAATCATGCATGGTATGGTGACATGTATGCATGTCGGTATGATATGATGTGCATGAGTGCATGGTGGTATGTGCACATAAAGCATGTATATGCATGATGCTTGATGATGAGTGCATGGTTGTATATGCACCTATGGCATGATGGTATAGGCATGAATGCTTGATGATGAGTGTATGATGGTGTATGCACATATGGTATGATGACATATGCATAGCTTCAAGGTAAGTTATGTTTAGATGCATGAATGATATGTACTCTACTATGATGTTATGATTGTTTGTTTGATTCCACGTCCGCTGTGGCGGAGTGATATAGGGGATGTTGCCGCCGCCACTGCCCGATGCACCAAGATGGGTGTGATGGCCCGCATGAGGAGGAGGAGCTGACTTTTTTTGGGATAGTTGACACTTGTAGATGGAGGGTTATACATGATCGATGTAGGGGGTCGAGATCTCTTTTTTGGAGTTGTAGCCAAGTTTAGCTAAAAGTCTTGGCTTTTTGGTTGTACTGACCTAAGATGTCCGTCTTAAAAATGTAAATAAAAGTGGCTCGGCTTATGTTTTCCTTCGATGTGTAGCTGGTGTGTATTGTACCATCATTAAGAGAGTAGAGGGATGGTGAGACTCGTCTTTAATTTCGCTATGAGTTGTGCTAAACTCTTTAAAAAAAAAAAAATGCCTATGGACCTTGGTCCTTCTTTAAACCTCTTTATATCAAAGATATGTAACTGGTATTCATTAGGTAGAGCTTTTAGGTAGCTGTTGCGACCTTAGCTGTTTGGGGGTGCCATAAAACGTGTTTTCCCTTTGCAACTCCTTCCATTCTCTATCCATCACCTCACTTATCACTTCCAGTGCCTATCCTAGTATTGTGGGCTTCGGCTTCTATTCGACTTCTATTGGCATTCCTTTGCCTACCAATACAATGAGATCACAGACTCCTCCACCGGCTCCCCAAGCATTGTCTAATATCAATTCATCCATCTCCCCTGACTTAAGAACTAGGCCCCTCCATGACCTTTACCATCCTCGCCCCTCATCCTCTCCACCACTGTCACTGTCGCCCCCACCTAGGTCAACACGCACTTACACCATGCAACTTTGCTCTCGTCCTCTTCAAATTAATAGAGCCACTAGCTCCCCTACTGAAGCAACCTCATTCACCCAAGCCAACAAAATCTCCAAGTGGCGTGCAGCTATGGCTGATGAATTTAATGCCTTCTTAAAAAATGACACATGGTCTTTGGTCCCTCACATTTCCTCCATGAACCTCATTGGGTGTAAGTGGGTTTACAAAGTGAAGTGCAAAGTGGATGGTAGTCTTGAATGATATAAAGCTCACTTGGTTGCTAAGGGTTTTCATCAACAACAAGGCTTAGATTATATCAAAACCTTCAGTCTAGTTATAAAAATTACCGTCGTTCACTCCATATTATCTCTTGCTGCCTCTCAAGGGTGGCAAGTGAGACTATTAGATGTGCACAATGCTTTCCTACATGGGGTTCTTTCTGAAGAGGTGTACATGGAGCAACCCCCTTGATATGAGGACCCCACTTGTCGTGACTATGTTTGCACGTTGCATCATTCTTTATATGGTCTCAAGCAAGCTCTGAGAGCTTGGTTTCACCACTTTCATAGTTTTTGCTTCATTTGGGATTTTCGGCGTCACAAATAGATCCCTCATTGTTTATTCATTGAAGAGGCATTGATGTCATTTTTTTTTTTTTTTATGTTGATGACATTCTGGTTACAAGTAATGCATCTTCTACCATAAGTGTAATTTTACAGAAATTATCTACATAGTTCTTAATTAAGGATCTTGGCTCCCTCCACTTTTTCCTTGGGATAAAGGTTGTCTCTCACTCAAACAGGCTACTTCTCTCTCAAGGACGTTATATTGATGATCTGCTTATCAGCCGGGATGTTTGAGTGCAAGCATGTCCTAACTCCTATGGTCACGACTACAAAACCATTTGAGAAGGGGATGCTCTAACGTCTGATCCTACTCTGTATTGCTGTATAGTTGGTGCCTTGCAATATGTGACATTGACAAGACTAGATATCTCCTTTGCTGTTAACAAAGCTTGTCAATTCATGCATGCACTGACTGAAGACCACTGGCAAATGGTGAAAAGCATCTTGTGCTATCTCAAACATACAATGTCATTTGGTTTGCTTCTTTCTTGATCCAATGATACTCGCTTGCAAGCCTTTTCCGTTGCGGATTGGGCTGGTAGCTCTGATGACAAGGAGTCAACTGGAGGGTATGCTATTTTTCTTAGTCCTAACTTGATCTCTTGTAGTTCCAGAAAACAACGAATAGTAGTGCACTCTTCCACAGAGTTTGAGTATAAAGCTCTTGTCGATATTACAGCTGAACTCATTTGGCTCGAGTCACTATTTCAAGAGCTTGGGTTCCCTCTTCGAGGTTCTCCCATCCTTTGGTGCGATGATATTGGTGCCACTTATCTGTCTGCAAATCCGGTTTTCCATGCTTGTAGTAAACATATTAAAAATGACTTACACTTTGCCCATGATTGTGTGGCCCAACGACAGCTCAGTGTGCAATTTATCTTTACTGCTGACCAATTAGCTAATGCTCTCACCAAAGGTCTTCCCAAAGCACGTTTTGCATTTTTACGAGACAAGTTGAAGATTCACAGTCTTGACTCTTCCACTTGAGGGTGTGTATAGACTAAATATAGTGCTATTAGATTTGGAAGATTTAGAATCTTATCTTTAGAATGTATTTCTTTTCTTGCATATAGATCTTCTAGAATGTACTTTTGGGTATATAAATATCCACTTAAGTTTAATGGAAATACACAACAATTTTGGTCTCAATAGATGTATCAAATACAAGCACATGATATTTTTTGGGTAGAATACTAATATAAATGAAAGTTCTGTGCATTTAGGGAATGAAAATTAAGGATAAAGACATGAATATTACCTGCATATTTTCTTGCTCGACTCAGTCAACGTTAGAAAGACTAAAGGTGCTCTGGAAGGCTGTATAGCACTATCGAGCAGGTACTACTTTGCACGATGTGCTATTGACTTCGCAGCCGGCTCTCCATTTAGTTCATTTAATTAATCTGTTATTTTATCGTTATTGGTCTCCATCATCGGAAAAGTTCTTTTTCACCACATAAAGAATGACAAACTTTCGTCTAATCTCAAACTTAATGAATTGGTCTGGGTCGCGTTTTTGCACCAATTTTCAAGACCATAGAGATATAATTTGTTAGTTTTAATTTTTTGTGGAATTTATTGTCAGCCGCCGAACACACGGATGACATAGGCTGATTCACGTTAGTTGCCAAAATCAATATACATCTGTTTCACAAGGATATCACGAGTAAACCATGCTCTATATTCATTGTATGCGCAAAACATATATAATATTTCTTTTTTAAATTTTTATGATATTATAATATTACCTCTCATTTCAAGGAAACAACCCCATTCGTTGCCAGAGAAAAAAAAAGAATTGGACAGATGTTCATGTTAAAACTTTCAGAGCAGTGAATTGTCCTAGTTAAGTAAAGGGCTTTCCCGTATATAGTTGTAATTAGAGTATGTCTCCCATGGCGACATTTTATACTTGGATGTCCAATAGGGGGCTCCGTCCACACTTTACCATTGATGCCAAACATGCACAACTTATGGTGCTTCCAGGAAGAGCGAGTACCCAATTTCCATTGGAATTATCTACTTGTTGATTATCCATGAAAAAACAAAGTTTATGATATTTTATTTTCCTACTAAGTCACTCTTTTAATTAAAAAGTATTGTACATCCCAACTAGCCGATTTGGATGATGGTCTTGTGTTATTGATCATCAACATGCGACATTTGGATTAGTCATAAGTAAAATTTTGGGGTCCTCTATGGTAATTATCTAGGGAAAATGAATAATAAAACGATACTTATGACTCATCTTTTGCTAAAATAGTTTAGTATCGGCCATAAAACGAGTCAAACTTTGCCAGATTTTCATTTCTTGGAAAGAGAATTAACTGGAAGACGCCAAGAGGGTTCGGGCTATTTCCTTGAAGAACAAGTACCCATTTCACTAGTAATTATCTTCTTTTAATTATTCATGAAAAAAGCCTAGCGGGTCAAGCTTTGAAGACACGTGCAAGGTACCGAACGACTATAAATCCCAGTGACCCTCTTTGGAGAGGAATAACTTCATTCAAAGCCGACGAGGGTTGGAAACTGCGCAATCTCTGGTGACGATGGCCAGGTATCCCAGGGTTGACAAAATCAGCAACAGCAAGAACACAGTGAAGAAGGGTGCTTGGAGTGCTGAGGAAGACCGGAAACTGGTGGCTTATATCATGCGATATGGCATTTGGAGCTGGACTCACATGGCCCAACCTGCTGGTGAGTACGTGATGTATTGAAACTTTTATTTCCTAGATCCAATTTCTCTTCATTGAACGAGTTTGCTTGTGGGTTTGGATCTTCCGGATTCAAGAGTATAGCACCCTGAAGAGTCAAGTAACTGAATGGCGTATATATGGATCCAAACCCCAGAGCAGTGCTAGATCAAGATTTTATAAAACATTTCAACTCATAATCACTAGCCCTAGTTTTGAATTTGTTATTATCATCAGGCTTGGCAAGAACCGGAAAGAGTTGCCGACTTCGGTGGATGAACTATCTGAGGCCCAACATCAAGCATGGTAACATCACCAAAGAAGAGGAGGAAATCATTATCAACTCACACCAAGTTCTTGGTAATCGGTAGGTAAATTCGGAGTATGCAGGATGATTCTTGGTTGACATTGTACGACATACACGGACTTTGGGCAATTTGTGCGTCAAAATATGTTCTATTCTCATGATTAAATCATTCTCCCCAGTTGATTTGCAACTGACCTAATTGGCATGCTACTTCAATCCATCTGCTTTTCCTAGCTTAAAGATACCACAGATCCAGCAAATTAACTGAGGAAAATACCTATGTTTCTGCTAGGGCACGGAAATAAATTTGTATTATCATTAAACCACAACTCGAGGAATGAGTGGGGTAATCACCACAGTAAATAATCTAGAACCCTAAATTAGAATCAAGCACTTCATATTGTGTGTGTGTGTGTGTGTGTGTATGTATTTGATTCAACCAACAAGCAAGAACACATTGTCATTGCTATTCATGATGAGCTAGGTTTCTAATTTATAGTTTTTCTTCTTGTAGTTGGGCCACAATCGCAAGTAGGCTTCCAGGAAGGACGGACAATGAGATAAAGAACTACTGGCACACTCGCTTGAAAAAACGCTTCATCCAGGAAAAATTGGAAATGCCAATTGCATGTGATGCAAAAGTTAACTCCAATCCAAATAATATTTTAACCCAACAAAATCCATCTACTTCCATTCTTCATCCTACAGAAGCAACAAAATTTGGATCTCCCCAGGATATTCCAACACTAGATGCAAGCAGCTTGTGCCCATCTGATGTGGACATCGAGTCATATCGAGGAGGAGGTGCTAGGGACCCATTGTCTATTCCTACTGGTTCGATTACTCGAGCGCGGGCCAAACAATTCAAGCAAGTTTGTTGGCGTCATGGTTCGTGATCTTTGGCGTGAAGATGACCTTGGATCAAATCTTGAAGAATCTTGGAAATCTTGGTGCAATTTAATTATCTTGTCACCAAATAATTGACCAAGTCAATTTATATATATATATATATATATATATATATATATATATATATATATATATATATATATATATTCTTGTTTAAGAATATTCTAAAATAGGAATATTTTAGAATATATCGCATTAGATTTTTAGGGTTGGTTTTTAGGGTTTGTGTGGCAGCCTATATAAAGGATTTGCCAAATTTCTTTGAGGAGGAAGATATTTTTTTTTTTTTTTTGGAGGAAAAGAATTGAGAGGTTCTCTTTTTTACTGTTCTTTTGAGGACTTGACCTAATCAAGATTCTCTTCGACTTATCGAGCGAGATAGCGAATTCTTTCGCTCGTGGCGTCTATAACGTTGATTGGTTGACACGTGTTCGTCAACGGGTCACGTTCATACCGAGGTTGCCAATCACGGGTTTGATTGGAGGTCGAGGTTTGCAATTCGCACCATCCGGGCCTTTGTAGAACGATCCTTCCGCAACGATTCACATCGTTTGGTATCGAGCCAGATTCTACAAGGTCTATTTATCTTTAATTTTCTGTTGATATTCAACAATTTGAGATTTATTGAGTTAGGGTTTCGGTTCTAGTTAATTTAGGGATCCGATTGCTTTTGTGCTTCCATATGTAGTTATTTGCTGTTAGTTTTAAATTTTCTTTTCTAGCATCTTAAATTGTATCTGAGTTCGTCAAAAAAAAAAAAAAAAAAAAAAGTGAAAAAAAAAGAAGAGAAAGAAAACGCACAAAAAAAAGTGTGCAAGAGAAAAAAAAAAAAAAACAGATTCGGCAAAAAAAAAAAAAAATTAGCCGAACAAAAAAAAAAAAAATCAAGAAGGCGACTCGTTTGTTAGTAGACCAAATTGAAACAAAATCGTAGTGATTTGCGTTTCAATTGGAATTTCGAAAGTTGTACTTGTTGGTTTGAAATTGTTACTTGCTGAAACAAAATCAATAGTGATCTAATCTTGTTTGATTAGTTTGATTGATTGTCGTGAGGGGGTTGAGAGACAGGTTTTGAGTCCAATAAAGAGCTTGAAAAAAAGAGAATACGAGAGGAAAAAGGCAAGAGTGTGTAAGCTTAATTGAGGGTGAAAAAAAGCCTAAACTTGAGTTAAACACGAGGGGAGTGACAAACACTTTGAGAGAAACACGTGAGGGAGTGATTGGTGAGGATTTTTTTGCGACTAACGTTTACTTGCAGGTCTAAAATATGTCGCACGAAGAAAGTGTGAATCAAAAGGAGATTGGCTCCATACGAAGGGATGAAGCGCTCATGGAAAGCATCCAGCAATTGAAGGCCGTAGTGGAGGAGCTTAGTGGCCGAATGATGGAGAATGACATGAGGGTTGATGGTGACCGAGAGCTACCCCGGGAAGGCCACAACATCAGCGAGATGCCTCTAGAACACAACATAGAAGGCAACGACAATATGATGATGATGAGGCCGACATGGAGGATGATCGAGATGCTCGATTTGAAAGGTGGAATGGAGGCCGAAGGTTTAGACACCGAGGAGATGATGAACTTGGCAACATCAAGATGAAGATTCCTTCCTTCCAAGGGAAGAATGATCCCGATGCATATCTAGAGTGGGAGAAACGCATGGAGATGGTATTTGATTGCCAACGATACTCTGAGCTCAAAAAGGTAAAAATTGCAGCTGTTGAATTTACTGATTATGCTATAATTTGGTGGGATCAACTTGTGACTAGTAGGAGGCGCAATGGTGAAAGACCGATAGAGACGTGGGATGAGATGAAAGCGGTGATGAGAAGGCGTTTTGTACCTAGTCATTACCACCGAGATTTGTTTCAAAAGTTACAAAATCTCACACAAGGCAATAAGAGCGTGGAAGAGTATCACAAGGAGATGGAGATTGCCATGATCCGTGCTAATGTGATGGAGGATCGTGAGGCCACAATGTCAAGATTTTTGAGTGGTTTGAGTCGAGACATAGCAAGGGTGGTAGAGCTGCAACACTATGTTGAATTGGAGGAATTGGTGGACAAAGCCATCAAAGTTGAGCGGCAATTGAAGTTGGACCGAAATCACAAGAGTGGAGGAGGTTCAAGTCAGAATTGGAGATCCAATTGGAAGAGAGATGAGAAGCCAAATTGGAGAGGAAACAACACCAAAACCGAAACCTTAAAGGAGAAGGAGAGGGACGGTAAAGTTGGAACGAATCCGGTTTCGAGTAAAACCGAAAATCCTAACACTAGAACTCGTGAAATTAAATGTTTTAAGTGTTTGGGCAGGGGTCATATGGCGAATCAATGCCCTAATAGGAGGGTGATGATCATGACTGGACATGGTGTTATTGAGTCCGAAAGTGAAAGGGAAGAAGATGATGATGAGATGCCACCATTAGAGGATTGTAGTGATGCGAAGTGGCTATAAAAGGAGACTTATTGGTGGTTAGGCGTTCTCTCGAGTGTGCAAGTAAAGGAGGAGGAGCATCACCAACAAAGAGATAATTTGTTTCATACAAGATGTGTGGTGAATGGTAAGATTTGTAGTATGATAATTGATGGAGGTAGTTGTGCGAATGTGGCAAGTTGTATTATGGTGGATAAGTTGGGTTTGAAGACAACAAAGCACCCTATGCCTTATAGACTTCAATGGTTAAATGATAGTGGTGAGGTGAAAGTATTGAAGCAAGTTCGAATTCCATTTGAGATAGGGAGATACAAGGACGAGGTAGAGTGTGATGTTGTACCTATGCAAGCGGGTCATATCTTGCTTGGAAGACCATGGCAATATGATCGAAAGGTACATCATAATGGATATACTAATCGTTATTCATTGGTGAAGAATCAAAAGACTTATACCTTGGTACCAATGACACCTAGTGAGGTGTATCAAGATCAATTAAAGTTACAACGAGAAGCCGAGAGAGAGAGAAAATGTGAGAAATCTGAGGGCTTGCGTGGTGTGTCTGAGACGCAAGGAAAAGGAGAGGCCGAGAGAAAGATTGTGGTAAAAACGAGGGAAAAGAAGAGAGGAAAGAAAAGAGGCAAAATAATTTTTATGCAAAATCAAGTGAAGTGAGGAGAGCCTTAGTTCTAGATCGACCAATACTTGTACTTGTGTACAAGGAGGTTTTGTTTTCTACTAACGATCTTGACCCAAGTTTGCCTAGTCCTATTGTGTCTTTATTGCAGGAATTTGAAGATGTCTTTCCCGATGAACTTCCCGGAGGGATACCACCTATTCGAGGCATAGAACATCAAATTGACTTGATTCCCGGTGCGCCATTACCTAATCGACCCGCATATCGAAGCAATCCCGAGGAGACAAAGGAACTTCAGCGACAAGTTAGTGAATTATTGGAACGAGGGCATGTGAGAGAGAGTCTTAGCCCATGCGCCGTCCCTGTTTTGTTAGTGCCAAAGAAGGATGGAACTTGGCGAATGTGTGTCGATTGCCGAGCAATCAATAATATTACGGTAAAGTATCGACATCCTATTCCTAGGTTAGATGACATGTTGGATGAGTTGCATGGTTCTTGCGTTTTCACTAAGATTGATTTGAAAAGTGGCTATCATCAAATTAGGATGAAAGAAGGTGATGAATGGAAAACTGCATTTAAGACCAAGTATGGATTATATGAGTGGTTAGTAATGCCATTTGGATTAACTAATGCACCGAGCACGTTTATGCGACTTACGAATCATGTTTTGCGTGCTTTTATTGGTCGATTTGTGGTTGTCTATTTCGATGACATCTTGATTTATAGCCGAAGTCCGATGACCATATTGAGCATGTGCGAGCTGTCTTGCAGTTTTTAAGGGCCGAGCAATTATATGCTAATCTAAAGAAGTGCTCTTTTTGTTACCAACAAATTAGTATTTCTAGGATTTGTTGTTAGTGCTAATGGTATACGGGTTGATGAAGAAAAGGTTAAAGCAATCCGTGAATGGCCAACGCCTAAGACCATAGGAGAGGTGCGTAGCTTTCATGGATTGGCGAGTTTTTATCGACGATTTGTGAGAAATTTCAGCACCATTGCCGCACCTTTAACTGAGGTTATCAAGAAGCACGTGGGTTTCACGTGGGGAGAAGAGCAAGAGAAAGCCTTTAATCTATTAAAAGATAAGTTAACTAATGCTCCTTTGTTATCTTTGCCGAATTTCAGTGCTACTTTTGAGATAGAGTGCGATGCTTCCGGTACAGGAATTGGAGCCGTGTTGATGCAAGGAGGGCGTCCCATAGCTTATTTCAGCGAAAAATTGAGTGGAGCAACATTGAATTATCCTACCTATGATAAGGAGATGTATGCTTTAGTGCGAGCTTTAGAGACTTGGCAACATTATTTATGGCCAAAGGAGTTTGTGATCCACACCGACCATGAGACCTTGAAGTACTTGAAAAGACAGCAAAAGTTGAATAAAAGACATGCCAAATGGATGGAGTTCATTGAGACTTTTCCATATGTGATCAAGTACAAGAAAGGTAAGGAAAATGTGGTAGCCGATGCGCTTTCTCGAAGGTATGCGATTCTAACTATTTTAGAAGCAAAGTGTCTAGGTTTTGAGCATATCAAGGGCTTATATATTGAAGATGATGACTTTGGGAGAGTCTATGAAGCATGTGAACACGCTGCATTTGATAAATTTTATAGGCATGAAGGTTATCTTTTCGTGAAAACAAACTATGTTTGCCTAAGTGTTCTTTGCGTGAATTGTTGGTGCGAGAAGCGCATAGTGGTGGTTTAATGGGGCATTTTGGCATTAATAAGACTTATGAAGTGTTGTATGAACATTTCTATTGGCCACATATGAAGAGAGATGTCACACGTGTTTGTGAGAGATGCATTGCTTGTAAGCAATCGAAGTCTACAACTAAACCGCATGGCTTGTATACACCATTACCTATTCCAACGCATCCTTGGATTGATATTTCTATGGATTTTGTGTTAGGATTGCCTAGGTCTAAGTATGGTAGAGATTCTATTTATGTGGTTGTTGATCGGTTTTCAAAGATGGCTCATTTTATACCTTGTCATAAAACTGATGATGCATCTCATATTGCTAATTTGTTCTTTAAGGAGGTTGTACGTTTGCATGGCATGCCTAGATCGATTGTTTCAGATCGAGATTCTAAATTTCTTAGCTACTTTTGGAAAACATTGTGGAAAAAACTAGGAACACGATTGTTATTTTCTACTACTTGTCATCCACAGACCGATGGTCAAACCGAGGTAGTTAATAGAACTTTAGGGGTATTGTTGCGTGCTATTATTAAAAATAACATAAAATCTTGGGAAGATTGTCTGCCACATGTTGAATTTGCATATAATAGGAGCATGCATTCTGCTACTAAATTTACACCATTTGAGGTTGTCTATGGTTTTAATCCATTAACTCCGTTAGATTTAACCCCTTTACCTGTTGATAAGCGTGTGGATTTAGATGGAGCAAAGAAAGCTGAATTTGTCAAGTCGTTGCATGAGAAGACGCGCACAAATATTGAGCGCAAGACTGAGCAATATGTAAGGCAAGCTAACAAAGGGCGCAAGGAAGTGGTGTTTGAACCTCGGCGATTGGGTTTGGGTTCATATGCGCAAAGAGAGATTTCCGAGCAGCGACATTCTAAGTTATTACCGCGAGGGGATGGACCATTCATGGTTTTGGAAAGAGTTAACAATAATGCTTACAAGCTTGATCTTCCAGGTAAGTATGACGTTAGTGCCACATTTAATGTTTCTGACTTGACTCTTTTTGATGCTAGTGATGATTTGAGGACAAATCCTTTGCACGGGGGAGGGAATGATGTGGACATCGAGTCATATCGAGGAGGAGGTGCTAGGGACCCATTGTCTATTCCTACTTGGTTCGATTACTCGAGCGCGGGCCAAACAATTCAAGCAAGTTGTTGGCGTCATGGTTCGTGATCTTTGGCGTGAAGATGACCTTGGATCAAATCTTGAAGAATCTTGGAAATCTTGGTGCAATTTAATTATCTTGTCACCAAATAATTGACCAAGTCAATTTATATATATATATATATATATATATATATATATATATATATATATATATTTTGTTTAAGAATATTCTAAAATAGGAATATTTTAGAATATATCGCATTAGATTTTTAGGGTTGGTTTTTAGGGTTTGTGTGGCAGCCTATATAAAGGATTTGCCAAATTTCTTTGAGGAGGAAGATATTTTTTTTTTTTGGAGGAAAAGAATTGAGAGGTTCTCTTTTTACTGTTCTTTTGAGGACTTGACCTAATCAAGATTCTCTTCGACTTATCGAGCGAGATAGCGAATTCTTTCGCTCGTGGCGTCTATAACGTTGGTTGGTTGACACGTGTTCGTCAACAGGTCACGTTCATACCGAGGTTGCCAATCACAGGTTTGATTGGAGGTCGAGGTTTGCAATTCGCACCATCTGGGCCTTTGTAGAACGATCCTTCCGCAACGATTCACATCACCATCTTATGAAGTTCATCATGGTGACAAAACCCTAGTGAGTCGCTGGCACTCTGCGGGCAATATAATTGGAGAAGATGCAAACTTTTGGGAACAATTGCTTTCTGTGAAAGATTTTAGCGCAGTAGAAGATTTGGAGGGTATGTGCCAGAACTTGGGAAGTATATCGCCTTCTTATGAGGGTATGTACTCCGATTGTGTGTATTTTGGTGATTCCTACGACGACTTCACCATAGATTTATGGGCAAACTGATGGTAATATGGTTGATGATTGTCGCAATCGTGGATCTCCTCAGTAATGTCAGTTTTCCTTTGTTTTTCATAAGGCTAGTTTTTGCCCCTATGCAGTAAACTTCGTTGTGCGTCTATCTAGTAAAGTTTCCACCGGGTTGAGTATAATAGCCTAGCATGTCTATCAGTAAGAGTGGATATATGAAATAAATGTTGTACTATCCAAAATCAATCTATGGGGATAGTATTTTATCTGTTTTAGAGATCAACTCTCCTTTATGAATCATATATGATCTTTATAGTGGAGCTTCATGCTTTATCGGGACGATGTGAGAATATGTATTCTAAATTTCTTCTGTTCTTTAAGCAGTGTTGTCATACTTTTATTCCTTATGATACAATTTCTTTCAGTTGGCGTTTGAGCTTTTATGCTGCAGCTTGCGCATTTTAGCTAACATAGCACTTGTTCAAAGTAATGGCGATTGCATAGGTATGATTGTACTGAACAAATCAAGATGAAGTTTATTATGCTAAAGTACGTCCTTTGCAAGTAAATTAAAATCTCTCCTAAGTGCTGCCAATAATAAATTTGAATGGATATGTACTTAATAAGATCCTATCTCTCAACCAATACAATGATGGTATAGCATTGAACTAAAATGTTTTGCCTTACAGCCTACTTCTTGATATGCCAGGGCCTCACTTGACTATTATGCTGTGTACTCTAACCTACAAACAAATTACCTAAAACTTGCTTTTACATTTATACACAATCAACTCTCACTGTACAATTGTATATATAGGCAAAACTCTTGAGAGGTTGAGCCACATCGCATGCTCATATATGAGTTTTATACAGTATTTGGCTTTCCATGATCACTTTAGCAAGCTTTTAATCATAACAAATCTCTAACTTTGTATATATATCCTAGAAAATTTGCTTTTATCCTCAACTTTAGTAACATTTTGTATTCCTCTAAGTAATTTTGGAGCACCCTACTTGCTTGAAGAGGCGTTATCTCATCGATTGAGTGTTGGTACACATCGACTTCATTGTACCTCCTTCCTTAGATAACTTTGGCTCTCTATGGCAACGGCATAATCCAACGACTAAAATGAACCACTAAAGTATGTATATTCTGGATTTATGCAATAAAAATTCGTTTCTTAGATATTCAGTTGATATACTTATGGCCTAACTTTCCGAGCTAACTAATTTCAAGTGTAAGTATTGGTTAAACTCATTCTACTCACTCAAGTTATATGACATCTAAAGAATCCTTGAAATCAAGTTGGATTCCACCAGAATAAATTATCATGAGTTCTCCAATAGTGTAAAAGTTTGTATTTTTTTTTTTTTTTCAATATAATTGATCGTGAATTGATTGTGAAAGGTATACATGAGTACTTGGCTACTATGGGTGAGCAGGGGCCGCTTCAAGTATGTTTTTTTGGCTCAACCCAAACAGGATGCACTTGGAATTTCCAGGCTAGGTTCTATTGTACAAGAAAAAGGTTTAGACTAAACTATGTTGGAATATAATATGCAAAAACGATAGGATCTTGCAATTTATGTCAACATAAAATTACCAAAGAAATAAACAAGAAATATTTAGAACATCAGAAATTTACATGATTTGGTCCAAGTATTTATACGTACGTCTACAGAAATAGCTAATAACAAATAATCCACTATAATCGGAGAATGAAGATTTACAATTTTTCACACGCTTAGGTGTTTCCCATATATAGATCTAAGCCCAAATCCAAAGTGTTAAGAAATAAATAATTCATTTGGATGTAAATTTACGATATAAAATTCTGCGCATTCAAGCTCAAAGTAAAATGCTCTGTGTATGCCAAAACAAGAACTAGACGTTAGTCTCTTCTCCACATACGTATACCTTCGCGTCCTTTACCTCTTCAAGGTTTGTGCGGCGTCTGGATGCGTGGACGTGCGGCTCCGTTTTTTCTTTTTTCTCTCGTAGGGCTTCTACGGTCCTCCTCTTCTTTTCCGCTTTTTATATGTGTGTTCGCCCAAGGTCAACAATTTGACCGGGGCCCACCTAGTCTTCAACGTGAACAAGGGTTTTTGCAGCAGAAAGAAATCTTTATTTTATCTTTTATTTTATTTCATCTTTTATGGTTAACTTCATTCTTTTGTTTCCTTATTTATTTTGCAAGTCCGAAAAAAAGGCTAGGTTCTATGTACAAGAAAAAGGTTCAGACTAAACTATGTTGGAATATTATATGCGAAAATGACAGGATCTTACAATTTATGTCAATGCAAAATTACCAGAGAAATAAACAAGAAATAATAAGGACACCAGAAATTTACATGATTCGATCCGAGTATCTATAACTATGTCTACGGAAATAGCTAGTAGCAAATAATCCACTATAATCGGAGAATTAAGATTTATAATTTCTCACATGCTTAAGTGTTTCCCATATCTAGATTTAAGCCTAAACCCAAAGTGTTTAAAAATAAACAACTCATTTGGATGTAAATTCACGATACAAAATTCCATGCATTCAAGCTTAAAGTAAAATGTTCTATGTACACCAAAATAAGAACTAGACGTTGGTCTCTTCTCCACGTACGTATACCTTCGCGTTCTTTACCTCTTCAAGGCTTGTGCGGCGTCTAAATGTGTGGGCGTGCGGCTCCCTTTTTTTTTTTTCTCCTAGGGCTTCTACGGCTCCTCCTCTTCTTTTCCACTTTTTATATGTGTGTGCGCCCAAGGTCAACAATTTGACCGGGGCCCACCTACTTTAGTCTTCAACGTGAACAAGGGTTGTTGCAGCATAAAGAAATCCTTATTTTATCTTTTATCTTGTAGTGATAGGTTAACTTCATTCTTTTGTTTTCTTGTTTATTTTGCACGTCTAAAAAAAAAGTCTAATAAGAAGAAAGGCTTCTTCATCTAATTTGTAATTCGCTTGAAAAACCTTCATCAACAAAATTCGATTTAACAAATCATTATATGAATTCAAATTTGAGATAATAATTTAACAAACTAAATGATTCTAGATCAAGCCGAGTCAGGCCTAACTCGAATTTTCCTTTGTTTTAAAATTAAAAATGGATTAATTATTATATTTTCGATGTCAAAATTCACTTTTTGACTAGTATGGACCGACTCATTTGATTGATTAGCTTTATCTAGTATATGGTGACTTTGAAAATTATTCTTTTATTTATTTATTATAATTCAAGGTTACTAATAGGCAGCCACATGCATTGTACGTAATTAAGATTTTCATCTTTCTTTAGAACATGATCATTGGTTCAAAAAACAAATTCAAGAATATAGCTTTTTGTATGGATAGTTTTGGATCATGAAAAGATGTAACTCTTATATGGATAGACTTATTATTTGAATAATAGACGTAACTCTAAATAAAAAGACACAACCCTAACAAAACCATTATGAAGCATAATAATCTCCAATGAGGAAAAAGTACACTAAGAGCATATTAAACTCAATTACAACATTTTGTTTGACGGGTTCATGCAGTACGATTGCCACAATCTTCAACAAATGATGGCACCAGCAATGACAACGGCCTAAAAGGCCTAAGATTCACACGTGCTTTTTAGTTCTTTGTAAACTCCATGGACTTTGACGTCTCTTTCGTTCTTTCTCTCTGCTGTGCCGTCGCCTTCATCGGAAACTTCATTGATGTGACTCGTACTCGGTCAGTCGCTCTGATTATCCAACGAATCTAACCGTCCGTGTGCATGCACCATCTACTTTCGTTATCTGTGATCGCGTGCCTACGACTATTCAGTTAACATAATTTCGAAGCATCCTCTTGTCTTTTTTCACTAGTTAGTCTTACTTTGCAACTTCTCTCTAGTTCCCTAAAACCACAAACACCTTGAATTCCCTACGATTGTCTGAGACTGACCACGACCATTGAATTACTTATTGATAGTATGGAACGACGTTTTCTAGGTGGCTGAGCCATGTTTCCCGTGGATGGTTTCACCGATTGAATATAAACTCGTGCAGTCGCGAAACTTAAATTCCCACGTGTAAATGGTGTCTGGTCTTTACTTATTTATGTTGCCCAACACGAAAACCTGCCGAAGATTGTAAACAGCAATTGCCAAATTGATGACAAGTAAAAACCATCTCAATACTTGATTAATTTTGCTTTCAGCGAAACAGAAGGTTAAATGTAAAAAGGATTAGAACTCCAGAATATCAAATAAACCTTAGTCTATTACTCTATATTACGATTTATGAAGAAACTAAGGTACGATAGACTCATAAATGATATGTGGTCAAAATCAGTCATAATTTAAGAAATGCATGCAAGCTTGTATTCTTTCTATGTGATTCATAATGAATTTTTCTATTTCTAAAATGTGATATTACGACTAAGCGGAAGCGTGACGATTTGAGTAAGAAATAAATTACAAAAATAAATTGTAATACAATGGGTTTACTTGATCCAGCGGTGTGCCCACTATATGGGGAGATATCTTTGAGATGGTTCCATTATAATTGACAAATATAAAATTAGAACCTCTCAATCACACTCACTTATAATTGTTTCTTAATCTTAGGTTAAACCTGAATCCCAAAAAATCAATCACAAGATAGGAGTTTCCTTAAACTCTCACTCTATTGGATAATTGCTATTAATGCCTTCTGCATTTCCCGTAAGTTTACACACATGTTAAGCATACTCAATATGCACCCAAGACCAAACTCAACAACATATATTTTTTTGCAAATAAAGTATAAGTCCTTCTCCGATGTGAAAATGTACTTCATCTTCAATAAAGAATAAAATATCCTGTGGAAATTAATTTTCCGTTTTGCATCAACCACAATCCTGTTGATCAGAGTCCAATTCGGCCTTTCCTTACGGCCTAGATTTCTGTGCGATTCAATTATAGATCGGATTTGAAAACAATTAGGATTCATTTCAAGCCTTAATCAATAAATCTCCATCTTGCGAGAAGTCCAACTTCATCCTCGCCACTGTTGTCCTACCCTAGCCTCTATGCTCATCACCTACTGCTGACTCCAACCAATTTGAACAGTACCGGAACTTGGTCAATGGGATGGGCTTCGTCAAAATGTCTGTCTGATTATTTGTTGTGTGCACTTTTTCCATTGAATACGGTTTCTCATGACATCATATCAATTACAAAATTGTAATTGACATCATTGCGTTTCATCCGCTTGTAATTCACACGGTTTTTAGTCAAATGTATTGCACTCTAATTATTGCAGTAAACAACTATCTTCTCCTACAAAAATCCCATATTATGGAATTTAACTCCTGAGCCAATTTCTTCTTTGATTACGTCGATTGACACCATGTACTCTGCTTTAATGTCAGCAAAGCAACTACATATTATAATTGCGTTTTCCACCTGACAACCCACAAAACTGAATACTTAACCTGTCAAGGACCTCCCTCCATCCAAATGTCTGAATCCAACACGTCAAATTCAAATTTAATTTCAAATGTGGCATCCTCTCAATAGTTTAACAAGAAACTCTTTCATGCATTGAACCAAAAAAACAAAATTGCTCTAAAGATTGCACCTATCGGAACAAATGTTAATATATATATATATATACGTAACGTAATTGTATCTCTTAATTTTAGAGGATCTTAATTCATTAGTTATATAAGCATTTCACAGTAAAGAAGAATCGCATCCTCTTTTGACCATATATTCTCTAAGTTGAGTCGCTTGCTAACTTAGCCGTACTCTTGGTTGCCTTTAAATGTATGAAAAAGGTCCAACTAGGGATTAATTTTTAGTGTCTGCTGAGCACACGGATTACTTGAGCGGATTTGAATTACTTGCCCGGTGGCAATTTCATCATGAAAGACAACGCAATTCAACACTCCCTGATTTTCATCCAATCTTTTAATGAGGCCGCAGCCTCAATACATGCACGTTTCCCGATTAAATTTTAATTGATTACATCAGAAGTCGTTTGACTCATGGCATTAGGTATATCGGCAATGAACCAGGCCATGTCCTGCCAAAACAATCGGCTCCCGTTCTAGTCAACACAAACCTCGGTGTTCTCGAAAAGAAACGTCTAACCTCGGTGTTCTACCTCGGTGTTCTACCTCGATGTTCTCGAAAAGAAAAGTCTCACGTACTTGCGTACTTGATTTCAAAGCAAACAATTAGCCTCCATACTCTTTACCTCCACCTTCAGCTCCTTCATACCCACCCTGTTTGTTTTCACACTAATTAATAATGAAGTCTTGAACATTCTAAAGGACAATTCATAACCTCTTAATTATCTTTGTGTCCTAAAAAAATTTGCCCTAATTAATTCCTAAACATGCACGTTTCCCAATTGAATTTCAATTGATTACATCAGAGGTCGTTTGACTCATGTCGCAAGGTATATCTGCAATGAACCGGGCCAAGTCCTGCCAAAACAATCCGGCTCCCATTCTAGTCAACACAAACCTCGGTGTTCTCGAAAAGAAAAGTCTCACGTACTTGATTTCTACGCAAACGATTAGCCTCCGTACTCTTTGCCTCCACCTTCAGCTCCTTCATATCCACCCTGCTTGTTTTCACACTCCTTAATAATGGAGTCCTAAACATTCGATAAGACAATTCACAACATCTTAATTATCTTTGCGTCCTAAAATAAATTTGCCCTAATTAATTCCTATCATATTTTGTTACCTGGGATGTATGCATAGGTTCACGATGCGCATCCGTGCTTGCTTGCGTGAGTAATTACATATTTAAGTTTTGCCTGGAGACACAGGTTTTAATTCAAGTAAGCCACAAAGATTCAGCTTCTACAAGCAGCAATCGGATTAACTTCATATTAACAATTATATTAAACTGATAGTTTTACTTTAAACTGAATTCACCCTCCTCCTTTGGCAAACACACATCTATCCGCTTCACCTTTGCACACTTAGTTCTCAGATGGCATTCTTAAAATTTCTCAGAATGGACAATATTAGACAAGGCCAAAAAGAAGCTTCCTATTAGATCTTAAAAGATATTCTTCTTTATGTTTCTTTTATCTTATATTCTTCAGTAGTTTTTTTTTTTTTTTTTTTTTACTTTTTAAATCATAAAGTACAAAAAGATACTCTCCCTCTCCATGAGTCAATGCTTTAGTTACCCTTCTAGATCTGCCGTACTAGACTCCGAAATTAAGGCCGCAGATTGCGAAGCTCAATTGTGGAAGTTATTGGGGGGAAGTATGAAAGTGGTAAATATGCAAGGAAAACAACCTCTTCACTAACTTCGTGGTCTCTTCGCGAACTGTCCTTTCAAAGCTTTTGAGTTTCCAAGAAGAAATATGTAGGACCAAGGATCGCGGTCGTTCGTGTTCTGTGTGCCTTGGCATATTGACCACGTTCGATTGGAGACTGTGTGTGAAGAGGAAGCATGTTTGTTGATGTTGGCAGTAGTTTGAGCGTGTTGAAGGCAGTTAGAATCAATATTCCACGATTTGGACCTTTCATCATCAGACAATTTCTCTCTGTTCTTTTCTGTCTTGGCGTCTCCTGCCCTTTTCTCTAATAAAGCATAAATAAGCGAATGCATCTGGGGTTCCCTTATCCGAGTGAGGTGTTCTCCATGAAGTAAATAAGTGAGCTTTTTGCGCGCTCTCTTATCCTGGTTCATATCTTAGGGAACCAACGAAGTTGAGCAAAATCTAATGAGTAAGTTTGCGCAATGGAATGAACAAGTTTATATTCTCCAACGTATTAACTTATTGGACTTTCTAGTGGAACAACGCATTTTTTTTTTTTCTGAAGAAGAAGAAGAATTTTGTTTGCGGGTCTAAAGTTGGATTATATGCATGTGTTTACTAGATGGGAGATGGGAGTGGTGGTGAGTCAAACGTCACACAATTACCCACCACCGGCCACAAATTAATGACCACTATAGTCTTTAACCTAAAATAACACGATCTGAAGATTTTTCTTACAAAAGCAAGAACTCACAAATTTTTTTAACAAAATTACCTCTAGAATAGTAACATGATCGGAAGAATAAGCATTGTTTTTTGGTGCAATCCATTAAATTCAATGCCAATCAAGCACATCATCATATAACATGAACTCTAGAAAGCAAATAATTTGACAGCGAATTGTAAGCAATATATGGATATTCTCAGTGATATCTCTATTATTGCCATGGTCCGTTTACCATATAAAACTCAACGCCAATTAGACTTTCCGTAGAGCCTAGCACATATCATATTTGATTCTTCGTATCTGTAGCCATATTACACACTTCAACAGACTCGGCTTAACGATTCAAACCCTCCTTGATTATTATTTGGTTTTTATGCATCCTGTTGACTAGTCGTATTTAGCACGTGCATGTTAGGGTTTCGTAGAAGGGTTGATCGGAGGATGACCGTATGCACTAAATTCAAGACAATTAAACTTTATTGCAAGCACAAGATATTCCAAACTAAAGTGACGCAGAAGAGTTATATTCAACTGGCTAGTTCTATCCTGACTTGTTCCACCTTAGAAAAAGCCCACAATGTTTTGCAGCTCTCTTGTGCAGGTAGTACTTTGCACTATTGTGCTTCTGACTTCGATGCTAGCTTTCCATTTACTCCACTGGATTAATTTGTTCATGATCATTTTGGCCTCCACAAGCAAAAGAAGTTGTCTGTCACATTAGAGAAAGAAGGCAAAACCTTCATCCAATTTCAAATTTGGCGAAGAATTGGTGGGTTGCCTTTCTCACCAAATTTCGAAAACATCGTAAAAACTATCGTTATTTTAATTTGCTTATGGAATTTCATTCTTCTTCTGCTGATTGCATGGATGACATTCGTAGACACGAGTATTATATATTCCTCCGATTACTGTCTACATGCATTCTACGGGGGGCAAAGTATAAAAAGTCCAGCCGGCTGATCCATGTTTCACGAACGCAACATTTGCATCGCTTGCATGTGGACAACATCGTCGCTTCAGCATATTTGCACACTAGGACAATTTTCTTATGAGGTCAAAGCCCTGATATGCACACGTTTCATTAGAAGGTTCTTTAATTGATATCACAAGATTTTATCCTAGTATTATATTTTAGGGCTATGCATGGGCCGGTCCAGGCGGGCTTTTGACCAAATTTCGACCCAGCCCAAACATTTCAGCGTAGGAAATTTTGGATGAAGCTCTAGCCTAGACCATTTACATTCTTGTACTATCTTAGTAAGTTTTGAATGATGTCGGGTAAGTCTAGAATAACACCCTCGTATTTTGAAAATTTCATTTGCAGCCTACTACACCACTTAGTATGTCGATTTTATTTAGTAATTGTAGCTTACCTAGTATTTCTTTGTTATTTTTTAAGCATATGTGGAGTTTCTTCATGTACTAGATTGTAGTTAATCTCGGCCCGAGTGATTGTGTACCATAATAAATGCAAGTCGAATATAACTACCGGAGCACACAAGGTCGTGCTCACAGAATTGATAACTCGATATGATTTCTTACATAGTCATACTGAAGCTACTAATAAGACATATGATTGCATTACTAGCTTAATAGTAAAAGTTGTTGGTACGTAGTTCTCAAAAACTTCTTTATAACACTTTAGACAATAATTAGTTCTTAATTCAATGGTTGGTTAGTTCTCGTATCAACTGTGATATCCTGAATTTGGCCCCTTTCAAAATATATGAAATGGTTATTTCATCAATATATTAATAGTTAATTTACTCCGAATTAATCACTTATGAGTTAACTAATATATTGGGCGAGGCCGAAAAGGGTTATAAGCACGAAAAATCAGAGAATTCAATCAGGGATCGACCGCTTGACCACAGGGATCGATCGCTTGACCGTAAGGATCAACAAGAATCAATACTACGCTGTTATAGGCCAATTAGTGAACATATATAAATCGATTTAACAGAAGTATGTAGTTGATTCACGGGTGGTTCCGCATGATTACGATACTCACATCGAGCGACGATAAACCGATTTCCTATTGATCTTGTAGTTAGGTATGTAATCAAACTCTTGTGATTACATGTCAACCGATGGTCATTCATGATTCGAAAATACACAAATGTGAATCGAAAATTATCGACCACGGGTCAATCGCATGAAAACCCCTAAAAGCTATCCGATATTTTAGGTCATACTAAAATCGCATTTGATTGATTTTAATCATGAAATTTAATTCGATTTCAGGTATCGAACATTCAAGAGTTTCGAGACTAATCTATTAGATGTCGACTTATTCATTTACGAATTATCGGTAAGCTTAAAATTTTCAGAAAAGGAATAATTGGATAAGAATTGGAATCCGAGAAGAGAAGCCAGGCCAAGCTGAGCCCATTGCAAGCCCAATTCAAGCAAACGAGCCCAAGGGCTTTTGGCATTAAAGAAAACAAAAACAAAAAGAAAAAGAAGTGTAAGAGAGGATTTTTAGGGAAGATATTTTTTGGGATATATATCTTTTCTCTCTCTCTCTCTCTCCCCCCTTCCCCTCATTTCCCCCCAAAGTGGCCAAACATCCCCTCTCTCCTTTCTCTCTTTTTTTTTTTCTTCATTTTCCTCTTCTTCTTCATCATCATGATCACCACCATAGCCCCACATTCACTGCCCCTTTAGCCATTGTCCACTGGTTGTCCGTCAAGCCACCGTGCTGCCTTTGTTTTGCCATTTCCATCACCGAAGCACCACCACCGCCGGTGCACCATTGCCCAAGCCAAGCCCAAGCTTGGGTATGGGTTTTGAGGAGCCATCCCTGTGCTGTTTGTGTTGCCGTTCACATTGGGAACTTCGTCTTCTTGACACCATCATGCCGTCATCACCGTGGGCTCGCTGATGTCGAAATCTGTGAGTTATCTCTTAATCTTTGATTAGGTAGTT
This sequence comes from Eucalyptus brandiana, assembly GCA_014182725.1. NCBI lineage: Eukaryota > Viridiplantae > Streptophyta > Magnoliopsida > Myrtales > Myrtaceae > Eucalyptus > Eucalyptus brandiana. Next base: position 18,072,704 of record CM024671.1, on the reverse strand, counting down.
AACTGAGTTTAGGGATAGGTTTAGTTTAGGGATAATGATGGTTAGTGTTAGTTAATTTTGGTTAATGATGGATTAAATTAAGGCTAATAGGAATTAGTTTTAATTAAGAGCAATTAGTTTAAAGTAATCGTGGTTATGTTAATTAACCATAATTAGTTTAAAGTATTACTGGGCAGGTTAATTAACCATAATTGGTTCAAAGTAACCATGGTTAAGTTAATTAACTGTAGTTGGTGTAAAGTAATTGTAACATCCTGAAAATTCAATTTTGTTTTTAATTAAATAAATTGGGCATTTCATCAATGCGTCTATAGTGTTATTCTCTGAGCTGATCACTCATGAGATAACTAGATCATCTGGGGAATCCACTAAGGGATTTTAATGCAATAGACTTGAGAATTCGACTAGGAATTGACTACTCGACCGTGCTCATCTGTAGAGATCATTACGGCACAATTAAAAATCGATTAGAGATCAGGGATACATTGGTTCAACTGAGATGTGTGGCTAAATGTGGGTGATTCCACCAAATTGCAAAATTCTTGTCGATCGATATTAGGCCGATTTTTTTGTCATTTTGGTACCCTATGTCCATAATTGAAATCTCGAGATTTTCACGACCACCGAGAGTTGCCAATGTGTTGAAGAGGTACATTGTGACTCGAAATAAATCGATCACGAGTTAATTACATCAAAATTTTCTAAAAGCTACCTAGTAGGCTAGGTCATGCTAATATCACACCAGATTGAAATTAATGCGAATTTGAATCTGATTTCAAAAATTGAAAGTTCTGTCATGTCATGAGTCATTTTAGAAATGTCGACTCATCTTCCAAAGATTTTTCTACAAACCGAGATTTTTGGCGAAATTTCAAAGTGAGGCATTTTTGTCCAGAAAATTTAGGGGACCGTTTTTTATCGCGTAATTGAGATGCAAGTTGGTTCTATTGGCGATGAAAAATGTCAATTTGATCATGGACATCTTGGTGGAATTTTTGGAGCCGAATTGAATCGATTCAAGAGAGAATTGAAGTGGATTAGGGGAATTTAAGTCCAAAATTCGTAGCACTTAGTCCATGACCTTTTGGACCACTTCCAAGACTTTCCAAGGAAGCTTTGTGGGCTGCAAAGGGGTGTGGGAGCCAGCTGGCCATCATGGGGCATGGTCAAGGGGACAAAGGGATGGGGTTGAAGCCATTGGGACCCTTTAAGCTTTGTTGTCCCCCTCCTTCTCCCTCAGTCGATCACTTTCCCCATTTCCAGCAACCTTGAAGCCTCCAAGAACTAGAGAATTCGACTAGCAACTCCCTCTCCACCGTTGACGCCTCCTGCTGCCCGTCAGACCACTAGAATGCCACCATCGCACACTGCGAGCCCACATCCTTGCTACGTCGTTCAGCTCGTCCCGCCTACGTTCGAGCCTCCTGCTTGCGTCCCCTGCCATCCTGAGCCTCTTAGGCCACCATCGAAGCCGTGCCATCGCCGTTCATTCGCTGGAGTCACCCGCCTAGCCGCTGTTGTCCCGTCCCTGCTATTTCCATGCCAAGCTAGCACCGTCCAACCTCCCATGACTCACCAGCAAAAACCGAAACCCAACAAGCCTCATGGGCCTTGAGGCCCGTTTCCAAGACCTTCCGGACCTTACTTGATGCCTCCGCTTTGGAGTTTGTGGCTCGCCTTTGTAGTGAACTCACCGGCTTGCAAAACCAGTGAGTTTACTTACTAAACTCTGCTTATGGAGTTAATTATGCTTAAGGGTTGACCAAATTAGGTTAATTAGGGATTAGGTAGTTAGTTAGAACGGATTAGTGATTTAACTATTCGTTTATGCATGTTAGGTGGTTAGAGTAGTGTAAATAGATATTAGATAAGTTGTAGTATTTATCTAGTTAGGTTTAGAAATTTTCCGAGCCCATTTTGATATTTAATTAGGTTTTTCCGGCCTAAGTTTGCATTTTGGTATTTATTTAATTAATTTTAGTAATTATTAATTAATTATTATTTTTCGGAAATTAGACCGGGATAGCTGGTGACCAGAATTTCATCTTGATTTAAATGATGTGTTTGGTTTATTATTTGGATACTAATTTGTGTAAATTGAGTGTAAATTGTAATTTTGGGGTACTTATCCCAAAATTTATTAATTTCAGTATTTAATTAGAAAATACTTGGCGCTTTTACAACGCCAAAAATGTGTTTATGGATCATTGAAATTAGTGGGATTTTCAAAAGGATAATATTGTATTTTGGCTAAGGTCGACAGTGTGCCCACACACAATTATTTTTATTGGGAATGATAAAAATTGTGAAATTCTCAGTTAGTGAGAACAGTATACTATATCAGCCTACGAGCCTCAATATATCAGCTTAGAGTGAGCATTATAGGTATACTATATCAGCTTAGAGTAAGCAGTATACTTTAGCAGCTTCTGGTGAGTATTATTAGTATACTATATTAGCCTGAGGGCTTTGATATATCAACTTAGCGTGAGTAGTATACTTTATCAGCTTAAAGTGAGTTATATTATTTATTAGTTGAGAGCGAGCTATATTATTTATTAGATTTGGTGAACATTGTCAATATACTATATCAGCCTATGGGGCCTTAATATATCAGCTTAGAATGAGCAATATACTTAGTTAGTTTTAGTAAGTTACACCATTTGTTGTTAGCTTAGGGTGAGCAAGGTTTGATTTGATCGAATTGTCTGGATGGTATTGATGGTATGGAGTCGAATGAGTTGATTGATCAATGTTTGATCTGAATTAAAATGATTGGATGATTTTCTAAATTGTATAGACTTTCAGGAATGAACTAAGGCAAAGGTAAGTCTTCTAACTTGCGCTTGTGCTTAGGCAGCCCTTGGGGCGTATTTCTTTCCTAGTCGGAGTTTAGGAGGTGAACTTACTGAGATATCGTCTCACCCCGTTGTGGGATAACATTTATAGGTCCTTAGATGGCAATACCTCTCGAGCATTTTGGACAACCGAAGATGGTCATTGAGTAGCACTCTCAGATTCCCCTCCTTGGAAGCCAAGGAGCCTAGGTCTACAAACTCGTGAGATCTACTATTTGGGTTGATGCGGGTCTACCCCATAAGGTACCCCATAAATTCATATCATAGTATCGTCATAGGCGAAATGGACCCAGAGAAGGCCCCCTTCTGGAGTCTGAGATTCCTAGATCAGTGTTGGAGATAGTTTTTGGCGAGGGTACGGCCAACCCTCCAAGTGGTTCAATAGTGGACCCGAGTCTGTCGGATCTAGGGTCCCCGGAGTATTTAGTTGAAAACTCGAATGTTTAGAGGACCTGAAGCTTTTCCATCTTTTGCGGACTTGTATATATAGACTAGTATTGTATATGACTTAGTCTAATGTGTATATAAGTGTGTTATGGTTTTTGAAAATTTATGGCATTGCTTTCCTATCCTATCTTCGTGTTGTCTGGAGATCTTATTATTCGCTTCCACATGCGCATTAAAATGAATAGGTCGGTGACGCGTCCTTGAACATCGCTATTTAATCGACCATCGAGAGATGGGCATGCGCTTGGAGGATCGGGATGTGACAGTAATCGTGGTTAGTTTAATTTAATCGTTGTGTAGATTAATTAATTATAATTAGCTTAATTAATCGCAATTAGTGTACATTAATGACGAATTAGTCATTAGGTAGAATTCTATACTTGATTTTCCAAATGAATTTATGCATAATTCTGATTGTTTGAGCTTGTTATGCCATGTTATTGATTGCCCAATTATAGTCCTTAATTATTGTTATTTTTAAGAAGGTTTATTTGACAAGAAATGATATATTTTGAGGTGTTGGGTTTGGGCGTTGTGTTTTATGTGTTAAATGGGACAAAGGTGTTTTAAAATGAATGTATGTAAAATTTGGAGGGTTGATTTTAAGTACATACCATGTGCGATTATTTTACCTGAATTTTAAGTGTGAAAATTTGCCAAAATTGTTATTTGAGCACGAACTCTTTTGCACTAGGCTAATTGATTGCAAATAAAATTGGCTTGAGTGTTAACGTGCTTGAGTGGTCACTTAATAGAACCCGTCACCCAACGGGAGTTTAGGGACAATGCCTGATATTTATCGAATGCCTGACGAGGATCCGGATGCCAAGTTGCAGTTGAGGTTGGACCGATACTGTGCCCGACGGGGTGGAACGATACCAATCATGCCGGAAGACCACAAACCCTTATGGTAGCCATGGCCCGAGGGGTTGTAATAATTGGAACACGTGTGATGACTTTGTGCATGAGTATTATGGAATGCATTCTGATTATTTATTATGTTTGTTGTATACTATTGGCATAAGTGAATTGTTATATGCAGGAATGTACCAAGGCGAGATAAGGATGCCTACGGGTTATTTGACGGCTTTAATATTGTGACAGCCCGATTTTCCCAATTTTAATTTCAATAAATTTAGACGGGCATTTCGTTGGCACGCATATAGTCCATTTCCTTGAGTCGGCCACTCATGTGAAAACTAGTCTATCCGGTGAAGCCGTTAAGAAATTCTAATGCATAAGACTCGAGAATTTGATTAATAAGCAACCTTTCGACCGAGATAATCTGCAAGGGTCATTACGGTACAAATAAAAATCAATTAGAGATCGGAAATAGGTTGGCTCGACGAGGGCATGTGATCGTGTGTGGGTGATTCCACCGGATCGCACAATTCTTGCCGACCGACACCGGGCCGACTTTTCGACGATTGGGTACCCTGTGGCCGTATTTGAAACCTTGAGATTTTTCCCGACAACCGAAAGTTGTGGCTTGAGATGATCAATCGCGAGTCAAATGCACAGAAATTTGTAAACGATGCTCGGTAGATTAGAGTGCGCTAGTATTGTGCCAAAGTGAAATTAACCGTGAAATTGAGATCGAATTTTGAAATTGGAAGTCATGGTATGTCGCAAATCTTATTAGGAACATGGGGTTAATTTATGGACTTTAATTTGGACTCAATTGGAGGATAATTGATTGAAATTGGATGTGCAAGGACATGGACCTCGGCGGAAAATGAAATTGGACCCATTGAAATAAGTTGTGGAGGAAATGAGTTAGTGGAAGATGACATGGGATGATGTCATGGTAGTTGGGCCAAGAGGAGGAGATTTGGACAAGTGGAGGGTGGGGATGAGGCCTTGGAAAGGTGGGATGTCACCTCCTCCTTGTCCCCATCATCTTCTTCCTTTTGAATTTGGAAGAGAGAGAGAGAGAGAGAGAGGAGGAAGAAGACCAGCGAACCGCCGAGCTTCGTCCGCCCCGTCGCCCGCACGTCGTCGCCGTTCGTCGCTCGCCGCCGGAGTCCGCCGTCGCCGCTCGCCCGCATGCGACCGCTCGCCCTTCCGCGCCGAGCCGCTTGTCTCCGTCTCCGCCACGAAGTCCCGCACCGTCGTCGCCCAACCAGCTGCTGTTCGTCGTCGCCAAAGCCTCCGCCACCGCCGTTCCTCCGCCCAAGCCACCGCCAGTTCTTGCTCGAGCTACCGCCGGTCCTTCTCCACCGTCCCTCCGTCCGTTCGACCGCCGTCCGACCGCCCTTCCAAGCTCGGTTTGTCATCGGCGTCGTCGTGCTCTTCGCCGGAGACCCATCGGAAAGCGATTCCGGTGAGTTTAGCTCACTAAACCCCGATTAGTGGGTTAATCATGCTTTAAGTGTGTTTAGTTTAGGTTGATTGAGATTAGGTGGTTAGATTTGTTTATTTAAATATAGATTAAATAAAGTTGTTTAATTAAAGTTAAGCATGTTTAGTTTAAGGGTTAAGTAGGTTTATTTTAAAATAAACCTTGATGTGACTTAAAGGAATTTATTTATGATTTAAATAAATGTTTCGAAATTGTTGGATTATTTAATAATAAATCATATTCCGAAAATCATTAAAATATTATTTAAAAAAAAACTCGAAAAATTATTTTCGACCCTAATTGCTTAGAATTTCGTGCCGATCGTCGCTGTATAGTTAGAATTTGAAATTGATGATTGGTTAATGCAAATTGAATGTTGATTGAGGAAAATATGGATTTTTGTTAGAAAATCTCAAACGTCGGATTTGATATCGAAATTGGATGGTTTTAAAGGTTAATGTTGCAATTAGAAATATGTGAATAACATATGAAGTGCCTTGAGTTGATTATGAACTGTTGTATGATAATTATGAGGAATTGTTTCGAACTATTAAGTGGGAATTGCCTCTATATGGGATGCCCACGCGTTGGATGCGGGTCGTAGTTGATTCTGGGCCCATGCTCCTATGAGAACGCCGTCGATGTACTGACGAAGCCGCGCTCCATGGGGGGAGGCGATGCCTGGCTATATATCAGTAGATAGCCGAACTGCGAGTAGGCTATGCCTTGTGTGGCACCAATGAATGATGATTTGAAATGCTTGCTGTGAATTCGAGATTAAATGAAATGAATTGTGTTCCGATGGTTCACGTGCTTATTGTAGCTTGTACTTGAGTGATATGAATTGTACTAATCTGCAGGGAGGCGAGAAGGCGAGGTAGGTCTCCTGTACTGTGTGGCTAGACCACTCTGGGGCGTATTTTCCTTCTAATAGGGGTTTAGGAGGGGTGAACTTGCTGAGACAAAGTCTCATCCCGGTTTGGGGAAAATATTACAGGTCCGTAGATGGCGAGACCTCCGGAGATGAGTGGCCTGCCGACGGAGTTTGACCAGATGACTGATAGTGCTCCTGACCCTGGAAGTCCCTGGGTCTATCAGTTGGTTAGGACCCTCATCTGGGTCCAGGTGAACGTGCAGGATAGAGTATTGTACATGTTTAGGGCTTGGTTTCGTACTGGAGCAGATGGTGTTAGGATTGGCCCTCTGGACAGCATGGATATCCCATTGGCGGTGATGAACGCCATTTTGGGAGAAGGCGTGGCAGACCAGCCCGATGGTCGAGTGATCAACGCATCGCCCCCGGCCTCTTGGGTGACTGATCCTGAGGATGTGGGGTCGACGAACGGGGATGACCAGTAGTCCTAGGACTGTGTCTTTTCTTTTTGATGGGCTGATCCATGTTGTGTAGGCTAACCCTCTTTTAATGCACATAAACTCTAACCCATTTTTGGTGCATAGGCCCTGGATCCGGTTGATGTATGTAAGCCCTGGTTTGATGATAATGTAGGAATGTTCGTTGTTTGATTTTGAATTGACTTTCCTGCTGTTTTATCCCGTAAGTTTTTATTAAGGAGTTTTATAATACGTTCCGCTTGTGCAATAATAAATGAATGGGGTCGGCGACACTACCTGGGAATGTCGCATTTGCATGACCATGGCGGGATGTTGGCGCGCTCGAGGGTCGGGACGTGACAAATATTTTTCTTTAGGGTCAATTGCCTAACCATATTTATATTTAAGGCAAAGTAAGTGTTGCTTTGTTAGTGATGTGTCATCGATGTAATGCTGCATGTTTAGGTTGCCTCTAAGATGGTTAGCATTCTAGTCGAGATTTAATTCGTTGACTCGTTGAGATTTATATCTCAGTTCATTGTTGTTTAATATTTTCAAGCCTGTAGTATAGAGAACTGTCATGTTCCATTCGGGGTCCCTTGGAGATGAGAGATTGTCCTAGCGTTAGTGAAGTTTAAGTTAACCCTAACCCACTATTGGCTTTTGTTGGGTGGTTGGAAGTTGCCGATCTAAGGCTTGTAATTATTAAACTTCAGAGGGTTAATAAGTTTATAAATAAAAGTAATGCTTTTGAGAATGTTTGTTGTGTTGTGTTTTTACTATCCCTCTTTGTTGATTGACTAGGTGTTTATATTAAATGATTTCGCTTGCGTTTAATCAAAAGATAAAAAGGATAAGTTAGCGACGCATTATGGGATGTCACATTTTATCAACTGTCGTGGGATGTTCGCATGCTTTGGGGTTCGGGCCATGACATCAACTATCCTTTTTGGTATGTTCATGTTGCAACCTACCCTTTCCATCTGAAGAGAAAAGACAGATTTAGGAGCATTGCTTGAAAGGTGTGCCTAAGGCACTCAATTAGATGCAGGCTCTCCCAAAACCTTACATTGTGCAACGTTGGAGTATTCAATGTTAAGTCAAATTAACACTTTGACTGTTTTCTAAAGAGGAGTTGCCACTAGCCAATTGAGGTCGGCTAAAGACCAAGGTGACGTATGAGATTATACCTCACTTATTTTCTATTAATTTATATTCCTACTCGACCAAAGAATTTAGGGTCTAATACTTGATTACACTACAAAATCAACTAGTACCCTTTTGGTACCTAACCTTTTTCAATCGCTAACTAAAAATATTCAAGCAACTTTCTTGCTAATCATGAGTCCTAAGGTTCTACTCTTAACTAGGCTAAAGGGAAACCACAACCAATGTATTAAAAAGTGCACACTCAAATACGTGATAGAAATAGAAATACACAAACAACAACTTAACATTAGTTTCTAAGAGCATACGGCATCCTATTGTAAATCCCTAAGGGCTTGTTCAATTGAATAAAGAATTATTTTTTATTAGAGAATTTCGCATATTGAAAAAACTACTCAAAAAATAAATTCTAATATTTTTCTAATTTTTAAATAATAAATTTATTTGAAAATTTTTCAAGTTTTTAATTTTTTTAATTCTATATATTTTTTAAAAAAATTAATTTTTTTCACCCGTCTTTTTCTTCAAAAATGTGTATAGAAAGAATGAAAGAGTTGATCGTTACCAAAAAAAAAAAAAAAAAGAATGAAAGAGTTGATAATTATCTTGGTATTGTCACTAGTCTTCTTATTCACCATTGGAAATTGTTTTCGCAGATTTTGCGATAGCTTTGAAAGTTTGATATCATGCCCTGATTCTTGAGCGTGCGCCCATCCCTCGGTGGTCGATAATATCGCGACATCTTAGGTAACGTCGCCGACTCATTCATTTTAATGCGCATGCAAAAGTGAATGAATAAATCCGCATATAATAATAGTTTGGGATAGAAAAGCAAGAAACAGATTCACAACCAAAACATCTTTCTATATACACACTGGGTCAAGTACAAAAGTCTACATCCAAAAGACTTCATAAGACCAACTGTCAAAAGAAACTGTCTTATCTGACTCACACCTCAGCTCCCTTCAGCTCAGCTTTAGGTCCTCCACCCTACGATCCTGAAAAGTTAAAGCCCATGATGGGGTGAGATATAAATCTCAGCGAGTTCACGCTCTAAACCCCATGAGGCATCCTAACCACACGATCATACAACCACAAAACTTACCTTGTCTCAAGTCCTCCCTGCATGTCAGCACAATTCATATCACAAACAGCATGAAAGCATGAGCAATAACCAAGCTTACTCAACTGGAACGCCACACTTAATTTCAACCAAACACAGAATTCCTGATTATAGGGCCAAATCATTATAATACGTCCCATACTGTGTCACATAACTTTGTCCCCATAATCTGACGCATTCAACTCAATTAAACACGTGTTCCTAATTTTGATCTTGGCCCCAAAAGCATGGCTTACTCGCTGCTTGGCAGTCTTTTGGCATAGCCAGGCGTCGTCTCACCCCATTGAGCATGGCTACGTCTTTCTTAGACAGCTTTCCTGAAGGAGCATAGGTCTAAAATCTACTGCGACCCGCTTCCGTTGTCCAGGGGCGTCCCATATAGGGGTAATGTCCAGCTTAACAACCTAGGACGGTTTCTCTTAACGATTCATGCACTCATTCAATTTTCAGCCATGGCATCATACTTTACACTCCAGATGTCCCAATTAAAATAATGTACTTAGCCAATTTTCTTCATATTAAAAATACATGGTAAAAATAATCATATGTGGGTACACGGTCAGATCGAACCCGAAAAATTAATATCATTCTTTTTAAAATCCCACTATTTTATATAGTATATAAAACAAATTTTGGTGTTAAAAGCCGACAACCCAGGATTTTCTAAATAAATATGAAATTTCACAAATTTTGGAATACGTGACCAAAATTCTAATCAGCACTCAATTTGCACCAATTAACATCAAATTGCATAAACTGAACACATCATTACAATTAACACAAAATTCCGGTTACCGACTATCCTAGTTTGATTTTTGAAAAATATTAATTAATTAAATAATTACCAAAATTAATTAAATAATACAATTTAAATACCAAAAATGCTAACTTAGGCCGGAAATGCTTAATAAACCGCCTAAACAAGCCAAGAAAATTCCTGAATCTATCTAGATAAATAATACATTCTATCTAGTCTTTAATTAATCTAATCTAACCACCTAACATGCATAATTTAATAATTAAATCACTAATCAATCTAACTAACCACCTAATCCCTAAATAACCTAAACTAATCATCCCCTAAGCATAATTAACTCAATAAACAGAGTTTAGCAAGTAAACTCACCGGATTAGCGAGCCGGTGAGTCCACAGCGACGGCGAAGTGGAGGCGGGCGACAAATCTCCTAATGGCAACGCTAAACAAGGCCGGGAAAGGCTCGGAAAAGCCTTTCGAAGCTCTCAGCTGGGCTGAGAGTTCGATTTCTGCTCTTGGCCTGCAGGGGCGGAATCGAGCTGCTTGGACGGCTAGAACAACAAGACGGGGCGGTGGGCTGCTGTTGCAGGCAATGGCAGGACTTCCGGCGACTTAAATGACAACGTATGGTGGCTGGCGAAGCTGGACGGTGGCTCAGGATAGCGAGCAGTAGGCGGACGTTGAGCGGGGAGGTAGGACGAGAAGCTAGCTGGTGCACGACGCGACAGCGAGCGACGGGCGCAGCAAGGGGCTTAGGCGGGCTTGGCGGGCATGCAACGGCTAGGGGGAGGGCTACCGGTTTCTCTGCAATTTTCTAAGTTTCAAATGGTCTAAACAATAGGGAAAGCAAGTCTTAAGGAGGAAGAAGGGGCCGCTGAAGATAGAAGGGGGCCCAAAGGCCACAAAAGTCTTCCTCTCTATCCTTAAACACTCAAGCACTTGGCCCACCACCTTGGCTATCTTCCTTAGCCATTTTGCAGCCACCAAAGCTTCCTCAACAAGTCTCTAGGTGGTCCAAATGTTGCACATCCAAAGACCTACGATTTTACACCACTCCCCTCCAATTTTGATTTAATTTTTCTCCAACTAGACCTAAATTGGAGTTCATAAATTCGTCCAAGATGTCCACACTCCAATTCACATTCTTCCTCGTCAATCCATCCAACTCGAATCCCAAAAACGCGATAAAAAACGCCCCTCGGATTTTTCCTGTCCAAAATACCCTTATTTTGAAAATTTGCCGAAAATCTTGGTTTGCGGAAAAATCATTGGAAGATGAGTCAACGTTCCTAAAATGACTTGTGACACAACATAACTTTCAATTTATGAAATCAGATTTAAATTCACGGTTAATTTCAATCTAGCACGATTTTAGTGTGAGCTAACCTACCGGGTAGCTTTTAGCAATTTTAGCGCATTTGACCTGTGATTGATTATTTTCAAGCCACATTGTACGACTCTCGATTGTCATGAAAATCTCAAGATTTCAAATACGGACACAAGGTACGAAAATGATAGAAAAATCGGTCTAGTGTCGTTCAATAGAAATTTTGCCATTAGGTGGAATCACTCATACACTAATCACATACCTCTATCGAATCAACCTATTTCTAATCTCTAATCGATTTTGACAGTACTGTAATTACCATTGCAGATTATCATGATCAAGTAGTCGATTCCTAGTCGAATTCTCAAAGTTATTGCATTAAAATCCCTTAATGGCTTCGCCTGATAGGCTAGTTATCTCGTGAGTGGCTAACTTAGAGAAAAGAACTATATGCACGTTGATGAAAATCCCAACTTATTCAATCGAAATCAAAACCTGAAATTTAGGATGTCACATTTGATACTTGACTATTTAAGACTCAAAGGATGGTTACTGTTTCACTAGGGATTAAATGGCTTGAGTAATCAATGAAAAGAATCTTTTGGCACACTTTAGTGGTAGTGGCAAACTTAGATGGTGGTCTTCCATCCTCTAAATGTTAAGATCACATGTGAGTGAGTTGTGTTAGAAAAGTTTCATATCGGAGAATTGATTTGGTGTCGAGTAGTTAATATATTTTAGTTGGCGCATAACTCATTAATTTAAGCTTTTAGTAAAGATAGATCCAACCGGATATATTGACGAGCTTGAATTTAGGCTCTCTCTTAACAATGTCTCCGGATGAAGGTATCGGGCTTCTGCTGTGCACCACTAACAAATGGTATCAAAGTTGATGATTGCGGTTTCTGAGGCAGTGGATGTTGTGGTATAGCAATGCGAGCTCATAAGTTGGTGCAGAAGAATAACCGAATTAAGGGGGGTGAGCCTAATGATGAGCTCATACGTGAGGGAGAGATTATTAAGATAGACGTGTGAGTAAGTTGTATTGAAAAAGTCCCACATCGGAGAATTGATGCGGTATAGAGTAGGTTAATATATCCTAGTTGACCCATAACTCATTGACTTAAGCTTTTGAATGAATGTGAGTCCAATTGTATATATTGACAGGCTTGGATTTAGGCTCTCTCTTGACAATTTCCCAAGAAGAAGGTCTCGGGTTTCTGTTGTGCACTTCAAACACTAAACTATCCCAAGCCTCAAAAACTCTTTATTAGTAGAACTCCTAATTATATGAGTCATTGATTTTGAAATCTTGGAGTCTAGACACGCTTCTAGTAATTTGACGAGACATTCTATTTTTCCATTATGATGGCCAAAAGATGTGTTACGTGGATTGTAGCAAAGTTGTTGTCACTCAAAACTCAATGGTTTCAATTAGTAATTGAAATTTAATGAGGATGATCGATACTAATTAAATTGTTATATATGACTTTGCATGAAAGTAAATGGATTCTAATATGCCTTGAATACTAAAGAACTTTGCAACATTTGAATTACTAGTTATGCATAGACAGTAGATTCAAAATAGGTAAGGAAATTGCAGGAAATTTTATTGAATAAAAACAAATTGTTTACATTCTTGGAATATATGCTTGCTCGATGATTGAACTAAACATCAATTGCTTAATGGAGATGACTGGAGTGCGTAAAGAAGGTAGAAAGCTTATAGATTATGACTAGAATGCTTTTATAAACAGATATAAATGCTGGATTTGAGGCATTTAATCTTATTTGAAATTCAAATTCAAACTGAGCTAAAATCTGATATAAAATGATTTGTGACGTTAAAGTCAAAATCTAATGTGCTCTTTGTGATTATTTGTGTCTTAATTGCTTGTGCTTGATTGATGCCCATGTATTTGTAAATGGGCCATCCTAGTTTTTGTTTTGATCTTAATCTGCAAAAAGCTTAAACTATTTTGACTTTCGCACTACTCTATGAATGATTTGCAATCTCTCTAGACTCTTGAGCTATGCCTATCGTTTGGTCGATGAAGCCTTCCGTCTCAGTTTAACTATTGTGCATGCTTCGAATCAATCACTTGTTGCTATGTATTCCGTACTTTGCTTGAACTTTGCCCATTAGACACTCATGATCAATGGGCTTACCAGACATTTCATCGATGGGCCTAAGGGGTCGGCCGCATTGTTATTGCCTTTGTGTTTGATGAGCTTGGCAAGCACTCGATCAATTGCCCTTATGCTTTAAAGGTATTATGCAGGCTTGGTTTTTGGTCCAAATTTTTGGCTTGGTGTCAATAGTAGTTACCTTCTAGTTTTGTGTTACCAATCCTTGTTTGAGGTAGCTACTAATGTTTATTTTTTTCTCTCAAATTACCAACTTCTCTCATATCTAACCAAAAAAAACCTCTTGTTGTTCACCAACTTTTATTTAACTCTCATCGATAGCTTAAATATACCAACTGTTATATGAAATTATCAACCTTTGTTTGTTTAGATATCAACTTTTCTCGGATTAAATTACAAACTAATATTGGGCATCAACACTCATGCGAGGTGGTCAACGACATTTGGTTGTTTCGTCTAAAATTTACAGAACTTTTGTCGAGTTACCATTTTTATTTGCCTTGCCAATTTCACCTAAAATTTTACGACTTTTTAAATTTGCCAACTCCTTCTATTACCAACATCGGTTAGAGTATTAATTGCCAACTTTTCTTTGACTAATTTACCAATAATTGGACATTAACAACTCTTACACCTACATCTATTTTCTTTAATTATCGTAATTGTTTTATCTTTGACCAAAAAAAAAAAAAAAAAAAAAACAAACTCATCATCTTTTACCAACTATCATATATAGTTATCAACATTCTTTTTTTTTGAGACTTACCAACTTTTCCCTAATTAAATTATTAACTAATTTTGCGCTACAAACTCTCATTTAATTTGTCTATGAGTTTTTTCCGATTTTGTTATGAGCTAGTTTTGTTTATAGTTGTACGTTGGTAAGTACTCAAATGAGAGTATGCAAACTAAAACATCTTGGTAATTTGATATTTGAGAAAAGTTAGTAATTCATTCTAATTTTAGTTTGTAATTTCATATAAGAATTAGTAAATTTGAATCACTTGTAGGTTATGTAAATAAAATAAATTATAAGCTATCATAAAAATTTAGTAATTTTATAAATTATGGTAAGTTAACCCCTTTTTAATGCACTCAGATTACACATATTAATTCGTTCCTTATCCCTAAATACGTCCGGTGATATTGGAGTCCAAGCATCACTATATATCATATATGTCTTTAAATAGTCATAAATTCAAATGTGGCATCTGTGGACTATACCTTTGAGATGGAGTATTCAGGGATTAATTTCATGGTTATAAGATTCCCATCTACTGGCATGTGTTCAAATACATGGTCCCCACAAAGTCAAATTAGATAACCAATGACCATAGAAAAAGATATCCCCAAACATAAATTATGCCGCGGGGCCAGTTCACACATGACCCCTTGTGGTGGTGCTAAAGATGCATGAACAGATCCACTTTCCAGGAAGAGCCAGTGCCCCTTTCCTCGAAATCATCGGACTTAGAAAATTTCGGGCCAGAACATTGAATATTATGGACTTTGCATACACGTGCAAGATACGGGAAAGTCATAGGAGGACCACCGTGTATTTATAGGCACCTCAAAGAGTAAGCTTCATCATTCAGGCGAAGGAGAGACTCTGAAAACAGCATTTTCATCAGGTCTCTGAACTGATCAGTGTCAAGCAACATAATGGCCAGGTATCCAAGGAATGACAAAAGCAACAATGAGACAAAGGTTAAAAAGGGTGCTTGGAGTGCCGAAGAAGATCAAAAACTAGTGGCTTATATCAAGAGATATGGCATTTGGAACTGGACTCACATGGCCAAACCTGCTGGTCTGTTATGCATAATTCATATTCTCGTTTGCTTCTCTTCATTTATGTCTGGTCTTTCTGATTTTTGTTGGCGAATGTTCGACTAACCCTGGTCTTGAATCACATGCGTAAACTCCCAGGTTTGGCAAGAACTGGCAAAAGTTGCCGTCTCCGTTGGATGAACTATCTGAGGCCCAACATCAAGCATGGAAACATCACCAAAGAAGAGGAGGAGACCATCATTGCGCTGCACCGAGTTCTTGGAAATCGGTAATTAATTACACTTTAATTGAAAGCAAAGTTACGATCTTAATTGAAAGCGCTAGCGAATTAATTTCCTTTTACTGATGAAAATGTCTTATATTTCTTTGTTTCAGTTGGGCCGCCATTTCAGCTAGGCTTCCCGGAAGAACTGACAACGAAATAAAGAACTATTGGAATACCCGCTTGAGGAAACGGCTCTCCGAGGAGAAGTTTTGTTTGCAGAACACATGCAATGATGTTAATCTCCATACCGATGGAAAGGACATCTCATTCCATCCCTTGAGTGATAGTCCGAATGCAACAAACCTGGGACTTGACTATCAAATCCCGACAACAAATGCAGATAACCCTTGTCCTTCCGTTGGAGTCTATGATGAGAAACCATGGAGCTATGACAGGTGCTCATCACAAGAATATGGAAATGGTGAAGGAGAAAGCTTATGGAAGCAAGTCCTTGCAGTGGAAGATTTTTACATAGAAGGAGATTCGAGTATATGTGCGCCAAATCAGGAACTAATAATGCCTATTTTTACGGACTTCGCTACTTCCTATGATGATTTTTTCCTAGATTTGTGGGGGGAATCATGAAGATTGTAATTAAATTTATCTTAATTTCGTATATGGACTGGAAAAGTATGGTTTATGTTAATGCAAAGTTTCTGAGGGTGATAAATGTGGTGCAGCTATGATTACCCCAAATTGTGAAATAGCGTGTTTATCTGCCATATGAATGTCCTTGGACGAATCAAGATGATTTAATAATTGACTTTGCTTATTTTGCTTTGTAAAATTTTTCCCGTATTTTGGCCTCTTTCTTGTGAATTCTTTCCATGGTTTTGCAAGACATCCTACTTTAGCATTTCTCCTGTCTCTGTCTCCGTCTCTCTGTCACTCTCTTTCTCTCATGTTTAGGTTAGAGTGGTAGAATAAAGTAAAACCATCGAGTACTCTGAAAGAGTCTAGCATCGCACGGTTTGGGCCATGCTCAAAAGCAGTGCTTTCTTCTCAAACAGAGAATGATTATACATACACTTAAGAAATTGAGGAAGTTTTTTAGATAATTATTTGAAAAACAAATGATGTTATTCCTATAATAGGGGTGTCGCGCCCTTCCCCAAGATAAACTACCGAAATGAGGTTAATGAATTGCTAAGGTTATACTTAACGCGGAATCTCCTAAAGCCATACCAATCGCAACTTTGGGATTTTAATTCGATCAATTAAATATGTAATTTGATTCATTCCATAGTTGCCACTAATTTATTCTAGGTTGATGAGAAACTCAAGAAAAATGTGGTAGTACATTTTACTTCTATGAACTAGAAATATCGTGGATATGGAAAAATGATTGAGATAGATAAATCTAACATCCTTTCATTACCTTTTTTATTTATTTCAAAAAACATTTTTGCATGTTGTCTCCGTCAATTTTAATTTTAAACCACTAAAATGTGATTGGTAATTATACTGGTGCACAAACAATAAAAGTAGCACTTAATAAATCAAAGTAATGAATAAATTGTTCAAAATAGGACAAAAACCTCAATATGTTAAGCAAAGCAAAAGCGGACCTTTATTATCATCCAATGCACCAAGTGTTCTACAAGATGTTAACTTAAAAAAAGAAAAAGAAAAAAAAGCATGCATGCTCCAAACATGATTTCTAATTGCAATGATTATTAATTCTCTTCATATTTTTCTTTTTTGAGGGATGCAATTTTAATCTAAATTATTTAAATGCAGTGATTATGTGAATGCTAATGTAGCATGCATTGATGATCTAACATGAAATCCTAGATGACATGCATACTATGATGCAAACAACATGCAATTCTAATAATATAGAATATGATATATTATAGAGTAACCCTAATATCTATACTAGGTATGAGATTTTTGTGTCTTTTGGAAATGAATTTCTATGTCAGCTCAAACGTCTTATTGTATTTGAAATTTAGGTAAAAACTAAGCAACTATGGACATTTTTTTAATTACTTTTACTCTTAAGAGAATCTTCCATTCACCTTGTTTGGGGATCTTCGATTCTATACTAGTCTTCAACCTCTCATGCTTGGGAGTCCTCTGTCTCTCGTGATCGGGGAGCTTGTGCTCAAGACACTTGGCTTGAGACACTCAAACAGCTCGCTTGGGAGTTTTCTATCTCTCAATTATCATGAGAAATTTTGAATGGAGGGTCAACGAGGGCGGCTTTAGGAATCAAAATAAAAGTTAGTGATTTTTTATGAGATATAGAAAAGTTTAGGGTAGAATTGAAATTACTTCTAAAGTTGAAGGTTTTTTATGGGTAAAAAAAATTTAGAAACTAGACCTAAAATTAGAGGTTTTTGAGGATATTAGGGCTAAAAAAAATTAGTCTGATTTTGTACAATGATTTTTCCCCAGTCAAGAGATTTCAAACACTTGTCCAGTAATGTTATACTTTTGCCAGTAAACATTTATTTTGTCGTACATTTTCGAAATTGGGGTTGGTAAACAACTTTTGAATCGCTTTCATACTTGGGGTACGCTTCGTTGTCTTTTTCCGCGACAGCATGATAAAACCGAGGCCGCTAGTTGCCTTTTATTTTATTTCATTTGGTTCTACCCATAGAATTCAACCTCTGCTGAAGACAGGGATGACGTGAGCAGATTTGTATTACTTGCCCTCGGGGTGCGTCGTCATAAAACAAATCAACAATGAGAGGCCGCAGCACAATACGTTCACGTCTCCTAATTGATAAAATTGTATGAGAGCCTGTCTTTGTTGTTTAGGAAATTGCCTCGTGTGAACTTCGCTTACAAGATTGAGCTGCCATCTAAACCTAGTTTCATGATGTTTTTTTATGCAATGCAGTTTCAGTCATGCACCGATAAATGTCTGAATTTAGTTAACTCCTTTTATAGGGAAAAGAATGTGGTCTTTCTGACCTAATTGTTGGTTTATGAGTAGCTCGAGATTGAAAAATTAGTTGTAAGTAGAATACTAGTTAGGCATGACAACATTGCAGACCATTAATTTATGTGGCTCAGTAATTGACTTACCCTAAAGGCAAATTGGTACAAATAAATTATGTTAGATTAGAATTAGAGATGGACATAGGCCATAGATCACAATTCTTTGGCCCACGCCATAAGGTGCTGCAATTTCCACTCCCACCTAGCGCCCAATGCGAGGCATAGCGGCGGCCCTAGTTTCCATCCCCGCAGGGCAAAACGGGGGACTTCATCCATCAGCTGGACAAAATAAAATTCTCCCTTATGAATACCTATATCTTGGGGAATTGAAAACAATAGCCATTTGTGCTTTATGAAGGTACTGTTCCCACAAGATGATAGTGAAGAGAAATCTGAAAGAGATGAAAATCGGAGGTACGATGGCAAGGTCTCGCTTGGAAAGGGAAAATGTCACAAATGGTCCCTATACTTTTGCCTAATGTGCAATTTCATCCATGAACTTTCGATCGGCTCAATTTGGTCCATGAACTATTGATAAATGTCAAATCTAGTCTCTGAACTTTTGATCGGCTCAATTTGGTTCTTGAACTATTCATAAATGTCCGATCTAATCATTCGTTACTGTTTTTCCTTTTTTAAAATTTTTAAAATTTTTTTTTTGCTTTTTCTCTCTTCCCTCCGCTGGAGCCGGCGGAGGGAAGTCGGCGTCCGGCGAGGGTCGCCCTCGCCAGTGTCGGGCGAGGGTCGCCCTTGCCGGCGTCGGGCGAGGGCCGTCCTTGCTGGACGTAGGCGAGGCGGCCCTCGTCGGTGTCGGGCGAGGGCTCCCTCACGGATCCGGCAAGGGAGCCCCTCACCCGACATCGGGGTGCTCCCTCGTCGGCATCGAGCGAGGGCTCCTCGCCGGCGTCGGGTGAGGGCCATCCTAGCCGGGCGCGCGGGCGAGGGCGGCCCTCGCCGGATCTGCGAGGGAGCCCCTCGCCGGCGTCGGGTGAGGACGGCCCTCGCGACACCGGCGAGGGCCGCCCTCGCCTACGTTTGGCAAGGACGGCCCTTGCCCAACGCCGGCGAGGGCGACCCTCGCTGGACACCGGCTTCCGTCCACCGGCTCCAGTGGAGGGAAGAGAGAAAAAGCAAAAAAAAATTTAAAAAAAAATTAAAAAAGGAAAAACAGTAACGAAGGATTATATTGGATATTTATGAATAGTTCAAGGATCAAATTGAGCCGATCAAAAGTTCATGGACTAGATTGGACATTTATCAATAGTTCAGAGACTAAATTAAACCGATTGAAAATTCAGGGACGAAATTGCACGTTAGGCAAAAGTATAGGGACCATTTGTGACATTTTCCTGCTTGGAAATGATAAAGCAGAGAGAGAGAGAGTAAGAGAGAGAGAGAGAGAGAGAGAGGTGGTGGACGGTGACATGGCGACTGGTCAGAGCAAAACTTTCGCCGAGATTCCCCACCAGTCGCTCTGCAGGGCTTAGGAGATCCTTGGGTAATGTGTATGACTGACGAAAATAAAGAAAAACACAGGTTATGATACGGGTTCTTTGACCTACACACTTGTTAATATATTCAATCGTTTCTTGAGACTGATTAAAGGTTCCGCCTCCAGACTCGATACATATTTGGGATTGGTTTTGGTACAGAAGTACTCTTGCCAGACGGATTTGAGATGAGGGTAGCTAGCTTCTGTGGGGCCCAGCTAACATGTCAATTTTTTTTTTTAAAAGGTCAAAAGGTAAAAGAAGAAAATGAGGGCGCTGCTCGTTCGTGAAAAAGAAAAAAAGAAAAAAAAAGGAGAGAGAGTTCTTACCGTGAGAGAATGGGGAAAAGAACAAAAAGGGGGTGCGGCTTGGCTGCCCTAATTCGAAGGCCAAAAGTTGTCTGAATTGGCTGAGTCAAATTTCAGTATATCATTCGTAAAATTGAGGACTATGAGTTGATCAGTTTCGTGCATTAAAAACCTTCTTCAAATCGTGTCTCGTTTTCTCCAATCTCGATTACGGTTCTTGCTCTATATGTGTTAATCCATCATTGTGGTGATGAAATATTGTTGTATTGTTGATATTTAGCCTCTACTATTTAATTAGAGAAGAATTTTTGTGCATCCTTCTATTTCTTGGTAATTAATGAAAGATTTTGGGCGATTCGTGATTTTTTTTTTTTTTTTTGCATTTGGTATTTCCCATAAAATCTTGGTGGTGATGTTGTCATTGTCTCCTTATCATTTCAACATTATTTTTTATTTATTTATTTTGAGACTGTGTGAAGAAATATATTACTAGTTGTTGATGGGGTTAAGTCGATTCTTGATCGGTTTAATTTTGAGGAAGAAATTGATCTTGAATTGAGTTAGATATTGTTAAATTGTTGTACGGTTCTCCCCAACATCAACCAAACCAATCTCGCTTCCACTAAACTCCAAAATAGAATATTTACTTATGGATCATAATTTCAAAAGGTGCGGTGAAGATGATGCATGACAAAAACTCCAAAAGTTTCACATTAATTACAAGCCACATGTTTTGCATAACTAAGGTTTGCATGGGCTGGGTACTTAAATTTGTCGGGACTCTGAAAAATCGTCTGTTGAAATTACGGAAGTCATTGGGAAGTACGAAAGTGGTAAACATGAAAGTCTTCATCATGCCTTAGAACAGACGTGTCTGTTTATGTTCTTGATTATTTCCATCCGTGGTCAAACCTAAGCTGTCGTTTCAAAATTTCTGAATAATTTCAGGAAAAGGATGGTCCAATGAACGTTTGTTTGTGTCCTGGAAATTAAACGCACGTGTTCGAAAAGTAGCAAAGAGAGTAATATAGTAATGTCGTTCCAGCTTTGCACGTTGACTACATCCTGGAGTACAAGCGTGTTGAAGGATTGGGATAGTCAATCTTTCAGAATTTGAAGCCATCATCAGATGGGAAGTTTCCTATTGTATGTGGTGTGTTTCATGACTAGTGGAGAAGATGTATTATTTAACCTCACTGCTGACAAAGGCGCAATGTATCTTGGGTGTAAGACGCACTACAACAATAGTCTATTTCAAAATTTTGTCTTTTCCTAGGTCTCTGATCAATCATAAATCAGCATTGGCAATTGCATCTAGGTTGTACTTATCTGAGTGAGGTAATGCAACACTTAATTAACCTCAAAGCACACATGTTCATACGTTTTATATGCTTCCCACAGTCCAATCATCGTCCAGATGCACTTTGTTTAATACTTGCACCACAACACCATAATATATCACATATCGCCCGCCAGATCCATAACTTGCAGCATTTTACTTTGGAAGACTCTACCAATGCAGTATAAAATCATATTGCTTTGGGTAGAACATTAATACAAATGAAAGTTTGGTGCATTTAGAGAATGAAATTTAAGGATAATGACATGAACATCAATCATTCCAAACTACATTGATCAATAGTTGAAATTAGTTAACTGGATATTTTCTTCCCTGATTCGTTGAAACGTTAGAAAGCTGAAGATCCTCTACAAAGTTATATAGCACTCTGCAGGTATTACTTTGCACGATGTGCTATTGACTTCGCAGCAAGCTTTCCATTTAGTTCATTTAATTAATTTTTTTTAATCATTATTGGCCTCCCCCACCAAAAAGTTCTTTGTCACCACATAAAGAATGGCAAACTTTCGTCTAATTTCAAACTTGGTGAGTCGGTGTTGGGTCGCCTTTTCTCATCAATTTTCAATCGTTTGTGGAATTTATTATCATCCGCTGATCTCACCAATGACATAGGCAACTTTACTTTACTTGCCAAAATCAACATAGATCTGTTTCAGACTAGGGGTACTCTCTTATACATGGATTGGGACGAATAAACTATGCTCCCCATTCATTGCATGCGCAAAAGATGTATATGTTTATTTTTATTTTTATTTTCTACTTTTCTGAAATTATAATAGTACCTTTCTTTTTAAATTCTTTGAGGGAAAGTAAATGAAATAAGAAAAAGTATGTTCCATTAAGTTTAAAGAAGCACGCTCATTTGTTGCTGGAGAGAAAAAAATTCATTGGACAGATGATATGCTAAAACTTTTGGAAAAATTACCAAAAAAGTCATAAATCTATTATAATTATGAAAATTTAGTTTCAAATCATTTTTTTTATACTAATTCAGTCAATTCGGCTAATTTTAGCCGGCTGGCATTGATGTGGATCTTTGGCTTTTTGGCTGACATTAACGTGGACAATCTTTAGTAATATTTTATTTTTAAATATTTTATTATTTTTCCTTTTCTTGTTGTTATTCCTCTTCTTCTTCCCTTTCCTTTTTTCCCTCACAATGGTTGGCAAGGTTGGGTGATGGCCATGAAGCTCTCGCCGGCTGCTGGTGAGGGTTGCGGCCCACACCCGGCCTCCCCATGGCCTGAAGGTGGCCTTGCCCTTAGCTGGCAAGGCCATAGTCACCTTTGCCTGAGCCTTGGGCAAGGCTTGGGGACCATCACCCTTGCAGGCTACTATGGGGAAAAAATAGGAAAATGAAAAAGAAGACGAAAAGAAAAATAAAAGGAAAAATAAAATAAAATTAGAAAAAAAATATTGTTAACAATTATCCACATTAGCATTGCCAGGTATTAGCCGACATCCATGTCAACATTGGTCAACCAAAATTGACCGAATGAATTGAGTTGGCATAATTGCAGAAGGTTTAAAATTAAATTGGCAAAAAAAAAATGTTTATGATTGAATTAACATAATTGCAATAGGTTTATTACTTTTCTAGTAATTTTCCATAAAACTTTTAGAGCAATGAATTGTCCTACTTATGTAAAGGGCTTTCCCGCATATAGTTGTAGCTTGAGTATGTCTCTTATAGAAAGTGACATTTATACTTGTATGTCCAATAGTGGGGTCAGTCCACACTTTACCATTGATGCTAAATTTGCGCAACTTATGGTGCTTCTAGGAAGAGCAAGTTCCCAATTTCCATTGGAATTATCGCTCGTTGATTATCCACGAAAAAACAGTGTTATGATATTTTATTTTCCTGCTAAATCACTCTTTTAATTAAAAGTATTATCCATCCCAACTAGCCGATTAGGATGATCCTCTTGTGTTGTCGATCATCAACATGAGACATCTGGATCAATCATAATTAAAATTTTGGGGTCCTCTATAGTAATTATCTAGGGAAAATGAATACTAAAATGATAGTCATGACTCATCTTTCACTAAAAAAAGTTAGTATCGGCCATAAAACAAGTCGACCTTTGCCAGATTTTCACTTCTTGGAAAGACAATTGATTGGAAGAAGCCAAGAAGGTTCGAGCTAGCTAAAACATTGAGCAACAAAAACCCCAATAGATAAAGAGTAACCATATAGTGGAAATCCTCCAATGGGAACAGGGACCATTTATATTTTGAATATCAAACAATAGTGGGGTCAACACCCAATTCACTATGATGCTAACTATGATGCTAAATATGCACAAATACATGCTGTTTCCTGGAAGAGCAAGTACCCATTTCCCCTTGTAATTATCTGCTTTTAATTATTCATGAAAAAGCGCCTCGCCCAACAAGCTTTGAGGGCTCGTGCGAGGTACAGGACGAGTATAAATCCATGCGAACCCTCTTTGGAGAGGAATAGCTTCATTCAAAGCCGACGAGGGTTGGAAACTGCACAATCTCTGGTGTCGATGGCCAGGTATCCCGGGGTTGAGAAGATCAGCAACAGCAAGAAGACAGTGAGAAAGGGTGCTTGGAGTGCTGAGGAAGACCAGAAATTGGTGGCTTATATCATGCGATATGGCATTTGGAACTGGACTCACATGGCCGAACCTGCTGGTGAGTGCGTGATGTATTGAAATCTTTTATTTTCTAGATCTAATTTCTCTTCACTGAACGAGTTCTATGTGGATTTGGATTTTCCCGATTCAAGAGTATATCATCTTGAAGAGTCGAGTAACTGAATGGCCTATATAAGGATCCAAACCTCAGAGCAGTGGTGGATCGAGATTTTATTGAAAAATTGCACCACTAATCACTAACCCTAATTTTGAATTTGTTATTATCATCAGGCCTAGCGAGAACCGGAAAGAGTTGCCGACTTCGGTGGATGAACTATCTGAGGCCCAACATCAAGCATGGCAACATCACCAAAGAAGAGGAAGAAATCATTATCAAATTGCACCAAGTTCTTGGTAATCGGTAGGTGAATTTGGAGTATGCAGCATGATTCTTAGTTGATATTGCACGACATACATGGACTTTGGGTAATTTGTGCTTCAGAATATGTTCGATTTTCATGATTAAATCATTTTCCCCAGTTTATTTGCAATTAACCTAATTGGCATGCAACTTCAAACCATCTGCTTTTCCTAAGTTATAGATACCGCAGATACGGAAAATAAAATGAGGGAAGTACCTGTGTTTCTGCTAGGGCAGGAAAATAACTTTGTATTGTCATCATAACACAACTCGAGGCATTTCATATTGTATGTATATATCTGATTCTACTAACAAGGAAGAACACATTGTCATTGCTTTTCATAACAAGCAAGATTTTTAATTTATAGTTTTTCTTGTTGTAGTTGGGCTACAATTGCAAGTCGACTTCCAGGAAGAACAGACAATGAGATAAAGAACTACTGGAATACTCGCTTGAAGAAACGCTGCGTCCAGGAAAAGTTGGAAATGCCGATGGCTTGTGATGTAAAAGTTAACTCAAATCCAAATAATAATTTAACCCACCAAAATCCATCTATTGTCATTCTTCATCCTACAGAAACAACAAATCTTGGATCTCCCCGGGATATTCCAACACTAGATGCAAGCAGCTTGTGCCCATCTTATGAAGTTCATCATGATGACAAAACCCTAGTGAATCGCTGGCATTCACAAGGCAATATAATTGGAAAAGATGCAAACTTGTGGGAACAATTGCATTCTCTGAAAGATTTTAGCGCAATAGAAGATTTGGAGGGTATGTGCCTGAACTTGGGAAGTTCATCGCCTTCTTCTGAGTGTATGTACTCAGATGGTGTGTATTTCGATGATTCGCAAGACGACTTCACCATAGATTTATGGGGAAACTGGTGCTAACATGGTCAGGTATTGCTGCAATATGTGATCATCGTGGACCTCATTTGTAATGTCAGTTTTCCTTTGTTATTCATAAGGCTAGCCTTTTTCCCCTATGGAGTAAACTTTGTTGTGCATCCATTAAATAAGGTTTCTACACTGTTGTGAGTTATAGTGTAGCATGTCTATCGGTGATCGTGGACAGATGAAATAAATGTTGTACTATTTGAAATATCTGTTCTATGGTGATAATACTTACTTTTATTTAGAGATAAACTCTCCTCTGTTAATCATGTATGATCTTTATAGTGGAGCTTCATGCTTTTTCAGAAAGATGTGAAGAATATGGAATCTAAATTTCTGGCCTGTTCTTTGTATAATATTCATATTTTTTACTTTTACTATGGCGTTTGAGATTTTTTTTTTCCTTTTTGGTGTAAATATGTGAATATTTTTAATTAGATGAGGTACCAAAGCTTAGGGGAATCCTATAGCATTTCACAAAACTATATGCGAGAAGATTGAGGAAGGAAGCCTCCATATAATAGCTAATAAAACATTTGCCTAGGAAGGCCTACACTTTTGGTAGAGTGATGCCCTATCTCTTACAACCTTTTGAATCCTGGCCAACAAAAGATTAGGCTCAACCTATGTCTTTCGAAACCATTTGCGGTTGTGTTCCATCTAAATGCAATAAATTGTTGCTAAAAAAGATAGCTTGAGGAATCTTGCCTCCAAGTTTTTGCTCTTGGAGGCTCTGATCATCCATTGAAGTTCTAAGTTCCAACCTCCTACATAACACCAAATTCCATTTTGTGCCAAAATACTACACCATACACTACCTGTCTAGGTGCACTCAAAAAATTAGTGATTTCTATCTTCTATACTAGTCATACAAAAGTTATACTTAGTATATACTGAAGATAACTACCGTGATATGACTATTGTTGTCGGTAGTCTATCTCTACAAACGAGCCAACTAATAAAATTATGCTTGCTACTACCTTTGGTCCAATTTAATTGATACACATCCATGGTTGGTCCCTCTTGTTTGAATTCCTTGTATATCTCTTTGTAATAGTATGCTTGGCTAGAGATAATAGGCATCAAAGCAAGTCTTAGCTTGAGAATACATCTCCAACTCCAAGCCATACTACCCTTCAGGTTGAGTTGCATAATGGGAGTACCTCTGTCTTTAATATGATGAACCCAAGTACTCCATAGGGATGAGGATGGAAGATTGATGAGGCTCCAATGTGATATCTTGGAATTTGGCCCCTATTTCAAAATATATGAAATTGTTATTTCATTGATGCACTTATGGTTATTTTACACTGAACTGATCATTTGCGAGTTAACCAATCTATTTAGTGAGGTTATAAATGGTTAAAATGCAAAAGACTTGAGAATTTCATTAGGGATCAACCGCTCGACCATAAGGATCGATAGAGGGTCAATACTACACTGTTATAAGTTAATTAGCGAATGGATATAAATCGATTTGACAGAAGTATGTAGTTAGTTTGCAAG
This sequence comes from Eucalyptus brandiana, assembly GCA_014182725.1. NCBI lineage: Eukaryota > Viridiplantae > Streptophyta > Magnoliopsida > Myrtales > Myrtaceae > Eucalyptus > Eucalyptus brandiana. Next base: position 18,045,613 of record CM024671.1, on the reverse strand, counting down.
TGATTCTGCACGATTACAATACTTGCGTCAAATGAAAATAAATCGATTTTCTATTTATGTTTTACTCATGATACGTAATTGAACCTTCGTGACTACATGACAACCGATGATCATTCATGATTTGAAAATGCACAAACTTGGATCGAAAATTATCGACTACGGGTTAACCATGAGAGAACCCCTAAAAGCTACCTAATGGTTTAGATTGTACTAAAATTGCATTCGATTGATTTTAGTCATGAAATTTTATTCGATTTTGGGTATTAAACTTTCGAAGATTTTAAGACTAATCTATTGGATGTCACCTCATTATTCATTGAATTATCGACGAGTTCGAAACTTTTGAAAAATGAATTATCAGATGAAAAATTAGAACTGAAAAGGGAAAAATCGGACCTAGTGGCAAGGTTGAAATTTATAGGCCAAGATTTGGTTTAAAGAAAAGTGAGAAAATAAAAAAGATATTTATGGGGACAAAAGACTTGGCATGGTGGGTTTTAGGGAGGAGTTGGTGAAGGGTGATGGGAGTTTTGGAAAAAAATCTAGGGAAAATCCCTTCTTTCTCTCTCTCACTCCCCCTCTCTTTTCTCTCCCCCCCCCCGCGGGGGCGAACTCCTTCCTCTTCTTCTTCTTTACCCTACTTGGTTTCTTCCTTGCCACCCCTCACTCACCATCTCCACCACCATCACCACCCTCACTACCATCTACATCATCCGCCACCCACATCCCCATCTCACCACCCTCATCACCACCACTTTGCCGCCGCTGCTGTTGCCACTGTCGAGTCTCCATTCAAGTTGCGAGTATCACGTTCTTGACGCCGTTGCACCGTTGTCGCCGCGAGCTCGCCTAGAAAACCTATGAGTTAATTCCTAATCATTGATTAGGTAGTTAATTACGTTTAGGGGGTAGGTTAGTTTAAGTATAATGCCAGTTAGTATTAATAAAAATTTTAGCCTTAATTGCGATTAAGGATGGTTTAGATTAAAGTTAAGTGTGATTAAGTAATTATGATTCGCCTTAATTAAACGTGATTTGTTTGATTAACTGTTATTATTTTAATTAATAGAAATTATTTTAATTAAAGACAATTATTTTTAAATTAATTATAGTTAGATTAAATAATTGAGTTTAGTTTAATTAATCATGATTAGCCTAATTAATCGCGATTAGTGGAATTAAATGATGGATTAGCCGTTAAGTAGAATTTTATGCTTGTTTTATTGGATAGATTCATGTATAATTTCGATTGATTGAACTTGTTATGCTGTGCTATTGACACATGCCCTGTATACTATTTCCAAAGAAGGTTTTTTGGACAAGAAAATAGTGAATTTTGAGGTGTTGGATTTGGATGCTGAATTTTACATGTTAAATAGGGTAATGGGGTTTTAAAATGAAAGTGATCAAAGTTTGATGGGTTTATTTTAAATACGAAATCATGTACGAATATTTTACTAGAATTTTAAGTGTGAAAATTTGTTAAAATTGGTTATTTGAATGCAAACTATTTTGTACTAGGCTAATTATTGGCAAATAAAAATTGGCTTGATTGTTGATGTGCTTGTATGGTCATTAATTGAACTCATTACCCAATGAGAGTTTTGGGACAATGCTCGATGTTTATCGGATGCTTGGCAAAAGTCTGGATGTTGAGTCGCGATTGAGCTCGAATAGATGCTCCTCATGAAATGCCATCTAGGTAGGGTTCTAGATGATAATGTGCCCAATGGGGCAGAATGATGTTTGGTCATGTTAGAAGACCGCCAACTCGTGTGTTGGTTGTGGCCCAATGGGTCATAATAATTAAAGCATGTGTGTGATTCTGATGCATTGTGCTTGATTATGGGGTAAAACTATGAGGCATGGTTTGAAATGAGCCAAAATAAGTTTTACCTTATAATCAGAACCTGTGTGGATGCTTGGTGCATGGGAGTTATGTTTTTTGGTTATTGACTAGGCTTGTTATATTGATAATGGTATATATGATGTACTCATATGTAAAGATGAGCCAAGGCGAAGTAAGATTATACGTTGCTGCATGTTTAGGCTACCTCCAAAAAAAAAAATTACGTTTTAATTGGGGCTTAGGTTGTTAACTCGTTGAGATTCATATCTCACCCATTTGTTATTGATTATATTTTTCAGGCTCTTAGTACGGAGAATCATCGTGTTTGGTTCAGGGTCCCTATGGAGACAATGAGTTGGTCATAAATTAACCTAGACCCCTACTGGTTTTTGTAATGATTTGTAAATATGAAACTTTTTGGGATTAACAAATATATAAAACAAAGTGACATTTGGAAATGCTTGTTGTGTATACTATCCCTATTCTTTGCTGGTTGATTGGGTGGTTTTATAAATTGTTTCCGCATACATTTAATCGAAAGATAAAAAGAATTAGTAGGCGACGCATCCTAGGACGTCACATTTCTAATTGACTGTCGAGGGTTGTTCGCGCGCTCAGGGTTCGGGACATGACATTCAAAGCTTGGGATCCATCAATAATTTATTCCAAAGTTTCAGATCGAGCAAGCCTAGTCCTCACTCCTTTTTTAGTGAGCACACTACATTCCATGCAACTATCGCATTTGAGCTTTAATGCCACTAATTGGGCATTTTAGCTCTAATACCACTTTAATGAACCAATCAAAATACGTGCTATGCCAGTACAACACATTATTCTCTCATTGATGTTTACAATGCTGAATTTGAAGGGATATGTACTTAATAAAATCATACCTATCTCTCAACAAATACAATGCGGGTATCGTATTGAAATAAAACGTGTTGCTTTACACTCTATTTCTTAATATCCGAAGGCTTTACTTCACCATTATGCGGTGCTTACTCTAACCTACAAATACAATATCCAAAAGCTTGCTTTTTACATGGACACACTATCCATTCCGAATGTACATTTTTGTACTTAGGTAAAGCATGCATGAGGTTAAGCAACGTCGTATGCTCATGTACGAGTTTTATCCAATGATTTACTTTTTAGGTTCGCCTTTAATGCTAACAAATCTCCAACTTTGTATCTATCTCCCAAATATTTGCTTTTATCCTCAACTTTAGTAATTTTTTTATCCTCCAAGTAATTTTGAGCACCCTGCTAGCATGGAGGCGTTACTGCATGAATTCAGTGCATATATGGATCTAGTTCACTGTACCACATTCCTTGAATAACTTTGGGTCCTCGTGGCAACGGCATGATCTAATGACTGAAATGAACCGTCAGTGTATGTATGTCCTGGATTTCATGCCAGAAAATTTCATTGAATAAATTTTTCAGTCGCTATAGTAATAGGTTAGCATCCCGAGCTTAATATTTTGAAGAGTAAATATTGCCTAGATTCATTCTGCTCAATCAAGCTTTACATTTCAAGAATCCTTGAAAATAAAATCAGATTCACACTAGAATTTGTGAAACTCGTTAATTTTTTTTTCCAATATGACGTGTCATGAATTAATTGTAAAAGACATGTACATGCGCACGGGTCAGGCAAGTGGGGCCTCAAGGAACTTTTTCTGCTCGGCCCCAATGGGCCGGGCCTGGAATTTCTATGCTAGCCTCAACTGTAGAAGAAATGGCTCAAATTGACTTAACTAGTCTAGGTTGCTCAAGTTGCGACTAGCTTGAGTTTTTTTTTTCTTAAATTAAAAATGGTTTAATTATTATTTTTGAGATAACAAGTACGGACCGATTAATTTGATCAATTAGCTTTGTCTGGCACAGTGAGTCTGACAATTATTCTTTATATATATCAATTCAATGTTACTAATAGGTAGCCACGCACTTTACAAATAATAAAGATTTTCATTTTCATTAGCACATGATTATTGGTCTAAAATAGATTTAAGAATATAATTTTTTGAATGAATAGTCTTGGAACATGAAAAGATGCAACTCTTATATGAACAAACATATTACTTGAATGAAAGACTCAATTCTCGATAAAAAGGCCCAATCCTACCAATACACCTTGAAGAGTAATGAAGGCAAAAAAAAAAAAAAAAAAAACCACTAGCAGCATATTAATCTCGATTACAATATTTTGTTTGACGAGTTCATGCAGCACTGTCGCTTACAATAATCCATAAATGATGGCACCCGCAATGACGTGTACCTAAAACCTTAATTTCCCACACGTGCTTTGATGTGAACGGTGCTCTCTCTCTCTCTCTCTCTCTCTCTCTCTCTCTCTCTCTCTCTCTCTCTCTCTCTCTCTCTCTCTCTCTCTCTCTCTCTCTCTCTCTCTCTCTCTCTCTCTCTCTCTCTCTCTCTCTCTCTGCTATTTGTCTCTTTCATCGGAAACTTCATTGATGTGAATGGTGCTCGGTCAATCACTTTGATTCCCAACTAATTTCATCGCCCGTGTGCATGTCCTCTCTATGTTGTCGTTATTTGTACTTAGGTGGCAAAAACTACTAAATTGACAATCCTTACCAAAAAAAAAAAAAAACCGACTAAATTGACATTCTTTTGAAACATCTTCTGTCTTTTCCCACTAGTAACTCTTACCTTGAAGCTTCTTTCTAGTTCACAGGAACCACAAAGTCATCGAATTCTCAACATAATTCTCTGCACGAGACTGACTACAAACATTGAATTACGAATTGACAATATGGGACGAAATTCTCCAGCTGGCTAATCCATGTTTACATGGATGGATTGAAGAATTTTATAAAGACTGGTGCAGTCGTAGAATTGAATGAAAGTCAAATACTCTAAACAAAAAATGCCAAATAAACACTTGGTAAAAGTCCTTCCCAAACATGAGTGATTTTGCTTTCAACATCTATAGTCTTTGAAAGCCAACTTTGAGCTGACTTATCATGTTACAGAAGATTGGATATGAAAAAGATAGAACTCGAGAATTCCAAATAAACCTTAATCCATTAGTATATATTGCAAATTATCAAGAAAGTGTGATACAATAAGCTCATTGTATGAATGTCAAGTGGTCAAAATCAATCACAAGCCAAGAAATGCATGGGCATGAAAACTTGTACTTTGTACGTGGGAATTATATCAAGTCTTTATATTTCTATATGTGATTTATCACAAATAACATGGAAGCATGAACAAATTAAATGATCTGAGCAAGATATAAATTGCAGAAATAAAATTTAAACACAAAGGATTGTGTGGTTTAGAGGTGTGCATCCTCCTAAGGGAGAGATCGATGAGATGGTTCCACTATAATTTGTAGAGATGAGACTTAAATCACTTAGTCGCACCTACTAATAACTATTTCACAATCTTAAATTAAATATAAACCCACAAGAATTAATCACAAAGAAAGGAGTTTTCTTGTGTTCTCGCTCTCTTAATTTTTTCCTTATAGTTTTAACACACATTAAGTGTACTCAATATAGCACTGGAGACCGAACTTCACAACATATATATATATTTGTGTGTGTGTACGCACCAAAGAAAACAAATATGAGCCCTTATCCAACGCCAACATGGACTTCATCTTCAATAAAGAAAGAAGTCTTGTGAGAAATTAATTTTCCTTTTTCCATTACCCAATTTCTCATTGGCAAGAGTCCAGTTGTGGACTTTACTAATGTGGCCCATGTTCCTTGCGATTCAATTTTGGGTTAGTTTTAAAAGCAATCAAAATTAACTTTGACACATAATCAACAAACCTCTACCATGATAGAGAAGTCCAACTTCATCCTCATCGATCATTGATCAGTCATTTTCTCTCCCAAGCCCATCTAGGCTTGTCATCCACTTCAAACACTGACCAAGTCCGAATAGTATTGGAACTTGATCAATGTGATAGGATCGTTGGCATGTCTGCCAAATTAACTACCGTGTTGCACTTTTTCAATGAATGCGAATCTTTCTGACACAATCTCAGGTATAAGATTATACTTGCCATCAATGTATGTTGTTTGCTAATGATACAATTAAGTTTTCACAAAATGTGTTGCACTCTGATTGTTGCAGTAAATCACAATCTCCTACTACAATAATCCTCAACCGTTGAACAAACCTGTGATCCAAATAGATTCCTCGATTGCCTTAGTTGATGCTACACACTCTACTTTAGTTGTCGGCAAAGCAATTACCGGCTATAGCTATTATCGTAGGCAAATGATATAGAATACTTTCATAGATATGAGCAGCCAATAACACAAGTAGTAAAATGTTAACCTCTCAAGAAAATAAATATTAAGGTGTAACTTTATCTCATAATGTTAGAGGATTGTAATTTATCGATTAAATAGTAATTCATGCATATACCTTTTTCTTTTTTTTTTAATATATAACATAAAGAAGTATTGCTTCCTCTTCTGACCGTGTACTCTCTCGAAATTGGGTGTGGACTAAAGGTTTTCTTTCTTATATTTTTGTTTGTGGTAGGGCAAACAGGTTGAGTTCGCTTTCAAACTTGCCGGACGCAAGGCAGAGATAGTTGCCTTTAATATATGAATTGATGGTCGGACTAGGGATTGATTAAGTCTCTTTGCTGAACTCATGGCTGACGTCCGAAAATTTGGATTTCTTGCCCAACGTCATCAAGAAAAACAAGCACGTTTCATAATTGAATTTCAATTGATTATACGAGAAGTCGTTTGACTCGTCTTTGAAAATGATTTGCCCCCTCGTTCAACGCCTCCAAAACATCTTCACACTCCGGTTCTTCATCCTTATCTGTGATGTATGCATAGGTTCAAGACGCGTTGCTTGCATGCTCATGCTTCCGAATTTGCATATCTAAGTAATTGATTTAGAATAACTTATCTAAGTCACCAATTGTAAAATCTAAAAATAAGATACATCTTCGCGGTTTTTTTTTTTGATGATTCAGGAAATCCTGAAAGCCGACAATTGGCAAGAAGAACCTGGGGCTGATGCAAGCTGGCCACCGCACTCATGCCAGCGGTTAAGTCACCAAGTAACGCCATTGGGATTCGAACTTGGCACCTTTCGTGGGAGGCACAAAGCTCAAGCCAACAACGCCACCGCAGTGGGTGGTTTTAATGATGGAATTTTCTATATAGAATAAGTTAACAAATAACCCTGTAATTATCTTTGCATCCTAAAGGGAATCCACTATAACTAATTGCTTTCATATTTACCATCTGTTCAATCTATCTCTAAGTTAGGAGCTTATTCAAGATAGCGAGCCAGCATATGAAGCTATGCTTGGGTGTGTTAGGTGTAATCCATATTAGCTTGTGCCGAGGAGCCTTTCTTGCATGAGTTCTAATGCTACTCCATGCACTATTGACAGAAAAATTCTTTGAAGAAGTCGCCCTCCAATGCACCTGAGCAGACTAACTGGCATTGGGAGACACCACAAGTATCCAGCTTCCACAAGCAGCAACCGCATTAACTTTATCATTACAGTTTTACTCCCTTGATGCATCTGATTTAAACCCATTCACCCTCCCCCTTGGCAAAAACACATCTATCCACTTCTCCTTTGCACACTTAGTTCTCAGATTAGCATTTTTTTTTTTAAATTTCTCAAAATAGACAAACTTTTCTTTTTGTTGTAATCTCCCACCTTTTTATATCTTAAAAGATATTCTTCTTTTATTTTTCTTTTACATTCTATTCTTCAGTATTTTTTAGTTTTCGTCATAAAAGAGCACTTACATAAAAGAAATTACAAAAGGGAATTTTTTTTCAAAACTCCCTTAACCATCAAAACATGAACAGTTTCGAGAGTATTAGTACTTGAGGTACTCTCCCTCTCCACGAGTCAAACTCTAGTCGACCTTCTAAATTTAATCTACTAGAAACCCAAAAAAGAAGAAAAAATTAAAGCTCCAGATTCTGAGTAACTGGGGAAGTATGAAAGGGGTAAACATGTAAGAAACGACACCCCTTCGTTAACTGTAGTGGTCTCCTTGTGAACTGTTCTTTCAGAGTTTCAGAGTTTCCAAGAATTAGTACGTGGGACCGCGGATCGCGGTGTTTGTTACTGCTCCGAATCTTGAGTATCCGTGGGAATTTTGAACACACGTTTTCAAAAGGAAAAGACGAAGATATAATCATGCGTTGTGTTCTGTGTGCCTTGGCATATTGACCACATCTATTGGGAAGTTGTGTGGGAATACCGTGGACTTTTCGGTTCCCTCCAAAGGGGAAGCATGCTTGTTTATATTGGCAATAGTCTAAACGTGTTGAAGGCCAGTAAGAGTCAATATTGCACAATTTGGACCTTCCATTATCAGATGAACTTTCTTTCTTTTGTTTTGTTTCGGTGTTTTTGACCTCTTTAGCTCTCATTAAACATAAATGAGTGGATGCATCTAGGTTTTTGCTTGTCTTGACTGACGTGCTCTCTATCAAGTAGATAAGTAAATCAGCCTTTGCGAGCTCTCTTATCCCGGTTCATTTCTTAGGGAACCAATGAAGCTGAGAAAAATATTTAGAACAACTTCGCTTCTCGTTAACAAGCTTGCAAAATGCAGTGAAAAGTTCATGGTTTCCAACGTATTAACAGAATGGGCTTTTCTAGTAAAATGCTGCAAGTTCATTTATTTAGAGAACTTCGTTTTTGTGCTTAACGTTTGTATTGCATACATGTATTTACTAGATGGGAGCGGTGGTAAGTCAAACATCAAAAGAATAGAACAAACCTTAATTGTTATTGTGATAAATTGGCCTAGAAAGTATTTGCCCTTCATGTTGGTTAATCACCATAAGCCACAAATCGATAAGCACTATATAGTCTTTAAACTGAAAAAACACTAGGCATAATCTTCTTTGACAAGCAAAAACTCACAAAGCTAAATTCTATAAAAGTAACCCTAGAATGGTAACACGATCGCAAAGATAAATGCTTTTCTGGTGCAGTCCATTAAATTTGATGCCGGTTAATCGCCAAATCACTAAAATCATCTGTCTCCTCAACAACGGATAAAAGTGCCATAAAACATTCTCTGTAATATCTATATGATTGCCATGGTCCAATTACCATCCAAGACTCAACGTCAACTAGTCTTTCCTCAGAACCCAGCACACTTTAAGAGACTAGGGCTAAAATTCAGAGACTCCGAACGCATTGAATTCAAGGCAATGAAATTTTGTTGCATTCAATGTAGGAGATATTCCAACATAAAGAAACCAGAAGTGTCGCATTTACCCGGTTATTTCTATCCTGACTTGTTCCACCCTAGGAAAAGCTAAAGCTATTCTACAATGTTTCACAGCTGTCTTGTGTAAGTATTACTTTGCACCATTGCGCTTTTGACTTCGCTGCTAACTTTCCATTTACTTCATTTGTTTATGACCATTATTGGTCTCCACGAACCGAGAAAGTTGGGTCACAATAATATAGAGAAAAGGCAAACCCATTGTCTAATTTCAAACACGGTGAGGAATTGGTGGTTGCCTTTCTCCCCATGTTTCAAGAGCATCGAGAAAACTATGGTTATCTTCACCCACTGCTAGAATTTCATTTTCTTCTCTTGATTTCACACTGTTCTTATCCATTCCTCCGAATACTGTCTTTATGCATTCTACGCATGAATGAAAGACTTCTCCCTTCTCCAAGTCACATATTTTCATTGCTTCCACATTGTTAAGCCTTTGACATGGAACTCCATCGCCAAAAAGACTACTAATCGCAACTTGATCATCCATTGACTCTCATCACACGATTGATCTGCTTGTAATAACAGAAAAGTTGTGTGAACTTTGGTCTGATGCAAACCACCATTGCACACACGTCTCCAATACCGCCAAAAACACACTTAAAAAGCTTCAATTGAATTACCTCAAATTAATTACTTGTCAATTTGGAATTCATTATTGCTTACAATCAAAAGTGATTCGCAATCAACAGAAATTAAACTGAATCACCTCACATCAAAAACATGTCAAACTAGAATTAATAACTGGTTTTTTTGATTGTGCAGTTGTATGAGTTTGGATAATTCTGCATAGAACTTTTTCTTTTCCTTCTTCATAACAATGCGACCATGGACAATGAAATACAACACTACCAATTAGCTTCTTTTGTTTTTTCTATTTTTGATAACCCAACCCAGAAGGATGACCATAACTAATTAGGTATACAGAGGGGAACTAGTATAGTGTTAGGATTAGGAGCACAATAACGAGGAAATAGACAGTTAAAGAGAGAAAGAGAAATCAAGACATAAGGTTTTATCACTCAAATCCATTAGTTATCGAGTTGAAAGCATGGAAACAACCTTGTCACTAAGTCAATTTCTAATAACCTAGTTTGACGAGGGCTGGGAGTGATGACTAAGTGAGAGGCTTCGAATAACAAGTGGTTTTGAGGAAGCTTCTAGGATGGTAAGTGGAGGTAGGGAGGACCAAATGCCACGTCGAATATAAGTAACTCTAAAAATGAACTTTTGACCATGTTTAGGGTTGGAACTTCAATTTTAAGCATGCTCAAGTGAAAGTGCTACTTGGGATGGTGACCTCGTGGGAAAGTGTGTACTTGTATGCCAAAGGACAAAGCTATAAGATTTGGTATGGGATGAACCAAAGTAAACAATATCTCGAGTAACATAGTTCACAATGCACACATTCAAGGGAAATAGCTTCTTTAGCTATGATTCTTCATTTATATTTTATTTGCGCATAATTTCCTAAAGAACCCTATTGATTAAATGGTGGAGGGGGACACTCTCATCGAACTAGAAATCAAAGATGACACAGGCCCAAGAGTCATTTGTTAAAAAAGCTCTCATGACATACACCTTAATACGGAATTAATATAATTATAGTTTGGCTGGGCGAAGTGGGATTTGTTTGTTCATTCAATGTTGCTTTGTAGTTTCACAGATTGATCACTTTTTAATAGCAATATCTTGTCACAACTAGACAATAATAAACTCGTTGCGCTATTGATACTCTTGTCATCGTTAATATTTTCCTTTAGCATATTCTTCAATAATAGAGACACGAGTTAATCGCAAGTAAATTACGATTTCTATTGTACTATGTCACTTACAAAATAACCATTCACTAATAAAAAAAAATTAGTGTTAGTAATAAAAAAAGAACTACTGATTTAACCCACCTCACTGTGGATGCGATGGTTCAGGCATTCCCCCCTCTTCCGGTTGGGGGGAGTTCGAGTCACTGCGTCGCATTTGCACGACTTAAGTGCGGCACCGTGGGAGGTGGGTCCCTGCACTAGCATTGCCCCAGGTTTACGTCACCGGCTGTCAGCTGTACGGCAGTTCCCGAGTCATAAAAAAAAAAAAAAAAGAACTGATAATTTAGGTTTAGAGAGACTTTTACTAAAACTATTGTTATTTTCATATTTTACAGCATTTATAACTTGGCTCCATTTAATGGACATATCTAAGTTTTATTTAAGTTTGAAAGTAACTTCAGAAAAAAAAAATTGAATTGGAAAAAATGTTCATGCTAAAAATATAGACAACGACAATCTATCATAAATAAGAGCTGTCTACCGTATTTGTTGGGACTAGAGTATTTTTTACCATGGGAAGAGACTTTTTATATTTGAATATCCTAATAGCGTGGGGGTCAGTTGATGCTAAGGATGCACAAAGACCCACCACCAAACGTTTTAGACTTTTATGCTGCTTCCAGGAAGAGCAGACCCCATTTCCTCCTTGGACCTGTCTGATTTGATTTTCCGTGAAAAAGCCCTTGAATACATGTGCGCCGTCCAGGACAAGTATAAATGCAGAAGTCATCCGCAGGAGGGCAACACCATTCAAAGCCAAGAGAGCTGAAAAAGCATAAGCTCCCTGACCCATAATCCCTAGTATCGATGGCCAGGTTTCCCAGGGTTGACAAGAGCAACAGCAAGAAGACAGTGAAGAAGGGCGCTTGGAGTGCGGAAGAAGACCAGAAACTGGTGGCTTATATCAAGAGATATGGCATTTGGAACTGGACTCACATGGCCGAACCTGCCGGTGTGTGTTTGTGTTACATTGTTATCTCTCTTTTGTTTCCTTTCTGTTATCATTTCAAGAAACGGTGTTTTTATGTGGATTTGAGTCTTCTTGATTAAGGCCAATCATCCCACGGAAAGGGATTGAGCACTGTCTACAAAGATCAAAACGTGTCTTGGTGGATCAAGATTTTCGCATTGAAAATTTCACCACATAGATCACTAACCCTAGTATTGGATGTGCATTTGCTCAGGTTTAGCGAGAACAGGAAAGAGTTGCCGACTTCGATGGATGAACTATCTGAGGCCCAACATCAAGCATGGAAACATCACCCCAGAAGAGGAAGAAATCATTATTAACTTGCACCGAGTTCTTGGTAACCGGTGAGCAAATGTACTCGTATAGCATGATTCCTGATCGATATTGATAACGCGCATGATGGGGGAATAAAATTAAAACGGTAATACAGAGAAAGACAATAACTTGAGTCGTAAGTGGGGTAATCCCCACAATCAAGAACCTAAAACCGTACGTTAACTACTGAGTCTTTGATTCTACTAACAAGCACGAATACATTGTCATTGCTCTCTGTAAATAATTGGATATCTAATTCGCAATTTCCTTGTTGTAGTTGGGCCAGCATAGCGAGCAGACTTTCGGGAAGGACGGACAATGAGATAAAGAACTATTGGAATACTCGTTTGAAGAAACGTTTTCTCATGGAAAATTTGCAAATGCCAACCGCATGGGATGTGAAAGTCAACTCCAGTCACAATGATCCTTTATCTTGCCAAGATTCATCAATTGCGCTTATTGATGCTACAGAAGCACAAAACCTTGGATCTGCTTGTGGAATTGATCGGGTTGATGAAACCCTAGTCAATGGCTTTATCTCACTGGACAACAAAATTGACAAAGTAGAAGAAAACATTTGGGAGCAACTGGTTGTACTGAAGGATCTTTGCATATTAGAAGATTTTGAAGGTACATGCTCAAACTCAGGAACTGCATCTCCTGCTTCTGAGTGTATGTACTCTGAGCCAATGTATTTTGGAGAATCCTACGAGGACTTTGTCATAGATTTATGGGGAAATTGATGATGATAATTTGCTCAATTTTTTTGTCACAGCATATGATCCTCGTGGTTTTCCTTTGTAAGGTCAGTTATCGGATTTGTAAGGCTAGCTTGTTCCTGCTATGGAGTTAAGTTCATCTAAAAATGTTGGTTTGTGAAATATAGCACGTATACCAGTGACGGAGAAATGTAATAAATGTTCTTGCAATATTGAGGATCATTTCTATGGTGATAAATCCCTTGTTTTGTGTTAAGATATCAACTCATCTCCTTGCAGCTGATTGTATTAGGGTTAAATTTATAAATTGACATCATTAACATCATGTGGTATTTCATGCTCCATTAAGAAAATCGGCAGTGCATGTAATCTAATGCCAATGGATGGGTTCGTAGATATATTGCTATTGGTTTTGTCTCAGTATATTTTTTCAAGGTACGATAGTTAGAGCTCTAATACCACTTGGTTGGGCGCTTAAGCTCTAATATTGCTTATTCCTTTATGGTGATGGCATATAATCAACTATATTATCATCAAACTAGATTTGCACTCAAATGCAGTCTAAGCAAAATATTTTCCAGATTAGGAAGAAGAGATTGAATGGATTTTGCGACATCATCAAGAAAAATATCTCCTGGTGTGTTTTTGTGCCCCAACTTACGTTATACCAGGAATAATAAGTTGCATTATGTTGGGTTCTTTTTAACGTTGCCAAGAATAATCGGATAATAAAGATTCAGAGTTACTGCGTGTAAAGCTGTGCAAAACAATTTTTTGGGCCATCACAAGCGTTTTTGTTATAATTGAGGAGAGCTAACCTGATGGTTTATGTATGATAGACTTGTAATACAATCTTAACAGCAGGCAAATCAAATATCTTGCCTTGCAGACTGCTTCTTGTTAGCTCAAGATCTCACTCCACTATACTGTATACTCTGTCTCTCTGTCTCTCTGTCTCTGTCTCTGTGACAGAGGCAGATGAAGGGGTGCGAAAGGTGAAAACATCCTTGGTCTGAGTCAGATGGCAGTGGTGGTGAGTTTGGGGAAGATGGTGATGATGGCAACTCCAGTACTGATGGCGACGGCAATGAGTGTCTGATCAATTAAAGTGTGGTGTTTTTGTTTTGTTTTGACGTGAACGGTTGTAAAAGAAATACATATAGATGTCACTATCTAATAATGATCAAACGTGTAATCAAAGATTAGCACCACAACGGAACACTTGATCTTAATTACAAGAGAGTCGCATTCATGAATGCTGTCATCCCTTCATCCATGTCCGGTGCATTCAACTATAATCAATTTACCCATAAATCTATAATGAAATCATCATAGGATTCAACAGAAAATACAAGCTCTGGCTGAATCAAAAAAATGGATAGGAACCCCAGACTCAATGAACATACCCTCAAATCTCTCTACAATGTCTAGATCTTTCAGAGGAAGAAACTGCTTGGATACACGTTCTTGCCCTTCACTTTGGTCAAATTTTTTTGTCATCATCAACTGCAAAGGAAGCCTAAGAGTTATCTGCATCATGTGTTTGATAAGAATGTCGATGGTTTGTTGCCGTTTCGGCATCAATACTTCAAATAATGGCTAGATCATGGTGGGGTGAATAGTCCTTAAGGGAATCAACTTTGATCTCAGGTGTCATCATGATGGACTGTTGAGGAAGTGTTTTTTCAACCGGGTGTTCCAATAGTTCTTGATTTCATTGCCCGTTCTTCCATGAGGTCTAGCTGCTATCGTCGCCCATCTGTAACAGGAAAAATGAAAGGCACCTGAAAAATGCCTGCCCTTGAGATCAATTATCTGATGGCTCGAACCCATCAAACATAATGAACACATATCTTATTCTCTAGTTTGGCTGAGTTACTAGACAAGATCTAGTGATTGCATGAACTGACTTCCTTTTATCCTCTAGTTTGGCCTCACCAGCTTCACTAACCTTTAGCGAGGGCTAGACGAGGCCGCCCTCCCTTGATTCGGCGAAGGGACCTCACACGGGTGAGGTCCCTCTTCAGCCTCTAATGAGGGTTGAACGAGAGTCCCCTCACCAGATCTAGTGGGGGGCCTCGTTGGCCTCTGGCGATGGCAAGGGGCAGCCTTACCTAAAGCTTGCCGGCCATCGCCAAAGGCCGGTGAGGGCTGGCATTGCTTGTGGCCATTGAGGGCGTCCCGGCCCTCGCCCTTGTTGGCAGCTGATGACCTCCGCCGACCATCAACGAGGCTGGTGATTGGCGAAGGGAGTTGTTGATTAATAAAATATTTACAAAATTTTGGGAAAGGAAATGATGTCCTCTCGCCGGGGGGAGGGGCGGCGAACGATCGAAATCTAATATGATATTTTTAATTATTTTTTATTAATCACTCTGACTCTCCACACGCACGAACCGACAAAGATTAAATTCAACCTGGAAATGGGATGGTGGAGATGCCTTATACCGTCGTTTTCGAAAGTTCAACCGAATATATCTAAACTAAAAAGGGCGGCTGCTTAAACCAAGAAGTAATGTTGTTAATTTAGATAAAGCCATGGTGGTTCACATGTAGTTTAATCCTTACTAAAAAGAATAATTAATACACAAAGATATATACGGCATCTGGGCGAGTATAATCTATCTAGCTAAGTTGTATTAAGCATTTTGGCCTCATTAATCAGGAACGTTGGATGGGAAAAGGGGACTATATGATGTGCGCGAAAGCTGGTCCCGACGCCACCCAATCATTATGCCAAAAAGGAAAAATAAATGCTAATTGCAAGCAATTAAACAGGTGCTTGCACGAGGTAAAGGTTTCAAAATGTTAAGCCATGAAAAGAGAGGGGATGGATGGGTTCACGCACCTCACTCATTCATACATACAGATAAGAATAATATGGTAGATATAAAGGTGAAGTTCTTTAGATTTCAATATTAAAACAATGAACATGAGCCTATTTATAAATTTGATTAGATGATTAGCAAATATAACATATTAATTAAGGATATACACAATTAAATAGAGATATATACGTGATTTTAAGAGATACGAAGAATCGAGAGAAACATTTAATTATTTCTAACAAAATAGTCAAACAATAAGTTGAGGATGGAACTAAATGTTCTTGGTATATCGACACTCGAAATGGGTGTGCATATGTGTTGCATGTAAATGAAAGATGAATTCAAATGTAAAAAATTAACCTGAAACATATTGTGGCAAGGTAGGAGAAAACGAGAAACGATGAATATCGAGTCTCTAAAGATTTTTTCGAACTTCTAATATCCGGGATCTATGAACTCCCTCCTAGGTCATGACCCAATTAAGTCGTAAGCTTCGACAGGACAAGTGAACCACATGGAATTGGTAGCACTCTGCGGACGGAGGAAATTGAACTTGCGATATGGAGTCACACGCCCAAGCCCATCTCTATATCAATCGTACATCTTAAAGCTGGTATCTTCGAAGTTAAGTCTATGTATTTGATGGAAGAAGGAATTTATCACTCCCCAAATGTAATAATTTTTCATTTGTCGTAACATTTTCAAATTTACTATCGCATTTAATTGATTTAAATGAACTTGGACCGAACATGGTTTAAGCAGTTCGGACATCACACTCCTTCATCCAATTATCATCCGATTCCCAAGTAATTTGAAAACTAGATTATGTCGAAGATTTTCGTAAATAATGGAGTTGGACTTAAACGGCCAACCAAGGTAATGTGGAGAATTTGTTGTTGAGACGAGCCGTCTTACTGTAAGAAATTAGAAGCAAGTTATATTATCTTGGGGCAAATTCTAGCAAATAAGCAACCATTAATTCCATAAAATATAGATGTGAAAAATACCGAATTGCTATACAAAGCTTTTGTTAGACACGTGAAAGGACATATCAAGTGTTGCGATCACGTAAGACCATTGTTGACATTTTTAAAATTTTAAATGGTAAATGATTTCGTGGTTTAACTTAAGTTATTTTAATACTCCTCATCAAACCTTAGGCTTTTTCCTGAGATTTAAGCATGAATATACATAATATGGAAAGAAGGGCCTTAAAATAATTGAATTTAGAATTTCCTGATTTGATATTATGTAAAATTTGGTGTGGCTACAACCATTTATTTTAAAAGCTTAAGCTACTAAATAAAGATGTAGCTCGATATTTTATGATTACAACATATGACATCTCTAATCTCAACTTGAATAACGCACCCTTTTTATCATGATTGGATGGAGATCTAGTTAGATACTTGAAAGTTGGCTTGAGATACCATCTTCAATGTACAAGAATTATAAAAGAAAAAACTTATGCGGGATTATGTGTTTCAATTTAAGTTGAGTAAATCAATTTTAAGTATGAAATTTTAGATATCTAATTATCCAAAGAGACGGAATAACCTGAACAATTATGTGAAATCATAACTGTAAACGCTTCAACTATTACCATCTACATTATAATATTTTAAATAGTTAAAGATAGAAATAAATAGAAAAGAATATTTAAATAGTTTATTCAAATGTCTTATATTCGAGACGTAGTTCTCGTTATGGGTGATTTAGTCATATCGTTTCTTAGCTGTGGATCCTACGTATTCAAATGGTGACAATAACATCGCTCCAACAGCTATACTACAGCTGTTCATCATAAGCTAAGGTGCTCTGCTTTTTTGGTGGGAAAGAAATAGATAATGTGCGCACATCTCCCCATAAATCTTGTCAACTTGCTATAGGGGGACAAATAGATTACGTTTCCATATTAGCACGTGCATACTTCATCATCGCTTACACGCGTTAGGATCAATTTGGGGCACTCAAAACTTTCACAATATATAAATATTGACACAAATCTCCACAGGCTTTAATTAAATATTAATTCCTTAATGTGACGAGATGTAGTTTCATTGGATTTACCTCATAGCATAATAATAATCTTTTCTTTCAATGAGCATTCTATTCCATCAACATCTAATCGGACTAACTTGTTCATTATAAGCAGAATGGTTCCAAAACTAAACCAGCATCATAGACAGCCCAAATGTTCATGTGTTGACAATATCTAAGACTCTTCATAGTAAAGCGAAAAGAAAGACAAAGTAAAATTATAACAATGCTATGTCAAGACAAAGTCATAATGTGATAAAAGTGTGCTTGACAAACCATTCCGTAAGATTTTCATGGTCTAGTTCGTCTGCTGGCATGGAAGGAAGAGGCACCATAACTGTCATTAGTCGATTGCTCACTAGTCTCTAATATCACCAAAATTTTGTTCATCTTAGACGATTGAGTATATTATGCAGAGGCCAAAGAGAGTAAGGCTTAGTGTGACCTTAGATGACCAAAGAGTGTAGTAACAACAGAGAATGGTCAAAAACCTAAATGCATTTCATACTATGAAAAGTGAGGTGCAAACATTCAACCACTAAGACCTCGGTTTGGATAGCAAACCGTGCAAATCTATCGCGTAGGAAAATGAAACAATGATAAATCCTTTTCACAGAATGCCTAATTCAGGAAAATGGCGAACAACCGAGTGAAATCTTTGGGGGCATTATTTCTTAAAGGTTTTTTAAATTAGGAATTAAAATGAACTCTTTTAAGACTAACTCGTATTGTTTCTGTATTTCTTTATCCATTATTTATTTATTTATTTATTTATTCTAGGCAAAATAGTAACTGGAAACCTATCAGTTTGGCCAGTAGCATAGATTCACTTATAAATATCTCTGTGGAATATTTACAAGCTTAGCGCTTGTGGCTATTATCTTAACTTATTCTCTGTATTTGATTTTTGTTAGCTATACCTCAAATCACCTGATTTTTTTGGGGATTGTTGTCCAAAAAAAAAAAACACTTGTGGACGATTAACGTTATTGGAGATTATAGAAACATTTTTTTTTAAAGAAATATGTAAATTTGAAGATATTTTCTCATTGGAGAATGATGATCTATATATATATATATTTTAAGAGAGAGACAGGCAAAATGGGTTCTCAATATATAATAAGGTGATAAATTTAGTCGTGACTATTGGTGAAAGAGACTATACGCCAATTAATTTTGCAAAACCCTGCCATTGATGTTGACCAGAGAATTATTTAATCAAACGTGCCTGAAATAGAGCTGACCTAAACCTGAAAATTCTCCCAGGGTGCAAAGGCTTACTATAACCACGTTGATCACCGTAAAAGCTCCCAAGATTGACGAGGTTATCTGTGAAAAATTAAATGGGAAAATTATCTAAAAAGTCTTATACCTATTGCACTTTTGTTAATTCAGTCCTAAACCTTTTTAATTCTTACCAATTGAGTCCATCCAACCAATTTTGGTTGGAAATTGCTGACAAAGATAGCCAAGATCGACGTTGCAATTTTTTATAATATTTTGAAAAATTTATGGTTTTTTCTCCTTTTTTTTCGTTCTTTTTTTTTTTTATAGCTTTTTTTCCCTAGTTTTTTAGCAAGGGCCGGCCAGGGTTGCCGACCGAACCTCACCAGCCACAGGGAAGGGCTGGCAACCCTCATTGGCCATAGTCGAGGGCCAGCCGACCCTCGTCAGCCATAAGCGAGGGCTAGCTGACCCTTGTCAGCCCTAGGTGAGGACATCAGGCCCCTCGCCCCTTGCCAACTCTAGGGGAGGGCTTGCCTGCCCTCTCCGGCCCTAAGCAAGGGCTTCGAGTGAGGTTGCTACCCTTGCCTAGGGCCGTCGAGCTCTTGCTTGGGGTTGACGAGGGTCAGTCGGCCCTCACCTGTGGCCGGTGATAGTTGGTTGGCCACCCTCACCAATCAAACCCCAAACCCAAAAAAAAAAAAAAAAAACATAAAAATTCAAAAAATTATGAAAATATCATTAAAATATTATTAAAAACATGTCACGTCGCACTAGCTGTCTACGTCGATAAATTCCGGCTAAAATTGGCCGGATGAACTCAATTAGCAAGAAGTAAAAATTTTTAGGATTAAATTAGTAAAATTGAAATGTTTATAACTGAATTGACAAAAGTGCAAAAAGTTTAGGACTTTTTGGATAATTTTCCCAAAATTAAATCCCGATTGTAAATAAAATATAAAGAATAGCAACTTGTATATTGGCTTTTGCATACTTAAATGCACCATAACATCAATGCACGCGCCAAAAGAGGGAAAGCCATTGTTTATGAATATGTGGATATCGGATAAAGAACATCAACTGTCTGAAGTGGTATGCCTCGACTAGTTGCATGGTTATTTAACTGGAAAATTATGGATATACTAACCTGCTTGAGAGCTGATTACTGGGATATGTCCGTAGCAACTAATTGTAAAATACCAGAAAAAATGAATATAACGAGGAATATGCATTTCTAGTTTTAGTAATTCCACTAAACGAAATACCTAACAACATCGGACGCTAAGCTCGTGCAAGGTAATAACCCATCATGTTGATAGTTCATGCGTAACCAAGACAGATGAGAGATAAACACATCCGTGCACAATTGATTCGGACTTATTGTTTTCTTTTTTACTTGTAAATTTGCAACGCTCGCATTTGATTTTTTTTTAGGGGTGAAACTTTCAAAAC
The DNA here is from genome assembly GCA_014182725.1 of Eucalyptus brandiana. Lineage (NCBI taxonomy): Eukaryota > Viridiplantae > Streptophyta > Magnoliopsida > Myrtales > Myrtaceae > Eucalyptus > Eucalyptus brandiana. Next base: position 18,025,113 of record CM024671.1, on the reverse strand, counting down.
CCTATTCCAACGTACAAATATTGATATTATAATTGTTTACAGTATTTTTTTTCCAAAATTAAAAGGATTTCTATTCTTTTTAATTGTTCGAGGAAAAGTAAAAAATAGAAATAACAAATGATATCTTGAACTTTCCTGAGTAGCATTTGTCCCTATGGTCGTGATAGTAGGTAAAACTGTCTTGCCTTATCGAGGGAGGGTGCACTGCTTGAGCTCTTGAAAATGGGCAAATTGACAGTGTTTCTTCTTCTTTGCTTTTTTTCAAGACAAAAGCAAAGATAACTCTCCAAAACAGAACGAACATTCAGCATCGACAAAGGCAAAGATAATCCTTCTACAGTCACTCGAGAAATTATTTTCCGGGGAGATGTACTCATTCAATGATAAAAATAGGTCTAAGTTATTTGAAATTACTACAAAATGAAAACTCAGGACACAGTTACAACCGGGGAATCATTCGTCAAGAGATCATCGCAAGTCCGATGGAAGTACATCAACCGAGCTCTCATAGATAGCACTAGGCGGGCCATTATACTTGTGTTCCGTTCTCGACATGATATTATATTGCATCTCGATGACCGAAATGAAACGGGAAATGGGACTGAAGACTAATCTCTGTGTGTTCACATTTTCATCTAGAGAGGCAGAGAAATCTAATACGATCAATTATTCTACTATTGTCGTATTTGTCCAACGTAAATTAATGCGCGTTCGTTGAATGTCCTTTGGTCCAAAATCAGCCGCCCACTAAATTTCTATTACCAATATCTTAATCTTTCTCCAGTCCATATCAAACTAACAAAAAGAACATACATATAAAGACATGAAAGGTGTAGTTCAACTAATCGTTTACCCCCGATGGAAATAGTACTAGACATTCCCCTTCTAAGATTTGCATGCTCAAAAAAGGAAAGTCAGTTAGATATGCCCTAAACACAAACCTTAGACATCCCCCACGTCGAAGCATAAGTAGTATGAAGACACAAAGCTGCGTCACATGACAACCTTACGTTTTTCTTCGAACGAATGTGAATAAGACCAGAATATGCAGGTTTATAAAATGTCTCTTCACACCTAGGGTTTGTTCATATCTGCCATTTGGTCCTAAGGGGGAGAGAATAACGAGAATAGCCAAACTTCAAGGCCCTACAAGTTTCACAAATTGCATTTTTGTAGAAACTCTTGATACCTTCGTCTCGTCAATTCACTGCCCACTGTAATGGTCCCTCGACGAATCACTCTCAGGCGATAACACACAATTGCAACCCACATTTCAATGTAATACATCTATCGCTGATATTCTATGGACTATTGGTAGCGTATGGTTTCATCATGTGAAGTAATTTATGTGTTATCGATTCTCTATCCAAGTGGAAAAGTTCCTTATCACAATAGAAAGAAGAGCAAACTTTTTCAAATTTCAAACTTGGCGTTAACTTTGGAGAAAATAAAGTAGATGTTTATTCAGATGTATAGGGACTTAATTAAACTATCGTTTCTTAAGAGCATATGGCTGACCAAGGCCAGTTCACATCACCGGCCAAAACCACTTTACGTAACTTTTCACATTGCAGACGTCTAACTTCGAATTAAATTAACGGGAGTAAAGATTCAGGATAAAAAAGATCTACTCTTCCTATATAATCACTAGGGTGGTAATGAAAAAAAGTCAAGCTACTAGAACTTGACTCAACAGCTCTTTCAACTCAGATCATTTAATCGAGTTTTGATTGGGTTAAAATAGCTTCAGTGTCAAATGAAGTTAAGTTTCACTTCATAGTAATTATGTCACGCCCCGAACCCCGAGACACGTGAAACAACCCACCGTGGTCATGTAAATGCGACGCTCCCAGGTAGTGTCGCCGACCCCAATTATCATTTTGATGCGCAAGCGGAACGTACTAAGACACCCCTTACAAAAGTATGCGGGATAGGACAGCAGGAACATCAATTCCAAAATCAAACAACATACTTTCATACATCATCATCATCATCATTATCATCATCCTTACAAGGTTTAGGTACATCAACAGGATCCAGAGACTATGCACCAAAAATGGGTCAGAGTTTATGTGCATCAAAAAGGGGTTAGCCTACACAACAAAAAGATCAGCCCACAACAAAAAGAAGAACGGTCCTATAACTACTAAATGGACTCGTTCGACGATCCCACATCCTCCACTGCTGACTGCGCTGGGCCTGGAGACGGTGGGTTATCCACCCTACCATCAGGAAGGTCAGCTACACCCTCTCCCAGGAGAGCATCCATCACGGCCATGGGAATGTCAAAACTGTCAAGTGGACCAATCCTAAAGCCATTGGCCCCAAAACGGAACCAAGCCCTATACCTATGGGGCACCCTAACATCTTCAGTCTCTTGGATCCACACGGTAGATCTAATCAGCTCATAGACCCAATGGCTCCCAGGGTCAGGGGCGATGCGCACCTGCTCGATAATCTGAACCGGGATACCATTCTTCTCTGGGGGTCCCGCCATCTAGGGTCCCGTAATAATTTCCCCAACCGGGATGAGACTTTGTCTCGGCAAGTTCACCCCTCCTAAACCCCTATTAGAAAGTAAATACCCCCAAAGCGCTTAGCCACAACATCAAGAAGACTTACCTCGTCTTAGGCCTCACCCGATTAGCACAATTTACATAATTTAATCACGTGCAATGATGATAACCAAACAACCATGGCACCATCACATCATCAGAACAATTCAACCACTTGGATCGTCTCAGCGATCAATCGACTTGGTCGATTACATGTCATTCTAGCAAATCAATCATTGCTCTCAACTACGGCCCTATAGGAAAGTTTAACAACCAGTGGTAATCACGGCCCCACTCGGCACGACCTTTAATTAGGTGGTACATCACGGCCTCACTGGGCACGACCTCTCATAGGTGGTCTATCCCGGCCTCACCGGGCACGACCTCTCATAGGTGGTTCATCACGGCCCTATTAGGCACGACCTCTACTAGGTGGTCAATCACGGCCTCATTAGGCACGACCTCTCTTAGGTGGTTCATCACGGCCCTATTAGGCACGACCTCTCATAGGTGGTTTATCACGGCCCTACTAGGCACGACCTCCAATCGGTGGTTAGTCACAGCCAATCTCTTATCAATTCCCACACTCAGGGTTTTCTAAAGAATCCTCATAATTCGCAATCACACTCAATTCACCACAACCAATCATCAATTTCAAATTCTACAAGCACAGCAGCGATCGGCACGAAATTCTGAGCAACTAGGGTCAAAATAAAATTTTCGAGTTTTTTTTTTTTTTTTAATTATTTTTTTATTATTTTTTATTTTTTAATTTCGGAATATGAAATATTATTAAATAATCCAACAATTTCAAGCATTTATTTAAATCATAAATAAACTCCTTTAAGTCACATCAAGGTTTAGTTTAAAATAAACATACTTAACCATTAAACTAAACACACTTAACCTTAATTAATCCCCTTAACATAATCCATAATTAATTAAACCAATCTATCCACTTAACCTCAATTATCTTAAACTAAACTTACTTAAGGCATCATTAACTCACTAATCGCGGATTAGTGAGGTAAACTCACCGGAATCGCTTTCCGATGGGTCTCCGGCGAAGAGCACGACGACGCCGACGACAAACCTACACGAGTCAAGACCAAATAAGCATTAAAAGGGGACCAAAACAAGCCCGGAAGATCCTAGATCTTGCTGGTTTTTCATTCCAGCACTAACCGAGCTTGAGGGGATGGCGGAACGGCGACGGGACGGCGGTTGGACGGCGGAGAAGGCTCGGCGGTGGCGACTAGGTCTCGGGACGGTGGCTCACGGCGTCGGATGGCGGTGGCGGGAGCTTCGGCGACAACAACAGCCAGCGGTTTGGAGCTGCGACGGTCGGGGCTTCGCGGCGGAGACGGAGGCAAGGCGGCTCGGCGCACGGGCGAGCGGCGACGGCGACGCCGGGCGAGACGGCGGCGACGACGTGCGGGCGACGGGGCGGACGGAGCTCGCTGGTTTCCGCCGGATCCTCTCTCCCTTCCTCTCTAAATTTCGAAATTCCCTTTCCCTAGGAGATGGAGGTTGAAGATGAAGTGGATGGGACACCCCCACTTTTGGTGAGCCAATTGCCTGGTGCCACTTGTCAAGCTCTCCTTAATTTTGGCCTCCACCATGACATCACCTGCTGATGTCACTCTCCACTAACTTCAAATCCTCACAACATCTTTCAATAGGTTCAATTCACTTTCCGCCGGGGTCCAAGCTCTTGTACACTTAATTACTTTAATTTCCATCAATTCTCTTGTAATTGAGTCCAAATAAAAATCCATGAAATAATCCGATGTTCCTAATAAGATTTGCAACACCCTTTGATTTTCAAATCTCATAATTCAATTTCAATTTCACGGTTAATTTCACTCTGGTGCGATTTTAGCGCGCCTAGTCCACCGAGTGGCTTTTGGGGAAATTTTCTTGCATCCAACCCGAGGGTGATCGGTCCCCAAGTCGACGCGATAGAATTCCTTAATCACCTCACTCAATAGACTAGTTCTCTCGTGAGTGGCCAACTCTGAGAGACGAACTATATGCACAGATGAATTGCCCGACTCAATTGACTGAAAATAAACTTGAGAAAAAATCGGGATGTCACAACTCTTCCCCTCTTATAAAAAAATTTCGTCCTCGAAATTTAAACCATTACATACTTTTCTCAAATAGGTGGGGGTACAAATCTCTCATCGACTCTTCGCCCTCCCCAAGTTGCTCCTTCAAATGCCATGGTGCTTTGCCATACCACTTTGACCATTGGGATGGTCCTGGTGCGCAGAACTTGCTCTTTGCGATCTACAATTTGAACCGGGCTTTCCACGTATGACACTTTGTCATCCACGTCTAATTCCTCGAAATTTAGAACGTGAGTCGAGTCAGGTTCATACTTCCTCAACATCGACACGTGAAAGACGTCGTGCACCTGTGACAACTTTGGCGGTAGTGCAAGACGATACGCCGAGTCCCTATTCTTTCCAAAATCTCAAAGGGACCTACGTACCTCGGACTCAATTTTCCCTTTTTGCCAAAACGGGAAGTACCTCTCATCGGTGACACCTTCAGAAAGACGTGCTCACCAACTTGGAACTCTAATGGCCTTCGACGCTTATCGGCATAACTTTTCTGGCGGCTCTGAGCGGTCTTTAATCGGTTTCTGATAACTGCAACTGCCTCTACTGACTGCTGGACCAACTCTGGACCGGTGATCTTTCTTTCTCCGACCTCATCCCAGCACACTGGCGTTCTGCATGCTCTGCCATACAATGCTTCAAAAGGAGCCATTTGAATACTCTGCTGATAACTGTTGTTATAGGCGAATTCAACCAGATGAAGCTGTTCCTCCCAACTTCCCTTGAAGTCCAAGACACAAGCTCGCAGCATGTCCTCAAGAGTCTGAATTGTCCTCTCAGATTGGCCATCAGTCTGCGGGTGATAGGCCGTACTATATTGCAGCTTTGTTCCTAAAGCGGATTGCAAGCTCTTCCAAAAAGCGGCGGTGAATCTTGGGTCCCTATCCGAAGTAATTGTAACTGGCACTCCATGTATACGAACCACTTGACGTACATATAGATCTCGCCGCCTATCCAAACTCAAGTCTCTTCGAACCGCAATGAAGTGAGCCGACTTTGTCGAGGCCTGTCGACCACTACCCAAATCGAATCGTTCCCTCTCTGGCTCCTCGGTAGTCCCGTCACGAAGTCCATCGTGATGTGCTCCCATTTCCACTCTGGGATCTCAAGAGGTCGCAAAAGTCCTCCCGGCTTGCAATGCTGAGCTTTCACCTGCTGACACGTCAAACACTTGGCGACATGCTTGGCGATATCCGCCTTCATGCCACACCACCAGTAGTGTTGACGCAGATTCTGATACATTTTGGTACTACCAGGATGAATGCTGTAACTGCTACGATGCGCTTCTGACAAAATTTCTTCTCTAAGCTCCACATCGTCAGGTACAACCAATCGTCCTTGGAACCTCAATGTTCCATTCTCAGAAATCTGAAAGTCAGCTTTCCTTTTCTTTGCATCCTCTTGCAGGATTGTCGCGACCCAATTTTTCGGGGTTTGGACTACCTAAAACTAGGTTAATGGATTACTAAGTCTTAAAGCTTAGCTCGGGCTCTCCCAAGCCCATACCAATTCGCGACTTAGGTTTGAATTCTTAACATGTAAATGATTTTCAATCAGGAGTCGCCACTAATCTATTCTTGGTGGGTCGATTAGAAACCCAAGTAAAGTAACAGGAGATTTACTTTACTCCTACGAACCAGAGATTTATGAGTTCGGGGACTTTGTTACACTAGATTATCCTAGTGCCCTTTCGGTACCTTTCTATTTCATTTTTTAAAAAAGTTTAGCAATTGAATTGATTTTAATTTAACTTCCTAACATGTGAGGTGATCATACATGTGCGCATACCACCAATTTAACACTCAAGAAAGCAATTAAATAATGCAAAACATACTTCGAAGCAACGAAAGCATCTGCATTATTAAATTAGAATTCACATCAACCATCCTAGATATGATTTCTAATTAACACGTAATTTTAATTTTTGTTTTTCGCTTTTCTTAATGAAAATCATGCGATGCATGTTAATAATCTAACATGACATGGCAGCATGACCTAAGCTATATGACATGAAGAAATGCAATAATTAAATGCAATCTAAATGACCTAATCTTAATGACATGCAATGTGATGCTTTTAATCTATGAAATGATATGGCATGGCAACATGTCCTAAACCATATGAATAGAAAATTTTATGATCTTTTAATGAACAAGCAATTGTTATATGCAATTTAAATTAACCAAAATGACTTAATTCTAATGACGTGCAATGCAATGCAATGACGTACAAAATTATTTCAACTAAAATGATATGCAACATTGCAATTTAATATGCGAGTTATATGTCACGCGACATTTGTTAAATGGCCTAATCTAATGACGGCAATTTCCATTAAAAATGAACCTAACAATAATCACTAAAATGACGTGCATTTCATGGACCTAATTTTACATGACATGCAAATGACATTTTTTATTTTAAAAATGCAATCTATCCTATAAATTGCAACTAATTTATCCTAAGACAAATTTTATGAAATTTGAAATGATCTAGCTAGATTAAGATTCTATCTAATTTAAATTAGGGATTAAGTCATATCGAATCATAATTTAAACTAAGACATTATCTAAATCTAAAATGCAATTTATTTAATATGCAATGACGTGCAGAGCATGCCCTTAATTTCTACATGACATATGCATGATATTTTTTATCTTTTATTTTTTCATTTAAAATTCAAAATTTAAAATTGTCACGTAATTAAACATGCAACTAAAATCCTAAATGAATGCATTTTTTGTTTTTTTTTATATTTTCTAAATTCGGAATAAAATCCCTATCCTAGATATGCCAAAAAAATATTCTAAAACAAACTGAATCCTAATTCAAATATTTTTTAGATTTTTTGGTGGCTTTTTAAAATAATGCGATTACCAACTAAAAATCAAATCTAAACTATCAAGATATGCAATCAAATAAAGGATCAAAGTAATCGAAAAAATAACCTGTTGTCTCACAGGTCAAATTAACGATTATCCTGACCCTAATTATCACAACAAAGAGGTCAAAATAACTAAAAATCTGATCCGAATTCTTACGGATCAAATTAATAATCACATTGATTCAGTATTTAAAAACTATCAACAAACCCCAAAAATTAAAGTAACTAAAAAAATAACCCGATATCTTACGGGTCAAATTAATAATTACAATAAGTTTAGGGATAACCTTGTGGATGATGCCTAGAATATCCATAAAGATTATCTCACAACATTCAAACTTAAACAATATTAGCAAAGCTTAAAAATAAAGTAAATAACATAAAATAAGAAAAATAAACAACCTAAAGAAAATGGACGGGCAGCCAATTGGGTTTGGGTCGCCGGCGTTCGAGGTTCCGGCGAGGTGAGTTGCTTTGGTGCGGCTAGGCGGCGATAACTCAACTCGGCTTGGGCAGGGGCGAAGCAAAGCGGACAGGCAATTGCTATGGCAAACGCAGCGGGTGGAGACTTCGGGAGCGTTGCGGACGGATTCCGGGTGCGGAAGTCGCGGATCGAGCACGACCAACGTTGGGCGGATCGGCGTCGGCGAAGCTCCGGGCGGCGGGGCACGGGGATTCGGTGGTAGCGTCGAATCGCGTGAGCGCGTCCGGGGGCCGGTGGGTCCTCGGCTCTTGGGCGATGGGCGTGCTCGGTGGGGCGGAGCGGTGGGTTGCGACGAGCTTCAACGGGCCGGAGGTTGCGGCCGAGGTAGGTCGCGGGGCTATGCGTCGCCGCGGGACCGGCTGGTGTGGCGAGGACGTTCGCGGTCGGAAGTGCGTCGGGGTTGCTCGCGAAGGAAGCGTGGCAAGGCTTGGCGTCGTGGTGGCGCGGATCGGGAGCGGTGGGGCTCCGGTGTCGTCGGATCTCGGCTGAAAACGAAATCGAAGTGATCGGCGCCCGGGTCACAAATCTGCTCGGGCCGGTGCGGGCTGCCGGAGGGCGGTGATGGCACGGCGTGGTGTCCGGCGAGAAGGTAGTCTGCTGTGATCGTTGATGCGGGGCTTCGGGGACAAGCGGTGGACTCGGGCGGAAGCTACAGAGGAGAGGCAAGGGATTTGGGGAAGATGATGAACAGTAGGGGTCACATCATCTTACTTTTTACTTTTCTCCTCTCTCTCTCTCACGTTCTCTCTCTCTGACTTTTTTTTTTTTCTGCAGAAGCAAAACCTCCCTTTCTTTTTCTGAATTTCTTTTTCAAAAGAAGCTCCCCCACACCTCCACGGATGGTTTCCTTTTGGCCTTTTCTTCGTGTGTTTTTTTTTTTCTCCCCCCGGCGAAGAGAAGGCCACCCCTATTTATAGAGTAAAAACCTAGTCTGTTCTACCTACGAAGATTTGCATAACAACCCAATCGCTGAAGATTACCCTTCGAAAAGACAAGATGTGCTCAACCAAAAAGAGGTTTCAAAATCTAAAATCATCTGTTAAAATCTTCTAAGCTGACTCACTCGACCATTGAAGATTTTATATACTGACTCAGCGATTAAAGATAATCCGAAAATTTTTTTTGAAGATTTTCCAGATAATTCACTCAAGATAAAGCTCCATTAATCAACTTTAAAATCTTTCGAGATTTCTATTTGCAACAAAATATTTTAGATTATTCCTTATCCTCCTTAATATTCCCAACGATTTTACCACCAAAAGACTAAAGATAAGATTGCAATATGATTTTTTAAACGTTGAAAATTACCGTAATATCGCATCAAATCTCAATTTTCTACAAGATAATTTTCAATCAATAAAAAAAAAATCATGGGCTTGGGCCAACCTGCTCGCTTCGTGGGCTTGATCCATCTAATTCGAATTCATCCGCCACCGGTCCAAAATATGCGAATAACAAAATAAATGCACCTATAACTAAATGCTATGCAATTAATATATATTTATATATATATATATATATATATATATATATATATATATATTTTAGGAATTAAATTAACCCCTAATTTCTTAATGCGACAAATTACTAAACGGGTAGCCAAAATTTAGGTGTCCACAAGGATTTTCTGAACATCTGAATCCGTCTGTTGAAGCGTTCTTATTCTGACCTGCACTTCCGGTTCAACTCTAAGGGTGGCCACAAGGTTCGAGAGATGGCCTACCTCAAACTTGAAATCTGAATCTCGCGCTCTCTCGATTAGGCCCCATTCCTTAAGTACCATTTGAGCAACTGAAGACTTCCTACTCAGTGCATCAGCGACCTTATTCGCCTTTCCTGGGTGGTACAAAATCTCGCAATCATAGTCCTTTAAGAGTTCCATCCATCGACGCTGTCTCATATTCAACTCCTTCTGAGAGAATAGATACTTGAGACTCTGATGGTCGGTGAAGATCTGGAATCTTTCTCCGCACAAGTAATGCCTCCAAATCTTCAGGGCAAAGATGATCGCTGCAAGTTCCAAGTCATGCGTCGGATAATTCAACTCGTGAGGTCTCAACTGACGAGACGCATATGCGACAACCCTACCATGCTGCATCAACACACAACCTAATCCCTTAAAGGATGCATCACTATAGATCTCAAACCCTCCTGGACCGGATGGAATAGTAAGCACAGGTGCGGTAGTTAGCTTATGCTTAAGCTCTTGGAAACTACTCTCGCACTTATCCGTCCACACAAACTTCTCTTCCTTCTTCAGAAGTCTCGTCATTGGCGATGCTAGCCTTGAAAACCCTTCTACAAACCGTCTGTAGTACCCTGCTAAACCCAGGAAGCTTCTGATTTCCGTCACTGTCGTCGGTCTCGGCCAATTGATCACTGCCTCAATCTTTGCGGGGTCCACTGAGATTCCTTCTCCAGAGATGACATGACCTAGGAAAGCCACACGAGTCAGCCAAAACTCGCACTTACTAAACTTGGCGTATAGCTCGTGATCTCTTAAGGTTTGAAGCACTATCCTTAAGTGCTTTTCATGATTCTCAGTACTCCTTGAATACACCAGGATGTCGTCGATGAAAACAATTACGAACTGATCTAAGTACTCTTTGAACACCCGATTCATCAGGTCCATGAAAGCAGCCGGGGCGTTTGTCAACCCAAATGGCATCACAGTAAACTCATAATGGCCGTATCGAGTGCGAAACGCCGACTTTGGGATATCTTCCTTCTTGATTCTTAGCTGATGATACCCCGTCCTCAAGTCGATCTTGGAAAATATCGACGCTCCTTGAAGCTGGTCAAACAAATCATCAATCCTTGGCAACGGGTACTTGTTCTTAATTGTCACCTGGTTGAGCTGTCGGTAATCGATGCACAAGCGTAATGAACCATCCTTCTTTTTCACAAACAATACCGGTGCTCCCCAAGGTGATGCGCTTGGACGAATAAATCCTTTATCCAGTAACTCTTGCATTTGCACCTTTAGTTCCTTAAGCTCTGACAAGGCCATTCGGTAAGGAGCTTTAGAGATTGGTTCTGTCCCAGGGGCTAATTCGATCACAAACTCTATCTCTCTCTCTGGCGGTAAACCCGGTAATTCCTTCGGAAATACATCTGGGAACTCTCGCACCACTGCAATATCTTCAATCTTTGATTCCACTACTGTCGTGTCTACGACAGTCGCTAAGTAACCTTGGCAACCCTTGCCTAGCAAGTGAGTTGCTTCGAGCGATGAAATTAAGGAAACCGAGGGTCCTCCTCGACTCCCAATAAATTCGAAGCTCTCACCCCTAATGGGTTAAACTGAATCGCCTTGCGATAACAGTCCATTTTGGCTCGTTGCTTGGTGAGCCAGTCCATGCCAATTATCACATCAAAATCATACATGGCTAGGACTATCAAGTCTATCCTTCCCTCTCGCTCACCAATCACTAACTTGCAATCGAGACAACCTACTGAAGCTAACACTTTATCTTTCAACGGAGTAGATACACTAACCACAGACTCCAACAATTCAGGAATTAATTCTATCAATTTAACAAATCTTTCAGCTATAAACGAATGCGAAGCTCCAGGATCAAATAAAGCATAAGCAGGATGGTCGTTCAGCAAGACCATACCTGTGACCACATTAGGCGCATCCTCCGCCTGTCCTCTGGTGAGCGCATAAGCCCTTCCTTGAGCTGGAGGTCGGTTCAATCCACCCGGTGGCATGATCTGCGGTGCGAATCCCCTGTTCTGGCCCAGCGGTGGCGGCGGCGGCAACTGAGGCTGTCTCATTTGTCTCCTAGGACAAACCCTAGCAATGTGACCCTGCTGGCCACACTCATAGCAAGCACCCGTCCTAGGAGGGCACGGGGCTGAGCCATGTCGCCTTCCACACAAACGACATGCTCCATTGAAATTCGATGACGACTTCCCCACTCCACCCTTCCTATTGGGTGGAACATGGTACCTTCCCCCGGGCATCGGCCTCTTCCCAAACCGATTATCACCTCTGTTTGAATTAAACCGCGACCCAGATGCAGCGGCTTTCTCATTCTGGTCTTTCTCAATCAGCTGGGCCCGCTTGTAAAGATCCTTGTACTCCTTCAGATCTAACGGCACCAAAAAGCTCCTCACCTCCGGTCTAAGCCCATCTCTAAACCTTCGAATTCGGTTTGCCGGTTTCTGGACTAACTCAGGGGCATACTGCGACAGTTCAGTAAACTTTGCCTCATATTGATCAACTGTCATTGTACCTTGACGAAGGCGTTGGAACTCCGCCATCTTCAACTCTTTAGCACAATCAGAGAAGTGTTTCTCATTGAAGGCCTCTAGGAACGCATTCCACTCTCGACCTACACCATCAGGGAACACTATCCCTTTATTAGTTTTCCACCATGTGGCTGCGGTTCCCCTCAATTGATAGGCCGCTAGCACGACCTTCTCTTCCTCAGTACACAACAGCAGCTCAAAGGCGTTCTCTAGTTCCTGAACCCATAGTGCTGCAGCTTCGGGATCTCCCTCTCCCGTGAACGTTGGTGGATTCAATCTCAGAAAGTGCTGCACCAACTTCTGTCTAGGCCTCCCAGCGGCCACATCCTCAAGGGGAATTTCCTCAAGTTCCTCTTCTGGCTCGGCAACCGGTGCGGTGGCAGTAGCAGCGGCGGCATTAGCGGCAGCAGCAGCAGCATTGGCGGCATTAGCAGCATTAGTGGCAGCGGCGATAGCGGCGGCTGAAGCGGCGGCCTGCTGGTCTAATCTGTCACCCATCATCTCAAGCATCCGCATGATCCCAGCAAACCTCGGATCCTCAGGGGCTACTGCATCCTCTGGAGGTGACACTGCGCCACTCGCACTGGCCTCAGCCTGCGCTCTTCCCAAGGCACCTCGGGCACCGACTCTCATCGATGGCCCACCCCGAAAAACGGGCCTCCGCTCTCTTCCTAGCGGCTCTTGGCACTCGGTCACTCATGCTACAGGCTCAATATAGATGCCTATTGGCGAATTCCAATACTATATTAGAATTTGAGTAACCGATCAATCAAGCTAACAAACAACTAACAATCACATGCATTAGAATATGAAAGGTTCTTCCTACTAACTATCCCATGACTCATCGTCCTTATCACTCCATGCACAACCACGCTCTGATACCACTTAAACGGGGTTGTCACGCCCCGAACCCCGAGACACGTGAAACAACCCACCGTGGTCATGTAAATGCGACGCTCCCAGGTAGTGTCGCCGACCCCAATTATCATTTTGATGCGCAAGCGGAACGTACTAAGACACCCCTTACAAAAGTATGCGGGATAGGACAAAGCGGGAACATCAATTCCAAAATCAAACAACATACTTTCATACATCATCATCATCATCATTATCATCATCCTTACAAGGTTTAGGTACATCAACAGGATCCAGAGACTATGCACCAAAAATGGGTCGAGTTTATGTGCATCAAAAAGGGGTTAGCCTACACAACAAAAAGATCACCCACAACAAAAAGAAGAACGGTCCTATAACTACTAAATGGATTCGTTCGACGATCCCACATCCTCCACCGCCGATCATTTGGGCTGGAGACGGTGGGTTATCCACCCTACCATCGGGAAGGTCGGCTACACCCTCTCCCAGGAGAGCATCCATCACGGCCATGGGAATGTCAAAATCGTCAAGTGGACCAATCCTAAAGCCATTGGCCCCAAAACGGAACCAAGCCCTATACCTATGGGGCACCCTAACATCTTCAGTCTCCTGGATCCACACGGTAGATCTAATCAGCTCATAGACCCAATGGCTCCCAGGGTCAGGGGCGATGCGCACCTGCTCGATAATCTGAACCGGGATACCATTCTTCTCTGGGGGTCCCGCCATCTAGGGTCCTGTAATAATTTCCCCAAACTGGGATGAGACTTTGTCTCAGCAAGTTCACCCCTCCTAAACCCCTATTAGAAAGTAAATACGCCCCAAAGCAGCTTAGCCACAACATCAAGAAGACTTACCTCGTCTTAGGCCTCACCTGCAGATTAGCACAATTTACATAATTTAATCACGTGCAATGATGATAACCAAACAACCATGGCACCATCACATCATCAGAACAATTCAACCACTTGGATCGTCTCAGCGATCAATCGACTTGGTCGATTACATGTCATTCTAGCAAATCAATCATTGCTCTCAACTACGGCCCTATAGGAAAGTTTAACAACCAGTGGTAATCACGGCCCCACTCGGCACGACCTTTAATTAGGTGGTACATCACGGCCTCACTGGGCACGACCTCTCATAGGTGGTCTATCCCGGCCTCACTGGGCACGACCTCTCATAGGTGGTTCATCACGGCCCTATTAGGCACGACCTCTACTAGGTGGTCAATCACGGCCTCATTAGGCACGACCTCTCTTAGGTGGTTCATCACGGCCCTATTAGGCACGACCTCTCATAGGTGGTTTATCACGGCCCTACTAGGCACGACCTCCAATCGGTGGTTAGTCACAGCCAATCTCTTATCAATTCCCACACTCAGGGTTTTCTAAAGAATCCTCATAATTCGCAATCACACTCAATTCACCACAACCAATCATCAATTTCAAATTCTACAAGCACAGCAGCGATCGGCACGAAATTCTGAGCAACTAGGGTCAAAATAAAATTTTCGAGTTTTTTTTTTTTTTTTAATTATTTTTTATTATTTTTTATTTTTTAATTTCGGAATATGAAATATTATTAAATAATCCAACAATTTCAAGCATTTATTTAAATCATAAATAAACTCCTTTAAGTCACATCAAGGTTTAGTTTAAAATAAACATACTTAACCATTAAACTAAACACACTTAACCTTAATTAATCCCCTTAACATAATCCATAATTAATTAAACCAATCTATCCACTTAACCTCAATTATCTTAAACTAAACTTACTTAAGGCATCATTAACTCACTAATCGCGGATTAGTGAGGTAAACTCACCGGAATCGCTTTCCGATGGGTCTCCGGCGAAGAGCACGACGACGCCGACGACAAACCTACACGAGTCAAGACCAAATAAGCATTAAAAGGGGACCAAAACAAGCCCGGAAGATCCTAGATCTTGCTGGTTTTTCATTCCAGCACTAACCGAGCTTGAGGGGATGGCGGAACGGCGACGGGACGGCGGTTGGACGGCGGAGAAGGCTCGGCGGTGGCGACTAGGTCTCGGGACGGTGGCTCACGGCGTCGGATGGCGGTGGCGGGAGCTTCGGCGACAACAACAGCCCGGCGGTTTGGAGCTGCGACGGTCGGGGCTTCGCGGCGGAGACGGAGGCAAGGCGGCTCGGCGCACGGGCGAGCGGCGACGGCGACGCCGGGCGAGACGGCGGCGACGACGTGCGGGCGGCGACGGGGCGGACGGAGCTCGCTGGTTTCCGCCGGATCCTCTCTCCCTTCCTCTCTAAATTTCGAAATTCCCTTTCCCTAGGAGATGGAGGTTGAAGATGAAGTGGATGGGACACCCCCACTTTTGGTGAGCCAATTGCCTGGTGCCACTTGTCAAGCTCTCCTTAATTTTGGCCTCCACCATGACATCACCTGCTGATGTCACTCTCCACTAACTTCAAATCCTCACAACATCTTTCAATAGGTTCAATTCACTTTCCGCCGGGTCCAAGCTCTTGTACACTTAATTACTTTAATTTCCATCAATTCTCTTGTAATTGAGTCCAAATAAAAATCCATGAAATAATCCGATGTTCCTAATAAGATTTGCAACACCCTTTGATTTTCAAATCTCATAATTCAATTTCAATTTCACGGTTAATTTCACTCTGGTGCGATTTTAGCGCGCCTAGTCCACCGAGTGGCTTTTGGGGAAATTTTCTTGCATCCAACCCGAGGGTGATCAGTCCCCAAGTCTGACGCGATAGAATTCCTTAATCACCTCACTCAATAGACTAGTTCTCTCGTGAGTGGCCAACTCTGAGAGACGAACTATATGCACAGATGAATTGCCCGACTCAATTGACTGAAAATAAACTTGAGAAAAAATCGGGATGTCACAAATTAACTCCAGTGGGTTTTAGTCTAATCAGATAATTAATTTTAGTAGTTTAGATAATTTAGGTTTGTCATTCTAAACTTAAGGCAAATAACGTTTTTGAGAGTCCATTGCGGGCCTCCCAATTTATTGACTGCTAGAATGGACGCTCTTGGATTAAACATCCTTTGAAAGAAAAGATAGATTAGCTAGTACGAAAATCTTGAGTTGGTAAAGATTTTCTTCCACACGTTGAATTATTTCGAGAAATTGTGGAACAAATATCCACCCATCCAAAAGTTTAAGATAAGAGATGTAAAAAATGCAACTTATTATTTGATCTCTGTTCTACTTTCAAGGATGAAAACTTGCAGTACAGTGCATGGGATAAGGACTGCAGGTAATTCTGTCCCAAGTATATCCGTGGATCGCAAAACAATGCTTCTTTGGAGGGGATCGATACATCTGGAAATGGGTAGTTGGAGATTCGTGCACTGTGTTTTGTCAATCAAGCACGTGAGTTTATCCAAACCCAAGAGCTCCAGGGCAGTGCACGTGATAAGGACTGAAAAGGACGGCCAATTTAACCTAGAAGCATTCTATCGGAAACTTAAAGATAGTTTAATTTAAAGGGCCGTTAATATAAACAATCAATGAATCTAATCAGACATCTGGAAGGATATAATTCTATAAGAGATACTGTCTATTTTTTGCAACAGTAGAAATTAACAAAGGCAACTTGTAAAGAAACAACTCATGTCAGAGGATAAGGCTTTGAAATTAGACGCGCAGAGGGAGAAACAATCATATTTTTATTGTCCACTTGTCGTTAATCCGATAGAACAATTGTGGCCATCTATAGATCGTGACTCCTGACGACCTTGAAGCAGCCGCCGGGCCACATATAAAAATTCAACCGAATGGAATAATAAACCCAGAGTCATGATGGGGACCTCATCAGGAGCCCCAGGTGCTCAAGGATCCAGGTGAATTAGGAATGCACCAACACCCAGTCCATGAAATAAAACAACCCCATGCAAACTGGGTTTTTAAATTATCCGATTCGGGAGGAAAACAAATATTCGTGGAGATATGCTTTGAAGCCTTGAAGTTTGTCGTTCTATTTCATATAACTAACAAGAATTGTCTAATAGGGTTTTGTGATGTATCCTATGAAGCACCGACACCCTCCAAAAGCTTTTGTATCGTGTCGGACACTTCGACACGTATCAGCCATTCTTCGACACTCTTGGATACTCTCTGACACAAAGTTGACTGAGTGTCTACGACATTCGAGTCAGAATTCTGACATATGAGTTTTCAACATATGATTACAATATAGAAGTCAATTTTAAAAATTCAATAAATGAGAGGTCAAAATATATATATGTAAAAAAATAAAACACAATCATAAAAATAATAAAAGGAAAAAGAAGAAAAATCTAGTTTCCTCTTTCCTTCTGATTCTCACTTTCGTAATACACAATTCATCCCTTAAGTTTTTTTTTCTCCTCTTTCAACATATCTAACATGTAAATTTAGAATATCGATCGCTTGTTTTTCTCCAAGTTTTATGAATTATTGAAATAGAGTTAAATTTATCAAATCGAAACAATGAATGATACTAATAAATGGTGAATTAATTTTTTTTAGTGTATATTTATTCTAGGCTTTTTTAATTATTATTTATTCATGAATTTGATTTAAATTAATTTGATTGAAATAATCATAATAATAATGATTTATTGTGCATATATAAAAATATATATTTAATATACAATGTGTCACAACGTATTGAAATTTTCTATTTTTTGAGAAACGACGTGTTGACGTGTTGTATCGTGTCATGTCGCATGTCCCGTGTCAGTGTCGATGCTACTTAGGATGTATCTTCTCCTTTTAACTGTGTTAGTAATCTTATGCAAGTAGGCATCCCTCTATATGCCCACCCATATGTGCAGGTATATATTGGGAATGAAAGTAGTAACATAGATAGCTAGGTAATTATGTAACTCTCCCGTGGAAAAGACCAGCTCTTCACCATATGATTCATGTCAAACAAATGTATATGGATCAAGGGTAAATGGACATGATAGTATTGATGAAGCCATTATTTATTCAGCATATTTTTTTCTCGTTTTGTTCCATGACAATAAATCTTCAAACGGATTCCCATTCCAAGTGTCTCTCTAATTGTTTGCATTGCTAAAAAAGAGAATAGTTTTAATCGGCGATGGTGAATGACAACCGGTGGGTAGCGACTAACAACCGAAGAATGGTGGTGGAGTTTGGCTACCGGCAACAAAGTCCGATGGCCGGTGACCATCTCCGGTGACCAATCACCAGCACTTGCCAACAAGCAGCAGAGGCTGGCAACCGCTGACATCGGCTGGGGGAGGTGGCGGTGATGGGTAGTGGAATTGAGTTTTGGTAGTTTTGGGGTTATAAAAATGTGAAATGAAATCACAATTCTCGCGATAGCTAGACAATCGAAAATGCATGCTTGAAAATTATTGACAAATGAATAACCCTATCACCAATGCACCAAGTTCGAAGCTTCTCTAAAATCTTGCTTGTCATGAGATGATGGCGACAAAAGATTTCCCCTAATAATAGCGAACTGTTCGAACGCAAATTTCCTTAAAGTAGCATATATACTTCAAGCTGCAGAACTAAGAGCTGCTCCACCGAATTATACGCACTTAGGTTTCTTGGCTGTAATTAAATTATCTTCATGTGGACTCCAATTTCTATTAAATAACAAAAGTTACCGGAGAGCAAACAACAGGTGAATCGACATTACTAAATCATATAAGGTCTCTTTAATCCTTTAAAGGAACTTAGGTCGAGCCTTTATACCTGGCCTGATATGTAAATTATCACTCTAAAATTCGGAGTTCCACTTGTGACTCTCATTAGGAAGTACAAGATGGATGGTTTTTGCTATGGATGATCACTTTTTTAGATGAGTACATAGAATGGCAAATTTGTGAATTTGGCTTCAATATATTTTGTCTAGGAGGTCGGACTTTCGACGTTCTTGGGTCGCTTGTCAATACTGATATTTATTTCCAAAAAGCCAGGAAAAAAATTACTGACATCAACAAAGATGGATAATTTTACTTTGCTTTTAAAAAAAGAAAAAGAAAACGGTAGGCTTCCACAATACAAGTGAAGGTAGGAGAGGAGTTGTCCTTGAGAAAAATTTAATGCGGGTTGGAACATAACAGAGGTCGTAAACTTGTAAAACAATAATAAGAGGAATTTTGCTCTGGTGAAAAGTTCTAGAGGCATATAACTCGCGTTGTCATATGATTATTGATTAATCATCCTTAGCGAGACATATTTCCTTTCCAGGTTGAGAGTGTTGCTAGGTTCTTACATGAAGCATCATGCACAATTTATCTTCAAATCTATCAGGGTTGTGAATATTTCACTCAAAATAGTGGATAGAATATTATTTGTAAACAATAACATTTGCTGTTTATATATATGCTTCATCTTTCCTAATGATCAAAGACTTAGGAAAGTAATATGAAATTAGAAAATTTGATTTCTAATTATTTATTTATACAAATTATCCGAATCAGATTAGTGAAACTCTAAATATAACTATATTATAATCAGACAAAGATAACAGCTGGCAAATGAAAATATGTCTCGTTAGCTTTTTGTTTAGTTAGACACATTGATCCTTATAGAGAATTGAGATATATTAATCCCGCTAGATAAAATACTAAAAGAGAAAAGTTTAGTCTATTAAAATGCCTAGATACTAACACGATGACAAAAGCTATTGCAAAAAACGTAATTACAGCTCAAAACCGTGGACTAAGGTGTTTGCTGGAAAAGAAACAGCAGTGGATAATGTGCACGCATCTCCCAATACATGTGGTCCTCTTACAATGTTGCTTTCACATTAATGAGGTTATAGTTTCATCCAACAGCTCGTTGGTATGGTCAACTTTTTGGTGAAAACATAGTTTATTTTGCAATTTAGAACATGCCTTTTACGTTAATTGACAGGATAGATAAGGTCATTCCACCATCATCGCATTAAAAAAATGTGAAGGTTTGAATATTTATTTTGTCGATATGACAGCCTTTGATTTTATCAGATTCTCTGAAACAGGATAAAAGAATCTTTATATTTTAAATTATGATTATTGAAGTGATTTTTTTGTTACGGAATTAAGAAATGTAGATTGACAATTAAGCAAGACAACTCGAATGATGAAGAGGAAGTGCCAAACGATCTGCAAAACCAGCCCACAGTTTTTAGCTTTGCTAGGGTCTGGTCACTGCAAGTTTTTGTAGACATAGTTTTGATCGAAAAGTTGATAACTCTCCAAGTGCAGTTTATCTTGACTGGATGTTTCTTGTATAGAAAAGTAATCCGTCTTGGGTTGCAAACGACGGAATACATCATAAAAGTATAAAAATCATTATTATTTATGGATAAGTCAGTATGAAAAATCGTTAAAAAGAGAGAACTTAGAGTCGCTTAACACTAGGGTTCCCTAGGTATATACAAAGTGTTTTATAAAGATTCTTATCCGAAATTCTTTATATTAATTAGTGGGTTGATCTAGTAAAGTCATTGATATAGAACCAACAAATGATTGTGAGCTACATTGGATTTTATATGATTAATCTCTACATTTGTATACCAACCAAAAAAAGAATCTCTAAATTCCGATAGCGTTGCTCAATTTCAGCAAAAAAGAACAAAGTGAAACGGAAAAAATCCGAAAGTTTCAAATTTTTAAAAAGTTTTACAAAAAGCCCTCAAAACGGCAAATCTTCAAAGATATTCAAGCATGTTCCAATTACATCTAAAATTTGTTAATCACGAGTAAAAATTTTGTGAAAAAAATATTGCTTAGTAATAATAGGTTCCAGAAACTTTTAGAAGTTCCGACGTTTTATTTTCTAAATTTCGTCACTTTAGTATACTTTAAGTACCTTATGATATTACTTTCTTGTCTCACTTTATGTCCAAAATTTTTTTCATCTCAGGCTATCGGTAGACTTTTCTAACTTATGACAATTATACCCATATTATCTAATTGAATTTGTAAATGAATTTATTCGCCGTCAATTTGATAGAAAAATATGAAGCTTGCTGCATTGGGATTTATGAAGATTTGAAGAAATAGATCTCCAAAGGGAGTGAGTGAGTCATAATTTTGCCCCAAAATTTTCCCGTATTGTCTTATTAGGGTTAAGACATTCGTTCACTTGCATATTATTATATAAATAACTATAGAAAGAAAATGAATAGCCATTAACGAAATAGGTGAGTATGAAATAAACAAAGAAACAAGAACCCAGGTAGCAGATCCTTTGGCCCCCTATCGGCGAGGAGGGAAAATAGAACTACCGGGAGAGGTTGGAGTGGGTAAAACAGTATTCATTATGGAGTCGATTAACAACAATGTTAAAGCTCGTGGGGTTATCCGTATTTGTAGTAGCGGGGGAACATAATCCCGTCTACATAATGGATTACGTATAGGCAAATTTAAACCGTCGTTTCTAGTAAAGTATCACTGCTGACTCTTTTTGCAGATTTTGTTGCTGGAACAAGGTGGTATGGTTCAGCAACCACCTTTATCGAATTATTTGATCCTTCTCGTTAAGGGACTTGTAAAAAGAGCATATGACTTCCTTTAAGGATAAGCCCATGTTCTCTTTCTATTTTGTACTGCCCATAATGCAATGGTAATCAAGCAAGTCAAGGGGCACATGCTTTTAGAGCATTGGTTCACCCACGCCACAACTTTTGATGGATTTTCACTTCTCGAGAACGTCCTTCGATTTTTCCAATGACTATAATCTGTTGTTTTCAGGAGGAAGAGAGCGTCTTGTCCAACCGCCTTAGCCTCGACGTGCGGGTAAATAGAATCCAACAAACCGAATCCGCCACTTCTATTTTTGTTAACTTACGGTCGGTAAAAAGAGTTTTACCGTTCATTTGTATGGAAAGTATTTCCTTTTCCTTTCTCCCCTTATTTATTTTTTGGGAGAATTATGTAAATGCATCCGAAACTTCAACCTCGAATTAATGTCACGAGTACACAAAATCGTCCCAGTCAGGCAGGCGTCAACAAGACTTGAACCAGTAGAGGGCAGATTAGCCGTGATCCAACTTTCCAACTCTCATCCATTCTTCGATTGTCCTTTTTCAGAGAAAGCCTGGAGTCATCTTCCTAGTCCAGGCAGTTGTGCATTTGAAGGGTACTTCGTTTGTCAGGAAGCTTCTGAAGCTCGCGTATGAAGACTCTTTCTGCTACTTGAGGACTCTCAGTTTGGTAGATGAAGTGTAGATGCTTCATCTGTTAATAGTTTTCTTTAGCTGGTAACTTTGTTGTTTTGTGAAGTTTTAGCCCTTCTGCTAATCGGGGTTTGCTTAGACTATATTAGTTTCGTTCTAATAAAGGAATATAAGCAACCGAAAAAATAGTAAGTAGAATATATTGTGTGCTTTATACCCTTGATACACATGGACAAACCCCTAGGTTATATTTGGAAGGATATAGTAGGATATAGTAGGCTTTCTTATATCCCGTATATTGTTGGATAAAAGACAGGATGTCATTACAAGCTTGTTATATCCTACTGTAATCGGTGTTTCTTGTGAATAAGATGCAGGAGGCTTAAAAGTAAGTAGGCTGATAACATTGTTTGCATAAAACCGTGTCACAGCCATGTGACCACTGCAAGATGCCTAAGGATGGTGACCACCTCCCGATCATCGTATACAGATCTAGGATCTCACAGGCATTGAACATTGCATTAGAAAAAATCGACCCAGGATTTTGTATAAACTTACTAAGAATTTAATCAAACCGTAAGCACATACTAAGATGAATCATAGATGTCCATTGGAGAGGTAAAGTATATTTTAAAAGTAATGGCAATGCCCTGAAAATCTTAAATATCTTTAGGAAATTAAAGAAGAGGTTGTACAATTATTAGAAACCGAATCTACTCCCAACTTTCTTTTTTCTTCTGTTTATCATGAATTATATTATTTAGGGGTTAAAAGAAGGGTTAGCATTACTAAAAACCCCAAGCTAGTACATTCATGACAAATTTGTCCAAAATTAATTTTTTGATTATCAAAAACTTTAAATTAGTATATTTGCGATAAATTTATCAAACAATATTTTTTTGTGCACGATTGAGTGAAATTATGCTTTCAAAGTTGATGGCCGAAAAAGCAAACCGTTCGTGCTTTCAAAGTTGATGTACGATGGGTTGTCTTTCTTGTAAAATTCTATAAAACCCTAGGTAGGCTTACAAGTTGCATTATTTTATTGTCTTATGATTAAATTATTCTCTCCTTCGCTCATTGATGACATAAGCCTTTTTTGGAATATATGTCATTTGCAGCGTCATTAGACAACTTTTGCACATTTCGAGGTTTTTCTAATAATCATAATTGATGCCGCAATCCTGCTTCTCGCACGTTTCATTCTTCACTATCCATTTGCTCATATCACGAGATAGCTTTCAAAGAATAATAAAATCCCTGCAAATCCTCTTTGTTTTTAGATTTTCCTTTTCTTTATTCCATAAAGATTGATCAGCAAGCTATGGTAAAGGTGTCTTACCTGATGAGCTTTCTACATGAAGTGTAATTATTTGTTGGTATTCTTTGGTTGATACAACCACCAATAATCATTCTGTATTTATATGACATGCTTTTGATCTTATTTTCTTAGTTTAATCTATTATCTAATGGGACGAGGGATACCTGCAATTTTGGTAATTACTTTCCACTTTTTCTTCTTTTTTTTCGCATAGGTACTCTTGATTTAATCTTTTTAAAGATATTTTTATTGGTGGAAAGATGTAATCTATAGAAATGTAACTAATGGAACTACCATGTACCGAGATGTTGCTTTTACCCTTTTCTTCTCAACATATTTAACTTTCCCTTTGTTTAAACATATCTCAACATTTAAGAACCAAGTATTGGATAGCATAATACTTTAGCGTTTCAACACGACATGGGTGATGTTAATTAACATTTACCAAAAAATGCAAAACTTCACTTTTCTAGAAGTACAAAGCCATGTTTTAACTACTTTCTTCAAAATGGCATTTAGATACCTAAGTTGCCATCGACTCAATGTGTCATACAATGAAAAAAAATTCTTCTAATTTTGAGTGTTTAAACTATTTTAGCATAGAAATAATCAATATTTAATCCAAAAAATGTTAAAATCTATTAGATCCTTGAAAATTGCATCTCAGTAATACAAGTAATGAAACTGAATAAATCGAACGTTAATAATAGATGCATTGCATATTTGTACTTAATATACTTAAATCATTGATGGATGCATGCATGAAAGAGATATACATAAACAAACCTCATTTTTTCTTAAATTAAACTGATATTTAATCTTTACCTACAACTTTGATATACATATACACAATAGACAAATTTGAATAGACTATTCATGATAATATCGGTAAATCTTATCTTCCAAGAACAATAAATATCGTGGATATTTTGACTTGACAAGATATTGTCCATACTACATGTATACAATATATATAACTTGACAAGACTTTATCTTATCTGAGTGCTACAACTTTTTTTCCATTTATTTGAGCATTACAAATTTGAAAAATCACTCACTTAAGAACTATCAGTGATTTGCCTTATCAAAAAATCTAACATTGACACTAGTCCTCCTACGTGGCTTCATTAGCATTGATGTAGACAAATTTTTAACATTGTTATTATTTTTTTGAATTTTTGAATTTTCCTTTTTCTTTTCCATTTTTTTAGGTTTAGCGAGGGTCATTAGCAACCTTCGTTAGCTGTGAAACCCTTGCTTAGATCTAGTGATTCACAGCTAAGGGCGAGATGGCCCTTGCCTAATCTGTGCAAGAGTTGTTGGTGATCCTTGTCGGCCCTAAAAAAGGGAAAACAAAATAAAAAACAAAATTCAAAATTCAAAATTTAAAAAATTAATTTTTTAAAGAAAATTCCACATCATATGGGAAATTAATAAAGAAAAATCCACATAAGATGATTTGCTGGAATTAGCACTCAAATGATCGATTTTATTCCGATGTGGCGCTAAAGTAAGCAAAAAACAAAAGTTCTAATATTTAAGTGAGCGTCATGCATAAGTTATGATACTCTTGCTATTCTTCTCCCAACTTAAGCTCACGTAAGATACAATGTTAAAACATTACATGCAAACCCACACATGAACTTAAAAAGTCTCACGACAAGCACATTTTTTTTTTTTGGGTAGCGACAACCATATACTTGAACATTATTTTTATTCGAGGTTCAATAATCTCTACTATATCTAAATAAAACCAAGAATAATTTAAAAAATCTCAAACTTTTCCCAAGTATTTCAATGAAGCACATGTATGCCATAATAACGAATTTTTACTGATGATCTCCAAGTAATGAATAAAATCACAACGTAAAATTTAACAAGTTAATTTGAAGGTGATTCCTATATTTACATTTTTAAAATTGATTCTTTCCAATTTTATAAATTAGAAATTCCTGTTTCTAAAATAAATGAAATCTTCTCACTTTTATCTCTTTCTTTAATTATTTAAATTTTGTCACCACTTTTTCTTTTTTCCCTCGTGACGGGTTCTCTGTTTTGCTAGGTTATAAATGGATAAACAAGAAAAGATCACATAGCTAGAGTCACAATAAACTTTCTCACTTTCTTACGAGCACCTTTTCAGATTGACACTTTATAAGTCAAGCAAGACTTGTCCTTCCAACTTTCGAAGAGTCGTTGTATGTCAAAATTTATTTGACGGTTCATAAATCGCAATTCCACCACAAACAATACAAGTTATAAGCTTTGAGCTTTGAGAAAATTCTACCTTTCCAAGACAATAGATTGACCTGGTGTTCTATAAAGTGTGCTCAATGTGATACCTCGATTATATTTTCCATCAAGAAATTCAAGAAGATAGCTGTCCTCTTCACGAGCATGCAGTTGACACATGGGTCCTCTATTATATAACATTTATCGATGATTGCATAGAAGTTTAATGGAGGTAGGTACAATAGATTAGCACAGCAATACTGCTTCCTCCAAAATAAAGCTGGATATACTAATACTTAGTGGGTTATAAAACTCTATTTACTAAACGATGCGTGGGTGACAGAATCCTGTTGGAGGATTAAAATGTGAAACACTAATTCAATGCCCTCTTCTGGCTTGACATATCATTTAATAAATCTATTTTTCAGAGATCGTCTTATCTCCAGCATTACTCTTTATTAAATACCATTCACAAAATCGTTTTACTAATTATTAAATGCCCATATACAGTTTGACTGCGAATTTACTTTATCGGTTTTGTTCATCAATCCAGAATCCCTAATAACACCCAACTTTTTTTTTTTTATATGAGGTGACCGCTTTATCTTTTTTTTTTTTTTTTTTTTGGTAAATGGTAAGAATATATAGCTTGAACCAACAATTACAAAAGATCCAGCACCACAAAACTTGCACTCAACAAGACAACAAGATAGTCAGAGCGAGTGGAAGGGAGCCGAATGCAAAAGAGGACCGCAAGAGCGCGCTTGAGGAAGCAAAAGTAGCCAAAACAATGGCGAAAGGAAAAGGAAGCAGCGGGAGGCCACAAAAGGCCAGATGAAGCACAATCTACGCCCACATCCGCCAACGACAAAAGTGAAGAGCCATCAAGGAAGCACCCACACGGAGGAAGAGTATCCAAACAACAAACACCAAGCTAGGGCCCTGCCGAAGTAGAAGACTCCCCAGCTGAAAAAATGATCGAATCAATACCCCAGCTACGCTGCAATCTTCGATTTCTATAAGTATCATCCACACTCTTGAAGGTGGTGGCCTTGTCTTTGATGACCCTGATGAGTTGATTCTTCACCGCTAGAATGGATAAGTGCTGCTCTCTAAAGAGGGTGCCATTCCTGTGCTTCCAAATGAAATAACAAAGAACACCAAAAGAGAAGCGAGCAATGCACTTGTAAAAGTCTTTGCCCGCAAGGAAGGAGACGGCCTAGTTGAGGTTCTCGACCCACGAACTGTTCCGCCACGACAGATTACATCTGGAGGCCCAAAAGACGGCGATGCTAGCAAAGATGCAGCATCGAAAAAATAGGTGGTCTATGGAATCCGGCACCTCATTGCAGAAGGGATAAAAGGCATTATCTATCCTACCATAAGATAATAATAGAATTTGGGTAGGAAGCTTGTGTTTGGCAATAAACCAAAGGTTTAGTTGGTACCTTGGAGTGATTGAGTTGTTCCATATGAACGTGAGCCAAGAGACTTGAGTCTTCCTCCACCTAGTCAAATCCAAAGCTGAGGCTACTGTGAACACGTGGGAAGTGTTTCCCTTCCAACCAAAACGATCGGAGAGGTGAGAAAGGGTGGGAAGGGGTTCCACACAAGAGTCCAAGACCAACTTGGTCAAAGCTCCACGGTCGATGAATAGGTCCGCCACCGTCGCTTGCCTAGATAGGCTGTGGCTAAGTCCAGAAAATACAAGTTTAGAGGACCCTTGGGGTGCCAGTTATCAAACCGGAGGGACACTGAGCAACCATCCTCGATTTTCCAATAGAAGGAGCTTTGAAACTCAGTCTTGAGTTGGAGGATCTTCTTCCAAGCCCACGAACAACATGTCGGCTTTTTGGCCACCCAGAAATTCGACCTTTTTAAGAAGGTCGAGTGAATCTATTTGCACCATAAAAATTCCTTATCGACGAACAGGATCCAAATATGTTTTAACATGGCGGCCTTGTTATACTCCCGAAGCCTATGGATGCCAAGGCCCCCCTCTTCTTTTGGGCAACACACGTCCTCCCAGGAGACCTTTACACCCCATCTTCCCAACTCCGGGCCTTTACATAGGAATTGTCTAAGAATTTTTTCGATTTGATCCAAGACCGCTTTATCTTTATAGAAGGATGACAGAAAGACCAATCTTGTGCAATTTTTCCCCCTTTCGTTGAGGAAACTATTGTTAGAATTTATTCTAATAAATCAAGCTAACTCACCTTTTATGTACCATGATATTATGTTAAAAATTACATGAATTTATGCAATGCTTGGCTAATCTTTCGACCTTGACAATAGTAATTATGCATCTTTGACGTACTCTGGCAGTTATTATAAAGTAGGAATCAATACTTGTGAACCCTGTGTCAGAAACTGAGGTAAAAGATGAATATAGGGAACTGTAAGATGAAGACGTGGGAAAATTTTCGGTGTATTCTTTTTTTGTATCCTTTGATGTACAAAGTCAATCTCTATATAATACAAAATGTCTAATAATAAAGAAAGAAAGATTATATTCCTTTAATCTATCTGTATCAGATCTAATCCTAAATTGACTAAAATAAATGATCTGCATCTCTTAAGATATACTCCAGATCAGCATCATATCTTCCAACACTCCCCCTCAAGCTGGTGGCTTGTATATATCTAAGACACCAAGCTTGCCTAGAAGATATGAATGTTGTCTCTGACATAAAGGCTTCGTAAATATATCAGCAGGCTGTTCGATGGTTCTGATTACTCTTGCTTCGATTATTTCTTCTTGAATCTTCTCTCGAGTGAAGTGACAATCGACTTCTATGTGCTTCGTCCTTTCGTGCAATACAAGATTTGCAGCAAGCTTAAGTGCAGAGTCATTGTCACAAAATAACAAAGTTGGTCCCTCGACCTTCACTCCAAGGTCTAGAAGCAAGCCTCGTAGCCAAACTACTTCACAAACAGCCTTCGCCATGGATCAATACTCAGCTTCTGCTGATGACAGGGATACAATAGATTGCTTCTTCGTCTTCCATGAGAGTAAGGATTCCCCAAGTTTGATGCAAAAACTAGTGATGGATCTTCGACTCATAGGACAAGTTGCATAATCTGCATCACAATAAGCTGTCATTTTCATGTTGCAATTGCGAGAAAGAAGGATTCCTAGTCCCGGACATTTCTTCAAATACTTCACCACTTTCAAGGCAGCATTCATGTGAGACAGTTTTGGGCTATGCATGAATTGACTGAGTGTCTGAACAGCATAACAAATGTCAGGTCTCGTCATAGTGAGATAGATGAGTTTCCCAACTAGCCTCTGATAGCTTGACAGGTCCTTGAGCAGTGGATCATTTTCTGTGGACTGGAGGCCCACATCATATTCTGCAGTGGTTAACTTGACATTTTGCTCGATAGGGATTACTGCTGGCTTGCATCCTGATAATCCCACTTCTGATATAATCTCCAATACATATTTTCGCTGACTAAGAGAGATACCTTGCTTTGAACGGGCTATCTCAATTCCAAGAAAATATTTTGGTGACCCCAAATCTTTGATATGAAACTTGGAATGGAGATTTTCTTTAAGGTTCTTCACAGCAAGCTCATCATTGCCCATGATAAGTATGTCATCAACGTATATCATTAAGTAGACGGATGACGTACCTTTTGTCCAAGAGAAAAGTGCATAATCATGCTTGGATTGTTTGAAGCCCACAGCTGTGAGTGCACTGGTGTTCGTAAAATTCTAAACGCAAGTGCACGTATCGAACAAGTAATATAATGATGAGATAAAGTATCGTCCCACGGAGATCGATGATTAATAAACCAATTAAATACTAAAATAGACTAATTCTAAAATTTATCTAACAAATCAAAATATAATTAAGAATGAATTAAAACGAAATTTGTAGACTAAATGCAGTAAAATCAATAAGATAAATATGTTAGAGCATCCGATTTCACCATAACCACTAGATATGAATTTCATATTGTTATAAATACAAGAACGATATCAAACATGTGATAGCGGAATTTCCTAATCTATTTACTATCCTATCTCTAGGTATAGCAAACCTACTCAGCTTATTAATCCACTATATCTCTATGTGAATTAAAATAAACATGAGTGCATTAAAAACTATGAATATTCCCGGTTTACAATGAGTCTTTTGGATCACCTTATCACCGAAAGCTACACAAATAACGCGGTATATTTTTATCCACGTTTAATTCATGGTTATATATTATAATGAGCAATTGCATATTATCACCTCTCGCCTCAAACATGCACATCGGATCATTCAAGTGGTGGCCGGTCACTCAAAAGCGAAACGCAATAATATATAACTCACATGAATAAAATCAATTGTAAAACATAAAAATCATGAAATTCATATCATCATGGTTAGGCTACATCATAGCCCTAACAAAAGAAAATTAGAACGTAGTAGAATAAGAAATAAAAATATAAATATAAATCAAACCCAGCATCTTGAATCAAAGAACAAGAATTCTGTCACCACTTTTGTCTTCTCTTCAAAATACTTGAAAAAACTCGAAGAATGAAAAACGATCTAACTCTCTCTCTCAAAAAAAAAAAACCCTAGCTGCTCTCTCTTCCTATTTATAGGAAATCTAAAATATCTATCTCTCAATGCTTGCAGATAACATTAGGGAACAAAATCAATAATTTCCGATTTGATATCTATCTTCCACTTCTTTGCTTTTATTTGAATTCCGATAATTGCCATTCTTTTCCTTATCTTCTCCATATCTCATTATTCTGCATAAACAAGGAAAATTCAAATAATCAGAAGGAAATCCAAATATTTTCTCATAGATAATGCATTAATTGTTGCCTAAAATAGGTAAAATAACTCTATTTTTATAGAGTTATCAAACCCCAAACTTAACATTTTGCTAGTCCTCGAGCAAAATCAAGACATAACACATACTCAACCTAACAACCTTCTCCATGACATCTTTCCATAATTGCTCAAATTCACAATTCAAAGAAAAATACAAATTTCATCCAAACATTGAAATCGATTTATAAGTTAAGACCAATTCTAACTATATGATCCAAGTGTGTGTGTGAAAGTCCCCATCTTTTTCGAATTATATGCAATCCAAATAAATTCACATTAATATGCAACCTCTCAAAAATTCTCAATAATTATGACCAAATCTCATAAGTTTGCTTTTCATTCATCTCTCCACTAATGTAAGCTAATTATCCAATCAAAAATCAATAGGACTTTTCTCGGGTTGTAATGTAAGGCTGGGCTAAAGGTGAGATAACGGGAATTTTAAGCTCAAATCACCCACCAACACGTTGATTTCGAGGATCTAATTAGAGCCAATGTCACTGTCCAATTTCACTCCTTCAAGATAATTTTTCTGCCGCCATATATCATCGTTTCCTTTTTTTTTTCTTTCCTTTTCTCTCTCTCTTTTCTCTTCTTTTTTTTTTTTTGAATTACTTTATGGTGGAGTTTCTCCCAAAGTCCCTCATAATATAACATGAAAATTTCCAACCCATTGAGTATCCAAAAGGCTCACTCAATTGAAAGTTGGATAGGGAACCATAAAAGCAATTTTTTTTTTTTGACAATACACCCCAAACAACCATAGCAATCACTTCCCTTTTTTCTTCTTTTTACTTCATCATTCCTTCCAAATTTCTATCAAGCTCAAATAAATTTTTTTTTTATCCCAAAAGAAAATCAACGTGTTCATAGGGCATGGGATAAGGATATAATTTGATCACGGCTAGGCTAAACATATATGGGTGCCACTAAAAGATTGTGTAATAATTAAGGCTCAACGGGGTGACTAGGGATAAATAAATAGGGTTGGCTTGAAAGGCTCAATCGATCCAAAAACTGCCTATATCATTTTCTCAATTAGATTTAGCTTAGGATTTCGCCTCAAGAGAAAATCAAACAAATTCTAAGATTTGGGTGAAATTTAAGAAAATCACATATTTCACATGAATGTTCTCTAGATTTACACATAATTCAAAAAGTAAGGACTTTTAGTGCTCAATAAGTGGATCAACATAATCAGAATTAAGATTAACTCACACATCAATTGCAAGTTTAAATAAAATTTAAATTTTCCTAAGAATCACAAAAATTTACAACCAGGAAAGCAATCATGATAAAAAAATTATCCAAAAATTTCTCCCCCCCAAACTTGAATGAAGCAATGTCCTCAATGCGAAAAATAGAAATAGGAAGAAGAAAACTCCCCTGGTTGTAGGGTAAGTCCATAGATGATCTTGATGATTAAACTCTTGAAAGGAGTTCCCTAAAAATTAACCTGGATAAAATAGAGAAAAGTTAATCTTTTTTTTTTTTTTTTGCAAAACGTAAACTTAAAAATAAATAAAAACATAATTAAAATGCTTGGGTTGCCTCCCAAGAAGCGCTTGCTTTATAGTTTTCAGCCAAACTATCTCGGATGTCGCTAATGGGAGGATGAAGTTCAATGGTGGTCTTCGCTTGTTGTAACCACCTTCAAAGTAGGGCTTCAAACATTGACCATTCACTACTTCTTGCATCTTCAGGTTCAAACGTCTCTGAGGTTGGATAGTGGATTTATATTGTTCCTCCATCAAATAAGAATTGGAGGCTCTTCAATTGATGGTTTAGGCTTTGTAATGTGTTGTCCCAACTCCTCAAATTTAATTGCCTTTTGCCTTGAATATGGAGGAATTGCATCCATGAAATTTGTGTACTCCTTTATCTCCTCATTCTGAATATCTTTGTCCCTTAGTTGAATCAAACATGCTTCAAGTGGATCTTCAAAAATATTTTCCTGGAAAACCTTATTCACCAACTTGTCAACAGTCTCAACTCTAAAACAAGAATTATCATCGAGATGGATATTTCATTGCTTTAAAAACATTAAATGAAACAAGATCATCTTGAACTCTAAGGATCAACTTCCCTGTTGTACATCAATAAGAGCTCTTCCTGTTGCTAGAAAAGGTCGACCTAAGATAAGTGGTACCTCAAAATCTTCCTCCATGTCAAGAACTATGAAATCTGCGGAAAGATAAATTTGTCAACTTTTACCAAAACATCTTCCATAATACCTCTCGGATATTTAATTGATCGATCGGCCGGTTAAGTGACACTTTGTGGTTGCTTTTACCTTGCCCAATCCTAATTTCTTGAAAACAGAATAAGGCATCGGATTAATACTTGCACCTAAATCACATAATGCTTTTTCAAAGTAAGAATCCCCAATAGTGCAAGGAATAGTAAAACTCCCTGGATCTTTTAATTTCGGAGGCAATTTGTTTTGTAGGATGGCTGAACACTCCTCGTTTAACTTTACAGTCTCATAATCCTCCAGTTTCCTTTTGTTTGCCAAAATCTCCTTCAAAAATTTTGCATAACTAGGCATTTGCGCTAAGGCATCTGCAAAAGGAATGTTAATGTGCAATTTTTTAAATACTTCAAGAAATTTAGAAAATTGCTTATCCATTTTGTCTTCTTTGGAGTCGCCGAGGGAATGGAATTGGCGGCACATATGGCTTGGGATTATCTGGAAAAAGTTTACTCTTGCTTGTCTCCTTCGATTGTTTATTGATCACCTCTTCTTTATCTCGACAATCTCTTTTTCTCCAACTTGTTTACCACTTCTCGGGGTAATAGCCTTTATGTTTTCAATTGGATTTTTCTCTGTGTTGCTCGGCAAAGAACCCTGTTGTCTTCCTGACATCATGTTTGCTAATTGACCCACTTGCATCTCCAGATTTCTAATTGAAGCCTCTTGGTTTTGAAATCTCACATCCGTGCCTTTGATGAAGTTATGAGTTGTGTTAGCAAGTTTGGTGACTATGTCTTCCAAATTTGACTTTGTCTCTTCGATTGTTTGAATCCCAAAGGTCTCGTCACATTCTGATTGTTCCATGAAAAATTTGGATGATTGCGCCATCCTGGATTGTATGTGTTGGAGTAGGGATTATTCTGCGACCTGTTAAAATTCCCAACAAAGTTAGAATTTTCACTAGGTTGTTTGAAAGTATTACCTACCCGACACTCGTGCTAACATGTCCTCCACCACAAAAATCACATGTCAAAGTGTGAATTTTCATGGCTGAAACACTCATATTATCAAGCTTTTTGTTGATTGTTTCAAATTGTGCAGCAATTGCAGCAAAAGCATCAACTTCATGAACTCCGCTAACTTTTCGCATTGGTAATCTCTCGTAGGCCATTGATAACTATTGGACGCCATCTCTTCTAATAAATTGTAGGCTTCTTCTGGTGTTTTATTATTTAAAGTCCCCCTGCAGCTGCATCAATCATAGAACGAAGATTTGCACTAGAGCCATTATAAAAAGTTTGTACCTGCATCCATACGGGTAGTCCGTGATGTGGGCATCTCCTAAGAAATTCTTTGAATCTTTCCCATGCTTCATATAATGATTCATTATCCATCTGCATAAAATTAGTAATATCGTTACGCATCTTCGCAGACTTTGCGAGGTGGAAAGAACTTACCAAGAAATTTCTGAGCTATATCATTCCATGTAGTAATTGATCCTGCGGGAAGAGAAGAAAGCCAACTTTTAGCTTTATCTCTAAGAGAGAATGGAAATAATCTCAATCTAATAGCATCATCTGTAACTCCATTATATTTAATGGTGTCACAGATTTCAAGAAAAGCATCGATGTGAGCATTTGGATCATCGCTTGGTAGCCCACTGAATTGCACCGATTGTTGAAGCATCTGAATAAGTGACGGCTTAATCTCAAAGTTGTTTGCTTGAATTGCAGGTCTTCTGATACTTGATGTGGCGCCTTGAACTGTTGGCGCAGCATAATCTCTTAAGAGTCTACGTGGATTTTCATTATCACCGTCTGCCATCTTAGCGTGATTTCTTTGTTCTCTTAGTCTTCTTTTGAATGTACACTCGATTTCTGGATCAAGCTCAACAAGTTCCCCTTGTTGGCTACGTGTCATAAACCGATGTACACCCTGAAAATTAAAACAAAACGAAAGCTAGATTAAATTTAGAATTATCTGGTATCAATATTAATTAGTATTAAACAAACGATTCCCCGGCAACGGCGCCAAAAACTTGTTCGTAAAATTCTAAACGCAAGTGCACGTATCGAACAAGTAATATAATGATGAGATAAAGTATCGTTCCACGGAGATCGATGATTAATAAACCAATTAAATACTAAAATAGACTAATTCTAAAATTTATCTAACAAATCAAAATATAATTAAGAATGAATTAAAACGAAATTTGTAGACTAAATGCAGTAAAATCAATCGAGATAAATATGTTAGAGCATCCGATTTCACCATAACCACTAGATATGAATTTCATATTGTTATAAATACAAGAACGATATCAAACATGTGATAGCGGAATTTCCTAATCTATTTACTATCCTATCTCTAGGTATAGCAAACCTACTCAGCTTATTAATCCACTATATCTCTATGTGAATTAAAATAAACATGAGTGCATTAAAAACTATGAATATTCCCGGTTTACAATGAGTCTTTTGGATCACCTTATCACCGAAAGCTACACAAATAACGCGGTATATTTCTATCCACGTTTAATTCATGGTTATATATTATAATGAGCAATTGCATATTATCACCTCTCGCCTCAAACATGCACATCGGATCATTCAAGTGGTGGCCGGTCACTCAAAAGCGAAACGCAATAATATATAACTCACATGAATAAAATCAATTGTAAAACATAAAAATCATGAAATTCATATCATCATGGTTAGGCTACATCATAGCCCTAACAAAAGAAAATTAGAACGTAGTAGAATAAGAAATAAAAATATAAATATAAATCAAACCCAGCATCTTGAATCAAAGAACAAGAATTCTGTCACCACTTTTGTCTTCTCTTCAAAATACTTGAAAAAACTCGAAGAATGAAAAACGATCTAACTCTCTCTCTCAAAAAAAAAAAAACCCTAGCTGCTCTCTCTTCCTATTTATAGGAAATCTAAAATATCTATCTCTCAATACTTGCAGATAACATTAGGGAACAAAATCAATAATTTCCTGATTTGATATCTATCTTCCACTGCTGCTTTTATTTGAATTCCTGATAATTGCCATTCTTTTCCTTATCTTCTCCATATCTCATTATTCTGCATAAACAAGGAAAATTCAAATAATCAGAAGGAAATCCAAATATTTTCTCATAGATAATGCATTAATTGTTGCCTAAAATAGGTAAAATAACTCTATTTTTATAGAGTTATCAACTGGTGAACTTGGCATACCACTGTCGCAAAACCTGCTTGAGACCATAAAGGGATTTACGGAGACAACACACATTGGACTCCCCCTGTCTCCGGAAACCTGGGGGAAGATCCATATAAATTTCTTCATCTAAATCTCCTTGAAGAAATGCATTATGAACATCCATTTGATGTAATGACCAATCACGAAATGCAGCAATGGATAAAAAAGTACGAACTGTAACATCCTTTGCTACTGGAGAGAAAGTTTCGTGATAGTCAAAACCTTCTTTCTGAGTGAACCCTTTAGCCACTAATCGAGCCTTGTATCTTTTGATGGACCCGTCTGCTCTATATTTGATCTTGTAGACCCACTTGCAACCAATTGGCTTGCAATTTGGTGGTAATGAG
Organism: Eucalyptus brandiana; assembly: GCA_014182725.1. Lineage (NCBI taxonomy): Eukaryota > Viridiplantae > Streptophyta > Magnoliopsida > Myrtales > Myrtaceae > Eucalyptus > Eucalyptus brandiana. The sequence goes on along the minus strand of CM024671.1, from coordinate 17,988,599 downwards.
ACGATATCCCATGTATGATTCTCTAACAAGGCATGCAATTCCTTTTCCATGGCTTCTTGCCAACGAAGGTCTTTGATAGCCTCATTGTAATGAGATGGTTCTTGTTCCTCAGATACTCAACTAATACAACACATATGGTCGGGTGATAATCTTTGGAAAGATACATATGTGGAGACAGGATAATGTGTACTTGATAATTTTGAAGCCGTGCAAATATAATCCTTTGTCCATGTAGGTGGACGGGTAGTGCGTCCTGATCGCCTGGGCATCTGGGGCTGTGGACTGGAAGATATCTCCTCATTGTGTGACACTTCTTCATTGTTGACATATCCTGGGGACGTCACATCAACTTCTTCTGTATTTCCAATAGAGTTATCCATGGAATATGCATAAGAAATTGGGGATGATACTGTAATGCCCGATGTACGTTCTGGAGGTGTGAGAATATATGTTTGGCCAGGAGATGATTCTTCGTCTGATATAAACCGAGTATGGTCGGTGTCCCTGTCCATATTTGCAGAAGGTTCCGACTCATCTCGAAAAGGAAATATTTCCTCATGAAAGACGACATCCCTGCTTATGAAAAATTCTCCAGTAGATGGCTCAAAGAATCTATATCCCTTTTGTAAAGTTGCATATCCCATAAAGATGCACTGGCGGGCTCGAGGACTCATCTTGTCTTGAGGTCCTACCGTTGTTACATAGCATAGACAACCAAAAACTCTTAAATGATGAATTTCCGGTTTCCTTCTATAAAGCATTTCATATGGAGTTTTGCCAGTGTTGACACCTCATTTAAATTTAGAAAATAGAAATAGAAGATAATCTTTGATTAGAGGGAAATTTTTTTTAAATAATTTTGAATTCAAAAACTCAACCGTGTGATTTTGGAGCCACTTTGTTGTTGAGAAGTTGAGCGAAAATCTCCACCTGCAGAAACAAATTCGAGTTTTCACTTTATAAATAGAGGGTGCGAGACGTGAAAATGGGGGGCGACTTCACTTCGTCGAGGGAAAAAGAAAACAAAAAAAAAAAAGGAAAAGTCAAGAGAAGCTTTTGCTTCTGCAGAGAGAGAGAGTGCAGGGAATGTAGAGAGAGGAGGGAAGAAGAAGAAAAGTCAAAAGAAAAAGTGTACAGAAAGAGAGCAAAGAGAAGTGACGTGAGGGAGAGAGAAAAACAAAAAATAAAAAAAGTTGTGCACTGTTGATCTTCTTCGTGGGTTTCTTCTCCGCGAGTCCCCATGCCGCTCCGCTGCAGCCCACGCCGCCATGCCCCTGCGCCACCCGCTGTCAGCCTCCATCTGTGAGCACCCGTGCCAGCCCTGCTGCCAACGCTCGTATTCGGACCTCCGTCGTGCCAACAGCCCGGCTCCATTGCTGCCTCTGTGTTCACCGAACGACGATTCTGACACCATCTCTGTCTCTGTTACTGCTTTGAGCTACCGGATGTCGAGCCGATGCTCCCTGCAACTCGCTGATCCGGCCACTGTTTGCCTCCGATCGGAACCAGAAGCCCCGACGCCCCAGTTTCGCCTCTGTCGTCGCTGATCTGCAGCACCCAGACCTCCTGCGCTACTCTACCTCCGACGTGGCCTTCGCCAGCAACGCCCACGGCCCGACGCCGATCTAGGCGATTCCCCCCTTTAAGCGCTGCAACCAAGCAACACCGCTCGACCGACTACAGCAACACCAGAATTCGGCGCCTCTGCTTGAGCACCGACGCCCCTGTCTCCACTCAGCCGACGCCCGCAGCGCACCTCACCGCTCCACTCGCCGTTTGCCGATGCTAGCCGCGCCACCGCCTGCCTTCACCGGAGTCCCGTCGCCGACCTGAAGCTCCGCTGAGCCGCAACCCGCTCTGCTCACGCCATAGCCCTGTGCCCGATGTTGCTGCTCCTCTATCGTCGCTGATCTGCAACACCAGGACCTCTGACTCACCATGCGACGCCTGCTCCCGTGCCCACGACCAACCTGCTACCTCCCATGTTTTTGTTGCAGGTCCAGTTATCACTCGCGCCTTGCCGGAGTTCCGACACCGGATACCCTTTGACCGACGCCATTTACCACCGTCGTTACTCCCATTTTCCAAGCCTTAAGTAGTTTTTTTTTTTTTTTATATATTTCATGTTATGTTAGCTTATTTTTAAGTTTAATTATTTGAATTGTAGTATTGTATGTCAATAATTTGTAGACCTTGTAGACATTAAGGGATTTTATCCCAAATTATGGTAATTATTAATTTGACCCGTAAGACGTCGGGTCATTTTTTTAATTACTTTAATTTTTTAGGAATTTTGATAGTATTTCAATTGTTAAATCATATTAGAGTTAAAATAATCGTTAATTTAATCCGTGAGACAACGGATCATTTTTTCGGTTATTTTAATTCTTATCTTCATTCTTTTAAAATAATTACTTGTTTGGAAAGATTAAAAAAATCAAAAAAATCAAAAAGTGCATAAAAATCTAAATATTGCATTAGAGCATTCCGGTTTAGTAAATTAGAATTGCATTTATAGGATTATAATTTTTAGATTATACTTTTAGATGGGTGATTTTTGTTAGGGCTAATTTTAAATAATGTTGGCATGTCTTGATTTTTTTTATATAGCTTTTAAAATAAGATATAGTTTAAGTTAAATTGATTCCTAAAATAAATTAGAATATCATTCACTTTAGTTAGTCTAATTAGTTTTTTTATTAATTCCAAATTTCAATAAAAAGAATCCAAAAAATATTAGGTACATATTAATTAATTTGCATAATAGGTTTAATTAGAATTTGTTTATTAGTAAAATATGGTCATATCTAGAACTTAGGTACTTAGGTCCATACACATTTCATATTAAAGCAGCACACCTAGATATTTTTAGATTAAGTCAATTTTCAGTTAGTAAAACAAAAAGAAGGACAAAAAATGTCATGCATGCCATATGAGTTATAGTTTAATTGTTTTTTCTTAATAAAAAGGAAAATGCTAAAAGATGATCATTGCACCATTAAGTTACTTTGTTTTCAATAAAAAACAATATGTCATTAAAAAAAAATTAAAGATCATTTCCTTGGTTAGTTAATAGGTTAATTCATAATTAACCTCATTTCATATCATCATTATTTAGCATAGGTTGCATATATGCATTAAAAAATGAATCATCATTAAAAAAAAAAATCATAAAAGAGCATGCATGTAGAAATACCATGTCATTCGTCCCATATCACGTAGCACATGCATATTTAGGATTATATAAATTAGATTGCATACATATAGTGATAAGTTTAAGTCATACCATATGAATTGCATCTCACATATCATTAAAGTAAAATCCATGCATATTAAATTTAGATTAAGATTGCATATAATTAACGTTTTTTTAAAAAGAAAAAGAAAAATTAGGTGTCCTGTCATTTAGAAATCATGTTTAGGGCATGCATTTTTATTAGCATTTTTTTATTGAATGTTATTTTATTGATTGTGCACCCGCATGACCACCATTTGCATGTTAGTAGCTTAGGTTAAAATTAATTAACATTGCCTGCAAAATATTTTTGAAACTAAAATAAAAGGTACCGAAAGGGCGTTAGACTAATCTAGCGTAACCATGTCCCCGGACTTATTGAATCTCTGGTTCGCGAAAATAAAGTATTCTCCCATACTTTATTTGGGTTTCTAATCAACCCTAATTGATTAGTGGCGGCTCCAAATTGAGTATAATTGCATGTTTAAATAGATTAATTTCTTAACATCAAGTCGCGATTGGTAGGACTTGGGAGGGTCCGTGCCAAGTCTTCGGACTTAGTAATCCATTAGCATTATTTAAGTAATTCACCCTCGAAAATTAGGTCACGACAGCTTGACGACTCCGCTGGGGACAGAGTTAAAACTCATAGTGGACATAGGCCTTTTTTTTTTTTTTTAATATTTTTTTTGGCAGCATGGAAACAAGGTACGCTCCTAACATGAAGTGTTAAATGTTCTTGCAGATGGGAGGTATAAGGGGCGTAGTCTTTGCTAACCTTTGTTTTGTAGGTTGAAGTTAATGATGAATGGTTGAATTTAAACTATAAAAGTGTTGTTTGCAATTAAACTGTTGTGCATGTTTTATTGTTTTTAGCACTACACTATTGCACACACAACCTGCTACCGGAACTGGGCTGCGATAGGATTCTTAGGATGGTGTTGAGAAGGATACTTCCTCTAAAGCAAGACTGCTATATAGAGGTTGACCTTCTCTTCCCCGAAAGTTCTTCATGGTGTCGAATGTGTTTGTCCATATCCGCGAGACTGTGTGATTATTGGACATTCTATTTGACTAAGCCGGAGTTAGGGGGACCTGACATGTTAATGCGAGACTGCAACGGTCAGACCATCCCTTTTAGCTCCACTTTGTTAAGCCATCTAGATAAAAATCGAGCCCCACATTTCATGCGTGTGTCTATGTGATTGTCATCCTTTCCCAGTGAAAGTAAGTTGTTTAAATTCTCACTTCTGCAATTTACTTACTTGCAATTTCGTTTGTCCATGACAATAAGTTTCTTTGTCCGTCTTGTTTTATATGCGATGGGGAAAACCGATTTGCAATTCATTTCCACTCTCAAAAGCATATAAAATGAGATGTTTTGGTTTCTTAGTTCAATGTTTAGAGACCTTGATTTCAATTCAGTGCTTTCAATTTTTAGTTCAATGTTTAGGGATTTGAATTTCAATTCTTAGTTCATTGTTAGGAAGTTTGGTTCAACATTTAAAATAAATTTTAAATAAAATGAGGCAATTAGACCATTGTCATGGGCCATTTTCCTATCTTGTCATCGTTTCTTACATTATCTCTTTTACTTAGGTGACAACACGGCTCACCTAAGATCGCCAATTCGTACTCGTTCTAGAGCAACAATGGCTGATAACACTGAACAAACACGTGTTGCTGCACAAGCTCATGTTGCTGCCCTTGAATCGAAGATGAAGCAAGTCCTGAATGTTCTTGAGCGGCTCTCTAAGCAAATCGACTCTCTCCAAGCAAACACTGCCCCACCAGCTCCGCAAGTTGAAGTGGTGTTACCACAACATGTTCCCATAGCTGATCTGAGAGACAAAGGCAAGAATATATCCACAAGTGGCCCATCAAGCTCTAAGGATGTCTCCAGGGAGAAAATTACTGACACGCCTCAAATTGTTGTTGATGAGGAGATACAAGTGATACAGCCGGTTGTACCGAAGACTGAGACTGAGCTGGAAAAATGCTTGATAAAAATCGAGGAGAAACTCAAGCAAACAAGGGGTTCATTTAGCCAAGACCCAACCGATCTGTCCCATTATGCAAAAATCAAGATGCCAAAGAAGTTCAAAATGCCAGACTTTGAAAAGTATGATGGCACCTCTTGCCCAAAGATCCATCTACAGATTTATGTGGTCAGGATGACCAAATATGTTGATAACATCCCTTTGATGATTCAACAATTTCAAGCAAGCTTGACAGGACCGGCGCTTCAATGGTACATTATGAAGAAGATTAATCTGCTGGAGACTTGGGAGGATTTGACTGATGCCTTTTTCAAGCAATATAAGTATAATATTGATGTCACTCCATCTCGAGAAGATTTACTTTGCACTGAGAAGAAGAGGACGGAATCTTTCAAGGCATATGTCACGAGATGGAGGATTGTAGCCACTCAGATAACTCCAGAGCCAACAGAAAAGGAGCTGATGGATTTGTTCATGAAGACACTCCCGCCTGAGTATCGAAATCGAATGCTGGGATCGACTGCCGAGTCATTCAATCAGCTAATCCCTGTTGGCGAGCGAATTGAAGTAGCATTGCGTGATGGATGGGCGTCTGATCAAACCAGCTCATATGGGAGAGTCTCAACCAAGAAGGATAAGGAACTTGTAGCGGAGGTTAATGTAGCTTATGTGCAACCACCTCGCCCTACCCCGAACACCCATCAGGGAGGAGCACGACCATTCTTTGGCCAGTAGAAAAACTGTTCCATACGTCAATTTACGCCTCTTCCTAAGCCATTGTCAAAGATCTTGCCAACCCTTCAGAAGAAAGGATTACTCGCTAAGGAGCCTAAGCGACCTAATGCTGAGCGTTTCCCCAACTATGATTCTTCCAAGACATGTGCTTACCATATGGGGGAGGTAGGGCACTCTGTTGACGATTGCTATACACTGCAACATAAAATCCAAAATCTTTTGGATGATAAGGAGGTCTCATTCCGCGATGTACAGCCGAACATCCAGAATAACCCACTCCCTGACCACTCAGAAGCTGTGAATGCCATTTTCAGTTTTGATGCTGAGCCCACCATGTTTCAGATAATGCATGAGGAAGCAGAAGTGATGGACACCCTGGGGCAACCAAGTGGCAAATTCCATTACTATGTAAAGTATTCGGCTCCTCCCAGCTCCTACTTTGACCCACGGGATATCATCCCAGATGGATGGGGTGACGTAGATGATCCCGCACCTCTAAAGATTGAGAGCTCTAATGACGCACCCGAAGGGATGACTGAATTATTCACCGACAAAGCTCGAGAGTAGGAGAATTTTAATGATTTGCACACTCCTCTGTGCAGGAGTCTTTATTGCTTTCGATATTTGCATATTTGCATTTTCAATTCTAGGATTTCCCTTATTTCAATAATGTAATTTGCTTTTCATCCAATAAAATACATTGAGATTTTCATTGTTTTAAGGGCATGTTGAAGTACACCAAACTAGCCCTGTGATGAAATCCTACCCAAAAGAAAACGACAATGAGCTAATTCTGAAGGCTGGGCTTTTTCATGTTCCCTTGAAAATTTTTTCGAAATAAAATAATTTTCCACCATGCATCTAATTTACCCTGTTTGTTTCATTTAATTATCTGCTTTATGTTTCAGGCGCAGCCCTGCGCACATTTAAGGAACCTCTATGAGCTCCCTTGCAAAGAGGGGCAAGACACAGACACTTAACAGCTTTGACTTTATGATTTGATAGAGCATGGCCTTTTTATCATTTAAGAATGTTTTCACATGATGTGCAATTCATCAATTCCACTTGAAATTTATCAAAATGGATAATTCAGTGAAGGATGTTGAGTTACTTGAACATGCTAAATGATGCTAAATGAGGCGTGAAATGCAAGCCTTATCCCATACACAGTCCTTTGTCTATACATTGTGAGGTGAGTATGGAAATGTTTTGTGTTTCAAGGTGAAGAGTTTTCTTGCAAGAAGTACGATAACTAAAATGACGAGGGGCAATTCTTTTCACTACCGGTGAACCCTTGTTTAACCCTTTATTGAGCCAAAATACTTGAAGAATTTCTTTCATACTACCCCTGTCAAGGACCACCCCACATCGGGGCAAATGGAGGTAAGTTGACATTGAAGGAGAGTGAAATGGATAGAAATTTTCTTGCTCTCACTTGCATCAATTTTCAAGTTGTGCTATTACATTGAATTCATGTGGTAATTTAAGTGCCTTAAGATGACGAAGAGCGTTTCTTTCACTATCCTACACACTTATACCATTTGCATAGCCCACTTGAGCATGTGATTTCGTTTTCTTTAACCCCGGTTGATGATCATCCCCCACACTGGGGCAAGGCAAGAGGTAGATGAAGACCCTTGAAGGTTCGAGTGTCATTTAAAGTATACTTGACACACACATTGTGCGCAAGAACTGAAATCAAAATAGAACTAAGGGGCATGAAAAAGCAGTGTGCCTGGTAAAAGCAAGGCCAATGCCTGTGAAAAGAAGAGAGAAATTACTGATGAATTGGGGGGCATAAAAAAAAAGTGGTGTGCCTAATCGATGCCCATCATCAAAGAAAATGATTTTAAAAGAAAAAAATGTTGAGAAAAGATCTCCAGTTGAATAATCATTGGCATCAGTGATAAACTCTTGAGCCAATAAAGAAATTTGTCAAGAAGACAATCCGTGGCGTAGAAAACTGGTGGTAATGTCATGATGATCACCAACTCTTACCCATTACACACATCTTTGAGCCTAACGATCCTTTCGTTTCTCAAACCCAAGAACCAAGCCTATGTTACGTCCCTTACAAAGTTTCTTCAGATTAGGGCACTTGAATTAACATAGGAATTCACATGTTTTAAGCATTGCTCGAAGAAGTGCGAGCAAGACTATTTCTTTCTCATTTTGCAAGGTTCTTGACTTGTAAACCCGAAGATGATTACATAATTGTTCTTTCAATAGCCTTGACTCAAAGAGTCCCTTTTGCTAAGCCATTGACCAAGCCCACATTACAGTCTTTGTTAAAGACCTCTCAAATTGGTAAGGTCGTATCGCTTGCAAGAAAATTCGAACTCTTGTTGACAAGATGATAAGATTGAGTGATATATTCCCGCATCAATGGTTGGGACAAATAACCCCTCCTAAATGAGAGCGAGTGAAAAAGCCTTTTCACACCAAGAGTGTCTCATTTAGCATGTTCAAGAGATTCACAGCTTGGTGAAAATTGTCTTGATAATTTTTCCGGTAGAAGCTTGATAAAGCCATCATGCATGGACTTTCATTGAATTTTTCCTCAAAGACCAAAAAAAATTGTCTTTGAAACCTTGAGTTTGTTCAGTCATCTTGGTGCTTGATGAGAATTCCAAGTACCCATTTATAAAATGTTTTCAAATGTCTAGTTTGAGTTCCAGATATTTGAACCTTTAAACGCTTGATGTGACTTCCAAGTATTTGTCTTTTCAAACGTCTGATGTGATTTCCAGATGTTTAGTAAAATATTTTCAAATGTCTAGTGTGAACTCCAGATATTTGAACCCTTAAATGCTTGATGTGACTTCCAAGTGTTTGTCTTTCCAAACGTTTGATGTAATTTCCAGATGTTTAGTAAATGTTTTCAAATGTCTAGTGTGAATTCCAGATATTTGAACCTTTAAACACTTAATGTGATTTCCAAGTGTTTGTCTTTCCAAACATCTGATGTGATTTCCAGATGTTTAGTAAAATATTTTCAAATGTCTAGTACGAATTCAAGATATTTGAACCTTTAAATACTTGATGTGACTTCCAAGTATTTGTCTTTTCGAGCATCTGATGTGATTTCCAGATGTTTAATAAATGCTTTCAATTGTCTGACATAAGAATTATATTTTTGAAATTTTAAGTACTTGATGCAATTTCCAAGTGCTTGGGATCTTATGAGAGTTCCAGATCCCTAAAGACTTTGAGCCTTTCAATTATCTGAAGAGATTTCCAGATGTTTGTCAGGTCTCATAGGAATCATTTCACACTTAATAATACTTTTCAGAATCTCCAGATAAGTATGACAGGTATGTATTTTTCTTTGTATTTGCATTTCATTGAGCATAGACACATTGAGATCTACGTTCTTGACCAAATCATTGCATTTACATAGCATTCTTTAGGGGTTAAATTTATTTGAGTCCATTTCTTTTATAAAAAAAAAGTCATTACAATTAACATTTGCATATGCATTTCATATTCATTTTACATTCATTCTGCATGGTCTAAATTGAGGTGTCATTTATCTTTGAAGGAAATCTCTACGAGCTTTCCTTCAAAGAGGGGTAGCTGTTGACACCTCATTTAAATTTAGAAAATAGAAATAGAAGATAATCTTTGATTAGAGGGAAATTTTTTTAAAATAATTTTGAATTCAAAAACTCAACCGTGTGATTTTGGAGCCACTTTGTTGTTGAGAAGTTGAGCGAAAATCTCCACCTGCGGAAACAAATTCGAGTTTTCACTTTATAAATAGAGGGTGCGAGACGTGAAAATGGGGGGCGACTTCTCTTCATCGAGGGAAAAAGAAAAAAAAAAGAAAAGCAAAAGTCAAGAGAAGCTTTTGCTTCTGCAGAGAGAGAGTACAGGGAATGTACAGAGAGGAGGGAAGAAGAAGAAAAGTCAAAAGAAAAAGTGTACAGAAAGAGAGCAGAGAGAAGTGATGTGAGGGAGAGAGAAAAAAAAATAAAAAAAGTTGTGCACTATTGATCTTCTTCGTGGGTTTCTTCTCCGCGAGTCCCTACGCCGCTCCGCTGCAGCCCATGCCGCCACGCCCCTGTGCCGCCCGTTGTCAGCCTCCATCTGCGAGCACCCGTGCCAGCCTTGCTGCCGACGCTCGTATCCGGACCTCCGTCGTGCCAACAGCCCGGCTCCATCGCTGCCTCTGTGTTCACCGAACGACGATTCTGACACCATCTCTGTCTCTATTACTGCTTTGATTTACCAGACGTCGAGCCGATGCTCCCTGCAACCCGCTGATCCGGCCACCGTTCGCCTTCGCCCGGAACCAGAAGCCCCGACGCCCCTGTTCCGCCTCTGTCGTCGCTGATCTGCAGCACCTAGACTTCCTGCGCTACTTTGCCTCCGACGTGGCCTTCGCCAGCGACGCCCATGGCCCGACGCCGATCTAGGCGATTGCCCCCTTTGAGCGCTGCAACCAAGCAACACAACTCGACCGATTGCAGCAACACCAGAATTCGGTGCCTTTGCTTGAGCACCGACGCCCCTGTCTCCACTCAGCTGACGCCCGAAGCGCACCTCACCGCTCCACTCGCCGTCCGCCAACCCTTGTCGTGCCACCGCTTGCCTTCACCGGAGTCCTGTCGCCGATCTGAAGCTCTGCCGAGCCGCAACCCGCTTCGCTCACACCACAACCCTGTGCCCGATGTTGCTGCTCCTCTGTCGTCGCTGATCTGCAACACCAGGACCTCCGACTCACCATGCAACGCCTGCTCCCGTGCCCACGACCAACCTGCTGCCTCCCCTGTTTTTGTTGCAGGTCCGGTTATCACTCGTGCCTCGCCGGAGTTCCGACACCGGACACCCTTTGACCGACGCCATTTACCACTGTTGCTACTCCCATTTTCCAAGCCTTAAGTAGTTTATTTTTATTTTTTATTTATTTCATGTTATGTTAGCTTATTTTTAAGTTTAATTATTTGAATTGTAGTATTGTATGTCAATAATTTGTAGACCTTGTAGACATTAAGGGATTTTATCCCAAATTATGGTAATTATTAATTTGACCCGTAAGACGTCGGGTCATTTTTTTAATTACTTTAATTTTTAGGAATTTTGATAGTATTTCAATTGTTAAATCATATTAGAGTTAAAATAATCGTTAATTTAATCATTAATTTTGGGTGATTTTTGTTAGGGGCTAATTTTAAATAATGTTGGCATGTCTTGATTTTTTTTTATATAGCTTTTAAGATAAGATATAGTTTAAGTTAAATTGATTCCTAAAATAAATTAGAATATCATTCACTTTAGTTAGTCTAATTAGTTTTTTTTATTAATTCCGAATTTCAATAAAAAGAATCCAAAAATATTAGGTACATATTAATTAATTTGCATAATAGGTTTAATTAGAATTTGTTTATTAGTAAAATATGGTCATATCTAGAACTTAGGTAATTAGGTCCATACACATTTCATATTAAAGCAAAGCACACCTAGATATTTTTAGATTAAGTCAATTTTCATTTAGTAAAACAAAAAGAGGGACAAAAAATGTCATGCATGCCATATGAGTTATAGTTTAATTGTTTTTTTCTGAATATAAAGGAAAATGCTAAAAGATGATCATTGCACCATTAAGTTACTTTCTTTTCAATAAAAAACATTATGTCATTAAAAAAAAAACTAAAGATCATTTCCTTGGTTAGTTAATAGGTTAATTCATAATTAACCTCATTTCATATCATCATTATTTAGCATAGGTTGCATATATGCATTAAAAAATGAATCATCATTAAAAAAAAAAAAAAATAAAAGAGCATGCATGTAGAAATACCATGTCATTCGTCCCATATCACGTAAAGCACATGCATATTTATGATTATATAAATTAGATTGCATACATATAGTGATAAGTTTAAGTCATACCATATGAATTGCATCTCACATATCATTAAAGTAAAATCCATGCATATTAAATTTAGATTAAGATTGCATAGAATTAACATTTTTTTAAAAAGAAAAAGAAAAATTAGGTGTCCTGTCATTTAGAAATCATGTTTAGGGCATGCATTTTTATTAGCATTTTTTTTTATTGAATGTTATTTTATTGATTGTGCACCCGCATGACTACCATTTGCATGTTAGTAGCTTAGGTTAAAATTAATTAATGTTGTCTGCAAAATATTTTTGAAATTAAAACAAAAGGTACTGAAAGAGCGTTAGACTAATCTAGCGTAACTATGTCCCCGGACTTATTGAATCTCTGGTTCACGAAAATAAAGTATTCTCCCATACTTTATTTGGGTTTCTAATCAACCCTAATTGATTAGTGGCGGCTCCAAATTGAGTATAATTGCATGTTTAAATAGATTAATTTCTTAACATCAAGTCGCGATTGGTAAGACTTGGGAGGGTCCGTACCAAGTCTTCGGACTTAGTAATCCATTAGCCTTCTTTAAGTAATCCACCCTCGAAAATTAGGTCGCGACAGCCAGCAAGCACCCGACTCGGCATACGATTAATCAGATAAGCAGATGTAACTATGCAATCTTCCCAAAAATTTTCGGGAATCGAGGCTTGAAATTTCAAAGCATGCGATACCTCTAATAAATGCCGATGCTTACGCTCAACAATGCTATTTTGTTGTGGAGTATAGATACATGAGGTTTCATGTAGAATTCCATTTGAGGAGAAAAAAATCTCACATTCATTGCTGAATAATTCCCTTCCATTATCAGTGCGAATGAGCTGAATAGACTTCCCAAATTGATTTTTAGACAGGGAGAAGAAAGTTTTCAGATAATTAAAGACTTGGCCTTTGGACTGCATCAGAAATATCCATGTGGCTCTTGAAAAATCATCCACAATTGTCAGAAAAAATCGAGAACCATCACGATTTGGTGTGTGATAAGGTCCCCAAATATCAGCATGGATTGGAGAAAAAAAGACTTTTTGCACGAGAAACACTATTTGGAAAAGGTGCACGGGTTTGCTTTGCCAATGGACAAATGGGACAATGAGAACAAGGAATAGAAGCACTATGGCCCAATCTTTGATGACTAACAAGATTTTTATCATTGGTAGCTGTATTACACAATGACAAATTATTCAATTCAACACATGATAAATGTGAACTGTTAGGAAATTTGATCCAGAAATATAGCCCTTGAGAGATACTACCCAAGCCCATCAATCTGCCAGTCGAAAGGGCCTGAAATATACATTTATCAGAATCAAATAGGACTTGGCATGAATTCTCTTCACAAACTCGAGACACCGATATTAAATTGAAAGTGAAATCAGGAACGTATAATACGTTCTTGAGAGTTATGAGTGGGCTAAGATTTACAGTGCCAATCATCTTCACAAGTGTGGAATTACCATTGGGAAGCTGTACTGAAGCTGGAGTGAGCAATTTCTAGATTTTTGAGAAAAAAATTTTATCACAGGCAATATGATCACTAGCCCCAGAATCAATTATCCACTTATCATTGGAAATTGAATTCGCCAAGCAATATGAAGTACCTGTGAAGCTCCCAACCTTGTCAGATGTGTCCAGTTTTTTGAAAGCCTTCATAAGTTCTTGATACTGCTCTTGGTTAATTGGCTGATGTTGTCCTGTAACCTGAAAAACAGTTGAAAAATCATTCTTTCCTTTTTGTCCAGGCTTGCCATGTAGTTTCCAGCAATTATCAATTGTGTGATGTGGACGCTTGCAATAATCGCAGTATAATTTCCCTTTGCCCTTGAAATTTCCCTTTAATGTTGCAGCATATGGCGGTCCAATTGGACCTTTTAAATAGGGAATGGTCCCTGCTTTTTGTGGACTGTCGGGCGAAGAAAGGGCGCGGACCGTCGAATCCTGTCGGGAGCGAGATCGCATGCGAGCCGTCCGATGCTGTTGAGAAGAATCCTCGGTGACCGTCGAATCCGATTAATGGGTGTGAGCCTCGTGAGCCGTCGGATCGCCTCGAAGAATCGTGGCCGTCCATTCCTCTCCTTAGGTTTTAAGAGTCTTCGCCTCTCTCAGGAAACCCTAAGTTCTGCCCGATTGTTCCTCGCCCCCTTTTCGCTACTCCTCTCTCGAGAGCACTGCCATGTATAGCAAGCGTGACTCCATCTTTGGGGTTGTCGAGCATAGCAAGACGCTGGCTTTCCTCCTACGTTGCAAGTTGGTAGATCCGAGCGAGTGTTGGCGTCGGATCCATGGTGAGTATCTGCGTTTGAAATGAGAGGTACGATTCATTTAGGGCAAGGAGAAATCTCGTGACTTTTTCTCGTTCTCGGATGGCTCAAAGTATTGTTGAAGCGTCGACTCAAGTCCTTCTAATTTTTCTTCCACCGCTTCCAATTCATTCCACAACGCTGAGATCTTGTTGTAAATGGTGGCTACGCTCATATTTCCTTGTTTCAATTCCGAAAGCTGTTGGGTTAGTGAAAAAAATCGAACACAATCCAATTTATCGTACATTTCTTTTATATTTTTCCACATCTGTTTTGGGTCTTCCGTCGGCGGTAATCCGGCCGTGACCTCGGGTGTAACACAGTTTCCAATCCATGTCCGGACTAACTGGTTACACTTCCTCCATAGTCGTGCCTGCCGCTCGTCGGATGAGATTGGAATCGTTCCATTGATAAACCCATCTTTTTCTTTGGTCACCAACGCTCGTCGGAATTCACGCGACCAGCTTGAATAATTGTTGGCCCCGGTCAGTTGCTGGGTGATGAGCCGTAGCTCTGGCCCGTCGGCCATCGTGGTGTAAAGCGGATCGCCGGGTTCCGGCTTGCCACTGGTGGCGAAGATCTGGTATGGGAAGAGGCCCGGTGCAGGAGTCGGGTAGGGATTTGTGCCTTGACCTGAATCGCCCAAGCCAAAACCATGACCCGCATTTTGAAAACCCGGGTAGGGATTCGTTCCCATACCCGGTCCAATCGAACCGCCCGTCTGCTCTAGGCCGATGGTAGGATTTGCCCCATCACTAGTTGGTAGACCTCCATCGGCTCGCGCGATGCTTTGGTAGCCAGGCGACGATGCATTGGGAATCGACCCATGATACCATGTATACATCATCCACTGGTAGGGGTAGCCCATGAAGGGTTGCCCTGGATTAGCCTAAGTCTAATGTTGCCATTGCATGTGCGGTTGCTGGATTTGTTGTTCTGATGCAGAGATGACAGTGGATGAATCTTGATTTCCCATGGTTTGCATCGGTGCTTCTGTTGCAGATTGGTCAGCTGAAACTGAGGTAAGATCTTCTGGTCTTGTCATGTTGAAAAAAAAAAAAAACTGATTCCTCTATTAACTCCTCTTGCAGATGAGGTTCCTCACTTTAGGCAATCAACACCGTGATTCCTTCGGCAACACTTGTCTGGAATTTGGAGTTTGCTTACAAGGTAATCGAAGCAGAAGCAGAAAAAGGTAGCTCTGATACCATGTCAGAAACTGAGGTAGAAGATGAATACAGGGAACTGTAAGATGAAGACGTGGGAAAATTTTCTGTGTATTCTTTTTTTGTATCCTTTGATGTACAAAGTCGATCTCTATATAATACAAAATGTCTAATAATAAAGAAAGAAAGATTATATTCCTTTAATCTATGTGTATCAGATCTAATCCTAAATTGACTAAAATAAATGATCAGCATCATATCTTCCAACACCCTGATCTATTAAGACCTTCATCTTCTTGAGACATTTGCCTTGTTGACCTTTTGGGAAGTGTTTGATTTACCCAATCCCTCGTTTGGACTTCGCATCAGCCAACTAAATAGGGTAATTCCACTTAGCAATTTCTTGAAGCTTTCCCTTGTACTTAACAAAGAGGAGTAAAGTAAACATTGACCATGTGTCACGCCCCGAACCCCGAGACACGTGAAACAACCCACCATGGTCATGTAAATGCGACATTCCCAGGTAGTGTCGCGGACCCCAAAGTTTCTTTTTAACGCACAAGCGAAACGTACTAAGACACCCCTTACAATAGCATACGGGATAGGACAGCAGGAACATCAATTTCAAAATCAAACAACATACTTTCATACATCATCATCATCATTATCAACATCATTACAAGGTTTAGGTACATCAACAGGATCCAGAGACTATGCACCAAAAATGGGTCAGAGTTTATGTGCATCAAAAAGGGGTTAGCCTACACAACATGGATCAGCCCACAACAAAAAGAAGAACGGTCCTATGGCTACTAATTGGACTCGTTCGACGATCCCACATCCTCCACTGCTGATCTATGCCGGGCCCGGAGATGGTGGGTTATCCACCCCGCCATCGGGAAGGTCGGCTACCCCCTCTCCCGGAGAGCATCCATCACGGCCAGGGGAATGTCAAAACCGTCAAGTGGACCAATCCTAAAACCATTGGCCCCAAAACGGAACCAAGCCCTATACCTATGGGGCACCCTAACGTCTTCAGTCTCCTGGATCCACACGATAGACCTAATCAGCTCATAGACCCAATGACTCCCGGGGTCAGGGGCGCTGCGCACCTGCTCGATAATCTGAACCGGGATGCCATTCTTCTTAGGGGGTCCCGCCATCTAGGGTCCTGTAATAAATTCCCCAAACTGGGATGAGACTTTGTCTCAGCAAGTTCACCCCTCCTAAACCCCTATTAGAAAGTAAATACGCCTCAATGTATCTTAGCCACAACATCAAGAAGACTTACCTTGTCTGAGCCCTCATCTGCAGGTTAGCACAATTTATATAATTCAACCACGTACAATTATGATAACCAAACAACCGTGGCACAATCACATCATCAGAACAATTCAACCACTTGGATCGTCTCAGCGATCAATCGACTTGGCCGATTACATGTCATTCTAACAATTCAATCATTGCTCACAATCACGACCCTATAGGAAGATTCAATAACCAGGCAATCACGGCCCTACTCGGCACGACCTGAAATCAGGTGGTAATTCACGGCCTCATTAGGCACGACCTCTAATAGGTGGTAATTTCACGGCCTCATCAGGCACGACCTCAGTAGGTGGTAATTTCACGGCCTCATCAGGCACGACCTCAATAGGTGGTAATTTCACGACCTCAATAGGTGGTAATTTCACGGCCTCATCAGGCACGACCTCTCTTAGGTGGTTCATCACGGCCTTATTAGGCACGACCTCCAATTGGTGGTTAATCACGGCCTCGCTAGGCACGACATCTAATAGGTGGTCAATCACGGCCAATCTCCTATCAATTCCCACACTTAGGGTTTTTTCTAAAGAATCCTCATAATTCGCAATCACACTCAATTCGCCACAACCAATCATCAATTTCAAATTCTACAAGCACGGCGATGATCGGCACGAAATTCGAGCAACTAGGGTCAAAATAAAATTTTCGAGTTTTTTTTTTTTTTTAATGAATTTCGGAATAAGATATATTATTAAATAATCCAACAATTTCAAGCATTTATTTAAATCATAAATAAACTCCTTTAAGTCACATCAAGGTTTATTTTAAAATAAACATACTTAACCATTAAACTAAACACACTTAACCTTAATTAATCACCTTAATATAATCCATGATTAATTAAATCAATCTAGCCACCTAATCCCAATCAACTTAAGCTAAACATACTTAAGGTGTCATTAACTCGCTAATCGCGGATTAGTGAGGTAAACTCACCGGAATCGCTTTCCGATGGGTCTCCGGCGAAGAGCACGACGACGCCGACGACAAACCTACACGGATCGAGACCAAATAAGCATCAAAAGGAGACCAAAATGAGCCCGGAAGATCTTAGATCTTGCTGGTTTTTCTTTCCAAAGACTAACCGAGCTTGAGGGGATGGCGGAATGGCGACGGGACGGCGGAGATGCGGCGGAGGAAGCTCGGCGGTGGCGACTAGGTCTCGGGGCGGCGGCTCACGGTGACGGACGGCGACGACGGGGACTTCGGCAACGACGAACAGCGGCTGGTTGGAGAGACGACGGCGTGGAACTCGTGGCGGAGACGGAGGCAAGGCGGCTCGGCGCACGGGACGGCGAGTGGCGACGGCGGACTCCGGCGGCGAGCGACGAACGGCGACGATCGAGCGCGCGATGGACGGACGAAGCTCGGCCGCCTTCCGCTGGTTCTTCTTCCCTCGGTTTCTCCCCCTCAATCTCTCTCCTCCCAAGCTTGAAGATGATGGAGACAAGAGAGGGAAGTGACATCTCCACTTTAGGTGAGCCAATTAGCTTGTGACACTTGTCAAGCTCTCATTAAATTTGGCCTCCACCAATGACATCACCCGCTGATGTCATTCTCCACTAATTTCAAATCCTCACAACATCTTTCAATAGGTTCAATTCATTTTCCGCCGGGGTCCAAGCTCTTGTACACTTAATTACTTCAATCTCTATCAATTCTCTTTTAATTGAGTCCAAATCAAAATCCATGACATAATCGATGTTCCTAATAAGATTTGCAACACCCCTTTGATTTTCAAATTTCAAAATTCAATTTCAATTTCACGGTTAATTTCACTCGGTGCAATTTTAGCGCGCCTGGTCCACGAGTGGCTTTTAGGGAAATTTTCTTGCATCCAACCCGAGGGTGATCGGTCCCCAAGTCGACGCGACAAAATTCCTTAATCACCTCACTCAATAGACTAGTTCCCTCGTGAGTGGCCAACTCTGAGAGACGAACTATATGCACAGATGAATTGCCCGACTCAATTGACTGAAAATAAACTTGAGAAAAAATTGGGATGTCACAACTCTTCCCCTCTTATAAGAATTTCGTCCTCGAAATTTAAACCATTACATACTTTGCTCAAATAGGTGGGGGTACAATTCTCTCATCGACTCTTCGATCTCCCAAGTTGCTCCTTCGGTGCCATGGTGTTTGCCATACCACTTTGACCATTGGGATGGTCCCGGTGCGCGAACTTGCTCTTTGCGATCTACAATTTGAACCGGGGCTTTCAACGTATGACACTTTGTCATCCACGTCTAATTCCTCGAAATTTAGAACGTGAGTCGAGTCGGTTCATACTTCCTCAACATCGACACGTGAAAGACGTCGTGCACTGTGACAACTTTGGCGGCGGTGCAAGACGATACGCCGAGCCCCTATTCTTTCCAAAATCTCAAAGGGACCTACGTACCTCGGACTCGCTTTCCCTTTTTGCCAAAACGGGAAGTACCTCTCATCGGTGACACCTTCGAAAAGACGTGCTCACCAACTTGGAACTCCAATGGCCTTCGACGCTTATCGGCATAACTTTTCCGCGGCTCGAGCGGTCTTTAATCATTTTCGATAACCGCAATCGCCTCTACTAACTGCCGAACCAACTCGGACCGGTGATCTTTCTTTCTCCGACCTCATCCCGGCCTGGCGGCGTTACGCATGCTCGCCATACAATGCTTCAAAAGGAGCCATTTGAATACTCTGGATAACTGTTGTTATAGGCGAATTCAACCGAGATGAAGTCATTCCTCCCAACTTCCTTTGAAGTCCAAAACACAAGCTCGCAAAGATGTCCTCAAGAGTCTCGAATTGTCCTCTCGGGCGGCCATCGATCTGCGGGTGATAGGCCGTACTATACTGCAGCTTCGTTCCTAAAGCGGATTGCAAGCTCTTCCAAAAAGCGGCGGTGAACCTTGGGTCCCTATCCGAAGTAATTGTAACTGGCACTCCATGTATACGAACCACTTGACGTACATATAGATATGCCAGTCTATCCAAACTCAAGTCTCTTCGAACTGCAATGAAGTGAGCCGACTTTGTCAGTCTGTCGACCACTACCCAAATCGAATCGTTCCCTCTTTGGCTCCTCGGTAGCCCCGTCACGAAGTCCATCGTGATATGCTCCCATTTCCACTCACGGGATCTCAAGGGGTCGCAAAAGTCCTCCCGGCTTGCAATGCTGAGCTTTCACCTGTTGACACGTCAAACACTTGGCGACATGCTTGGCGATGTCCGCCTTCATGCCACACCACCAATAGTGTTGACGCAGATTCTGATACATTTTGGTACTACCAGGATGAATGCTGTAACTGCTACGATGCGCTTCTGAAAGAATTTCTTCTCTAAGCTCCACATCGTTAGGTACAACCAATCGTCCTTGGAACCTCAATGTTCCATCTTCGAAAATCGAAAGTCGGCCCTCCTTTTCTCCGCATCCTCTTGTAGGATTTTCGAACATCGAATCCGTCTGTTTGAAGCGTTCGATTCGACACTGCACTTCCGGTTCAATTCTAAGGGTGGCCACGAGATTCGAAAGGTGGCCCACCTCAAACTTAAAATCTGAATCTCTTGCTCTCTCAATTAGGCCCCATTCCTTGAGTACCATCTGAGCAACTGAAGACTTCCTACTTAGTGCATCGGCGACCTTATTCGCCTTTCCCGGGTGATACAAAATCTCGCAGTCATAGCCTTTAAGAGCTCCATCCATCGACGCCGTCTCATATTCAACTCCTTCGAGAGAATAGGTACTTGAGACTCGATGGTCGGTGAAGATCTGAAATCTTTCTCTCGCACAAATAGTGTCTCCAAATCTTCGGGCAAAGATGATTCTTTGCGCAAGCTCCAAGTCATGCGTCGGGTAATTCAACTCGTGAGGTCTCAATTGACGGGACGCATATGCAACAACTCTACCGTCTTTGCATCAACACACAACCTAATCCCTTAAATGACGCATCACTATAGATCTCAAACCCTCCTGGACCGGATGGGATAGTAAGCACAGGTGCGGTAGTTAGCTTATGCTTAAGCTCTTGGAAACTACTCTCGCACTTATCCGTCCACACAAACTTCTCTTCCTTCTTCAGAAGTCTCGTCATTGGCGATGCTAACCTTGAAAACCCTTCTACAAACCGTCTGTAATACCCTGCTAAACCCGAAAGCTTCGATTTCCGTCACTTGTCGTCGGTCTTGGCCAGTTGATCACTGCCTCAATCTTTGCGGGGTCCACTGAGATTCCTTCCCCAGAGATGACATGACCTAGGAAAGCCACACGAGTCAGCCAAAACTCGCACTTACTAAACTTGGCGTATAGCTCGTGATCTCTTAAAGTCTGAAGCACTATCCTTAAGTGCTTTTCATGATCCTCAGTACTCCTTGAATACACCAGGATGTCGTCGATGAAAACAATTACAAACTGATCTAAGTACTCTTTGAACACCCGATTCATCAGGTCCATGAAAGCAGCCGGGGCATTTGTCAACCCAAATGGCATCACAGTAAACTCATAGTGGCCGTATCGAGTGCGAAACGCCGACTTCGGAATATCTTCCTTCTTGATTCTTAGCTGATGATACCCCGTCCTCAAGTCGATCTTAGAAAATATCGACGCTCCTTAAAGCTGATCGAACAAATCATCAATCCTTGGCAACGGATACTTGTTCTTAATTGTCACCTGGTTGAGTTGAGTGCATCGTAATCGATGCACAAGCGAAATGAACCATCTTTCTTCTTCACAAACAATACCGGTGCTCCCTAAGGTGATGCGCTTGGACGAATAAATCCTTTATCCAATAACTCTTGCATTTGCACCTTTAGTTCCTTAAGCTTTGACAAGGCCATTCGGTAAGGAGCTTTAGAGATCGGCTCCGTCCCAGGGGCTAATTCAATCACAAACTCTATCTCTCTCTCTGGCGGTAAACCCGGTAATTCTTTCGGAAACACGTCTAGGAACTCTCGTACCACTGCGATATCTTCAATCTTTAACTCCTCTACTGTCGTGTCTACGACAGTCGCTAAGTAACCTTGGCAACCCTTGCCTAGCAAGTGAGTTGCTTCGAGCGACGAAATTAAGGAAATCGAGGGTCCTCCTCGACTCCCAATAAATTCGAAGCTCTCACCCCCTAATGGGTTAAACCAATCGCCTTGCGATAACAGTCCATTTTGGCTCGTTGCTTGGTGAGCCGAGTCCATGCCAATTATCACATCAAAATCATACATGGCTAGGACTATCAAGTCTATTCTTCCCCCTCGCTCACCAATCACTAACTTGCAATCGAGACAACCTACTGTAGCTAACACTTTGTCTTTCAACGGAGTAGATATACTAACCACAGACTCCAACAATTCAGGAATTAATTCTATCAATTTAACAAATCTTTCAGCTATAAATGAATGCGAAGCTCCAGGATCAAATAAAGCATAAGCAGGTTGGTCGTTCAGCGAGACCATACACGTGACCACGTTAGCGCATCCTCCGCCCGTCCTCCGGTCGGCGCATAAGTCCTTCCCCGAGCCGGAGGTCGGTTCAATCCACCCGGCGGCATGATCTGCGGTGCGAATCCTCTCGTTCGCCCGGCGGTGGCGGTGGTGGCAGCGAGGCCGCCTCGCAAGTCTCCTGGGACATTCCCTAACACGGTGACCCTGCTGGCCACACTCGAAGCAGGCACCCATCCTAAGAGGGCACGGGGTTGAGCCATGTCGCCTTCCACACAAATGACATGCTCCATTGAAATTCGATGACGGCTTCCCCACTCCACCCTTCCTATTGGGTGGAACATGGTACCTTCCCCCAGGCATCGGCCTCTTTCCAAACCGATTATCACCTCTGTTTGAATTAAACCGCGACCCGAAGCGGCGGCTTTCTCATTACGGTCTTTCTCAATCAGTTGGGCCCGCTTGTAAAGATCCTTGTATTCCTTCGGTCTAACGGCACCAAAAAGCTCCTCACCTCCGGTCTAAGCCCATCTCTAAACCTTCGAATTCGGTTTATCGATTTCTGAACTAATTCAGGGGCATACTGTGACAGTTCAGTAAACTTTGCCTCATACTGATCAACTGTCATTGTACCTTGACGAAGGCGTTGGAACTCCGCCATCTTCAACTCTTTAGCACAATCAGAAAAGTACTTCTCATTGAAGGCCTCTAGGAACGCATTCCACTCTCGATCTACTCCATCGGGAACACTATCCCTTTATTAGTTTTCCACCATGTGGCCGCGGTTCCCCTCAGGCGATAGGCCGCCCGGCCACGACCTTCTCTTCTTCGATGCACAACAAGGCTCAAAGGCATTCTCTAGTTCCCGAACCCACAAGTCTTTGCCCGGCTTCGGGATCTCCCGCTCCCGTGAACGTTGGTGGATTCAATCTCGAAAGTGTTGCACCAACTTCTGTCTAGGCCTCCCGGCCACATCCTCGAGGGGAATTTCCTCGAGTTCCTCTTCCGCTCGGCAACCGGTGCGGCGGCGGTAGCAAGCCTTAGCGGCATTAGCGGCGGCGGCCGCAGCATTGGCGGCATTAGCGGCATTAGTGGCGCGGCGATAACGGCGGGCGGGCGGCGGCGGCCTGGTCCCGGTCCCCTGTCACCCATCATCTCAAGCATCCGCATGATCCCAAAGAAACCTCGGATCCTCGGGGCTACCGCATCCTCCGGAGGTGACACCGCACCACTCGCACTGGCCTCAGCCTGCGCTCTCCCCAAGGCACCTCGGGCACCGACTCTCATCGATGGCCCACCCCGAAACACGGGGCCTACTGCTCTCTTCCTAGCAGCTCTTGGCACTCGGTCACTCATGCTACAGGCTCAATATAGATGCCTATTGGCGAATTCCAATACTATATTAGAATTTGAGTAACCTTTCAATCAAGCTAACAAATAACTAACAATCACAGGCATTAGAATATGAAAAGTTCTTCCTACTAACTATCCCATGACTCATCGTCCTTATCACTCCATACACAACCATGCTCTGATACCACTTAAACGGGGTTGTCACGCCCCGAACCCCGAGACATGTGAAACAACCCACCATGGTCATGTAAATGCGACATTCCCAGGTAGTGTCGCCGACCCCAAAGTTTCTTTTTAACGCACAAGCGGAACGTACTAAGACACCCCTTACAATAGCATACGGGATAGGACAGCAGGAACATCAATTTCAAAATCAAACAACATACTTTCATACATCATCATCATCATTATCAACATCATTACAAGGTTTAGGTACATCAACGGGATCCGAGACTATGCACCAAAAATGGGTCGAGTTTATGTGCATCAAAAAGGGGTTAGCCTACACAACATGGATCGGCCCACAACAAAAAGAAGAACGGTCCTATGGCTACTAATTGGACTCGTTCGACGATCCCACATCCTCCACTCAACGATCGCGCCGGGCTGGAGATGGTGGGTTATCCACCCTGCCATCAGGAAGGTCAGCTACCCCCTCTCCCAGGAGAGCATCCATCACGGCCAAGGGAATGTCAAAACCGTCAAGTGGACCAATCCTAAAACCATTGGCCCCAAAACGGAACCAAGCCCTATACCTATGGGGCACCCTAACGTCTTCGCCTCCACGGATCCACACGGTAGACCTAATCGGCTCATAGACCCAATGACTCCGGGGTCGGGCGCTGCGCACTTTGCTCGATAATCCGAACCGGGATGCCATTCTTCTCGGGGGTCCCGCCATCTAGGGCCTGTAATAAATTCCCCAAACCGGGATGAGACTTTGTCTCAGCAAGTTCACCCCTCCTAAACCCCTATTAGAAAGTAAATACGCCTCAATGTATCTTAGCCACAACATCAAGAAGACTTACCTCGTCTGAGCCCTCATCTGCAGGTTAGCACAATTTATATAATTCAACCACGTACAATTATGATAACCAAACAACCGTGGCACAATCACATCATCAGAACAATTCAACCACTTAGATCGTCTCAGCGATCAATCGACTTGGCCGATTACATGTCATTCTAACAATTCAATCATTGCTCACAATCACGACCCTATAGGAAGATTCAATAACCAGGCAATCACGGCCCTACTCGGCACGACCCGAAATCGGTGGTAATTCACGGCCTCATTAGGCACGACCTCTAATAGGTGGTAATTTCACGGCCTCATCGAGCACGACCTCGGTAGGTGGTAATTTCACGGCCTCATCAGGCACGACCTCAATAGGTGGTAATTTCACGGCCTCATCAGGCACGACCTCTCTTAGGTGGTTCATCACGGCCTTATTAGGCACGACCTCCAATTGGTGGTTAATCACGGCCTCGCTAGGCACGACCTCTAATAGGTGGTCAATCACGGCCAATCTCCTATCAATTCCCACACTTAGGGTTTTTTTCTAAAGAATCCTCATAATTCGCAATCACACTCAATTCGCCACAACCAATCATCAATTTCAAATTCTACAAGCACAGCAGCGATCGGCACGAAATTCTGAGCAACTAGGGTCAAAATAAAATTTTCGAGTTTTTTTTTTTTTAATGAATTTCGGAATAAGATATATTATTAAATAATCCAACAATTTCGAAGCATTTATTTAAATCATAAATAAACTCCTTTAAGTCACATCAAGGTTTATTTTAAAATAAACATACTTAACCATTAAACTAAACACACTTAACCTTAATTAATCACCTTAATATAATCCATGATTAATTAAATCAATCTAGCCACCTAATCCCAATCAACTTAAGCTAAACATACTTAAGGTGTCATTAACTCGCTAATCGCGGATTAGTGAGGTAAACTCACCGGAATCGCTTTCCGATGGGTCTCCGGCGAAGAGCACGACGACGCCGACGACAAACCTACACGGATCGAGACCAAATAAGCATCAAAAGGAGACCAAAATGAGCCCGGAAGATCTTAGATCTTGCTAGTTTTTCTTTCCAGCACTAACCGAGCTTGAGGGGATGGCGGAATGGCGACGGGACGGCGGAGATGCGGCGGAGGAAGCTCGGCGGTGGCGACTAGGTCTCGGGGCGGCGGCTCACGGTGACGGACGGCGACGACGGGGACTTCGGCAACGACGAACGGCGGCGGAGAGAGACGACGGCGTGGAACTCGTGGCGGAGACGGAGGCAAGGCGGCTCGGCGCACGGGACGGCGAGTGGCGACGGCGGACTCCGGCGGCGAGCGACGAACGGCGACGATCGAGCGCGCGATGGACGGACGAAGCTCGGCTGCCTTCCGCTGGTTCTTCTTCCCTCGGTTTCTCCCCCTCAATCTCTCTCCTCCCAAGCTTGAAGATGATGGAGACAAGAGAGGGAAGTGACATCTCCACTTTAGGTGAGCCAATTAGCTTGTGACACTTGTCAAGCTCTCATTAAATTTGGCCTCCACCAATGACATCACCCGCTGATGTCATTCTCCACTAATTTCAAATCCTCACAACATCTTTCAATAGGTTCAATTCATTTTCCGCCGGGGTCCAAGCTCTTGTACACTTAATTACTTCAATCTCTATCAATTCTCTTTTAATTGAGTCCAAATCAAAATCCATGACATAATCCGATGTTCCTAATAAGATTTGCAACACCCCTTTGATTTTCAAATTTCAAAATTCAATTTCAATTTCACGGTTAATTTCACTCTGGTGCAATTTTAGCGCGCCCGGTCCACGAGTGGCTTTTAGGGAAATTTTCTTGCATCCAACCCGAGGGTGATCGGTCCCCAAGTCTCGACGCGACAAAATTCCTTAATCACCTCACTCAATAGACTAGTTCCCTCGTGAGTGGCCAACTCTGAGAGACGAACTATATGCACAGATGAATTGCCCGACTCAATTGACTGAAAATAAACTTGAGAAAAAATTGGGATGTCACACCATGCCTCGTGAAGTCAGATTTTATACTAAGTTGTTTAGTACTTCAGCTTCTTTCCATGTTTTGCCTTCGGGTTGCTCCCTTTTGTGGCAGAGATCTGTTAGTAATTGCGTATTTTTGTGAAGAATCATTGAAGAAAACAAATCAATGATACTCACTGTGCAGTGACCAACATAGAAAAGAAAAAGATTCTCATTGTCACGTAAGTGAACCCTAAGAAATTGTAGGACTTCATATGCTCAGACCATCAATTATGTGGAATCTCTTTCTAATCATGCCCTTTTGCGTTGTACGTTGGACCAGCTAATAAAGTAAGTGATAGAGGGAGAGACGCACGTTGCGAAAATGACTTTAAACAAATTCATATGGCAAATTGATCAGATCTATTGGGAGATGGGTGCACAATCTTCCTCTTTTTCATTTGTTTCCACCAAGGAAAAGCTCGTTGGTTAGTTTATACTGAACAGCTCGGGCGTTGGTGGCAAGATGCGCTTTTGTCATCGTTTCAGGGTTTAGGATTTCAGCAAACTTTTCTCTCGATTTGAGTTTCAGTATTTTATCCCAAGCTTAAAAAGAATCCATCTCTATCTAGTCAGTGGGTGCAATGTACCTAGGGAATAAGACATTAAAAAAATAATCTATTCTTTCTTGGCATAGCCATTCTCTGCGGCGGACTAAAATAATGGTGTGCATTATATTGATTAAAGTGACGTGTTATCTAGGGTTTCACTTGTTTGAATTGGCTGTTCCATCTCTATAGATTATAAGCTAAAAATCATTCCATTAGTTTATGCCTCTTGTTTCAGAGTCATCGAGAATAATAGACAAATCTGTCTATTTGTTCTATTATATTACAACTTGTTCCCAGCAAATTGTTCTCCTTATGCTACCATATATAATTCATATAGATTTAAAATATAGATCATTTGGACAATTGTGGTTAGCTACTTGTCTATGAGTGAGCTAATAAAGGAGCAATATATCTCCGAGTATGACATATGATTGAAAGAGATAAAAACTTATAGGAAAGGCTAATAACCTATGCCGTTATAAGTGTCTTCCACATAATGTTCTTTAGATTTTTATTGCGTAGATACCGTCCGTGCAAAGTCTAGTTTCTAAGACTTTCAAATGTACACTAAGTATATATGGTGAAAAGACAACCTTTAAAATAATATACTCCACGAAGAACTCGCCTTTTCCACTAGAGAGTGACTTTCAAATGTACACTAAGGGTTTTCTATTGTGGTTCCAACTCTTTCATATATAAGTAGTCTTCTTCTTGAATTGTATCCAAAGAGGAGGTTTTTTTTTTTTTCTTTTTTTTTGGTGAGTTACACTCTGAAGCAATCCTCGATGTGTTTTTGGCCGTGACAATAAATTGTGTGCTGTGCTTGTGAATTACATCTTGGTAGTTCAAAGTTGTGAAAATCTTGTGTTAAGATTTTACATAATTCCTTTATGAGATTGAGTGATTGTTTTGCAAGAAATTATGAAGACTATAGTGTAATTGAGGATCAAGAAACACTAAAAGTGTTTGAGTAACTAGAGCATTTTTATAATCTCCATTGTATTACTTGATTTATAGTGGAAACAATTATTGCTCTCCCCATGAATAAATGTTATACAGATTGAATGATGTAAATTTGATATTTAATTTATTTTTCTTATTCTATTATCTTATTGTTCGATTGCTCTTTATTTTATTATTTTTATTATTTTTTTTTTTTTGGTATTAGATCCACACTTGACTTAGTTGAAGCAAATCAATGGTGACGGAAGAAGGTAAGAAAAAATCAACATACTTGATGGGAATGATTTTGGTTTATGAAATATGCAGATTGGGGTTTTGCACAAGAGAAATCTGGTCTTAATCCTATCAGGAAAGAAGCCAGATTTGATGAGGCAATTTATGAATGCATATTTGATATGCTGGTAAAATTGAAGTGTCAACATATATTAAACCCAATTATTTGCATCCATCCATGGGAAATAGTCAATCTGGGGGTCAAGTCAAAACCAACTAACGTTATCAAACATCTAGTCTCATTAACCGTTAAACTTCTTGGAAACTTCCTTTTGCATATTCACTTACTGGGACATCTCCCTCACTTGACTATGTTTTCAACATATATCGGCTTCATATAATGTAAGCTTACCTTTCGGACCGATTACTAAACTAACACTAACTGCTCTTAAGGAACTTGATGTTAGTGAAGTAATCTGGTAAATATTGGTTATCCATGCCTTCACAATGGATGATTTTCCATTAGCTAGCATCAGGATCAATGGTTTTGACTTTGGGTCAATACATTGCATTGCCATATAAGACTTTTGTTAGATACGTGAAAGAACAAGTCGGGTGTTGTGGGTCCTACAGGACAATTGTTAGTTTTTTAAAAGTTTAAATTGTTAGACGAAATGGTGGTTTAATTTTTAAATATTCTAATACTCCTAATTACACGTAAGCTAAAACCTTTTTGCCTAAGATTAAAGCAGAAAAATGTTAATATGAAAGACAAATAGAAGCCTCAAAATATCTAAACTCTGGATTTTTTGCTTTGATATAATTTAAACTTTGTCACGACTACTGTAAATTTTTTT
Source organism: Eucalyptus brandiana (assembly GCA_014182725.1). Classification (NCBI taxonomy): domain Eukaryota; kingdom Viridiplantae; phylum Streptophyta; class Magnoliopsida; order Myrtales; family Myrtaceae; genus Eucalyptus; species Eucalyptus brandiana. Next base: position 17,959,524 of record CM024671.1, on the reverse strand, counting down.
TTTTAAAACTTAAACTATTAGATAACGATGTGATTTAAAATGTTCTAACGCTTGCCACCTTCAATCTCAACTTGAATAACCTATTTTTATTTATCGGATCCGAATGCAGATATAATCAGACACATAAATGGGATATCACCTTCAATGTATAAGAATTAACCAAAAATAAATAGATAACGTACTAGGTTATTCTTTCTATATTTAAGTTGAGTTAGTCAATCCGCAATTAGAAAATTTTAGACTTAAACAATCTAAATACATGTGATATCAGAGATGTCAGCGCTTCATCCGCTACTGTCTACATTATAATATTTTGAACAATCAAAGATGAGAGCGAATCAATAAGGACTATATGTATAGTTTATCAAAATGTCTAATATTTCTATATGTACTGCTCGTTATTGGTAATTGAGTCATATGGATGGTTTCGTAGCTGTTGATAGGACGTACTAAAATGGTGACAATGACATCTCGCCAACAAACTATAGTGCAGCTGTTTATCATAAGTTAACAAGCTTTGTCTTTGGGCCGGAATTAAATAGATAATGCGCACACATTTCCCGATAAATTTTGTCAACTTGCTACATCTCCCATTTCAAACGTCTATAAATCATATTCATTTAAAATTGATTGGATGGATTATTACTTTTTGTTTAATTTAAGTTTAACGGGGCACGCATTCATAAGTTGTCAACCTGAAAATCCGAAAAATTTCATATCGTACCTTTAATATAAATGTTAACACGTATATTCACATCCTCTAATTAAACAATGGCGGGTTAATATGATGATTCCTAAATTGTTTTCTGAGGAGCATTTTATTTCATGAACGTGCAATATCTTTGACTTATTTACAGAAAATGAAAGGGATCCGAAACTAAATCAGCAGCGTAGACAGCCCAATCGTTCATTCCCAAATTTTGTCTCGATGACATCTAAAACTTCCCATGGTAAAGGAAAGAGAGAAACGAAGTAAAATTACCACGATGCGTCAGGACAGAATGATAATGCGGTGATGATTTTGCAGCTGTAGCTCGTCCGCTCCCTCGCGAAATGATTTTTAGCCGTAAATCTCAAAAGCAATGTACATTTAACGTACTGCATTTAAACCTGATATGATATAGACCATGTTGATAGCATTGATCTCATCATCTGAAGTAATTTATGTCTTACAAATGGTCTATCCAAGCGAAAGAGTCTCTTACAACCGCTAGTTGCCTTGTCGATTGTTGAAGCAAAGTGTATAGCATTATCGAGCCAATCAAGGAAGCTATTTGGCTCAAAGGTTTGTCGAGTGACCAGGACTGTGACAGGAGAAGATTGTTATTTGTTGCTTCAAATTTATTTTTCCCTTGTGGAACATTTCTTTTTTAACCCTCGGAAGCAATCCTCCGGTGATCCCTCAACTCAAAGCACATAAAGACTATGAAAGTCCTTCGCAGGCCTTCCAGTGTATTGACTGCCAGATGGGACGTTCTTGGATTAACCATTCTTTGAAAGAAAAGATAAATTAGCTAAGACTGAAATCTTGCATATTGGTTAAAGATTTGTTTTCCCATTATTGTGGAACAAATATCAACCTATCCAAAAGCTTAAAATAAGTTGTGTAAAGATGACCTTCAACTGTAGTATGTCTCTTGAGTGTACGTGAGGCTAATCTCAAAATAAGTTACTGGGTTAAGAGTTCCGTTGCTTGTGTAGAAGCACAAGTATATGACAGCTGGGGATTTAAGATATCGAAATTGTCTATTTTGGTCTTCCATGGTAATTTTGAACTGGTAAGTTCACTAGAGTTTTGATCCTTGCAAGTAGACCGGAGACCAAATAATGTAGATTTCAACGTGTTTCGTCAGTCCACACCATCTTGCAGATACTTGATAGGTTTCGCCATTCATATATATTCAAGCTTCTGTCGCAAGCATCTGTGGATCACGACATAATGGGTTGTTGGAGATTTGTGCACTACGTTTTTTCAATCAAGCACGTGAGTTTATTTAATTTCAAGATCTCCATGACGATGCATGTGCTGAGGACTGAAAGGTACGGCTACTTTAACCTAGAAGCGTTTTATTGGACAAAGCCATTGAATTACAGATAGTTTATCCTAATTGGCTATTAATATCAGCAATCATTGAATCTAATAAGACATCTGGAAGGATATGATTTTGCAAATGATGCTGTAGATTTTTGGTAACATCAGAAATTAACAAATTCAACTTGCGAAGAAACAATCACGTCAGAGGATAAGGCCTTGAAATTAGGCACGCAGAGAGAAAAGTCATCATAAGTTTATCGTCCACTTGTCGTTAATTCGACAGAAAATTTGTGGCACACGCTAGGCTACAATATAAAAAGTCAATCGAATGCAAAATAAATATGTAATCATGATGTGGACCTCATGAGGAACCTCAGGTGGCGTAGGATCAATGTGAATTTGGACGCATCTACACACAGTCGATGAAATAAAACAACCTATGCAAACTGGAGATCCGATTTGGGCTGAAAACTGATATTCGTGGGCATATGCTTGAAGTACTTGCAATTCGTCATTCTGACACATATGATTAACTGGAATTTTATGAGGGTTTTGTGATGTATTTTTTCTTTTTAACTGTGTGAGTAATCTCATGCATGCATGCCCATATAGGCCCACCCATATACGCAATTATATAATGTGAATAAAAGTAGTAACACAATAGGTAGGCTTTATGTCACTCTCTAGTGGAAAAGGCGAGTTCTTCGCCATGTGATTTATGTCAAACAAATGTATATAGAACAACTGTAAATTGACATAATGGTTTTGATGGAGCCATTAAAGCGGATTTCATTCAGCGTATTTTTGTCTTGTTTAGTTCCATGAAAAAGAATCTTCAAATGGATTCCCATTCCAAGAATCTCATTTGTAATTATTTGGATTGCAAAAACATTGGGTCTTCTACGAGAGAATACTTCTCATCGGCGATGGTGAACGACAATCGGTGGCCGGTGACGAATGACTAGGGAACTGTGGCAGAGTCTGACTACTGGCAACAAAGTCTGGCCGCCGGTGACTGTCACCAGCAATTGGCAATCGGCACTTGCTGACGAGTAGTGGAGGCCGGCAGCTGGTGATAGCGGCGGGGGACGGCAGCGGCGATGGGTGATGGAATTGAGTTTTTGATAGTTTTAGGGTTTAAAAAATGTGAAATGGAATCTCAATTCTAGCTATAGCTAGATAATCCACAATGCATTCTTGAAAATGAATTGACAAAAGGAAAACCCCATCGCCAGCGCACCAAGTTTGAAGCTTCTCCAAAATCTTGCTTTTCATTAGATGATGACGGGGAAAGATTGCCCCGACTGATAGCAACTGTTCGAACACAATTTTCCTTAACATAGCATACACACTTCAAGCTACCGAACTAAGAGCTACTCCACCATAATACGATCCACACTTAGCTTTCTTGGCTATGGTTAAATTATCTACATGAGAGCACCAATCTCTAATAAATAATAAAAGTTACAGGAGAGCAAATAATAGGCGAATCGTCACAAATCTAATTTTTGTAAGTTCTCTTTAAGCCTTTAAAGGAACTTAGGTTGAGCTTCCATACTTAGCCCGATATGACTTGTGACTCTCATTTGGCAGTATCAAGATGGATGGTTTTCGCTATGAATAATCACTTTTTGTTTTTTTTTCGGGTGATGAGCATTTAGAATAGCAAATCTCATGAGCTTGGCTTCAATATATCATGCCTACAAGTTCGAAGGGAGAATACCCAAAAAGTCCTAAACCTATTGCAATTGTGCCAATTCAGTCCTAAACTTTTTTTTTGGGCCAATTTAGTCATAAACCTTTTATAATTGTGCCAATTCAGTCCATCCGGCCAAAATTGGCCGGTCGGCGTTGACGTGGACGCCGGTGGGGGACAGCTGGCCGACGATGCTGATGTGGCAATTTTTTTATTTTCTTAAAAAAAATTTCGAATTTTTTAATTTTTAAAATATTTTTAATATATATATATATATATATATATTTTTTTTTTCACATCTTCTCTTTCCCCTAGCCAGCCGACACCGGCCGGAGGTGAGGGCAGGCAAGGTCGGCCTCGCCGGCCATTGGCAAGGCTCGCCCCCACCAGCCGGAGGTGAGGGCTGGCGAGGTCATCTCGCCGGCCGCTGGTGAGGGCGAGGCCCTGCCAGATCTGGCGAGGGTAAGGCCTCGCCAGTTCCCGGCGAGCTCGGCCCTCGCCAAGGCTAGGGCGGAGACGGGGAGGGAGAGAGAGACCTGGAAGAGAAGAAGCGGTGGAGCGGGGAGGCGGTTGACCGAGCGGGGAGAGGGAATCGGGGGGAGGCGAAGCCGAGCCGAGGAGACGATCGGATGCCCTCGCGCATCGCGACGAAGAAGACGAGTCCCTCCGCCGAATTCCCCCCAATTCGCCCCACCGAAACGAACGGCTCGGCTTGATTCCGACTTGGCCGCGAAGCTCTTAGATTTCGTCAGCCGAACCTTGGCGTCAATGGCGGTGTCCGCTTGCAAGGGAGCGATGCAGCAAGTTTCGACGTCTCTCGGACCGGCCCTCAGATCGGGCATCCGGTCATCTCCTCGGCTTGGCTTCGCCTCCCCCCGATTCCCTCTCCCCGCCCGGTCAACCGCCTCCCCGCCTCTGCCCTAGCCTTGGTGAGGGCCGAGCTCGCCGAATCTGGCGGGGCCTTGCCCTCGCTAGCGGCCGGCGAGGCTGACCTTGCCAGATCTGGCGGGGCCTTGCCCTCGCTAGCGGTCGGCGAGGTTGACCTCGCCGACCCTCGCCTTCGGTCGGCGGGGGCGAGCCTCGCCAGTGGTCGGCGAGGCTGACCTCATCGGCCCTCGCCTCCGGCCGGCGTCGGCCGGCCAGAGGAAAGAGAAGGTGTGAAGAAAAAAAAAGAATTAAAAAATATTCAAAAAATTAAAAAAATTCGAAAAAAATTTAAAAAAATTTAAAATTGCCACGTCGGCGTTCACTGGCTAGTTGTCCCCCTGTTGGCATCCACGTCAGCGCCGGCCGGCCAATTTTGGCTGGATGGATTGAATTGGCACAATTATAAAAGGTTTTGGACTAAATTGGCCAAAAAAAAAAAGTTTAGGATTGAATTGGTACAATTGCAATAGGTTTAGGATTTTTTTGGTAATTCTCCCCAAGTTTGAACTTTGTACTTTCTTGTGTTGTTTGTCAATTCAGTTTTTTAATTAAAAAAACTGCCAAAAAAAAAATCTGACATGAGCAGAGAGGAAGGAGTCTCCTTGATCACAGCACATATACTTTGTGTAATTGAAAAAAGGAATAAGAAAAAGTAGGCCCAATATTTTCCAGAATACAAGTGAGGATGTGAGATGAGTTATCCTTGAGAAAAATATAATCCAGGTTGGAACATAACAGAAAGGTCGTAAACTTGTAGAACAATAATAAGACTGAATTTTGCTCTGGTGAAAAGTTCTATATAGGCATATAACTCGTATTGTCCTATGATTAATGATTAATCATCCTCTGCCAGACATATTTTCTTTACTGGTTGCGTGTTGCTTGCTTCTTAGATGAAGCATGAAGCATAGTTAATCATCAAATCTATTAGGGTTAGAGATATTTCACTAGAAATTATAAATCAAATATCATTAGTAAAAAGTAAATATTGTTGTGTGGATATACTCTTCATCATTCCTAAAGCATAAAGACTTAATAAAGTAATGTGAATTTAAAAATTTGATTTCTAATTTTTTAGTTAGACAAATCATCTAAAATTAACGAGTGAACGTCGAGATATAATCATATTCAAATCAGATAAAGATAGCAACTGGCAAATAAGAACATGCCCAGTTAGCTTTTATCCCGGTTAACTACATATGATTCTTGTTGGGCGTTGAGATATATAGGTCTTGCTAGATAAAATACTAAAAGAGAAAATTTTATTCTGTTAAAGTGTCTAGATACTAAGACTACAAAAGCTACAAAAAAAAAAAAAACGCAATTATAGCTGTCCTCCATGCCCTAGGGTGTTTTCTTTTTTTGCTTTCATGATAATGACGTTATAATTTCATCCCAACAGCAAGTTGATTTGGTCAACCATTCCGTGGGAAACATATATTATTTGCATTTTAGAACGTGCGTTTTATGTTCACCGGTAGAAAACATAAGTTGGTCGGCCGTTGTCAAATTTATTAGAGACTCTTTGAATATATATTTAGTCAATACGACTCATAGGATTCTCTAAAAAAGATTAAAATAATCATTCTACGTTTTTGCTGTCATTGTCGATGTGATTTCTTTGCTAGAGAAAAGATTGACAATTAAGCAAGATGACTCAATTGATGAAGAGGAAGCGCCAAACGATCTCCAAAACCAATGCACAATTTTCAGCTTTTCTAGGGTTTGGTCACTGTAAGTTTTTGTGGGCATAGATTTGTTTGAAAGTTGATAATTCTCCGAGTGTATTCATCTTGAATGGATGTTTCTTGTATAGAAAAGGCTCCTCTAATCCGTCTTGTGTTGCGAAAGATGGAAAAGCATAAAAAAAGTTTGCAAAATAATTATTTTTTGGATAAGTCGAGAAAAGAAAGGGTTGGAAATTCGCATAATATTCATCACCAATTGTGATAATTCAACGACTGCTCAAGATGATCATAGTAAGCTGAGCCGGAAAGGAGGAATAACCACATTGAAGGGTCGTTAGAAGGGTGTTGTGTTTCACGCACATATTGAACTGACGATTATATGTGATAGAGGGTCGTGTTGACCTAGCTCTAGACAAACTAGGCCATAATGCTAGATTGGTCAAAAAGAGTTGACAGTCCAAGTACGGAGAAGATGAGAATACGATGAGGATGAAAGAGACGTCTTATGTTCTTGCATTTATATGAATATATGTTAGATTAAGGAAATTGAGGTTGCTATGCTATGTCACTGCATGTGTCACTACTATTTTATGTTCAAAGGCCATGTCATCTAAAGACCAAAGTTAAAGAATTTTATCTTCAAAGTCACGCAAAATAAACACTGTCAACATTTGGGTGCCAAAGAGAAAACATTCACAAGTACAAATGACAGTGACATTCTTTTAACCATCGTAAAATTTTAATTTGTGTCGTATTATTTATTTAGTACAGCAAAATCATTTAAAATGTCAATTCTTCTTGCGCGCGCCACCTAGGGGTATTACCGCCCCTGGCACCGTCATTGGTGGGGTCACCTCCCACTTAAGGGGTTAGTTTTCCACCTCAGATGTGGCTGGGCAGGACGCCGTAAAGACGCCTGTTGGCGTCCCAGCCAGTGGGGTGGGTTGTTTTTTGACTTCCCACCTGAAGTCTACCCAGTGGTTTACTCCCCCGGGGATCTTTCCCTTGGGGGAGCCCTCGCATGGGCTTGAGGGAGCAGTTTAAAGACCTGCTCAGGTCTTGTCGTATTATTTATTTAGTACAGCAAAATCATTTAAAATGTCAATTCTTCTTCTTCTTCTTTTTTGGTGAAAAGGTAAGTATGTCAATTCTTCTTTAGTTTTCTCTATTAAAGAAAAACAATTGAAGAAATTAAATTCTCTTTTTTGGCTGAGCCACGAAAAATATAGGTTATTTTGATGTCTTAGACCGTAGATTCAATGCTTTTTCTGAAGAAATGCTGTATCTAAACAAGAAAAAATTATCTGAGCACATCTGAATTTTAACATTTTCTTTTTGCGGCTATGTAGGTTTGAATAACTGCGCATCGATGCCTCATCTTGAGCACTTGGATACCTTCTTTAATGAGTCACATTTTGCCAAATTAAATCTCATGTGGCTAGAGTGAAACTTAATGAGTAGTTATGTATGCAATAAGTGTGTATGAGATAAGAATGGAAAAGTAAATTAGGAAGTCTAAAAGTGAGAAGAGATAACAAGAGTAAGTGGTTATTTATGAAATAAGTTAGTATGACAATACGAAAAAGGAAAAAGAAGTGAGAAAAATGTATTTTGGCTTAAATACATATATATTCAATCAAGATCTTCCTTATTAAAACCCAAAAACTTATAGAAAGAATGGACGCATGTCTATGCTAGTTCAACAGGATCTTATGTGATTTCCTAAGCCTACGCAAAGGTCGTGTACTGTGTTGTGACCTCCCTTTCGGGCGCTCTCTTATGCGTGAGCGCATGTGGAGGTTAATGGCTTGCTAAATGTTAGAATTAGCCCAAGCTCTCCCAAACCTATCAATTTATGACTTATGGTTCAAGTTTTCAATCTATAAGTCAATTTCATTTATAAGTCGCTACTAATCGATTTGAGGTGGATTGATTAGAAATTCAAGTAAAATATGGGAAGAAATACTTTACTCCTACGTAACTAGAGAAACTAGAATTGACGACTTGGTTACACTAGTTAATCATTCATATACTAGTTTAAACATCAAGTAAAACATTTATGCAATATTTTCTACCAATCACGGATGTTAAGATTCAATTCTTAACTAGATTAAGGAAATAAAAATCCATGCATCACAAGGACGCAATTGGAATAAGTCAATATTTGCTTCCAAGAACTTAAACATGATTTTTTTTTCAAGGATTTTAAGGATTTTCTATGTATTTGTGGGAAAAAAAAAACTACTTTTTGGCTTTTTCTGATTTTTTGGGAAATATAAGTTTTTTCCGATTTTTTGGATTTTTATATTTTTAAAATATATTCTTTTTAATATTAAAGTAGTAATATTATATTATGTCATAAAATCAGGCAGATCCGAGTTAGACTCCCATGTCCGACCTGAGGTTGGACTGACTCGGGCCCGCCGGCCAGGGTCTTCGGTAGGAATGGGCTCCATAAATGAGCCCAGCCCTACAACCCATTCTCTAAAGAAACATAAAAAGCCCAGCCCACGTTCTCCATACCCAGTAGCCAAAAACTATTACTCAACTGAGACCCGTGTGCCCAACCCAGCTCGAACCCTACTCGCGCCTCTTAAGAAAAAGAAAAGAAAAAGAAAAGGAAAAAAAAATAAAGAACGGTAAAATTAAAAAATTGCAAAATTTGTTAATGTTAGCGCCAGCCATTTGGCCATAACACATAAGACGATCGATGTTGACTAAATCGCCACATTAGTGATATCCAATCAAAATTAGTTAAAAAGTTTAAATTGGCAAATCAATAAAAGGTTTAGAACTAAATTGATAAATTATCGAAATGTTTGGAACTAAATTGATATAGTTAAATAGTTTAGGACTAAATTGGCAAATCTTTAAAAGATTTAGGACTAAAGTGGCATAATTGAAAGGTTTAAGATTGAATTGACCAATGTACAATATGTTTAGAGCTTTTGGGACGATTTTCTCACAAAATATATCCGTAACTTTCCTTTTTCTTTTGATCAAGAATTCTATTATATAATGGTCAAATGTATTTCAATGGGACTATGCTCTCAAAGTTATAAGTCAATTATGCATTCAAAGTTGATGGCCGGAAAAAAACATCGGGCTTTTATAGTTGACGCACATTTTGTTGTCTTTCTCGTAAAATATCTATAAAACCCTAGCTGGTCTTACAAGTTGCATTATTTTGTTGTCCTATGATTAACTTAAGCTCTGCTGCGCTCATAGATGACCTATGCAGCGTTTGGATTACATGTCACTGGCAACGTCATTAGACAACTTTTGCAGATTTCCAGGTTTTTCTAATAATCAATTCTTGATGTTGCCGTCCAATTTCGCGCACGTTTCATTCTCCATTATCCATTTGCTCATATCGTAAGACAGCTATCACAAAATAATATAATCCCCGCAAAACCTTTTTGCTTTTAAATTTTCCTTTTCTTTATTCGGTAAAAGATTATGAGTTGGCTATGCTGAAGGTGTCTTACCGGATGAGCTTTCTATAGGAAATATATCGATTCATTTATGTCCTTTGGTTGATACAAATTCATATTACATGCTTTTGATCTTTTTATTTTATTTTATTTAGTTAATCTATTTTCTAATACTTTTTTTCGCCAAAGATACTCTTGATCTAATCTTTTTAAAGTCATTTTGTATTGGTGTAAAAGATGTAATTTATAAGTTTTCGGAAAAAGGATAATTGAATAGATTTTCTACTGAACTACCATTCACCACCATATTGCTTTTACCGATCTTATTATTTTATCATCTTCTTTTCTTCTCAACATGCTTAACTTTCCGTCGGTTTAAACATATATGGACATTTGGGAACTAAGTATCGAATAACTTAATAATTTAGGTTTTCATTAAAACATGGTCCATTTTATTTTGGGTCCATTTTATTTAACAGTTACTGGGTAATCTATCTATAGATGAGTCAATTTAATATATAACTTATTACACAAATAATATGTGACATTCTAGATTTTCAATCCTGTTTTCTATTGAATAAATCGGGCATTTCATCGACGCGCCTATAGGGCTGTTCTCAAATCTGATCACTCTTGAGATAACTAGACTATCCAGGAAAATCATTAAGAAATTTTAATGCAATAGACCTGAGTATTCGACTAGGAATCGGCTTCTCGACCGTGCTCATCTTTAGAGGCCATTATGATACAGTTAAAAATCGATTTGAGATCAGAGATATGTCGGTTTAACGGAAATGTGTGGCTAATCGTAGGTAACATCACTAAATTTGAAAATTCTCGTTGGTCGGCACTAGTTTGATTTTTCTGTCGTTTTGGTACCCTGTGTCCGTATTTGAATCCTAGAGATTTTCACAACAACCGAGAGTCGTTAATGTGTCGAGTGGGTTCATTGTGGCTTGAAGAAAATCGACCACGGGTCATTTGCACTAAAAATTTCTGAAATCTACCTAGTAGCCTAGGTTACGCTAAAAACACGCCAAATTGAAATTACCCGCGAATTTGAGTCCGATTTCAAAAATTGAAAGTTCTGTCATGTCACAATTAATTCTAGGAACGTTGACTCAGTCTCAGAAGATTTCTCTACGACCCGAGACTTTTTGGAAAAAAGTCGTCCTAGGGCATTTTTGTTCAAAAAATGCCGATGATCATTTTTTATCGCAAATTTGTGAAGTAAGTAGATTGTATAGGTGAGGAAAAATATCGATTTGATTGAGGACTCGACAACAGGATTTATTGAGGCTGAATCATGTTGATTTAAGCATGAACAAATGTCCAATTGAGAGGAAAAACCATTGAAATTCGTATGCGCCCCCTATGCCTATGGTTTTAGACCATTTCAAGAGTTGTAAGAAGTTTCTTGGTGGTTTAATTGCAGCCAAGGAAGACAACTTGGTGGAGAATGGTCAAGGGAGACCATTGAAGAGAAAAATTGTCCCCTCTCTCTTTTCCCCCTTCCCCTCATCTAGTCGACTAGCCTTCCTCCCTCCTTGGTGTGCTGTTCGAAGACCTCAGTAGCTGAAGAAGACCACCGGAGAGCTATCCGAAGCCCCGAAGTCGCACGACGCCATCGTGGCCATTCCTCGCCCCTGCGCTAGCTCGATGCTGCTCCACCTTCGTCGTGTGTGCCTCCACCTCCCTCTCACCCTCACGCTGTCCCAGCCACTGTCTCGTGGCTTGTGGAGCTCAACCAGAGCTTGTGCTCCACCATTCCACCGCCTGTTTGCCTCGCTTGGACCATAAACCGACCCTTGCTGTCTTTGCTGGTCCATCGCCACTCTTGCTGCCCCAACCAGCTTTATTTTCTTTGTTTTGCAGCTCAAAATAAAAGCTAAAACAATGGGTATTCAAGACACTGTTCAGCCCATTTTTGAGGTGTTCCGGGCCCCGAAAGCTAGACTCGCTTTAGAGAGTATCGAGCCTCGTTGCGTCCTTGATGTTTTGAACCGTCCGGCTTGCCAAACAAGTGAGTTTAACTCACTAATCCTCGCTTAGTAGGTTAATGACGCTTGGGGGTTGATTAGATTAATTAAGCATGATTTAGGTGGATAGATTAGATTAGATTAGTTAATTTAATTATCTGCCGATGCATGTTAGGTGGTTAGTTAGTGTATTTAGCGAGTAGACACGTCATATTATTTATTGAACGAACTTTGAAATTTTTCCGGGTCCATTTTGGCATCCAATTAGGCATTATGGGCCTAAATTGGATTTATTTGCATTTATTTAATATTTTCCGTAATTATTTAATTAATTATTTCTTTTTCAGAAATTAAACTGAGATAGCCGGTGACCGGAATTTTATATTGGCTATTGTGGTCAATGTATTTATTTATTTGAGCTCTAAATTGTGTTGAATTGATTTAATTGTGATTTTAGGATTTTATTCATAAATTAATTAATTTTGGTAATTAATTGAAAAATTACTGGGCGTTGGTCCACAGCTTCAAAAACCTATTTTTGGACTGTTGAAAGAAGTGGGGGAATGAAAGTGAAATTATTATATTTTAGTTAAGGCTAACTGTGTACCCACACACAACTATTTTATTGAGAAAGATAAAAAGATGGAATTGGTTGTATGATTGGGAAGGTATACTATATCAGCCCATGGACGATATGGCAGCTTAGCAAAGAGCAGTATATCTTATCAACTTAGATTGAGCAATGTCGGTACACTATATCAGCCTATGGGCGATATGGCAGCTTAGTTCAGAGCAGTATACCCGATCATCTCGGAAGTGAGCTATACTATCTATCTATCAGCTTAGCAGTGAGCAGTCCTGATATGAGCAAACTTTGTAGATAGTATGAGATGAGCCAACCAAGAAAGGGTCGTGATGACATGTAATCGATTAGGTTAATTGATCAATGATTTGATCTGATGTTATGAATTTGTTGATTGATGATTTGAGACGTCTGTAAATGATATTAACTTGCAGGGTAGAACTGAGGCCAAGGTAAGTCCTCTGACCCGTGGTGTACTTAGGCAACCTTTAGGGCGTATTTGCTTCCTAATTGGGTCTTAGGAGGTAAAACTCGCTAAGACGTAGTCTCACTCCGTTGTGGAACAACATTTCAGGTCCCTATATGGCAACACCTCCACCTCCTCTCGAAGGAAATCACTGAGATAGGTTATTACATTCCGATACACCCCCACCCTAAATGATTGGAGTATGTACTAGTGAAATCCAATGTCTGGATTGACGTGGGTGAACCCGAAAAAGTACCCCATAAGTATCGGTCATGGTATCATCACTATCATGATGGGCGAAGAGAGGGCTCTATGCCGGAATATGATGTACCTCTATAAGTTTTGGAGGTTGCCTTTAGTAAAGGTACAACAGACCTTGAGGGTGGAGCGGTAGAGGACGCAAAGGATCCCAAGCTTGGTGATGATCCTAACTCTCCAAAGTGCTCAGCCATAGACTCTAGCTAGAGTATGGAAGAAGGAGAGATTGTCAAGGAAAAATAGGACCTAGAGGAGGACCTAGAAGAGAATCTAGGAGAGGGTTGAAACCCCCCTGTCTATAGACTTTGTTTGTGAACTTGTTGTTTAGAACTTAGCTTAGTAGTTTATTTTGTATATATTTGCACTATGGTTTGCAATATATATAAGTGTGATGGTTTTACAGGTTTGAAATCTGTTTGGGGATTTTATATCTGCTTCCGCATGCGTATTAAAACGAAAATGGTCGGTAATACGTCCTAGGATGTCGTTATTTAGTCGATCAGTGAGGGATGGGTGTGTGCCTGAAGATTAGGGCATGAGTTCCAATCACATTGTAGAAGGTTAAGATTTATCAACATGAGCTTTGTATAGGATACAAAAGCAAGAGTTCCTTCTCCCAAACCTCAGGCCTAATTCCCAGTTACAAATTGTCCAACCATTGTTCGACAAAAAGAAAAGATATCTAACATTCAATGATGATATAACCTAACGGAGAGTCAATTGTGGATGTTTGACAAGTGAAAAAGAAAGAGATAAACTATTTGGCGCTCCATGATATTTATCTTGCTTGAGCAAAGTTCAGTGTGATACATAATCTAATGAGCTGTATGAACCAGTTAAGTATAATGGTTACCCTCTTTTATACTACCTAGAGCGATATGATTGAATTAAGATAATAGAAAGCTCAGGGTATTTATGTGCTTTAGCTCCTTGCATGATATGCTTTTAGGATCAACTTGCATCAACTTCACATTAAGTAAGTCACACTTTATCAATTCTCCATCAGCAGAAGACAAAGCTCTTCCATGACATTAAGAAGTTCAAACTTTTGTCTAATTTTAAACACACTGTGTATTGTGGGGTTCTTTTTCTAGGACAATTACCAATTCATTCCTAAACCTATTATACGGATGACAATTTAGTAGAGTTTTCAATTTTACCAATGTAGTCCTAAAACATTGCATAGCAATTAGCCAAAAAGAATATAGTAGAATTTCACGTAAAAGTTTAGAATTGCATTGGCAAAATTGAAAAGTTTAGGATCGAATAGGTGAGAGTGCTAGTATGAACAAAATAAAAGAGTTAGGGAAGAGAATAAGAACACAAGATTTATAGTGGTTCGGCTTAATCCAAGCCTACGTCCACTCTCCCACGCTAACAGCCTTCTTGGCTGGATTCCACTATGCAATCAACAAGAGATTACAACTTCGAGTGCAAACACTTAGTAGTAGATCACACTATCTCACTAAGTCACTCTTTTGGTATTTCTCTCACGATTACAAACGTTTAAGCTCTCCAAAGACACGTGTATGATCGAAAGTCGCTCAGACTTTGGAATTATAAATTCTACGCTCCGTCTCTTACTTGCTCATCGGTCCATGATCTCCTTAAATACTCCTCCACTTCCAAACTACCCGTTGGACATCCCGAGAATCGTCTTCCAATATACCCATTGGACAGCTCGTATCTAGAAGATTCGGTAGCCGTTGAGTGACAAAGGTAAAATCCCAAATTGATTCCGATCGCCCATACAAACGAAATCTTGGTTTCCATAAGTAAAGCTTCTTCGTATAGAAAGTTCTTGTCTTCAAGATCCAATCGTCAATCAATTAGATTGAATCAATCAAATCAATCTTGATGTGGAATCCAAACCAGATCACTAGCCGTTGTATGATTGGGCTTGAGTTACGATTCATCGTAATCTGGATGTAGAGTCTGAGTTTGTAGACTTTACAATATGAGTCTCGTAGACTTTACAATGGGTCCGAACATATCTCGCTTCGAATGTATTTAGTTTTAAGGTCTGTACCCGCCTCGGCTTCGGCATAGATAGACTCGTCTTCTCGGTTCATCATTCACGTTCGATGCGGAATTAGTCGAGTTGACAGACTTCGATGTAGAACAGACTTTGACACTAAAGTCTGGCAGTCTTCAGACTTTGAGTCTTGAGTCTAGCAGTCTTCAGACTTTGAGTCTTGAGTTACGTTCAGTCTTCTGGTCGTCTTCAGACTTTGACAATATCCTTTACATGTTCTATCATCTGCATGGTCTTTTCCTTAACCATTAAACATGTTAGTAGCCTTTGATTTATTTTGTCATCTTCAAAACATCATAAGGGATTTCCCTAACAATAGGCATTCATATAATATTTTAAGATCTAACTGGGTAATATCCATTCTTTGTTTGAACGAACTTAGAGGGAAGAAAAACATATACATTTAATGAGACAAATGCCTAACGAATTTTGGCTTCTTTTATTTCATAGAAAGTTCACATTTCAAAAATGTTTTTCCAAGAAAATAATATTATTTTCTAGTATTTGACTAAAATCTAAAAGTGAATTAAAAATTATTTTCCATGGTTGGAAAAGTAAAGATTACTTTTATTTTTCAAAATACACATGCATGATTCATGTGATATAGGGACAACAAACGCTAGCTACATTATCATATTTCAATTAAAAATTTATAGAATCTTGTAACATAAATACTTTTTGTAGATAATAAGTAGTTTATTTCTTCTCTTATGGAACCCGTGCTTAGGTGCTTAGGTTCCATGCCCAGCCTTTGGGTACTTAGGGTAAGGTGTTGGGGTCTTGGACTTAGTCTTGAGGGACTCAAACCAAGCCATTAGATTCCCAAGCACTTGGCTATGATAGTCGAAGACTTGGTCATAGGCACTGAGGTCTTGGGGCCGGCCTCAAGGGACTTAGGTTCGGCTACCAAGGTCCTAGACCCAAGTCCTAAGGACCTTGGCTAGGGCATTGAGTACTAAACCCCAACCTTAGAGGGCTTGGGCTCAACTTTCAAGGTCCGAGTTGCAGGATCTTGAAGCCTATGAGCTTAATGAGATGGATGACATAGTAGATTCTGAAACTAAATTTGAAGTGTCATCTGAACTAGTCTTAAGAAGGTCCACACGGTTGAGAAGACCACCTGGGACGTATATGTCATTTGCTAGTTATGAGAATTGTACTTTGACTATTACAGATGATAATGCAAGTACTGTCAAGGAAGTCAGAAGTGTGGAGGATGCCAAATAGTGAAGAAAGCCATGAAAGATGAGATTTACTCACTAGATAAAAATGGAATGTGGAGTTTGGTAAAACTACCTATAGATAGAAAGGCAATCAGTTGCAAATGGGTGTTCAAGAAAAAATATTTGCAAATAGAGAGATAAAACAATACAAATCTCATTCGTGGTGGTGGGTCCTGCGCTAGCGTTGCTCCAGGTTTACGTCGCCGGCTTCCGGCTATACGACGGTTCCTGGGTATCAAAAAAAAAAAAACAAAAAAAACACAATACAAATCTCATTTAGTTGTGAAGGGATACTTGTAGATAGAGGGAATCGATTATGGTGAGATCTTTTCTGCATTACTAAATTGAATTCCATGAGATTTGTCTTATTTGTAACAATTGCATACAATCTGGAGGTAGAGTAACTTGATATGAAAACAACATTCCTCCATGGTGACTTTGAGAAGGATATTTACATGAAGCAATCAAAAAAATTTGTGGTCAAAGCAAAAGAAGATTTTGTTTGCAAATTGAACAAGTATTTGTATGGCCTGAAGCAATATCCAAGAATGTAGTACCGGATGTTCAACTCATATGTCTTGAAGTTTGGCTTTGTTTGTTATGTTGTTGATAATTGTGTCTACTTGAAAAGGTTACAGGATGATTTTGTTATCTTAACCTTATATGTTGATGATATGTTGCTAGTTGAGAATAGTTTAAGAATGATAAAAATTGTGAAAAGACTATTGGCAAAATAATTTGAGATAAAAGATCTAGGCCCAACAAATTTCATCTTGAGCATGTAGATAAGAAATGAGCGCGAGAATGGGAAGTCTTGGTGTAAAAAGAAATATGTTGAAAGTATCTTGATGAAATTCAACATGGTAGGCTATAAACTAGTGAGGACCCTCATGTTTACAAGTTCCAAGTTACCAGTATTCCAGTATCCTAAGACTAAAAAGAAAGCTAAAGATATGGCAATAATCTTATATGCAAGTGTCACGGTCCGTGAATCCTCCCGTACTCGTAACACTTGTGAGTGGTGCTTGGGGTTATCTGGTGAAGAGTGTGAGGCAGAAGGGTAGAACACAATTGGTTCGTGGGAGTGGCGTCAGGATGGTTGGTGCTAGGAGTTATAGGATAGAAGGATTACATTACTTAGGAACTCTGAAGACGGGGTAGGCTTCCCGTGCACAAACTGGTCGGGAGCTGATGCCGCTCTCCTGACGAGGCCATGGCAGGCCGAAACCAATTGTTGTACCTAAAGAGAACTGCTGTCTTACTCGATGGACTAGACGCTCGAGCGAAGCTGGGCGTGGTAGGATCTCGCACGAAGAATCATTCACCGTATCGTTCGTGGAACAGCTAAAGAAAGGGCTGGCCTGGCGAATTCCGCTTGCTAGGCGCCTGCGGGTCGTTTCTGAGGCCAAGGAAACTCTCGGCCCGTGACACAAGCGTAGTTGGGAGCTTGATGTATGCTGTGGTGTGTACTCGTCCAAATATTGCCTAAGCCATAGAAGTATCAAGTAGATATATGTCCAATATGGGGAAAAAGCATTGGATGGTAGCAAAGCAGATACTTTGCTAGCTTCATGGTAAATCTGACTTTGAGCTATGCTTTGAAGGCACGAAAGCCTCAAAGGGACAACGAGGATATTGACTGGGGAGATGACAATGATAGTAGAAGATCAATTAGCGATTATGTTGCTTCTTTATTTGGTGGGGCTGCAAGCTAGATGAACAAGAGATAGAACACGGTTGCATTATATACTATTGAGGTAGAGTACATGGCCCTTACTCATGTAGCCAAGGACATGATTTGGCTATGTAGATTGTGTAAAAAGCTTGGTTTCATATAATGAGTGAAGATTGGGTGTGATAACCATAGTGCTAAATTTTGGCTAAGAGTCATAGATTCCATGCAATAACAAAGCACGTCAACATACACTCTCATTTCATCTGAGATAAAGTGAAACAAAAAGTTGTAGTGCTAGAGAAAGTTAACATAAAGGTAAATAGTGCATATTTTTCAACCAAAGTGAGTGTGAAAAGTTTGGATAGTGTACAACTATGTTGGGTTTAAAGAAGCATGTGAAGTATTCATCAAGCGGAAAAATGTTGAGGTGTGGCTCATACTCCCCATCGACAAGATGACAGCGCTTCCATGACACCAGAGGACTTTTATAGTTTGAACCTATATTTTATTGATAGTTTAGACTTGAGCCCATATATAGCTATTGGTTCTCTTTATCTTGTAAATTGAGGAACGTATAAAGAAGTGTGATGTGCTAATTATAATAGAATCCTCAAGTAGGACATAGCCCTATTTTAAGGGTGAATTAGGATAAACATTGCGCCTCAATCTCTTTCTCATTTTAAATCTCTATTTTCTTTGTAATTGTGCCACAAATACTAACGTTTAACACCCATGTTCAAGCTCCTAATGGCTACACTTGAGAAACCTTAGTTGTGATATCCTGAATTTTTAATTCTGTTTTCAATTAAATAAATCGTGCCTTTCATCGACATGCCTATAGTACTATTCTCAAAGCTGATTACTCCTAAGATAACTAGACTATCTAGGGAAGCCATTAAGGAATTTTAACGCAATAGACTTGAAAATTCGATCAGTAATCGACTATTCGACCGTGCTCATCTATAGAGATCATTTCGGCATAGTAAAGATCAATTGGAAATCAGAAATAGGTTGGTTCGACTGAGATGTGTGGTTAAACATGGGTAATTCCACCAAATTGAGAAATTCTTGTCGATCGACACTAGATTGATTTTTCTGTCGTTTTGGTATCCTGTGTCAATATTTGAAACCTCGAGATTTTCACAACAACCGAGAGTTGCTAATGTGTCGAAGAGGTTCATTGTGGCTCGAAGAAAATCGACAACGAGTCAATTGCACTAAAAATTTCTAAAAGCTACTTGGTAGACTAGGTTACGCTAAAATCGTGCCAGATTGAAATTAACTGTGAATTTGAATCAGGTTTCAGAAATTGAAAGTTCTGTCTTGTCACGAGTAATTTTAGGAACGTTGACTTATTCTCCGAATTTGAATCCGATTCAGAAATTAAAAATTTTGTAATTTGCTGAGGAAACCAGCAGGATAGGGTAGGACCAAGGTCAAGGGGACAAAGTGATAGGGAAGACCAAGGTGGCTCCCTTCAAAGCCAAGTTGTCTCCCCCTTCCTCTCTTCTTGCAGCCGATCAACCATTTCCCCCCTTCCAACAGCTTAAGAGCTTCAAAAACTTGCAGAAACCATAGCTCAGCCTTCTTATTCGTCGTGCAGCCCCATCTGACCGCTTGATCATTGCCGGACCGCCATCCTGCCCAACCGCGAGCCTACTCACTCGTCGCGCGTCACCGCCATCTCAGCTGTGTCATCTAGCCTTGCTCGCTAGTCTAACAGAGGCCACCGTTGGAGCTTCCTCCGTTGCCGTACACCACCGCCTTCGCCCGTCCAAGTCGCAACAGCCTCACCGTGCCCGTTTTCGCCTCAGGCGATCACCGGAGCAGTCTTCTCGGTCCCTGACCAGAACCGAATAGTGTGGGTATTTCCAGCACTATTTTGCCCATTTTTGTGGCCTTTTGGACCTCGAAAGGCGCACCTGCTTCGGAGTTTGTCGATCCTCTCCGCATCCCCATCGTTATAGTCTGAGCGTATCGTTAATTAAGTGAGTTTAACTTACTAATCCCTGCTTAGTAAGTTAATGATGCTTAAATGTTCATTAGTTTAAGTTAAGTATGGATTAGGTAGATAGTTAGAATATATTAGTAATTTAATTAATCGTCATTGCATGTTAGGTGGTTAGAGTAGTGTAATTAGAGCCTAGGTAAACTTTAGTATTTATCTAGAGTGGTTCAAAAATTTTCCGGGTCTGCCTCTGCTTTTAATTAGGCTTTTCCGGCCTAAGTTGTATTTATTGGCATTTAATAATTAATTTTCGAAATTATTTAATTAATTATTATTTTCCGAAAATTAGACCAAGATAGCCGGTGACCAAATTTTATGTTGATTGTAGTGGTGTGATCTGTTTATTTAATTGGCCATTATTTTGTGCAATTTGGGTGTTGTTTGCAATTTTAGGGGTATTTATTCCAAAATTTATTAATTTCGGTATTTAATTAGAAAATCACCGGGCGTCGGTTTACAGTGCCAAAAATGTTTTTATCAATTATATAGATGGTAGAGTTTTGAAAGTAAAAATATTATATTTTTGGTAGAGGCCAATTATGTACCCACACACGATTATTTTTATCAAGTATGATAAAAATGGTGAAATAATTGGTTGGGTAGAATGGTATACTATATTAGCTAGAGGATTTGATATGTCAACTCGGAGTGAGCAGTATATCTTAAGTATCGCACAGCTTTGGTGAGCCATTAAGTATCGCACAGTTTTGGTGAGCATTAACCGTATACTATATTAGCCTGAGGGCTTGGATATATCAGCTTAAAGTGAGCAATATACGTGGTTGTCAACTTTTAGTGAGCATTTTTATCTATCTTCAACTTAAGGTGAGCAGTCCTTGATGTGATCGGACTGGATATACAATATTAATTGGATTGACCGAAAAATGGTCTTAATGACATGGAATCGACCGGGTCAATTGATTGATAGTTCGATATGAATTGATGCTTTGGTGTGTTGAAGTAATTCGTTGAATTATTAAACTTGTCGCGACCTTATTTTCGAAAGTGAATTACTCAAAGAATGCTAATGGATTACTAAGTCCGAAGACTTAGCACGTACCCTCCCAAGTCTTACCAATCGCGACTTGATATTAAGAAATTAATCTATTTAAACATGCAATTATACTCAATTTGGAGCCGCCACTAACCAATTAGGGTTGGTTAGAAACCCAAGTAAAATATGGGAAAATACTTTACTTTTGCGAACCAGAGACTCAATAGGTTTGGGGACATGGTTACGCTAGAAAAATCTAATGCCCTTTTGGTACTTTTTCATTTTAATTTCAAAAATATTTTGCAGTCAGTATTGATCAATTTTAACCTAAGCTACTAACATGCAAAGGGTGGTCATGCGACTGCGCAATCAACGAAATAACATTCAATAAACCGAAGTAATAAATTATAATAAGTTATTAACTAAAATCTTATTATGGTTATTACTCTCTAAAAATGCATGCCCTAAACATGATTTCTAAATGACATGACGCCTAACTTTTTTTTAAAGAAAAATATTAATTATATGCAATTTAAATTTAAAATTTAATATGCATGAGTTTTACTTTAATAACATGTGAGATGCAATTCATATGACATAATTTGAATCATTACAATATGTATGCAATCTAATTTACATAATCCTAAATATGCATGTGCTACATGATATGGGATAAATGACATAGTAATTCTATATGCATGTTCTTTTTATGATTTTTTTATTCTTTTTTAATACATATATACAGCCTATACTAAACAATAATGACATAAAATGGGATTAATTATGAATTAACTTTATTGACCAACCAGGTAAACGACCTTTGTGTTTTTTCTTTTTTTAAATGACTTAGCAATTTTTATTAAAAAGAAAGCAACATGATGATGCAACGCTAATCTTTGGCTCTTTTTTTTTTATTAAAAAAAACTACACGATGGAAATACTAAAACATTAAACTATGACCCACTAACTAAAGCGCAATATGCGGTGTGCATATTATGAAATCTATATGACCTAAATAACATTTTGTGTTCCTTTTTTTAGTTTTGGTTTTATTAAAGGAAAATTATCCTAATTCTATATGAATCTTAAAAATCAAAATGCGTTGCTTTAAACATGAAAGATGTATGGACCTAAGTACCTAAATCCTAGATATGACATATGATGCATGATATGTGATGAGCAGATAACGATAACGCACCAAAATATATGTCCTATTGAAAATCCACCAATGTAAATCAATGACATATTATCTTAATGCGAATCAATTATGCAAAACAGTCCCTAAATTTGCCATGAAAAGTCGAAATAATAAAAAATCTAACTCGACATCTCTCGGCTCAATATTTTTTATTATTGTGACTTAATATGACAAATTTCCTAATTAGATAATGATAAAAATAAATCAGAACAAATCAAGTTAGATTAAAAAATACTATGAGTCCGAATACTCGAACTAATTTTAATCTAAAAATTTACCTATTCCGAGATACGGCTTCCTCGAGGGGTGGCGCCGGCACAAGTGGTTGCCTGCCATGGTGGTTCACCAAGGGTGATGGGTTCTGGTGGTCGGAGCTCCGGCGAGATCAAGCGAGGTCCGACGAAGGTTAACCTGCAACAAAACAGGGGATTGCTTCAGGCAGTAGCTGATGGCGCAGCGAGGACAGCAGCAAATCGTTGGTCACAGCAGAAAAGGTGCTCGGGTAAAAGTGAGCAGTGGGCGGCATGAGGCAGTGCCGGGGTCGCGTTGCAAAGGCGCGATGGTTGAGCGACAGTAGCAACGCGACAATTAGGGGGTTCAAGGACCGACAGTTCAGCTTGGCGAGGTGATGACCAGTGAAAGCTCGAGCTGCAGAGGTGTGGTGGCATCGGACTCCAACGAAGGGTGCGATCGTTGGACGCTGGGACGGCGGTGCTTGTGGAGATGTAGGGACGTTGGCTGCTCGAGGTCACAGCGGAGGTGTTGGATCAACGGTGTTGGTGATGGATGGAGAGCAGGGTCGGCAGAGGCAGCATCGTGACTTCGGGGACTGTTCTTCAATTGTCGTCGCCATCGTTGGTGTGGGTCTCGCAGACGGAGGCTGGCGGGAGGAAGAAAACCCGCACGAAGAAGACAACCTTTGGGCTTTTTTCCTTTTTTTTTTCTCTCTTTCCTCACATCACTCACGTCTCTCTATGTCGCTGCCTGCACATTTCTTCTGTGTCTCTTCTCTCTAGTGCACTTTTCACTTTTTTCAGCAGAGCTTCTATTGACTTCTCTCCTCCCCGAAGACTTTTTCCTTTCTTTTTTTTTTACCAAGAGAAACCCCCCTCACATCTCCTCACTTTTCTTCTTTCTTTTCACTTATGTATTCTTTTCTCCTTCGATGAAGACGAAGAGAAGCCCCACTATTTCGAAGCCTTACATCCTTTATTTATAGAGGAAAACTCAAAGTTGTTTTTGCATGTGAAATATTCACTCAACAACTCAACAAGAAAAATGGCTCCACAATCACACAACAACAATTTTTTTTTTATTTTGAAATGAGGATATATGTTCAACAACAAATATGTTTTATTATTAAAAAATTTTCAAAATCTTCCTCCACAACCAAATGTTTTATTTTATTTATTATTTTATAAAAGATTAGGTGTCAACAAAACTGTATTGACTTGCAGGAAGGAACTGAGACAAGGTGAGTCCTCTGACTCATGTTTGTGCTTAGGTAGCCCTTAGGACGTATTCCTTTCCTAGTCAAGTCTTAGGGGGTGAACTTATTGAGATGTTGTCTCACCCCATTGTGGGTTAACATTTTCAGGTCCCTAGATGGTAGCTCCTTCCAAGCATTTTGGTTAGCCAAAGAAGGTCACAAAACAAAAGTCTTACATTCCGTTGCATGGGAGCCCTAGGGGCTGGACCTATGAGCTGGTCAGGTTCGTAGTGTGGGTCGATGCGGGTCTTCCCCATAAGGTGCCCCACCAATACAAATCATGGTATCGCCAGGATTGGAATGGCCAGAGAGAGGGTCCCATATCAGAATCTGAGGTACCTTTGTATGTGCTGAAGGTTGCTTTTGGAAAAAGCACAGGAGATCCCCCGGAGGTTCGATGGTAAACCCAATAGACCCGGATCTTGCAGATCCGGGAACTCTAGTGTACTCGGCTGGAGGCTCAAATGAGAGTGAGGAGGTGGAGGAAGAGGACCTATAGTTTTTATGAAACCCCTATTGTTTTGCAGACCTCATTTGTATATATATATTGAATAGTTGTGTAAGACTTGGTTGATATGTATATATTAAGGTGTGGTTTGATTTTGAAAAGGAAAATTTATGACCCTACTTTTATATCCCATCTTGTTGTTGTTTGGGAATTAATTATTCGCTTTCGCATGTGCATTAAAATGAATGGGTTGGCAATGCGTCTTGGGACGTCACTATTTAATCGACCGCAGAGGGATGGGCATGCGCTCGGAGGATCGAGGCGTGACATTAGCTCCTGCAATCAAGCCAAGTTCCCTTGAGATCAAGCCCAAGACCTTAGCACTTTACTCAGGTCTTTAGCAGTCGTGCCCAAGTCCTCGAAACCCCAACAGCCAAGCTTAGGTCACTCATGACTAGATGTAGCACCCTAGCTCTTGGGCTTAAATACCCCTAGGCTAGGCCACGACCTAAGTGTTGAGTAAAATTCCCTAATTGATTTTGAAAATTGACAAAACTTTTTTTAATTGTCTTTTGATTATGATAGTAAGCTTTTCTAGGAGGAAAATTTGATATATATCATCATGCGTTACTCATCAGACTCAAGGATGTAGTGAAAATCTTATCCTTAATACTGATATTAATGGAATAAGGTTATTGATCCAACCTTGTGCTAACGATTAGAAGACTGGTGTGGATTTCCTCCTTTATATGTGTTGATTGCCGGAAAGGAAAATATTTAATACAATCTTACATATTTAGAATATCTCAATCCATCAATAGAACAATCAACCAAAGAAGGAGTGTTCTCAAAAGGAATGACTCATGGAAACCCCATCTGCTATATGGGCAGTAGATCTTACAAGAAACTTCATTCTCAGCAATCTAGAAACGTTGAGATCTTCCTTTAGAGTCAAGTTCAACGGATTGATTGGATGGTTGATCATCAGAGTGGGTGTCCAAGATCAGCTTGGACATTGAGGAGTATTATAGGAAGTCGTACCACTAAAGGATAAAAGAAGAGAACATAGAAGTTCTGAATTCTAAAGTTCACTAAAGTCTTATCCTAAATGCTTTCATCTTATGTGAGCTATTCATTGTAATCTCTTAAAGGTTGTAAGTGTGAGATCTTTCACACAAGCTTGAGTAGTGAATACTTAGTTCTTATAACCTCTAATTGATTCATCATGGTAGAATCCAACCGATAGACTATCAATGCGAGAGAATTAACGTAGGCTTATCAAAGCCAAATCACTATAGTTCTATTGTGTGTAACTCCTCTACTTCTTAAACTCCTATTCCATGCTTTATTGCAGATCGGTAAGATTTGAACACCACACAATTTGTCACTAGATGTTGTCCTATTGCAATATCATCTTAACTTTGTTTTAATTCTGCATTGTTAGCTATTGATCTCCCTCTTAGTGATAGATATAGCCCTCACACTAAGCACCCTAGCTCGAGTTCCATATGAGAAAAAAGTAAATTGTTTACCATTTATTAACGTACTTATGGTATGAAGATTATTTTTTTTTGGTCGGTCCTACTCTAATCCTACTCTAATACACACTCTCAGACTTTTGCCCTGCCTCCTTGCAGGGCGTGGGAGTCGAAACCTGTCACGCCCCGAACCCCGAGCGCGCGCACATCCCACTGCGGTCGATCAAATGCGACATTCCCAGGTAGTGTCGCCGACCTCATTTCTTTTAATATTGCGCAAGCGGAACGTATTATAAAACCCCTGACAATTAAATACGGGATAGAAAAGCAGGAAGCAAAACCACAACATATCACTTTCATAATTCAACAGAATTACAAATAGAAACCTACAGCCAAAAGTCTACAAAAGACCGGCTCTTAAAAAGGAATTTGTCCTACGACCTACAAGTCTGACACGTTCTCCAATCTTATGACTTCACCTCTGCAACTCCTCAAGGCCAACCAAAGCTATCTGGACGCTCCGTCCACCAAGGACCTGAAATTTTAATCCCACAACCGGGATGAGATGATGTCTCAGCAAGTTCAACCCCCTAAACCCCTATTAGAAAGAAAATACGCCCCGGGTGGCCAAGCCACATCACACGAAAGACTTACCTCGCATTAGCCTTCATCGCGAGTTAATACAATTTATATAATTCAACTACGAACAATTATAATAACCAAACAACCATGGCACAATCACATCATCAGAACAATTCAACCACTTGGATCGTCTCAGCGATCAATCGACTTGGCCGATTACATGTCAATTTTAGCAAATCAATCAATACTCTTAATTACGGCCCCACTCGGCAAAATTAGAATCAGTGGCATCACGGCCCCACTCGGCGCGACCTTTATCAGGTGGCAATTCACGGCCTCTCTGGGCGCAACCTTTATCAGGTGGCAATTCACGGCCTCTCTGGGCGCGACCTTTATCAGGTGGCAATTCACGGCCCCACTAGGCGCGACCTCTAATAGGTGGCATATCACGGCCCCACTGGGCGCGACCTCTAATAGGTGGCAATTCACGGCCTCTCTGGGCGCGACCTTTATCATGTGGCATATCACGGCCCCACTGGGCGCGACCTCTATCAGGTGGCATATCACGGCCCCACTGGGCACGACCTCTATCAGGTGGCATATCACGGCCCCACTGGGCGCGATCTCTAATAGGTGGCATATCGCGGCCCCACTCTCCCATAAATTTCGACACTTGGGACTTTATAAAAAGAATCCCTATTTATCACAATCACACTCAATTTGCCACAATCAATCATCAAATTCAAATTCTAAATACACAGCAGCGATCGGCACAAAATTCTGAGAGTTTAGGGTCCCGACAAAATTTTCGAATTTTAATAATTAATTAAATTTATTCCGAAAATTAATTAAATAATAATATCCATATTTTTCATCATTCACGCTCAATTTATAATATCCAACCATCAATTTCAAAATCCAAACACACAGCAGCGATCGGCACGAAATTTCGAAAGCAACCTAGGGGTCAAAAATAATTTTTCCATTTTTTTAATAAATAATAATATTTTAATAATTTCGAATATAATATAATATTATAATCTCCAGAATTTCGAAACAATTAAATAATTCAAAACTAAAACCCTATTATGTCCCATCAAGGTTTATTATTAAATAAACTCTCTTAGCCTTTAATTAAACACACTTTAAATTAAACAAACCTTTTAATCCAAATCACAATTAATTAAACTAAAATATCAACCTAAACTTGCTTAACTTAGACTAAGCACACTTAGGGCATCATTAACACTCTAATCAAGATTTTAGTGAGTTAAACTCACCGGATTAGCGAGCTGAGCGGACCAAAACGACAGGGACGACGCGAGGATCGACTTTCCTCAAAGCGGGCCGAGCATCCGGGCTCGAGAAGGCGGTCAAAACGGGCCAAACGTCCGCTGCATACCCATTTTTTCTTGGCTGCTGGTTGGGGGCGGATCCGGCGCCGGAATGAGCGGAGGAACGGCGGAGAAGCGGCGGCTACAGCTTGGCGGGCGAGGCGGCGGCTCCGGCGGGACTCACGGTGGCCGGAGGGAGCTCCGACGAAGGCCTGAGCTACTGGAACGCAGGCTGGTGCGGACGAGGGCAACGAACAGGCGAGCTGATCGGCGTGCAGACGGCGCGGGGTGGCGGACGACGCGCGAGCGGCGAATGGCAGTCCGGCTCCGACGGCTTGCTATTCGATCTTCGCTACTGCTTTCGCTTTCAGATCTGCTGGAGACGTCGAGCAGAAACCGAAGACGGAGAAGAGAGGAGAGAGGGAGGCTGAGGTCCGAGCGGCGAGGCGCGGCCGCGACGGCGGGCGGACGGGCGAAGGCGGCGACGGCTCCGGCTGCAGCTGCGACGGTTGCTGGCTTCCGGTGACGTCCAAAGGAGAAGGAGAAAACGCCCATGGAGGAATCGCACGGGAGAGAGGAAGAAGAGAGGGAGGAGAGAGAAGAAGGGGGCACTTTTCTTTTCCTTTTTTTTTCTTTTTCTTTAATCCCTCTCACATGGCCCACCATGACCTCACATGAGGTCATCTTCTACTCACACCAAGCTTCCACAACAATCCTCCAATGGGTCCAATTTCATTTTCCGCCGGGGCCTAAAATCTTGTACATCAATTCCTTTAATTCCACTTGATTCCCTTCCAATTAAATCAAACTGAAGTCCATAAAATTAATCCGATGTCACCACACTTCAATTCACATCTTCACTTGTCCATAAAACCAACTTAAGTCCCAAAAGCGTGACCAAAGACGGGCCTACTAATTTCTCGAGCCAAATTAGCCATTCTCTGATTAATTTGCTGAAAAACTCGGCTTGCATGAAAAATCTTCCAAAGATAAATCAATATTCCTAAAATGATTCGTGACACACCCAGACTTCCAATTTCTAAATTTGATCTCAATTCCACGGTTAATTTCATTTTGGCACGATGCTAGCGCGGCCCAACCTACCGGGTAGCCTTTAGAGATTTTTATGCATTTGACCTGTGGTTGATCATCTCAAGCCACAATGTACATCTTTGAAACATTGGCGACTTTCGATTGTCGGCGTAATCTCAAGATTTCAAATACGAACACAGGGTACCCAATCGATAGGAAAGTCGGTCCAGTGCCGATCGACAAGAATTGTGCGATCTGGTGGAATCACCCACACTCGATCACATGCCTCTGTCGAGTCAACCTATCTTCGGTCTCTAATCAATTTTTATTTGTGCCGTAGTGACCCTTGCAGATTAGCTCGGTCGAAAGGTCGCTTCCTGGTCAAATTCTCGAGTCTGATGCATTAGAAACTCTTAACGGCTTCACCCGATAGACTAGTTTTCATATGAGTGGCCGACCCAAGGAAGATAACTATATGCGTGCCAACGAAATGCCTGTCTCAATTTATTGAAAATAGAATTGGAAAATCGGGATGTCACAAAACCCACTTCTGAAATGAAATCGTCCCCACCCCAATCCCCCCTGAGAAGGTGGGGATTTGAACCCCCAACCTCCCCATTCCAAGTTGGAAGAGTGACCACTGGGGCGAACCCCCAGTGGCCACCCTTCATTTAAATTTGATGCTATACGATTGTAACCCTTATATCACATGAATAGTGCATGTCTCTTTAGAAATATCAAATCAAATTTCCCTTTCTAAGTGATGAGTTTGGGACACCTGGAGTGCCATAACTTGGCACGGGAGGACACTTAAGTGCCATAACTTTAAAATAGTACACTTGAGTGCCAGTTTCGAAGTTAAATGAAACACTTAAGTGCCACTCTGGCGAAAATCCGGCAAAATGGCTGACGTGGCAATTTTCTGGCGAGTTTGGTCCAAAACAGCGTCGTTTTGCACGCTGACGTGGCGAGAAAATGCCAAAACGATGTCGTTTCGTGTCTGATGTGTAAATAATAATATAAAACTTAATTAAATTAGATTTAAACTTAATTTTATTTAAAATATTCTAAAAAATAAAAAAAAAATTTAAAAAAAATGTGAGGTCAAAGGGGGCGGCCGAGGGCTGAACTCTCGCCACCGCCGCCTCCTCGCCGTCGCCAGGAAGGGTTGGCGACGATGGGGGAGGGTCGGCCGGGGTCGCCGCGCCCGGCCGACCGGCGGCAAGGGCTGCGAGCCCTCGTCGGATCGCGGCGAGGGTCGTGACCCTCGCCCCGGGATCTGGGCAAGGGCTTGCGGGCCCTCGCCGCCGGTCGGCCGGCCTCGCCGCCCTCGGCCAAGGCCCGCCGACCCCGGCCGACCCTCCCCACTCCATCGCCGGCCCTTCCCGACGACGGCGGGGAGGTGGTGAGGGCTGCGACCCTCGCCCCACGCGAGCCCTCCCCGATCCGGGGTGAGGGTCGTGGCCCGCGCCCAAATCTGGGGCTAGGGTTGCGGCCCTCGCCTAGATCCAGCGAGGGCTCGCAGGCCCATGCCACCTCCCCGCCGCCACTGGGAAGGGCCGACGACGAGCGGGGGGTCGGCCGGGGTCGCCGAGCCTTGGCCGAGCCAACAAGGCCGGCCGACCGCCGGCAAGGGCCCGCGAGCCCTCGGCCGGATCGCGGCCGACCTTCCCCCTCCATCACCAGCCCTTCCCGGCGATGGCGGGGAGGCGGCGGAGGCGAGGGCTCGGCCCTTAATCGCCCCCTTCCACCTCACCCCCCCCTTTTTTTTTTAAATTTTTCTTAATTTTTTTTTAATTTTTAGAATATTTTAAATAAAATTAATTTTAAATCTAATTTAATTAATTTTTATATTATTATTTACACATCGACACGAAACGGTGTCGTTTTTGCATTTTCTCGCCACGTCAGCATGCAAAACGACGCCATTTTGGACCAAACTCGTCGGAAAATTGCCACGTCAGCCATTTGGCCGGATTTTCACCGGAGTGGCACTTAAGTGTTCCATTTAACTTCGAAATTGGCACTCAAGTGTACCATTTTGAAGTTATGACACTTAAGTGTCTTCCCGTGCCAAGTTATGGCACTTGGGCTGTTCTTCTACCGAATAATGCCACTTCATTTTCATATTTCAGCCGAGACACAAAAAGTATTGGGAGCCTTCATTCAAAGAGTTGAGACCGTGAGAAAAAACATTCTTTCTTGCAATTGATTTTTGTGGTTCGGGTTTATTCTAGAATTAGAAAACAATTACAAGTGAGTATGATTGAGTGGTTGTAATCTTTTCTCTGTCAATTATAGGAGAACCATCTCGTTGTATATATATATATTTTTTTTTTTGTTGATTATATTAGAGCCATCTCATTAATTTCTCTTGAAGAGTATGCACACTGCCAAATCACATAGATATGCCATGTTCAAGTTTTATGTCCACAATTTATTTCTTACTCCAGTTATTTTACTTGCTTGCGCTTCCATGGTAACTGTAGTGGTATTTTTGTGATTCCCACTCTTAAGACTTCGCCATAGATTTTTATGGGGAAACTTATGATCATACTCTCGAAGCGGCGATTCATATATCTCTTGGTGGATCGTTTGTTGCAAGGCCAGCTTTTCACTGTAAGGCTACAACTGTGAAATATATTGACTGTCAGATCGAACGTTCCTGGATTAACAATTCTTTAAAAGAAAATATGGATTAGCTAATACTGAAATCATGCATATTGGTAAAGATTTGCTTGCACACGTTTAAACGTTAGAAGATATTGTGGAAACAATATCGAACCTATCCTAGAGCTTAAAATAAGAGGTGTAAAGGTGACTTTTTTTTAGAGTTATTTTGTGTATTTAATGTTGCTTCCGACGAAGCAGAAGTATATGACAGCGGGGGAGTATATAAAGCATTTCTTGGAGAATATGTCAAGATATCGAAAATGTCTTTACGGTCTTCTATGATAATTTTAAAATGGAAGTTTCAGTTAGGCTTTTAGATCCATGAAAGTAGACCAGAGACAAAACAATATAGATTTCAAAGTGTTTTAGTCAGTCCACACCATCTTGCAGATACTCGATACATTTCGTCCGTATATATATATATATATATATATATATATATATAGAATTAAGCTTCTGTCCCAAGTAGCAGTGTAACACAAGACAGTGCTTCTTTAGAGGGGATCAATACATCTGGAAATGGGCTGTTAGAGATGCGTGCACTGCGTTTATTTAAACCCAAGAGCTATGCGACAATGCATGTGATAAGAATTGAAAGGAACGGCTACTTTAACCTAGAAGCGTTTTATTGGACAAAACCACTGATTACAGATAGTTTACTCTAATTGGTTATTAATAACAAGAATCAATGATCTAATCAGACATCTGGAAGGATATAATTCTTTGAAAGACGCTGTCTATTTTTGGCAACATTAGAAATTAACAAAGGCAACTTGCATAGAAACAACTCATGTAAGATAATAAGGCTGTTGAAATTAGAAGTGCGCAGAGAGAAACCATCATATTTTTTATCGTCCCCTTGTCATTAATCCGACAGAAAAATTGTGACCACGTACAGATCGTGATACAACCTTTAATTTTGGCACACGCTAGGCTACCTATAAAAACTCTACCAAGGGAATAATATATCCGGGATCATGATGTTGACCTATCAGGAACCCTAGTTGCTCAAGGATAGGTGAATTTGGATGCACCTACACCCAGTCAATGAAATAAAACAACCCCATGCAAACTGGCTATTCGAAATTATCTGATTCGGGATGAAAACAAATTTTCATGGAGATATATATGCCTTGAAGTTCTTGTAATTTGTAATTCTAATTTGCGTGATTAACTGGAATTTTCTAATGGGTTTTTGTGATGTGTCGTCTCTTTTTAACTTTACGAGTGATCTCACGCAAGCATTCACCGCATGCATACCTATATAAGCCCACCCATATATGCATGTAAATATTGTGAATGAAAGTAGTAACACAGATAGCTAGGTAATTATGTAACCCTCTAGTGAAAAAGACCTGTTCTTCACCATATGATTCATGTCAGACAAATGTATATGGATCAAGGGTAAATGGACATTATGGTTTTGATAGAACCATCAATGCACACTTAACTTTCTTGGTTATAATGAAATTATCTTCATTTGCAAACCAATTTCTAGTAAATAACAAAAGTTACAAGAGAGCAAACAATAGGTGAATCGTCACATAATTAAACCATATTAGTTCTCTTTAATCCTAAGGAACTTCGGTCGAGCCCTAATACGTAGCCTGATATGTCAATCATCACTATAAAATTCAGAGTTCCACTTGTTATTCTTATTGGGAAATTTACCAAAAAAGTCCTAAGCTTTTTGTAATTTTGCCAATTCAGTTCTAAATAATTTTTTTTTTTGCCAATTTAATCATAAATCTTTTGCAATTGTTCCAATTCAATTCATCCGACCAAATTTGGCTTGGCAAACAATCGACAATAACTGGCCAATTTTTCTAATAAATTTTTAGTTTTTCAAATTTTATTTATTTATTTATCTATCTTTTTCCCCTTCCTTTCTTCCTCCTCAAACTGGTTGCCAAACCTCAGCAACTGGCCAAAGGCAAAGGTTAGCGAGGCTCGACCTTGCTAGCCAATGGCGAGTCTCGCCCTTACTAGCAACTAACAAGGTGTCCGGCCGATGTCCAAGTCAGTGCCAGCTAGCTGAATTTGGTTAGATGAACTAAATTGACACAATTACAAAAAGTTTATAAATGAATTTGCAAAAAAAAAAAAAAAATTACTGAATTAGTAAAATTGTAAAAGGTTTAGAATTTTTTGGTAATTGTCTGACTCTTATTAGACAATATCAAGATGGATGGTTTTTGCAATGGACAATCAATTTTTTGGGTGATGAGTAAGCTTAAATATATTATGCCTACATGTTCGGACTTTGACCTTTCTTTTGTTACTCGCGAATGCTGATTTTTAATTAAAAAAAAAACCGAAAAAATTACGAACATAATCAGAGAGTGATGATTCTCCTTGATCACGAACATATATTTGTATAATTTTTTTTTTTAAAGTAGGCCCATTATTTTCCAGAATACATGTGAGGATGCGAGGTGAGTTATCCTTGAGAAAACTTTAATCCAGATTAGAATATAGCAGAAAGATCTTAAATTGGAGAACAATAATAAGAGTGAATTTGGCTCTGTATCAAGCATAACTAGTGGATAGTTCCATAGGCATGTAAATCATATTGTCCTATGATTGATGATTAATCATCCTCTGCGAGACATATTTCCTTTACTGGTTGAGTGTTGCTTGCTTCTTGGATAACGCAGTAAGCACAGGTAATCTTCAATTCGATTAGGGTTGCAAATGTTTCACTACAAAATTATTTGTAAAATGTAAAATCTTTTGTGTATATAATCTTTATCGTTCCTAAAGAACAAAGACTTAGGAAAGTAATATGAATTTAGAAAATTTGATTTCTAATTATTTATTTACACATATCATCTTAATCAAATAAGTGAAACTCCAGATCTAACCGTATTCAAATCAAACAAAGATAATAGTTGGCGAACAACAATAAGCCTAGTTTTTAGTTAGCATAATATTTGGTATATATATATTATAATTAATTAGAGATATTTTATATTTTTTTTCCTTTTCTATTAGGCAATACTTCGTATAAACATTTGTACCGTACAATGAACAATACAAGCAACCAATTACGATTTTCTCAAAAAACCAAAGAAAAGATTTACTGACATAAGCAGAGAGGGATGATTCTCTTTGTCACGAGCATATTTATCTGTCTAATTTGGAAAGAAAAAAGTAGGCCCTATCTTTTCCAGAACAAATGCGAGGGTGTGAAATGAGCATATAATAGAGAGGACGTAAACTTGTAGAACAATAATAAGAGTGAATTTGGTCCTGTATCAAGCATAAATAGTGGATAGCTTTATAGGCATGTAACTCATATTGTCCTATGATTAATGATTAATCATCCTCTGCTGCGAGACATATTTCCTTTACTAGTTGAGTGTTGCTTGCTTCTTGGATGACGCAGTAAGCATAGTTAATCTTCAGATCGATTAGGGTTGCAGATATTTCACTAAAAAATATGGATAGAACATTATTTGTAAAATCTAAAATCCGTTGTGTATATGATCTTCATTGTTCCTAAAGAACAAAGATTTAGGAAAGTAATCTGAATTTAGAAAATTTGATTACTAATTTTTTATTTATACAAATCATCCGAATCAGATGACTGAAGCTCCAGATATAACCGCGTTCAGATAAAACAAAGACAATAGTTGGCAAACAATAATATCCTGGATTGATCTTCGTAGGGAATTAAGATATATTGGACTGGCTGAATAAAATACTAAAATCAAAAAGTTTAGCCTTTTAAATGTTTAGCTACTAAAATGATGACAAAGACTTTTGCAAACAACGAAGTTACAAGCTGGCCACCATACACTAAGGTGTTTGTTTTTTGGTGGAAAACAAAGCAGTGGACAAGGTGCACGCATCTCCCAGCTCATGTCGTCCTCTTGCTACGTTGCTGTCACGGTAATGAGGTATTAATTTCATCCCAACGGCAAGTTGATTTGGTCAACTTTTTGGTGGAAAACATAGAATATTTTGCATTTTGGAACGTGTTTTTGATGTTGATTGATAGAAAACATAAGTTGGTCCACCCTCATCGCATTAAAAAAAATATTACAAATGCTTTAAATATTGATTTAGTTAATATGACAGGCTGTGATTTCGTCGGATTCTCTTAAAGAAAAAAAGGAATCCATCTATTTTTTCACTATGATTATCAATATAATTTCTTTGCTATGCAAGAAGAAGTCTAGATTGAATCTAGCTTGATAATCGAGCAAGACAACTCAGACGATGCCATCGACATGTGCAATCATCATAGGTCTACAACATGGAAGCACAATCTTAACTTTTCTATGTATCCGTCGCTACAAGTTTTGTGGACAGTAATTACGTTTGTAACTTGATTATTCTCTTAAGTGTTCCTTTAATTTGTCTTGTGTTTGCGAAAGATGGAAAAGCACCATAAAAGTATGAAAAGTGGATAACTGTTTTCTGGATTAGTCAGTATGAAAAATCATTAAAGCGAGAGAACTTAGAGTCGCTTAACACTAGGGTTTCCTAGGCAAACAAAGTGTCTACGACTGTTGTGAGAAACTCTAGGTATCAATGAATGTTTTAAGTGATTAATATAGGGACAACAAACGATTGTGAGATACATAGGATTTTATATGGTTAATCTTACGCTTCGTATAACGTTGCTTGCGTTAAGCCCAAAAATAAAATACAGAAAAAGAAAGTATGAAACGGAGAAAACCACAAAAGTTTAATTTTTTTTTTAACATATTCACAAAAAGCCCTTACAATAGCAAAGCTCCATTAGATATTCAAGCAGGTTTCCTTAATAGTGCATGGATGCACTGGCTAATACATCTTATTTGTGTGCATTACGAGTAAAGGTTTTGTAAAATGTCTTTGTCCAGGTAACACTTCTTACAAGATTTCAATGAAAGAGGTTGAATAGAAATTACAAAGCAGGTTGATGAAAAAAAAAAAAAATACATTGCATGGTAATCCTAGGTTACGGAAGCTTTAGAAGTTCCAACTTTTTATTTTCTAAATTTCTTCAGTTTGTAATTACATAAAAATACATGACATACTTTCTTGAATCATATAATGTCCAAAAGTTTTAAAATATCAGCTTCTCCTTAGACTTTTCTAACTTACATCAATCATACCCAAATCGTAGGAATTTTAATTTGAATAATTCAAGGTATCAAAAATAAAAGGGTGCTGTGACCCGCAAAATGTGAGACTTTAGAGGATGACGCTAGTCAGTGACATGTAATGTAAGGACCCAAGCCTCTCACTGTTTAATATTGTCTGCTTTGGGCCTTCGGCCTTCACGATTTTAAAACGCGTTACACAGGTTAGAGAACCCAAGCCTTATAAACTAGCCCAAGACTCCCCCCTAAGCGATATGGGACAGGAGACGTGCCTTCTCCCTGCGCACGTCCGAGGACCAGGGTGTGGAAGCACCGCCACTTGGGCCATCACACCCTCCCCCCCTTAGGAGCACATCGCCCTCACTGTGGCCCCACACACGGTTAGGAGTCGGCTCTGATACCATTTGCAAGGACTCGGGCCTCCCACTGTGTAATATTATTCGCTTTGGGCTTTTGGCCCTCACGGCTTTAAAACGCGTTACATAGATTAGAGAACCCCAAGCCTTATAAACTAGCCTAGGGCTCTCCCCTAAGCGATGTGGGACAGGAGATGTGACATCACAGATTTTCAACTCTGTTTTCTATTGAATTAATCGAGCATTTCATAGACGCATCTATAGGGCTATTCTCAGAATTGATCACTCTCGAGATAACTAAACTATCTAGGTAAGCCATTAAGGGATTTTAAGGCTATAGACTTGAGAATTCGACCAGGAATCGGCTTCTCGACCGTGCTCATCTTTAGAAATCATTACAACACAGTTAAAAATCGATTTGAGATCAGAGATAGATAGGTTCGACTGAGATGTGTGGCCGATCATGAGTGATGCCACTAAATTGAAAAATTCTCGTCGACCGGCACTAATTTGATTTTACTGTCGTTTTGGTACCTTGTGTCCGTATTTGAATCCTCGATATTTTCATGACAACTGAGAGTTGTAAATGTGTTGAGTGGGTTCATTGTGGCTCAAAAAAAATTGACCATGGGTCATTTGCCCTAAAAAGTTCTAAAAACTACCCGGTAGCTTAGGTCACGCTAAAAACGCGCCGAATGGAAATTAACCGCCAATTTGAGTTCGATTTCAAAAATTGGAGATTCTACCATGTCACAATAAATTATAGGACCCATGACTCAGTCTCAGAAGATTTTTCTACCAACCGAGACTTTTTGGGAAAAAGTCAGCTTAGAACCGTTTTTGTTCAGAAAAGACCGGGATTGTTTTTTATTTCAAATTTGGGAAGCAAGATGGATCCATGGGCGATGAAAAATATCAATTAAAGCATTGATGTATCAAATGAAATTATGAGGGTCAAATGAGGATGGATTGAACAAGATTAAGCAACCATTTGAAACCAATTGCTTACAAATTCGTGTACCCCATTCCCCTAGCCATTTTGGACCACTTCACATGTCTAAGAGGAGGCCTTGGTGGCCTAAAGACAGCCAAGGGATGTTGGCTTGTTGGACAAGCCTAGAGAGGGGACATTTTGGTGGAAAATTTGGCCAAAGGACCCCACCAAGGCAAGACTTGCCCCACACTCCCATCCCTCTCTCCCTCATTGCCGTCCACCCTATCTCTCTCTCCCTCCTTGCTTGTGCGAAACCAGCAACCACTAGAGGAGATGTTGGAGCTGCTAGTCGTGCCAGCCAGCCACCGTTGCACGTCCACGCCACCGTCACCGTTTGCGCCCCCACCCCCGCGCGCCACCAACCGCATGCCGTTCGCCGCTGCTCGCCTCCTGCTCTGCCATTCAGCTCGCTGTTCCGCAGTTGTGAGGGGCTGTGGAAGCCCGCCAGAGCCCATCCAACCATTGTAGACCGCCCCTTTCAAGCCACAGAAGCCTCCTCGAGCCTTGCCGCGCCAAACCAGCCTTATTTCCTTCTGTTTTGTAGCTAGAATAGAGAGTTGAGAAGTGTTTCATAGCCACTTCCAAGCCCATTTTGAGGTGCTTGCGGACCTCGAACCTTAAGCCCACTTTGGAGTAAAACGTCCCCTGCGACGTTGCCGATGTTTCAATCCGAGTGGATTGTTAAACAGGTGAGTTTTGCTCACTAATCCCTCATTAGTATGCTAATGATTCTTAGGAGTTGATTAGATTTAATTAAGTGCAATTAGGTGGATAGATTAGATTAGAATAATTAAATTAGGGATTTACCTATGCATGTTAGGCAAATGATTAGTGTAATTAGCAAGTAGACAAGTCCCTATTATTTATTGAACGAGTTTCGGTAGTTTTCTGGGCTCATCTCGGCTTCCAATTAGGCATTACGGGCCTAAATTAGATTTATTGCTATTTAATAATTAATTTTCGAAATTAATTATTGATTTATTTATTTTTCGGAAATTAGACCGGGATGGTCGACGACCGGAATTTTATGCCGGTTATCGTGATGTATTCTGTTTAATTTATTGAGTGCTAGATTATCTTGAATTGATTTATTAATGATTTTATGATTATTTTTCTAAATTAATTAATTTTGAATAATTAATTGAAAAATAACCGGGTGTCGGTTGACAGTGTCAAAAATGTTTTGGTGGACTACAAAAATAGTGGGATTTGTGGAAAGGAAATTATTATATTTTGGCTAAGGCCGATTGTGTACCCACACACGGTTATTTTTATCGAGTATGGTAAAAATGACAAATTGATTGTACGATCATAATACCATATTATATAGTGGCTTGGTGACTCTATATGTCATTTTGGAGAAAGGACGATATGCAATGTTGGCTCGGTGACTCTATATGTTATTTTGGAGAATGGACAACATGCCATGACGGCTCGGTGACTCAGCATGTCATTTTGGAGATTAGACGTTATGATAAATATACTCGGTGACTTAATATGTCATTTCGAAGAATGAATCGTATAAAATACTGGCTCAGTAACCCGATGGGTTATTTTGAAGAATGGACAGTATTGATTGAAATGACCAAGAATGGTCTGTTTGACATGTAAATCAACTAGGTCGATTGACCGATGTTTCGATCAGTAGTGTATTGGGTGCCCGTTTGAACTGTACTGATTTGTAGGTGGAATCTGAGGCCAAGGTAAATCCTCTTACCAATGTGTGCTTAGGCAGCTCATAGTGTATTAGTTTCCTACTCGGGTCTTAGGAGGGTAGAACTCATTGAAACGTTGTCTCATTAGTTATTGTATAACAATCTCAGGCCCCTAGATGACAGCACCTCCACCTCCTCATCCTCCTATGTATTTTGGTATTCCCGAAGAGATCTTAGAAGTAGCATACCACTTCCATATTCATAACTACCCCGAGGGACTGGAGTACATATTGGTTAAATCGACCGTTGACGTGGGTAATGATGCCTTGAGACTCCATGAGTATCGATCGTTGTACCATCACTACCATGATGGGCAAAGAGAGGGTCCCATTCCAAAAGGTAGTGTGCCCTTGTACATATTGGAAGAGGCGTTCAGAGAAGGGATGACAGATCCTAAGGACGGGTCAGTAGTGGATGCAAGAGACCCTAAGCTCGAGAGTGATCACAACTCTCCCAAGCCATCAGCAGCAGACTCCAATTAGAGTATGCTAGAAGAAGAGGGTGATCAAGAAGAAATATACCCAAAGGAGAATTGGGAGGAGGAACCCGAGGAGGAGGAACTGGAGGATGAGCCTGAGGTAAATCTTGAGGAGGAAGAACTCGAGGATGAACCTGAAGAAGAGGAAGAAGAATCTAAAGAAAATGATGGTCCAAAGGATGATCCAGAGTACGACCTGGATGGGGACTGAGATCCCATCCTATTTGCGAACCTAAGTTGTGGACTGATGTATAATAGATCAGATTTTTGTGAATAGTATTGTATTACATACTATGATGTTTGCTTTGTATAAAAGTGTGATTGTGGTTTTTCAGTTGTGAAAAATATAGCCATATTTTTCTATCCCATTGTTTTATTGTCTGGGGATTATTTCATGTTTCTGCATGCGTATTAAGATAAAAGGGTCGGCGATGCATCCTGGGACATCGCTATAAATCGACCAGGTGAGAGATGGGCACGCATTCGAGGATCAGGGCGTGACAGGAGACATGCCCCCTCTCTGCGCACGTACGGGGACCAAGGTGTGGACGTACTGCTATCCCTTCTCCCTGCGCATCGCCGCTTGGGCCGTCACATGTAATCCCAAGAATGATCAGTTCAATCATGCGTTCAACATACATTAAACTAATCCGATGACGATAAGAATAAGAGGAAACTTGTTGCAATGAGTTTTATGAAATTTTCAAGAAATACACTTTGATAGGAGATAGCAATTCCACGTCAATTGAACTTAGACAGAAACAAGAAAAAGAAAAGAGCGGCTTTTTTTTCGCCCTATACATCATTAAATTCATTTCATTTTTGAAATTACCCTCAATCATTCACTTACAATTTAAAGTGGTGGTCCTATTTCTTTCTTTATTTTTATTTTCACTTACATTTTAGAATCTAGTCGTCATCATTAAGCATTTCACATATTTTGTTTTGGTCTATTGTGGGTATCCCATTTATGCTAAAGGTACTATGCTTTCTTTTTTATTTTAAGTTTTTAATTCTGTAGAAATAAGTATCTTCGAAAAAAATTCCACAAAAATATATATCAAATCTCTTCATTTACAACATCAAAGAATTTGTATATTTTTTTATTTCTTTTTACTATTGGTAAGATACTTTTACGCAAAGTATGTAAGACATTTGTAGAAGTATCTAGGAGTACACTAAAAATGTCAACGTGAAAGTATAATGAGGCATCATGATATTTTTATTATAAACACTTTATGGATGCTATTAATTTCTGTCAATCCAAAATGATGACATTTCATTGGCATTTCACACACACACGCACATGTGTGTGGGTGTGTGTGTGTGTGTCTATATATATATATATATATGTGCAATGTTTGATAAATTAAATTTCATCTTTTAAAGTTTCATGTTGGTAAATATAACCGTGATTTCATATTGGTAAAACTTTAAAGGGGTTCTTTTCTCAATCCTATCATCCCGTTAAATGTATCTATATAAAAAAGACAATTGATAAGAAAGAGTATGATAGTGATATGCACAACCAAAGTGAAAGTTTATAGACAAGTCATTGTGATAAAAAATTTCTTTCTTAAAAAAAGAAAGATTTTATTTGACAATCAATCCATTTGCTCGACAATGTTAAAAAGAATCAAGTTTTTTGAAAATTTCTTTTTGACAAAACTAATTTCTATGGAAGTAAAATCTAACACTAAAAAAGAAAATATAGTGTCCACAATATGTAAAAACAAAATATGCAAAATTCTTAATTATGACTATTAGATCTTACATAGAAATAGAAAAACTAAGAAAAGAAGGAAAGTAAATAAATTTGCAGCATTAGTTTAAAGGGTTAATACCCTGAAAATCCCCAAACTGATACATTTGTAACAAATTTACTCCAAACTATTTTTTTGACCATGAAAAACCCCAAACTGGTATACCTGTGACAAATTTACCCCGACTAACTATAAAAAACCCTAAACTGGTACATTTATAACAAATTTACCCCAAACTAATTTATTCGACTACAAAAAAAACCCCAAAATGCTAAATTTGTGACAAATATACCCCTTGCTAAATTGAATTAATACAAAAAAAAATCACAAAAATTGTAAACTATGACAAACGGAGTGTAAAATCTTAAATTGGTATATTGGTCAACTGTCATGTGTCATTTTACTTAATAATTTGAGAATAAAATTTAACGAAAACTAACATAAGGTAAATTTGTCACAAATGTACTGATTTGGGGTAAATTTGTCAAAGGTATACCAGTTTAGGGTTTTTGGTGGTCAAAAAAATAGTTTGGGTAAAAATTTGTCATAAGTGTACCAGTTTGGGGTTGTTCAGGATATTAACCCTAGTTTAAATTGCAATTAAATGATTTGAGGCAAATTTGTCTTTTCGTTGAAAATTTGGTGGATTTAGCCATATAATGGATGGAAATAGCATCGTAAAAGGAAAAACTGTTATTCTTTTAAAAATAGAATTAGGACAATGACAATCTCATTTTATAAATTTTTCAGAGCTACGTTTTGCTTTACTAAAAGTTTTGAAATTCTCGTTCATAGTCTATTTGTGCGACCAACTTTCCCATAAATTTTGCAGAATCTATTTCATTGTTCTATAGATGTTGTCTATAATATATTACATAATGAGAATATGACCTCCTAATTTAATTGGAAAGTTAATATTTTTTTTTGGAATGTTAATATGGAGATATCATTAATCGGATGACATACACAGGCTTAGGGGCATCCCCCAGCATTGCCAACATGCTAATTATGTAAGGATATTGAGGTAGGAAGTTTGCACGGAGTTGCCAACAAAAATATTTGCTTGGTAGGGTCTACAATTTTGGAAAAGTGAAGCCCTACTACTTACAATTTTACGTATCCTAGCCAAAATAAAATGCATCTCAATTGACTTATTTTGGAAATGCTTGTAATTGTGCTCCATACAAATACAATAAATGGTTGCTAAGAAGGATACATCAAGTGCATCAACAGGGCAAGGAACAAAGTTGACATATCCTTGAGCAAATAGAAACAGACCATCTGTGAAGCATAGGTGGATAATTCTTTGCTATTTGCAATGCCAATGGAACTTAAATGAAGTGTAGCAATTTTTCCACCAATAATTCTATTGAGAATTTTAATAAACAGGAAGAAAGTGGATTAGCAGGCCGAAGCCCATTGGTGCTTGCAAATAATCAATGTGTTCAAAATTGAAGTTGATTGAGAATATCAAAGTAGTAATGCAATGAGATATCATATCAAAGTAGTAATGCAATGAGATATCATATCAACCCAATATTGAAGGCTATCTATGGCTTTAAGAATATCGTGAATGGCCTCCCATTTCACCATGTCATATGCTTTAATGAGATCAGTTTTTATTCCCACCAATTTACCTTTGTCGCCTTTATGGTAGGAGTGCAAGAGTTCTTAGCGCAATACAGAAATCTTTAGTTTTCATTGTTTCCCTTAAAACTATTATCTTAATGATTAAAACTTAAGGATATAACTGATGATATTAATAATTTTGAGAAAGTCAATCAAGACTCCGAAAAAGCAGGAACCTCTATTGCCATCAGATTAGTATATATAAGCAAATTAATTTCATATTTGCATGCATTCCTAAAGATATGTTAAGGTGAAAACTCAAATACTTTATTTTATAAGCTTAAAAAAACAAATAGTTCCTTCACATCCTAACAAGGTAACCTAGTAATTAACAAGGGGCGTTTTGTCCTCTCAACAAACACCAGAAGATAGGATCATTAATGCTGTTTGTTGGGCGCACCTGATATTCAATTAGCAAGTAAACAAAAGAGAAAATTATTAAAAAAAGTCTTAAACTTATTGTATTTGTCCCTATTCAATTCTAAAACTTTTAACTTGGCCAATAGAGCTAAACCTTTTGCCAATTTACCAATTGAGGTAAAAAAACCTTAGGGGAATCCTCTAGCATTTTAAAGAGACTAATTATGTGAGAAGATGGAGGAAGGAAGCCTCCATATAGGAGCCAATAAAATATTTGCTTTGGAAGGCCTATGCCCTACCTCTTACAACCTTTCGAATCCTAGCCAACAGAAGATGAGGTTTAATCAATTTGTTTTGAAACCGTTTGCAGTTTCGTTCCATCCAGATGCAATAGATAGCTACTAAGAAAGATAGCTTGAGGAGTCTCACCTTCGAGTTTTTGCCCTTGGTGTCCTCAATCATCCATAGAAGTTCTAAGTTCCAACCTCTTGCAGAATACCAAATTCCATTTTGTGCCAAAATGCTACGCCATACACTACTTGTCCAAGTGTACTCAAAGAATAAGTGGTTTCTGTCTTCTATACCAATCACACAAAAGTTATACTTAGTATCTACTAAAGACAATCGACGTGATATGGCTACTGCTATCAATAGCCTATCTCTACAAAAAAGCCATTCGATAAAATTATGCTTGCTAATACCGTTGGTCCAAATTAATTGATGCCAGTCCATGGCCAGTCCCTCCTGTCTAAATTCCTTGTATATCTCTTTGCAACAGCATGTTTGGTTCGAGATAATAGGTGTTAGAGCAAGTATTAGCTTGAGAATACATTGCCAACTCCAAGCCATATTGCCATTTATGTTGAGTTAATGGGAATACCTCTGCATTTAATATGACCAACCCAAGTACTCCATAGGGATGAGGATGGATGATTGATGAGGTTCCAAAGCATACGACCCATCAATACTTTATCCAGAGTTTCAAATCAAGCAAGTCTAGCCCATCCT
The DNA here is from genome assembly GCA_014182725.1 of Eucalyptus brandiana. Lineage (NCBI taxonomy): Eukaryota > Viridiplantae > Streptophyta > Magnoliopsida > Myrtales > Myrtaceae > Eucalyptus > Eucalyptus brandiana. The sequence goes on along the minus strand of CM024671.1, from coordinate 17,914,890 downwards.
CCTTTTTTAGTGAGCGTACTACTTTCCATGCAAAATTGTGAGATCTATGAATTTCGGCGTTTCCTTGACCATAAAAATTACCTAATCTTCTTTTCAATCTCATAGATAGTTTGCTTTGGGAGGAGAATCATTTGCATCCAATAAGTGCAAATGCAAAAAAGTACTGATTTTGCAAATTGAGTATTTTTAGTCAATTTTGATAATAATAAAAAATCACCGTTGTTGGCATCGGTCGTCTTACATAACATGATCAATATTGACATAAACAACTTTTGTAATTTAAAAAAAAAAAAGATTTTTTTTCTTTTCAAATTTTTTTGCATCCTTTACTTTTTTTTTTCTTTTTTTCTTTTTTTTTCTTTTTTTGTGGCCGACTAGGTTGTTGGTGAGGCCCTCGTCAATCACAAAGGCCCTAGGGCGAGGACATTGCAACCTTGTCAGTCACGAGCAAGGGCACAACGGCCCTCACTAGACTTGGGGGTGGGCCTTTGCAACCTGGTCGGCCACGGGCGTGGTGTCCCTAAATAAAACTCTATACAAGAAGAAATTCAAAAAATAATTTTTTTATCTTGTTATTAATCAAGGATTTCATATATAGCTAGAATGAGGGTCAAGCATCGGCCGTGCCTATCACTCCTCGATCCTCGGACGTGTGCCCATCCCTGCATGGTCGATTAATAGCAACGTTCTAGGACGCTTCGCCAACCCTTTCATTTTAATATGCATGCAAAAGCAGATATAAAATCCTTAGAAAATAAAACAATAGGATAGAAAAGTGTGGCTAAAAACTCGAACTTGAAAACCAACACACTTATATACATATATAACAACTCAGTCATATATGTACATATACAAGCCACACTGAAAATTCGGTTCCTACACAAACAGGTTCAACAACAACAATTCATCAGACAAGAGTGGGGGTCTCAATCTTTATCTAGGTCATACTCAGGATCCTCCTCCGGATCCCCCTCCAACTCCTCTTCAGGTTCTTCTTCAAGGTCCTCTTCAGGTTCTTCCTCCGGGTTCTCCTCTGGGTACTCCTCCTCTTCAACAACCTATCCTTCTTCCATGCTCTAGCTGGAGTCCACTGCTAATTGCTCTGGAGAGTCGTGATCATCACCCAACTTAGGATCCTTCACATCAATCATCGATCCATCTTTAGGGTCTGCAGTACCCTTACCAAAAGCAGATTCCATAATGAACCAAGGTACATCAAATTCCAACATAGAACCCTCCCTTCGCCCATCGTGATAATGGTGATACCATGACCGGTACTTATAAAGCACCTTATCGGGTTCGTTCACGTCAACCCAGACGGTAGACTTCACTAGTACATACTTTAGTCCTTCGGAGTGAGGGTGTATCGGAAAATAATAACCTATTTTTATAATCTCCTCCGGTATACAAAAATGTGTGGGAGGAGGGGGAGGTGCTGCCATCTATGGACTTGAAATGTTGTCCCACAACGAGGTGAAACTACGTCTTAGCAAGTTCTACCCCCTAAGATCCGATTAGGAAGCCAATATGCCATAAAGGCTGCCTAAGCACAACACAAGTCAGAGGACTTACCTTGACCTCAATTCCATCCTACAATTTAGTATATATATATATATATATATATATATATATCAAATATACACAATCATATCATATCACCCAATCAGATCAATTTGTTGATCAATCGACTCAGTCGATTATATGTCATCACGACCTTTCCTTGGTCGGTACATTCAATACTATTTTTATTTTTATTTTGGTAAAGGTAAAAGGTATTATAGCTTTGGACAAATATACAAGACCGGCTCCAAAGCTTACACTCTCAAGGCGCTACGCATAGAGAGTGTTAGGGAGCCGAAACAAAAAAATTATAAAGAAGAGAAAGAGACAAGCACAAGCAAGAAGCAAAGACCAACCGGTCACAAGCGTACATTCAATACTGTTCATAAAGTCCTATTAATTGAGGAATGCTCACCCAAAGCTAATAATAGATAGTATAATTCGCCCAAAGCTGATAATATAATATAATGTAAATATGCTCGCCCAAAGCTGATAATTTAGGGCTCCGAGGCCAATATAGTATACCATTTTCACCATATAACCATTCATCATTTTTATCATACCCGATAAAAATAGCTCTGTGTGAGTACACGATCTGCCTTAGCCAAAATACAGTATTTTCACCCTTGAAAATTCCACCATTTATATAGTCCACCAAAATATTTTTGGCGTTATAAATCGACGCTCGATTATTTTCCAATCAATTACCTAAATTGATTAATTTAGGAATAAAATCCTAAAAACACAGTTAAATCAATTCAGCACAATTTAGAGCTCAAATAAATAAACAGACTGCACCACAATAATCATTCGGTCATCGGCTATCCCAGCCTAATTTTCGGAAATTAATTAATTAATTAATTAATTAATTATGGAAAATATCAAATAAATGCCAATAAATCCAATTTAGGCCCATAATGTCTAATTGGGCGCCGAAACGGACCTAGAAAAATTTTAAGGTTCGTTCAATAAATAATAATGCGCGTCTTCTCATTAAATGCATTAACCATTTGTCTAACATGCATTAATAAGACACTAATTTAATTGCTCTACTATAATCTATCCACCTAATTATACTTAATTAAATCTAAATAACCCATAAGCATCATTAGCCTACTAAGCGGGGTTTAGTGAGTAAAACTCACTTGTTTCACAAGTAGGTCGGATCAAAACGATGGGAACGTCACGAAGCTCGACTTTCCTTAAGGCGGGCCTAGCAACTGAGGCTCGAGACCACCTCAAAACGGGCCTTGAAGCTTGCTAGAAACCCACAAACTCAGCCTTTGTCTCAAGTTGTAAAACCAGAGAAAATGGGGCTAGTTAGGGCGGTAAGGCTAGGGAAAGGCAGCAGGGATGGTCTCGGGTCCAAACCGGGGTAGACTGGCTGTGGGGGGAGCTCCGGTGGTGGCTAGCACGGCTGGACAGCAACCCTGGACGCACGAACAGAAGCTGTTGGACGGCAGTGAGGCGCGGCAAGGCGCAACGGCATGCGTGCGCACGAGGATGGCGAACGGCAGAGGCAGTGGTGTCGTGCGACTCCGGTGGCTACTAATTGGCTTTGGCGATGCTGCTGGCTTCTGTTGGTTTCTTGCTAGCTACTAGTGTGCGAAAATGGAGGAAGGTGGAGAGGTAAGCTGGCTGGTTGCTTGGTGAGGAAGAGAAGGGGACAAGGGTTTCACCAATGTCCAAATTTTCCATTCCATGGTCTCCCTTGACCATTCTCAGCCACCAGCCCTTCCCTGGCCTTCATTAGGCCACCAATGCTCCCCCTTGCACCCTTGAAATGGTCCAAAAGACTAGGCAATTGGGGGCATATGAATTTCCTTTGATTTCCTCTCAATTTGCCATCAATCCTTCATTGAATCAACACAAACCATCCTTAATATATTCAATTGACATCTCCATTATCAAATTGGTATTTTTCCTCACCAATCGATCCACCTCACATCCCAAATCAAAAACTATCCCTAGCTTTTTTTTGAACAAAATGGCCCACTTTTTCCCAAAAAGTCTCAGTTTACAGAAAAATCTTATGAGGCTGAGTCAACGTTCCTATAATATATTGTGACATGACATAACCTTCAATTTCTGAAATCGGATTCAAATTCACGGTTAATTTCACTCGGGCGCATTTTTAGCGTGACCTAGGCTACTGGATAGTTTTTAGAAATTTTTAGTTCAACTGACCCATGATTGATTTTTTTTCAAGCCATAATGAACCCACTCGATACATTGGCAACTCTCAATTATTGTGAAAATCTCGAATATTCAAATATGAACACAGGGTATCAAAACGATAGAAAAATCAGTTTAGTGCCGACCGACGAGAATTTTTCAATTTAATGGTGTCACCCACGATTAGCCACACATCTCTGTCGAACCGACCTATCTCTGATCTAAAATCAATTTTTAACTATGCCGTAATGGCCTCTAAAGATGAGCACAGTCAAGAAACCGATTCCTTATCAATTTCTCAAGTCTATCGCATTAAAATTCCATAATGGCTTCCTTGGATAGTCTAGTTATCTCGAGAGTGATCAGCTCTAAGAACAACCCTATAGATGCGACAATGAAATACCCGATTTATTCAATAGAAAACGAGACTGAAAATCTGGGATGTCACAGTGCTGTGTAGGAAAAGCGATGTTTATGTTAATGATTTTCAACCAAAATTGACTAGAATGACTCAATTGGAAAAATGTCAATTAGGATTGACTTAGTTAAATTGAAAGGTTTATAACTGAATTGACATAAATACAATAAGTTTAAAACCTTTTTTGAATTTTCCCATAACATATTGACCAAAGTTAAAAAAAGTTAGGTGGTTCGCATTTTCTCTTCTGGTCAAGAAAAGTGAGTTCGAAATTCGCATGATATTGATCATCAATTGTTTCATAATATTTGTTTGGAACATAAGTTAGTGACACAATTTCTGCCGAAGATATTGTGATTATTCAACAAATGTTCAAGTTGATCATAGTAAACTAAGAAGTTTGCAAATTTCCAATGGATCAAGAGCCGGAAATGAAGACTAATTACGGTGAAGGATCGTTAGAAGGTGTTGTGTTTCCAACACATCGGGTTGGCGATTACATATAATAAAAGATCAGGTTGAACTAGTTTCGGACAAACTAGACCATCTTGCTAAATAGGGGAAACAAGTTTTACTGACCAAGTATTTAGTGGATGAAGACTATTGAGAATGAAAGACACGGCTTATGCTTGTCACGCCCCGATCCTCCGAGCGCATTTCCATCCCTCTGCGGTCAATTAAATAGCGACGTCCCATAACGCATTGCCAACCCATTCATTTTAATGCACATGTGAAAACGAATAATTAATTCCCAAACAACAACAAGATGTAATAGAAAAGTAGGGCCATAAAATTTTCAAACCACAACACGCTTATATATACATATATCAAGCCATGTCATATACAATACCAATCTATAAAAACAAGGTTTGTAAAACAAGAGAATTTCATAAAACTACAAATCCTCTTCCTCCTCCTCATCCTCATTGGAGCCTTCAGTTGAATACACCAAGGTCCTTGGATCCGATAGATATGGGTCTACCACTGAACCACCGGGAGGATCTGTGATGCCTTTCCCAAAATCAACCTCCAACACATACACATGTATCTTAGATTCTGGTATTAGACCCTCTTTCTGTCCATCCCGTGCACGTTAGTACCATGATCTGAATTGATGGGGTACCTTGTGGGGTAAAGCCTCATCAACCTAGACCACGGACCTTATAAACTCATAGACCCATCCTTTAGGGCTCCCATGAAGCGGGATGTAACATACATGCTCTGTAACATTCTTCGGCTGTCCAAAATGCTCGGGAGGAGCTACCATCTAAGGACCTAAAAATGTTATCCCACAACGGGGTGAGACGACGTCTCAACAAGTTCACCCCCTAAGACCCGACTAGGAAGAAAATATGCCTCAAGGCTGCCTAAGCACAAGTACAAGTCAAAGGACTTAACTTCGCCTTGATTCCTTCCCGCAAGTTAGTACGATTCACAAATGCATCGAATAATATCAACTAATCAAATCATCACGTCAAATCGAATTATCGATCAATCGACTTAGTCGATTCCATATCATAAAGACCATCACTTGGTCAATCCATTCAATACTATTTATAAAGTCCGATCATATTAAGGACTATTCACTCTAAGTTAAAAATACATAATATAGATCGCGCTAAGCTGATAAATATTATACTGCTCTCGCTAAGCTGACATATCAAACCATCGGGCTAATATAGTATACTAATAATACTCATTAGGAGTTGTTAAGGTATATTGCTCTCGCTAAGCTAACATATCAAACCATCGGGCTAATATAGTATACTAATAATACTCATTAGGAGTTGTTAAGGTATATTGCTCTCACTAAGCTAACATATCAAACCATCGGGCTGATATAGTATACTGGTATACTGCTCTCGCTAAGTTGACATATCAAACCATCGGGCTGATATAGTATACCCCTTATGCTTACTATAAGCTGATAAAGAATACTAGTTGCGCTAAGTTGACTTATCAGAGCCCGTGGGCTGAGATAGTATACTGTTTTCACCATCTGAAAATGCCACCATTTTTATCATTCCTGACAAAAATAATAGTGCGTAGGTACATAGTCCCCTTAGCCAAAATACAATATTTTCCCTTTTAAAAATCTCACTAATTTCAATGATCCATAAACACATTTTTGGCACTGTAAAATGACGCCCGGTATTTTCTAATTAATTACCAAAAATATAAAATTTTAGAATAAATACCCCAAAATTGCAAATCACACTCAATTTGCACAATCTAGCAATCAAATGAATAAATCAATCACACCATTGCAATCAGTACGAAATTTCAGTCACCAGCTATCTCGATCTAATTTCTAAAAAATAATAATTAATTAAATAATTACGAAAATTAATTAATAAATAAAAATAAATAGCAAAAAAAACAAATTTAGGCCGGGAATGCCTAATTAAAAGCTGAGACGAGCTCGGAAAATTTCCGAACCTGTCTAATTAAATATTATGGCTAATCTACTTGCTAATTGCACTAATCTAACCACTTAACATGCATCAAGGATTAACTAAATCACTAATTCATTCTAACTAACCACATAATCCTAGCTTAGCCTAAACTAATCAACCTCTAAGCGTCATTAACTTACTAAGCATGGATTAGTGAGTTAAACTCACTTGATTAGTGATCCAACAGGCTCACTTTGACGAGGAAGCGGAGATGATCGACAATCTCCAAAGTGGGGACACCAAGCGAGGTTAGGAAGGGCTCCAAAACGGGCCAAACAATGGGCTGGAGACCCACTAGCTTTGGCTTCTGTTCAGTGGCGGAAGGAGCTACTATGGTGGTCAATTGAGATGGAAACGGCGAGGAAGGACCGGCGGAGGTAGCAGCGACTAGGCGAGTGGCTTCGGGGCTTCAACGGCGACAAGCTGAGCTCCAGCGATCTCCATATGAGCTCAGGCAACCAACTGGATGGCGAACAAGAGGGAACAACGTAGCTGGGCTCACGGGACTCCAGCAATAGCGACAAGCGAGCGACGGCGAATGGTGGCGACGTGGTGGCTCCAAGCGGGCTTGTAGCTTGCTCGAATAGCTGCTGGTTGGTTTCTAGGTTGAGGAGCTTCGAACAGTAAGGGGAAGGGAGGGGGTCAACGGATGAGGGAAGGAGGAGAAGAGGGAGGGGACAACTTGGCTTGTGGGGCCATTTGGTTTTCCATCTCATCCTCTTGTTGCCCAGAGATGGTCCCACCTAGCCCAACTAGTTTCCTCAGCAAATTCCAATAGCCAAATCTTCTTCTAGAAGCCTTGGAGTGGTCCAAAAGTCATGGACCAAGGGGGGCTACAAATTTCACAACATTTTACCTCAATCCGACTTCAATTGCCTCTTGAACCGGTGCATTTTGGCCTCTATAAATTCCACCATCGCATCTTTGATCAAATTGACATTTTTCCTCGCCAATAAATCCTATTTGCATCCCAATTTTGCGATAAAAAACAATCCTCTGAATTTTCTAAACAAAAACGGCCCCATCTCAACTTTTCGCCAAAAATCTCGATTTGCAGAAAAAATATTCAGAAGATGAGTCAACGTTCCTAAAATGATTTGTGACATGACAGAACTTTCAATTTTTGAAATCATATTCAAATTCACGGTTAATTTCAATCTATCACGATTTTAGCGTAACCTAAGTTACCGAGTAGCTTTCAAAAAATTTTAGTGCAAATGACCTGTGGTCGATTTTCTTCAAGCCACAATGAACATCTTTGATACATTAGCAACTCTCGGTGGTCGTGAAAATCTTGAGATTTCAAATACGGACACAAGGTACCAAAACGACAAAAAAATCAGTCTAGTGCCAATCGACGAGAATTTTTTTCAATTTAGTGGAATCACCCATGTTTAATAACACATCTCAATCAAACCAACCTATCTCTGATCTCTAACTGATTTTTACTGTGCCGTAGTGATTCTTTACAGATGAGCACGGTCAAGCCGTCGATTCCTAGTAGAATTCTCCAATCCATTGCATTAAAATCCCTTGATGACTTCCCCAGATAGTCTAGTTATCTCAGGAGTGATCAGCTCTGAGAATAACACTATAAGTGCGTCAATAAAAGGCTCAATTTATTTAATTGAAAACAATATTGAAATTCCACGATGTCACGATGCTCCTAGATTCATACAGATATATGTTAGATTAAGGAAATTGAGGTTGTTGCTATGCTGTGTCACTGCGTGTGTCACCACTATCTTGTCTTTAAAGGTCATATCAAATATATAGAGACTGAAGTGGAAGATATTATCTTTAAAAGTCACATAAAATAAACTCATAAATGTTTTGATGCCAAAGATGAAACATTAATTGTTGCAAGCCATAAATAATCATGAAGGATTGCGTAATGACATTTATTTACTTTTAACCATTCAAAATTTTTAATTTGTTGAGATGATTTTCAATTTATTATCTACATATTAAAGGTCCGGCCAAAAAAAATTATATTAATAAGTGAAGAGAGATAATTAATCAAGAGATAAGGGATATTACAGCACCTCCTTTCACATGCAAGGCAGATTGTCAATGACAGATGAAATATAACAAACAGGGTGGACGTATACACGAAATAAACTGAATCAAAACCTAGGTTCCTTACCATATTAGAAAGTCAGACAAAAATACTCAAGTTAATAGGTGAAGGAAGTCTCTCTCTCTCTCTCTCTCTCTCTCTCTCTCTCTCTCTCTCTCTCTCTCTCTCTCTCTCTCTCTCTCTCTATATATATATATATATATATAGCATATAGACTCCATAGTCAAGCAATGTTGGATATTTAACACTGCCCTCAATTTTCAAATCCTCATATTATCTTATAGTTTTCTATTTGGAAAAAAAAAAAAACAACCAAAGAAAATAGAATTTTTCTTTTTTTGGTAGTAGCAGTGAAAAGAATAGTTTAATTTGACGTTTTAAATCCTAGTTTCAATGCCTCCTTCGGAGAAATACTAAACTAAAACAAGAAAAATGTATACTCGAATTATTCAAACACATCAGAGTTCTTACTGTCATTTTTCTATGAGTGGCCATGCAGATTTGAATAACGCGCGCATCTATCTTTTTATCTTGAACACTTAGATACCTCCATCAACCAGTCACATTTTTTCAAATTAAATCTTAGAGAAAGTGAGTGAGTCGTGAATTTTGTCCAAAAGTTTCCCCATAATGTCTTCTTAGAATTAAGGTATGTGTCACGCATACACAAGATTAAGTAATTATGTATAGAAGAAAATATAGTTACATATGTAATAGGTGAATATGAGATAAACTATGAAACATGATTTATAAAAATCAAGTTATATGCGAATTAGGTGGATATGAGATAAAATAATGAAACATGAATTCGGGGAGTAGATCTTTTTGTCCCTTATTAGCGTGGAAGAAAAATAGGACTATCAGGGAGGCTAGAGTGGGAAAACTAATATTAATTATAGAATTGATCAACAACGTTATTAAAATTCATGAGGGGTATCCATATGTGGAGGAGCAAGTAAAAGTACTCTTACAAGACTTGAGAAAAGAGCATCTGACTTCGTTTAAGTATAAGCCAATTTTCTTATTTCATACTACCCATAATGCTATGGTAATTTAGGAAGTCTAATAATGAGAAGAGAAAAAAAAAAGTGAGTGTTGCCTATGAACTTGTTAGTATGAGCATACGATAGAAAGAAAGTTTAAGTTAAAAAAGTTAGGCAATTATATATTCTTCATCAACTTTTAGGGAACATGTCAGGCACGCCTATAGGATTTTCCAAACCTCCAAAAAGTCGGTGAATTGTTATTTTTCGTATATCAATTAATTGCTCAAAGGGCACATGCTTGTATAGCATTGGTTCGCCCGTGCCACAACTTTTGATGCTGTTGCACTTCTCGAGAACGCCCTTAGATTTTTCCTACGACTATAATTTGTTCTTTCCAAGAGGAAGAGAGAATCCTATCCAACCGCCGCCACTCATGCGGGTAAAAGGAGTTTTAGGGTTTGTTTATATAGAAGTCTTTTATTTTTCTTTTTCCTTTTCTTTTGAAATTATGCAAATGCATTCGAAAGTCTAACTTCGGATAAATATCATGACTCCGCGAAATCGCTCCATGCAGGCGTCAATCAACTTCAGCCACTAGAGGACTAATTAGTCGTTTACAAAGAAAGTTTGGAGTCGCCTGCATAGTCTAGGCAGTTGTGCATTTGAAGGGTGATTCGTTCGTTTAGAAGCAGCTGAAGCTAGCCTGTGGAGAATCTTTTTTGCTAACTTGGGGAATCAAAGTCACTGTAGATGCTTCATTTGTTATAGTTTTCTTTGGATGGTAACCATGTTGTTTTGTAAATTTTTTAGCCACCATAGCCTATCTGGCTTTGTATCGATCATATCCGTTTGGTGCTAATAAAGGTAACTAATTTACAGAAAAAAAAAAAAAAAGAGAGTAGAAGATATTGTGTATTTCGTACATGGACAACCCTTTAGTTATATTTGGAAGGATACAATAGGCTTTCTTATATTCCGTAAGTTGTTTGGTCCAGATGGGATGTCCTTATCGGCTTGTCATGTACTAACAATGGAATTAGTGCTTCTTATGTATAGGATGAGAAAGGCTTAGGGGAAAGTAGGCTAATAAAGATGCTTGCATACAGCCATCTCGCAGCCATGCGACCCCGCAAGATGCCTAAGGATGGAGAAAACCTACCGATCATCGTTTACAGATTTGGGATCTCACATGCATTGAATATGCATTAGAAAAGATTGATTATCAATTTTGTATAATTTTACTGATAATTCAATACAAGGATGGGAGCATATTAACTCGAATCATATATGTCCATTAGAGACATAAAGCGTACTTTAAACTTAATGAAGATACCCGTAATAACTTAATTATTTTTAGAAAATAAAAGAAAAGACTGAACAATTATTAGAAACCTCAGCTTTCCTTTTTCTTCTGAGGACAAATTATATTATTTAGTGGCTACAAGTATTTCAGTGGGATTATGCTTTCCAAGTTGATGGCCGAAAAAACAAAGCATTCATGCTTTCAAACTTGACGCACGTTTGGTTGTCTTTCGTGTAAATTTCTATAAAACCCTAGCTAGGCTTACAAGTTGCATTATTTTGTTATGTCTCATGACCAAATTATGCTCTGCTTCGCTCATGGATGACCTGTGCATGGTTTGGGTTACATGTCATCGGCAACGTCATCACACAACTTTTTCACACTTCCAGGTTTTTCTAATAATCAATTACTGTTACTGTTGAAGTCCAATTTCACGCACGTCTCGTTCTCCATTCTCCATTTTGTTTTGTTTTTTTTTTTTTTTTTTTTTTTTTTGGGGTCAAATCCATTCTCCATTTGCTCATATCACGAGATAACTTTCACAAAATATATAATACCCGCAAAACCTCTTTGCTTGTAGATTTTCCTTCTATTTTTCCATTAAAAAAAAGATTGATAAATCTGATAATATTTCTACAGGAATTTTATCCGTTATCTGCACCTACGAATTTCATATAGATATACCCTATAGATAAGTTTCAGTAGACGATATATGGTAATATTTGAAAATCTTATCTTTCTTGAACAATAAAAATCTTGTGGATATGATATCTTGACATTATACTACTCATACTGTATATGTGTGCAATATCTTATCTCTTTTAAACTTTTCCCTTCTTTAAAACTATGGATCTACATATATATTATAAGTAACTAGGCAAACTCAAACATAAACTCAAAATAGTCACGTGACAAGCACATATATAAGTATTAGGGCTATGCAACTAGTCCAGTTTTACTAGGGAACCAGATCGAACCACTGATAGAAATAGGTTCGCATGAAAGCAAATCCAATTATTAGTTCTAAATTTTTGGAACCAATATTGTGCGGGTAGATTCTAAGTTTTGGGTGCTGAATCGACTCACCCACCAAGGAACCAGTTGGAACCTATTTGATGAATTGGAAAAAGATGATTTATCTTTCTTAAATGACCTCATATTCCCTATTGCTTTATATTTCTGTTTTTTTTTTTTTATATTGATATTTTACTTTGAGCAAATGTAAAAAAATATAAAGCAAATCTAGGGATACTCTAAAAAAAAAAATAAAGCAAATCTAAAAAAATAAATCAATTCTCGGGGACACTCTACAACAGGACTAGACAAATAAGGTAGGGTTTTTTTTTTTTTTTTTTTTTATCAGTCCTGCTCTACTCTTACTCTAACTCTCACTCTCAAACTTTTGCCCTGCCTCATTGCAGGGCATGGGAGTTGAAACCTACACTTGAAATTGTGACAACCCAGATTTTCAGTCCTAATTTCTACTAAATAAATCGGGCATTCCATTGATACGTCTATAGGGCTGTTCTCAGAGCTAATCACTCTTGAGATAACTAGACTATCTGGGGAAGCCATTAAGGAATTTTAATACAATAGACTTAAGAATTCGATCAGGATCGGTTACTCAATCGTGCTCATCTGCCGAGATCATTACAGCATAGATATAAATCGATTACAGATCAAAGCTAAGTTTGTTCGACTGAGATATGTGACTAATTGTGGGTGACACTACTAAATTGGAAAATTCTCGTCAACCGACCCTAGACCGATTCTTCTGTCATTTTGGTACCCTGTGTCTGTATTTGAATCCTCGAGATTTTCACGACAATCGAGAGCCGCCATTGAGTCAAGTGGGTTCATTGTGGCTTGAAAAAAATCGACCACGGGTTATTTACACTAAAAAATTATGAAAATTATCCGATAGACTAGGTCATGCTAAAAACGTGTTGAATGGAAATTAACTGTGAACTCAAGTCCGATTTCAGAAATTGAAGATTCTATCATGTCACAATAAATTCTAGGAGAGTCGACTTAATCTCAGAAGATTTTTCTGACAACCGAGACTTTTTGGGAAAAAGACGGCTTAAGACCGTTTTTGTTCAATCAAGGCCGAGGATTATTTTTGGTTACAAAATTGAGAAGCATGATGATTCATGGGTGAGGAAAAATGTCAATTGAAGTATTGAGGTAGCAATTGAATTAATTGAGGTCAAATGAGGTTGAATGGAAGTGGATCAAGTATCCAATTGAAGCCAATTGGAGCCAAAATCGTAGCTCCCCCTTCCCTATAGCCAAATGGACCATTTCTTGGGTTGTATGGGATGTGTTGGTGGCTCATTTGTAGCCATGGAAGGTTGGCTTGTTGGGCAAGCACTTGGGGGACAATTTGTTGGAAATTAAGGCTAAATGGTGCCCTTGTTCCCTCTCCAACTCTATCCTCTCCCTTCCTCCCTCTCCTTCCTCATTTTGGCAAGCCAAAACCCTCCTTCTCTCCCTCCATTTGTGCGAAACCAGCAACTGGAGAAGAAGCTGAAGCCGCACGCCGCCTAGACGCCGGATCGCCGCCTCTCCATCGCCTGTTCGCGCACCGCCGCCCGTGCGTGCTCTGCCCGCGCACGCTGCCCTTTGCCTCGCCTGCCCTCCATCCCAACGGCTGTTTTGGATCTTGTAGGGTTCAACCGGGGCTGTCCTTAGCCATTCCTTCACCGGTAAACCTTCACCTAGGCCCGGTTTGGCCTATTCCCTCTTTCTTGAGCCTTGCCGCGCCAACCTAGCTTAATTTCTCCTATTTTCCAGCCAAGAACAACAAGATTTTTTGTGGGTTTCCAGGAGCTTTCCAAGGCCGTTTTGAGGTGTTTCTGGGCCCCATACCTTAGGCCCGCTTTGGAGAAAAACGTCTCTCGCAACGTTCCCGATGTTTCAATCCAAGCGGATTGTTAAACGGGTGAGTTTAGCTCACTAATCCTTGCTTAATTTTATAATGATACTTAACATTTTATTAGTGTTAATTAAGTAGGATTATGTGGTTAGATTAGAGTAGATTAGTGATTATTAGTTAATCTCAATACATGTTAGGCAAATGATTAGTGTAGTTAGCAAGGAAATAGGCTCTATTATTTATTGAATGTCTCTCGGGATTTTTCCCGGCCCGTCTTGGGCTCCAATTAGGCATTACAGGCCTAAATTGGATTTATTGCAATTATTTATTAATTTTTATAATTAATTATTTATTTATGTATTTTTCGGAAATTAGACTAGGATAACCGACGACCGAAATTTTATGCTGGTTATTGTGATGCAGTATGTCTAATTTATTAAGTGCTACATTGTGCTGAATTGATTTATTAATGATTTTATGATTATTTTCCTAAATTAATTAATTTTGAATAATTAATTGGAAAATAACCGAGCATCGGTTTACAACGCCAAAAATGTTTTCGTGGACTACAGAAAATGGTGGGATTTGTGGAAAGGAAATTATTATATTTTGGCTAAGGCCGACCGTGTACTCACACATGATATTTTATCGGAAAAGATAAAAATGGTCATTTGATTGTTTGCTTGAAATTGCATGTATACTTGCTCGATGACTCTACGAAGTATCTTGAGACAGGACGGTATGATCTACCGGCTCGGTGACTCTACAGATTATCTTGAGACAGTACAGTATGATATACCGGCTCGAAAATTCTACAGATCATCTTCAGATAGTACGGTATGATAAATTATGTGTATACCGGCTCCGTGACTCTATATGTCATCTTGAGATAAGACGGTATGATCTACCGGCTCGGTGACTCTACAAATTATCTTGACACAGTATGGTATGATATACCGGCTCGATAATTCTACAGATCATCTTGAGACAATACGGTATGATTTGACAGCTCGATGACTCTATATGTCATCTGGAGATAGGATAATATGCTATCTACATATCACCTAGGGTGAGTAGTCTTGGATGTTGATCAGATTTATAGATAGTACGGAATGGGCCAACCAAGAAATGGTCGTGATGACATGTAATTGACTAGGTCGATTGATCAATAGTTCGATCGCAATTGATTGGGTGGTGTGATGCAATGTGTTCGTGTATATCTGATATATATACTGACTTGCAGAAAGGAACTGAGGTCAAGGTAAGTCCTTTGTCTTGTGTTGTGCTTAGGCAGCCCTAAGCTATGTTGGCTTCCTAATCGGGTCTTAGGGGGTAGAACTTGCTGAGACATAGTCTTATCCCGGTTGTGAGACAACATTTCAAGTCCCTAGAGGCAGTAAACCTAGATTTTGAAGATCTCGGAAGTCCAGTGTAGTCCGCTGAAAGCTCCAGTTGGAGTTTGGAGGATGATAAAGAGGAGGACGAGAATCCGTAGTTTGTGGAACCCCACCCCCATTTGTAGACCTTGATTCTGAATTTGTTTAAGTTGAATCTGGAGTAGTAGTCCGCCATATATATATGTGCACTGGTTTGCAATGTATATAAGCGTGGCTGTTTTCGAAAGTTTGGAATTTAGTCCTACTTTCCTATCCCATTGTTTTCTTATCTTGGGATATTTTTTTATCTACTTCCGCATGCGTATTAAAATAAAAGGGTCGGCGATGTGTCTTGGGACGTCGCTATAAATCGACCAAGGTGAGAGATGAGTGCGTGTCCGAGGATCGGGGGATGACAGAAATTAAATCGTCCTCACCCCAACCCCTTAAGAAGGTAAATAAGGTAAATTTCATGTTCCAAAAACTGATAATTTGGTACTAGCAAGTTAGCTCACCTTTGAACCAATTACCCCAACATTGTTTCTATTTGAGTTTCAATAATCTCTATTCTATATATGTAACCGAGAAAAATAATTTCAAATTTCAAATTTCAAATTGTTTTTCAAATTATAGTGAAGCCTATGTAAGTTGTTATGATGGTTGTCACTGACAATCCCTGGATAACTAATAAAATCTAGATAACAAGATAATGTGAAGGTGATTCCTAAAAATTATTTACCCTTTCTATAACTGAATTTTCTAATTTTTATAAATAAGAAATTCATTTTTAAAATAAAAGAAATCTTCAAACCTTTATATCTTCCTTACTTTTTAAGGCTTTTTCACCGCATTTTTTATTCGTGATATGTTTTCTCGTTTGTTAGTTTATAGATAGATAGACAAGAAAATATCACATAGCGAGACTCATAATAATATTCTCACTTCTTATAAACAGCCTTTTGGATTGCTATTTTATAGGTTAAGCAAGACTTGTCCGTCATATGCCAATTTTTTTTTTTTTTGACAGTCTGCAAATTTGAAGTCCACCACATACAGTACATGTCATAAGTTTTGAGCTTTGAGAAAAGGCTACCTTTTCGCAACAATAGATTGACCAAACTTTTTACATAGTGTGCTCAACATGATTTTGTTGGAAATATGTCTTGAGTTTGAGTTCAAAAAGAAAACTTTCCTAATCTAAGTAGGTTTCCTAGTTTGAATACGATTCTTTTTAAATAGTTTCCTAATTGGATTAGGTTTCTTAAAGAAAAGATTTCCTATTTGAGATCCTACTCTTGTTTATATATAGGAAGTGTGTCATCTTGTGTGCTTATGCCCATGAATTACATTGAGTGTTGGAAGCCGTCAAAATCTTGTGTTAAAGTTTTGTGTAATTTCTTTGAAAGATTAAGTGATTGTTTCATGAATAATTGCAAGGACTAAACAATGTGTAAGTTATTGGATGTAATTGCAGGCTAGAAAACACTTAAAAGTGTTTGATTTACTCAAATGTGGCTAGAATCTCAATTAAATCACTTGATCTATGATAGAATTCTATATTGGATGTAAGTCACATCATATGAATCACATAAATCTAGTGTCTAATTTACTTATTCTATTTCTTTTATTGTTTGATTACATGTTTCCACATCAGATTCTTTGATTGGGTTACCCATTAAAAAATTCGAGAAAATAGTTGTCATCTGCATGAACCTCTAGCTAACACATGGGTCTCCTAAAACACTTCTATTAATTATTGTATAGAAGTAAGGTAGGTACCATAGATTAGCCTAGCAGTACTCCTCGGTATGAAATTAAATGTACGTTTGTTTCAGTAAAAAATTTGGGGATATAGGAAAATATTTTTCATTAAAATCATTTTTAAGGAAATTTGTTAGTTTTCATTTATTTAATAGTTTAGAGAAGGTGATTTCCTTATTGCGAGAATGGGAAGTTTTTTTTTCCCAATCTAAGCTTATTATTTTCGTTTCATGGAAAATGTTTTCCATATATTTACTAGCTTTCTATCATCCAAATACCGAAAAGTCGAAAAACAATTTCTGCAAAACAGTTTTCCCTCAAACAAATGGACCATAGTACTAAATAACAAAATTTATTTACTGAATGTTGCAGGTGTTACGAAATCCTATTGACGATAATAGATGATGCACCAGTTCAATGCCTTTTTCTAACTTGACATATAACTTAATAAGTCTATAGTGAGCTAGTCTTATCTCTGGTACCACTCTTTACTAAGACTCATTCAGAACATCAGTCCAATGAGGCATTCAAATATGATCTTACTTACAACTTGACCCTGGGTTTATTTTACAGGTTTAGTTCGTCAAAACCAGTACCCTAGTAACATGCATTTTCTTAAAGGACGAAACCACTTTTGCTTTATAAAAGGATGAGAGGATGACCAATCTTGTGCAAGTTTTTTTCTTCTTTTTTTTTTTTTTTTGGGTTATGGAAACTATTACTCAGACTCATTCTAAAAAAATCGAGCTAACTCACCTTTTATGAATCATGATATTTACCAATGACATGATTTTATGCAATACTTTTCGTATAAATCTTCCAACCTTGACCAAAGTACTCCGTGTCTTCCCGTTCTTAGGTAGTAGTATTAAGTATGAATTAAAATCCGTGAAACCTAGTTCATTGAGACCTTTATCTTCTTGAGACGTTTGCCTTTTTGACCTTTTGGGAAGTAATTAATTTATGATATCCCTTGTTTGGACTTTGCATCAGCCAGCCAACTAAATAGGGAAGAAAAAAGCTTGTCAAACTTGTAATTACAGTTTCTATTTCTCGAAGCTTTTGTATAATGACTTAACAAAGAGGAATGAACATCAACCGTGGGTCTTCAAGTCAGATTATATGATACGTTGTGTAATGCTGAGCTTCTTTCCAAATTTGCCATGGGGTTCCTTCCTTTTATGGCAGAAATCTGTTAGTAATTGTGTATTTATGAGTAGCATCACTGTTGACACATAATTTAGAAAATAAAAGATTAGAGGGAAATTTTTAAAAGAAATTTTGAATTCAAAATAATTCAACAGCCGGATTTTGGAGCCATTTCTTTGTTGGAGAAGTTGAGCGAAAATCTCCACCAGCGAGAGATTGAGCAAAATCTCCACCGGCGAAACGAATTCGAGTTTTCACTCTATAAATAATGGGGCTTCTCTTCATCTTTCGGGGGGTTTTTCTCGGGGTTCGAAAGAAGTGAAAAGAATGGAAGGTTTTTCAGGGCTTTTTCGTTTATGTCTTTGAAGAAAATCTACTGAAAGAAAAGTCAGAAGGAAAAGTCAGAAGAAAAGTGCGGCGGAGCACAGTAAAAGAGAGAGAGAGACAAGTGAAAAAGAGAAAAAAGCAGCGTAAAGAAAAAAAAAAAAAAGAAAAAGTAG
Source organism: Eucalyptus brandiana (assembly GCA_014182725.1). Taxonomy (NCBI): domain Eukaryota; kingdom Viridiplantae; phylum Streptophyta; class Magnoliopsida; order Myrtales; family Myrtaceae; genus Eucalyptus; species Eucalyptus brandiana. Next base: position 17,896,248 of record CM024671.1, on the reverse strand, counting down.
GGGGTTGATTTGACCCCTACTGTTCATTGTCTCCTGCCCACCTTGCTGCTCCATCCTCGACGAATCGAAGCGCCCGTGCCTGCACCTCCTCCGCAAAGCACCGCCGCACAGCCACTCTGAAGTTTCCTCCCGCGAGCTCGCGTCTAGCCCCCGCTCACCGCCCCTGCCTCCTCATTTGCTGCTCGCCGGCCCAGATCCGAGCGCCGACCCCCGAGCTTCGCCGCCGGAGCTCCTCGTCGCACGGCCCTTTCCGCCCGCACTCAGCTCCGACGACGCCGTTTGAAGCTCGACGACTGCCGGCCAAGCCGCCCCCTGACGAACCCACTCCATCCGCAGCCGCGAAGCCACCGAGCCGCGCCGGTCCACCCCCAGCGGCTCGACGCCCCTGTTCCGCATCACCGCAGCCGACCCGTGTCACCACCGAGGTTTGACACCACCGCCCACGATGATCCCGACGCTACAGGTCTACGTACAACCATCGACGCCACCACACTTCTGCAGCTCGAGTTTTCACCAGTCATCACCTTGCCAAGCCGCATCACCGGTCCTTGAACCCTCCTGATCACCGCGCTGCTGTTGTCGTTTAGCCACCGCGCCTTCGCAACGGGACCCCGCACCGCCTGTGACCGATAACGCTGTCCTCGTTGCACCTTCATTCTACCCAAGGTCCTCCTCTGTTTTGCTGCAGGTCTGGTTACCGCCGAACCTCGCCGGAGCTCCGACGGACAGCCCTTCGTTCCGAACGGCGACCCATCACCAAACCACCAGCTGCTCCTCGTCATTCCTCAAGCCAACCGTGAGTTGGACTAGGTGATTTTCTAGATATTTGATTTCATGTTTTTTTTTTCTAACTTGATTTATTTTTATCATTAGGAAATTTGTCATATTAAGTAATGATAATCAAAAATATTGACCCGCGAGACGTCGGGTTAGATTTTTGATTATTTCGACTTTTTATGGCGAAATTCATGAATTTCTTTGGATCATTGATTCATATTAAAATGCCATTGATTTACATAGATTGACTTTTATTTTAGCGTGTTATTATTTGCTCATCACATATCATGCATCATATTAGATATTTAGGTTTATATACATTTCACATTTGAAGCAACGTATTTTAGTTTCTTTTTAAAAATTCATGTAGAATTAGGATGATTTTCCTTTAATAAAACCAAAACAAAAAAAAAGAGATGTCATTTAGGTCATATAGATTTTATAATGCGCACATTACATGTTGCGTTTTATTTAATTAGTTATAGGTTAATGTTTTAACATTCTCACCATGTAATATATATTTTTAATATATATATAAAAAATGCCAAAAAATTAATATTGTATCATTACGTTACTTTCTTTTTTAATAAGAATTGTTAAGTCATTTGAAAAAGAAAACACAAAATGTCATTTACTTGGTTAGTTAATAAATTAGTTTATAATTAATCAAATTTCATGTCATCATTGTTTAATGTAGGTTGCATATATGTAATAAAAAAAAAAATCATAAAAAAAATTATAAAAGAGCATGCATGTAGAATTATCATGTCATTCATCCCATATCATGAGACTCATGCATATTTAAGATTATATAAATTAGATTGCATATATATAGTGATAGTTCAAGTTATGCCATATGAATTGCATTTCACATATCATTAAAGTAAAATCCATGCATACTAAATTTAGATCAAGATTACATATAATTAACATTTTTTAACAAAAATAAAAAAAGAAAAATTAGGTGTCATGTCATTTAGAAATCATGTTTAGGGCATGCATTTTATTAGCATTTTTTATTTGAATGTTATTTTATTGATTGTGCACCCACATGACCACCATTTGCATGTTATTAGTTTAAGTTAATTAACATTGCCTGCAAAATATTTTTAAAATTAAAGGTACCGAAAGGGCGTTAGAATAATTTAGCGTAACCATGTCCCCGGACCTATTGAATCTCTCGGTTCGTAAAAATAAAGCATTCTCCCATACTTTATTTGGGTTTCTAATCAAACCCTAATTGATTAGTGGCGGCTCCAAATTGAATTGAAATTGCATATTTAAATGAGTTAATTTTTATCAAGTCGCGATTGGTAGGACTTGGGAGGGTCCGTGCCAAGTTCTCGGACTTAGTAATCCATTAACCTAAACTTTAGGATTGCCCTGAAAATTTAGGTCGCGACAGCTTGGCGACTCCACTGGGGACAGAGTTAAAACTCATAGTGGACATAGGCCTGTTTCATTTTTAAAAAAAAATATTTTGTTTGGCAGCATGGATACCAGGTATGTCCCCGATTGAAGTGTTAAATGTTTTTGCGGATGGGAGATATAAGGGGAGTAGTCTTTGCTAACCCTTGTTTTGCGGAGTTGGAGTTAAGAATGAATCGTTGAATTTAAATTATAGAAGTGATGTTTGCAATTAAACTGTTGTGCATGTTTCATTATTTTTAGCACTACACTATTGCACACACAACCTGCTGTCGGACCTGGGCTGCGATAGGATTCTTAGGATGGTGTTGAGAAGGATACTTCCTCTAAAGCGAGACTGCTATATAGAGGTTGACCTTCTCTTCCCCGAAAGTTCTTCATGGTGTCAAATGTGTTTATCCATATCCGCAAGACTGCGTGATTATTGGGTATTCCATTCGACTGAGCCAGGGTTAGGAGGACCTGACACGTTAATGCGAGACTGCAACGGTCAGATCATCCTCTTAGCTCCACTTTGTTAAGCCGTCTAGACAGAAATCGAGCCTCACTTTTCATGCGTGTGTCTATGTGATTGTCATCTATTTCCAAAGTGAAAGTAAGTTGTTTTAAATTATTCGCAATTTATTTATTGCAATTTCGTTGGTCCATGACAATAGGTTTCGTCGTCGATCTTATTTTATATGCAATGGGGAGATCGATGTTCAATTCATTCCAACTCCTAAAATTGAGCTCGAGAGGGTGGTGGAACAATTTAAGCAAAGAAGGTCAAGATTATGTGGAGTCAATATTGGGACGGCTCATCCCCCTTTTGGATATCGGAGTCCATAGTGGTGTTTTGCAAGCTATATCGCAATTTTGGTGTCCTGAGACGGCTACATTTATTTTTGGTAAGAATGAGCTAACTCCAACACTGGAAGAGTATAGCGTCATCCTAGGAATGCCCCTTGAGACTGAACTTGTTAGGCCACCTCTTGGTATGGAACCCACATCAATTTTATCTCAATTTTTAAGAATTAAAACTGATGAGGTTAAGAAAGTTTTGAAAGCTAATTGTAATGCATGCCCTTTCTCCTTTTTGGCTAATCATTTTTTAAATCAGTCTTCAATGCGCCAAAAGGGTAGGATATTCATCTTAGCATTCTTTGGACTTATAATATTTCCTCATCGAAAAATGCTATTGATCCTTCGATTGCATGGGTGGTCGACAAGCATGTGCTTTGGCATGAATTTTATAAACATGATCTTAGCTGAAACATTTTTATCCCTCAACCGTTTTAAACAAAATGGAGAAAAAATCATAAATGCCTCTCCTGAACTTTTACAAATTTGGTTTCTTTCTCACATGAAGGAGTTTGGTCATTTCATGCGTCGAGGTGAAATTGATGATTCTAGTTACCCAATAAAGCGATTTTCAATCTTAGAGAAAAAGTATACCGGAAAATCATTTTCCGATTGGGTGACTTTTCTTAAAAATCCAGATCTCAAGGGCTTCCTATGGTATGCTAAATGGTTCCATGTTAGCGTGGCTCGCTTCTCTCACAAGACAGATAATCCAATTCCACCGATGGGAATTACTTGGTGCAACATCTTACTATCCTTATAGAGTGGCCCGCCCGATGATCGAGTGCTCCAAGATATCCCACCTCCTCTCCGAATGGATCTGTTTCGGCCCGCTTCGTGCACAAGGATCACAAATACCTCGATGAGATCGAGCATCTTGAAAATGCATGGAAGGAATGCCATCCGAAAAGATAGTGGTGCCTAGAAGATTGAAAGGAAATGAGAGGATTTTTCATGCCTCGGATTATTATATCCACCATCATGAGATCCCTCAAGCTCTACTTCCCGTGATACCTGAAGTGACCTTGAAGCCCACTCGTAAAGCACAAATTGAAAATCTTGAAGAAACGGTGGAAAGGAAAGAAGCTCGTATTTCGAGTTGGTTCGACGAACAAGAAGCTTCGAAAGACTGTGATTTCCCAATTGTATATAGAAAAGAGTCGCTAGATTTAGGAGTTTAATTCTGGCTTTATGATGTTATTTCAATTTCTTAGATTGATGTTTTAGGAATTTAATTTCCTAGGGAGTTATGTTAGCATTTTAAGTTGATGTCTTTGGAATTTGATTTCACTTAATAAAGTAAGCGATTGACCGTTGTCATGGACCAATCTCATTTGTTATGATACTTACTGTATTATTTTACATTGTCAGGTGACAACACGGCTCACCTAAGATCACCAATCCGCACTCGTTCCAGAGCAACAATGGCTGATAACACCGAGCAAACACGTGTTGCTGAACAAACTCGCATCGCTGCCCTCGAATCGGAGATGAAGCAAGTCCTGAATGTTCTTGAGCAGCTTTCTAAGCAAATCGATTCTCTTCAAGCAAACACTGCTCCACCAGCTCCGCAAGTTGAAGTGGTGTTACCACAACATGCTCCTGTGGCTGATCCGAAAGATAAAGGCAAGAATACGTTCGCAGTTGGGACATCGACCTCTGATGGTGCTTCCAAGGAGAAGATTACTAACGTGCCTCAAATTGTTGTTGATGAGGAGGTACAAGTGATACACTCGGCTGTACCGAAAACAGAACAAGAAAACGCATGGCAAAAATCGAGGAGAAACTCAAGCGGTTTGCGGGGCTCATTTGTCCAAGGCCCAACCGATTTGTCCCACTATGCAAAGGTCAAGATGCCGAAGAAGTTCAAAATGCCGGACTTTGAAAAGTATGATGGCACCTCTTGCCCGAAGATCCACTTGCGGACATATGTGGTCGGGATGACCCGGTATGTTGATAACATCCCCTTGATGATTCAACAATTTCGGCAAGCTTGACAGACCGGCACTACGGTGGTACATTATGAAGAAAATTAATCTTCTGGAGACTTGGGAGGATTTGACCGATGCCTTCTTCAAGCAATACAAGTATAATATTGATGTCACCCCGTCTCGAGAAGATTTACTTCGCACTGAGAAGAAAAGGACGGAATCTTTCAAAGCGTATGTCACAAGATGGAGGACCGTAGCTGCTCAAATTACTCCGAGCCGACGAAAAGGAGTTGATGGATTTGTTCATGAAGACGCTCCCGCCCGAGTATCGAAATCGGATGTTAGGATCGACCGCCGAGTCGTTCAATCGCCTAATCCCCGTTGGCGAGCGAATCGAAGTAGCATTACGTGATGGATGGGCGTCTGATCAAACCAACTCGCATAGGAGAGCCTCAGTCAAGAAGGATAAGGAGCCTGTAGCGGAAGTTAATACAGCTTATGTTCAGCCTCCTCGCCCCATCTCGAACACTCAACAGGGAGGAGCACGACCATTCTTTGGCCAACAGAAGAACTCTTTCAGGCGTCAATTTACGCCCCTTCCTAAGCCATTGTCTAAAATCTTGCCAACCCTTCAGAAGAAAGGATTACTCGCTAAGGAGCCTAAGCGACCTAATCCTGAGCGTTTCCCTAACTACGATCCTTCTAAGACATGTGCTTACCATATGGGGGAGGTAGGGCATTCGGTTGACGATTGCTATACACTGCGACACAAAATCCAGAATCATTGGATGCCAAGGTGGTTTCATTCCGTGATACACAACCAAACATCCAGAATAATCCACTCCCTGATCACCTAGAAGCCGTGAACGCCATTTTCAGTTTTGATGCTGGTCGAAAGAGGAGTTTGAGAGTACATGTGAACGATGTTTATAATGGTTTAGTTCGAGCTGGATACTACCCAGACATAGAGGAGCCTACTATGTCTCAGAAGGTACAAAGAGTTAAGGCAATGTCCAAGAAGGGGATGATTGCCTACATGGATCCTGCCGACACCGTTTCGACTATCACTCCAATCATTATTGATATGGAAGAGGAGTCATCTGATTTTGAAGATGAGTTTGCTGGTTTAAACATCGGAGCTAACGATCCCCTGGCTTTTGACATGCCACCGTTGGAAGATGCGTCGGATGAAGATGGATTAATCATCAACGATATGCCACCATCTGGTGATGAAGAATTGATTCTTGATGTTATGCAACCCTATGCTTACACGAATAATAAGGCGGTACCATGGTGTTATGATGCGGAGATAGATGTGGTCACTCGATCGGGACGCACTTACGCTCAGGCCAACTCACAACCCGTCGTCAAGCCGCCACCGACGAGGAGGCTAAAGAATTCTTAGCTGTAATTAAGGCAAGTGAGTATAGCGTAGTGGACCAACTTCGTAAAATGCCAGCACAAGTCTCCATATTAGAGTTGCTTTTAACATCAGAGAAACATCAAAAAGCATTGATGAAAGTCCTTAATGAAGTACATATCCCAGAGTCCATTGAACCTGAGAAGTTAGGGAATTCGTGGGGGCCATTTTGTTAAATGACCGAGATTACCTTCTCGATGATGAAATCCCGGATGAAGGAAGAGGACACGGCAAAGCCCTTTATATTTCAGCCAAGTGTCGAAATACCTTGGTGTCCCGTGTGCTCATAGATAATGGATCGGCTTTAAACATATGCCCTCTTGCAACTCTAAAACGTCTTGGGTATGATTTGGGGAAAATTCGCACGGCTAAAACCTCTGTTCGAGCATTTGATGGAACCAAAAAAGAAGCAGTTGGGGAAATTGATTTAGACTTGCAAATAGGGCCAGTGTTATTCAATGCAGTTTTTCAAGTCCTGGACATACCTACAGCCTTCAACTTTTTGTTAGGCCGTCCATGGCTTCATGCAGCAGGGGCAGTTTCTTCAAGTCTTCACCAGAAAGTGAAGTTTGTGACGGAAGGGAAGCTTATTACAGTTCGAGGAGAGGATGAGTTCAAGATTTATCATGAGACGGCTATCCCTTACATTGAACCAGTTTGTAAAGAAGAATCCGGTTTTCAAGCATTTGAGTTGGTTTCGACCATTCATGTCTCTCAAGGCACTACCATACCCACTCCAAAGTTATCAAAGTCGGCGATCATGGTAGGCAAGACCATGGTCGGGAGCGGTTTTGTTCCAGGTAATGGTTTAGGCCGACATGGTCAAGGCACTCGCCAACCAATTGAGGCCGGGCGGAATTCATACACGACTGGATTGGGCTATCGTGGTAGAGGTGGACGATCTTGTAAAGGAAGAGGACGAGGACAGGGACGAACTGGCTTCATTATACCCCATATTAGGTCCACATTCCCCGGGCTGCGAAAATGATGCATGAGGAAGAAGGGGCGATCGATACCTATGTTCAAAAACCCAAGCCTCCAGTGTTGACATTGATGTTATTCCCGTCGGGTGGAGAAAGGCGGACAAGCCGCCTTCGCACACCATTCGATCCACTGGAAAAGACGACGCACTCGGAGGAATGGCCGAATTATTCAAGGAGAATTTCGTGTTTGCCATCGACGAAGTTCGAGAGTAGGAGAATTTTAATTATTTGCACACTCCTCTACGCAGGAGTTTTTATTGCTTTCCGTATTTGCATTTCCATTCCTAGGATTTTTATCATTTCAATAATGTAATTTGCTTTTTCATCCAATAAAATTTTCATGTTTTGAGGGCATGTTGAAGTACACCAAACCAGCCCGGTGATGATATCCAGCCGATAAAAGAAAAGAAAATCCAAGGAGAATTCTGAGGCCTGGGCTTCATCATGCTTCCTCGTGTCAAAAATTTTAAAATAAAAGGGGTTTTTTGCCAAAGAATTTCATAAAAAGAAAAAATCTAGGTTACCCTGTTTGTTTTTCTGATCCATCTACATTCTGTTTCAGGGATGATCGTATAGCATGCAAAGGTGTGGAAATGGTCCAATCCAATGCAATATGTGCCAATAATGATGATCTCGAAGATTCGATCAAAGATTCCATTGAGGTGCAACGTAGCTGGGAGCAGCACGAAAAAGCCAAGGCTCTCACATCCGAGCGATCCGTCACTATTAATTTAGGTGACACCGAAGAAGCCGAGAAAGTGAAAATTGGGGCAAGTCTCCCCAAAGATGAGGCCAAGCACTTAGTTCAGCTGCTGAAGGAATATCAGGATATCTTTGCATGGACTTATGCTGATATGCCTGGTTTAGACCCGTCAATTGTGGAGCATTGCTTACCTACTAATCCGGATGTGCCACCTAAGAAGCAAAGGTTGCGGAGAACTAAGCCCGAGCTTTCAAAGAAGATAGAGGAGGAAGTGATGAAGCTATTAAAGGTGGGATTCATTGAAGTCTCACAAGTACCCGAATGGGTGGCCAACATTGTTCCAAGAATGAAGAAGGACGGTCGGGTTCGAGTTTGTGTTGATTATCGGGATCTGAATAAAGCTAGTCCGAAAGATGATTTTCCGTTACCACACATAGACGTCCTTGTGGATAGTACCGCTGGTTTCGAACTATTCTCATTTATGGATGGTTTTTCTGGATACAATCAAATAAGGATGAAGGAGGAAGACAAGGAAAAGACTGCCTTTATCACCCCATGGGGAACCTTTCATTATAAGGTTATGCCCTTCGGACTAAAAATGCCGGGGCAACTTACCAAATGAGCCATGATAGCATTGTTTCATGACATGATGCATCAAGAGATTGAGGTCTATGTTGATGATATGATTGCAAAGACTCGACCTGGAAAAAGTCACGTTGAGACCTTAAAGAAGCTGTTTGATCGACTCCGTGAGTTCAAGCTTCGACTGAATCCTGCTAAGTGCGTATTCGGAGCAACATCCGGTAAATTACTCGGATTCATTGTGAGCAGAAAGGGATTGAAATCGACCCGGCTAAAGCTAAGGCTATTTGTGAGCCGCGACCCCGTCAACGGTGAAAGAAGTCCGGAGCCTTTTGGGAAGGTTGAATTACATTGCTCGATTCATTTCCCAACTTTCGAAAACCGCCAAGCCATTCTTCAAGCTCCTAAAGAAGAATGCACGAGTCAACTGGGACGATGAATGTCCTGGAAGCGTTCAACAAATTGAAGTCTTACTTGATGAATCCACCAATGCTTGTCCCACCATCACCGGGCATCCTTTAATTCTCTACCTCACCATTCATAGTGAGTCACTAGGTGCGATGTTGGCTCAAGAAAGTCCCGTTGACGAAAAGAACGAGCCATTTACTACTTGAGCAAGAAATTCACCGTATCGTAGCCGAAGTATCCTGGTGTTGAAAAGACTTGTGCGGCTTTGGTGTGGGTATTGCATAGATTGCGACAATATACATTACATCACCGGACTTTCCTCGTGGCGAGAACGACCCCATTAAGTACTTACTTGATCGACCCGCTTTGGTGGGTAAGTTGGCCAAATGGCAAATTTTAATTTCCGAATTTGATGTGCAATTCATGCCACAAAAGTCGGTTAAGGGACGAGTGATCGCTGACCTATTGGCCGAGAATTCAGGAATCTCTAATGACAATGATAGTCTCCTTGATGACCGTGTCTTGAATGTAAATGAAGACTTGTGGAAGATGTTCTTCGATGGAGCTGTAAACTTGTCTCGGTTCTCATCGGAGCAGCGCCTCCGATATCCCCGATGGACAACACCACCCAAAGGGCTGCAAAATTGATATTTCCATGCACTAACAATGTGGCCGAGTATGAAGCTTGCATCCTCGGGCTTCAGCCAATTGATATAGGCGTGGACAAGTTAAAAGTGTTCGGAGATTCCACACTAATCATAATGCAGACCGTAGGTGAATGGAAGACCAAGGAAGCCAAGTTGCTCCCATACCACAAGTATTTAGAAGATCTGGTGGAAAAGTTCGAGGAAGTTTCGTTCGAGTACTTGCCAAGGTCTCATAATCAATTTGCGACGCACTTGCGACATTGTCTTCTATGTTGCAAGTCACCGATGGATTAGAGGTTGAACCTTTGAAAATAGAGGTTTTGCCGAAGCCAATTTATTGCATGGTAGTGACAAAGAACCGGATGGAAAACCATGGTACCATGACATCATGACCTATATTCAAAAGCGAGAGTTCCCGGAGAAGGTAGCAATCCAAATGACCGAAAGCATCTCATGAAACTTGCCTCCAAGTTCTTTATTAGTGGGGATACATTATACAAACGGTCCTTCGACTCCGTCCTACTTAGATGTGTCAATGCTAAGGAAGCCACTCGCTTGATGGAAGAAATACATGAGGGAGTGTGTGGTCCTCACATGAGCGGCCACATGTTAGCAAAGAAGATTATGAGACTAGGTTACTTCGGGCCGACCTTGAAACCGATTGCATTCAACATGTCCGGAATTGTCACCGTTGTCAAATTTATGGAGACAAGATAAATGTTCCTCCAAATGAGTTGCATCAACTGCGAATCATGGCCTTTTCGATGTGGGGCATCGATGTAATCGGCCCAATTAATCCGAAAGCCTCGAATGGTCATCGTTTCATCCTTGTCGCTATCGATTATTTCACAAAATGGATAGAAGCAAAGATCCTATGCGCTTGTCACCGCAAAGAATGTCGTGAAGTTTGTGCGACGGGATATTATTGCCCGTTATGGCGTGCCTGAAGCCATCATCACAGATAATGGGACAAACCTAAACAACAAACTTGTCGATGATTTGTTCAAGGAGTTCAAAATCCGTCATTTGAATTCATCGCCCTATCGCCCTCAGATGAATGGTGCGGTTGAAGCAGCAAATAAGAACATCAAGAAAATTCTGGCAAAGACAGCTGATAATTATCGTAACCGGCATGAGCGGCTTCCTTATGCTTTAATGGCATATAGGACTTCAGTTCGTACTTCTACTGGGGCAACTCCTTTTTCTCTGGTGTATGGCATGGAAGCAGTCCTGCCAATTGAAGTAGAAATCCCTTCTCTAAGAGTTTTGTCTCAGTCTAAGCTGACGGAAGCTGAATGGGCACAACAGAGGTATGACCAACTCAGTTTGATTGATGAAAAGCGGTTGAAGGCCATATGTCATGGTCAATGTTATCAACAACGGGTGGCCAAGTCCTTTAATCGGAAGGTTCGCCCAAGGCGTTTCAAGGTTCATGATTTGGTGCTACGCAAGATGCTACCAATTATCCTTGATCCTCGTGGCAAGTTCACTCCAAATTACAAGGGGCCATACATTGTGAAGAAAGTACTTCCCGGAGGTGCTTTAATCTTAGCGAGAAATGGATGGGCGTGAATTCACAAATCCTGTAAATTCTGATGCTGTAAAGAAATACTATCCATGAATAAAAGGGCTCGTAAAAACCTTTTCCTCACTCAAAGTTGGTCAAATCTCCAGTATATAATGTTACATGTTTTATTTTTGCAGGGGGCAAAGAATGGATATGAGCAACAGTGTCTTTTATCTTTGTAAGGTACCTCTACGAGCCCCCCTACAAAGAGGGGCAGGACACAGACACTTAACAGTTTTGACTTTATGATTTGATAGAGCATTGCCTTTTTATCATTTCAGAATGTTTTCACATGATGTGTAATTCGTCAATTCCACTTGAAATTTATCAAAATGGATAATTCAAAGAAAGATGTCGAGTTACTTGAGCATGCTAAATGAGGTGTGAAAGGCAAGCCTAATCACATACACATCCCCGTCTATACATTGTGAGGTGAGTACGGAAACATTTTGTGCTTCAAGATGAAGAGTTTTCTTGCAAGAAGTACGGCATCCGAAATGACGAGAGGCGCTTCATTTGTCTATCCCAAACACTACGATAATCCATTGCTTAACCCTTTTGAGCCCAAATACTTGAAGAATTTTTTTCATACTACCCCTCCAAGGACCACCCCACATTGGGGCAAATGGAGGTAAGTTGACATTGAAGGAGAGTAAAATAGATAGAAATTTTCTTGCTCTCACTTGCATCAATCTTCAAGTTGTGCTATTACATTGAATTCATGTGGTAATTTAACTGCCTTAGGATGACGAAGAGCATTTCTTTCACTACCCTATACACTTATACCATTTGCGTAGCCCACTTGAGCCTATGAATTCATTTCATGTCAAACCTAGTTGGTGATCATCCCCCACACTGGGGCAAGATGAAAGACAATCATTCGAATAGCATGGTCTAAAATGCCGATGAAAGAAGACGAGTGAGTCCAAAGAAGATAAGTGCAAAAACTAAGGGGCATGAAAAAGCAAAGGTGTGCGGTAAAAGCAAGGCCAATGCCCGTGAAAAGAAGAGAAAATGACTGATGAATTGGGGGGCATATATAAAAAAAGCGGTGTGCCTGATCGATGCCCATCATCAAAGAAAAATGTTGAGAAAAATCTCCAGTTGAATAATCATTGGCATTAGTGATAAACTCTTGAGCCAATAAAGAAATCTGTCAAGAAGACAATCCGTGGCGAAGAAAACTGGTGGTAATGTCAAGATGATCACCAACTCTTACCCATTACACACATCTTTGAGCCTAACGATCCTTTCGTTTCTCAAACCCAAGAACCAAGCCTATGTTACGTCCCTTACAAAGTCTCTTCAGATTAGGGCACTTGAATTAACATAGGAATTCATATGTTTGGAGCATTACTCGAAGAAGTGCGAGCAAGATTATTTCTTTCTTATTTTGCAGGGTTCTTGACTTGTAAACCCGGAGATGATTACGTACTTGTTCTTTCAATAGCCCCGACTCAAAGAGTCCCTTTTGCTAAGCCATTGACCAAACCCACATTACAACTCTTGTCAAAGACCTCTCGGATTGGTAAGGTCGTCTTTTGCTTGCAAGAAAATTCGAACTCTTGTCGACAAGATGATAATAAGATTGAGTGATATATTCCCGCATCAATGGTCGGGACAAATAACCCCTCCTAAATGAGAGCGAGTGAAAAAGCCTTTTCACACCAAAAGTGTCTCATTTAGCACGTTCAAGAGATTCACACTATAACTGAAAATTGTCCTTGTGATAATTTTTCCAGTAGAAGCTTGATAAAGCCATCATGCATGGACCTTCATTGAATTTTTCCTCAAAGACCAAAAAATTGTCTTCGAAACCCTGAGTTTGTTCAGTCATCTTGGTGCTTGATGAGAATTCCAAGTACCCATTTATAAAATATTTTCAAATGTCTAGTGTGAACCCCAGATATTTGAACCCTTAAACGCTTGATGTGATACCAAGTGTTTGTCTTTCTAAACGTCTGATGTGACTTCCAGATGTTTAGTAAAAACCCCAGATATTTAAACCCTTAAATGCTTGATGTGATACCAAGTGTTTGTCCTTCTAAAACGTCTGATGTAATTTCCAGATGTTTAGTAAATGTTTTCAAATGTCCAGTATGAATTTCAGAATTTGAATCTTTAAATGCTTGATGTGACTTCCAAGTATTTGTATTTTCAAACATCTGAATGTGATTTCCAAGTGCTTGGGATCTAATGAGAGTTCCAGACTTTGAGCCTTTCAATTATCTGAAGAGATTTCCAGATGTTTGTTAGGTCTCATAGGAATCAGTTCACACCTAATAATACTTTTCTGAATCTCCAGATAAGTATGACAAGTACATGTTCTTCGTTGCATTTTGCATTTCATTAAGCATGGAGACATAGAAATATGTGCTCTCGATAAAATCATTGCATTTACATTGCATTATTGCATGACCTTGCATTTCAAAAAGAATTAAATTTATTTGAAAAAGAGGTCATTAACATTTGCATATACATTCCATATTCATTTTGCATTTATTTCGCATTTGCATTTCATTGAGTATAGACACATTGAAATATATGTTCTTGACCAAATCATTGCATTTACATGGCATTCTTTATTACATGACATTGCATTTATTTGAATCCATTTCTTTTTTTAAAAAAAAAATAAAAAATAAAAATTTCATTACAGTTAACATTTGCATATGCATTGCATATTCATTTTACATTCATTTTCCATGGTCTAAATTTATGTGTCATTTATCTTTGAAGGAAACCTCTACGAGCTTCCCTTCAAAGAGGGGCAGCTGTTGACACATAATTTAGAAAATAAAAGATTAGAGGGAAATTTTTAAAAGAAATTTTGAATTCAAAATAATTCAACAGCCGGATTTTGGAGCCATTTCTTTGTTGGAGAAGTTGAGCAAAAATCTCCACCAGCGAGAGGTTGAGCAAAAATCTCCACCGGCGAAACGACCCGAGTTTTCACTCTATAAATAGTGGGGCTTCTCTTCATCTTTCGGGGTTTTTCTCGGGGTTCGAAAGAAGTGAAAAGAATGGAAGGTTTTTCAGGGCTTTTTCGTTTATGTCTTTGAAGAAAATCTACCGAAAGAAAAGTCGAAGGAAAAGTCAAAGAAAAGTGCGGCGAGCACGGTAAAAGAGAGAGAGAGACAAGTGAAAAAGAGAAAAAGCAGCGTAAAAAAAAAAAAAAAGAGAAAAAGTAGGGGGTTGATTTGACCCCTACTGTTCATTGTCTCCTGCCCACCTTGCTGCTCCATCCTCGACGAATCGAAGCGCCCGTGCCCGCACCTCCTCCGCAAAGCACCGCCGCACAGCCACTCGAAGTTTCCTCCCGCGAGCTCGCGTCTAGCCCCGCTCACCGCCCCCCGCTCCTCATTTGCCGCGCCGCCCATCCGAGCGCCGACCCCGAGCCGCCGCCGGAGCTCCTCGTCGCACGGCCCTTTCCGCCCGCACTCGCTCCGACGACGCCGTTTGAAGCTCGACGACCGCGGCCAAGCCGCCCCGACGAACCCACTCCATCCGCAGCCGCGAAGCCACCGAGCCGCGCCGGTCCACCCCTGCCGGCTCGACGCCCCCCTGTTCCGCATCACCGCAGCCGACCCGTGTCACCACCGAGGTTTGACACCACCGCCCACGATGATCCCGACGCTACAGTCTACGTACAACCATCGACGCCACCACACTTCGCAGCTCGAGTTTTCACCGCATCACCTTGCCAAGCCGCATCACCGGTCCTTGAACCCTCCCGATCACCGCGCCGCCGTTGTCGTTTAGCCACCGCGCCGCAACGGGACCCCGCACCGCCCGTGACCGATAACGCCGTCCCCGTTGCACCTTCATTCTACCCAAGGTCCTCCTCTCGTTTTGCTGCAGTCCGGTTACCGCCGAACCTCGCCGAGCTCCGACGGACAGCCCTTCGTTCCGAACGGCGACCCATCACCAAACCACCAGCCGCTCCTCGTCATTCCTCAAGCCAACCGTGAGTTGGACTAGGTGATTTTCTAGATATTTGATTTCATGTTTTTTTTTTCTAACTTGATTTATTTTTATCATTAGGAAATTTGTCATATTAAGTAATGATAATCAAAAATATTGACCCGCGAGACGTCGGGTTAGATTTTTGATTATTTCGACTTTTTATGGCGAAATTCATGAATTTCTTTGGATCATTGATTCATATTAAAATGCCATTGATTTACATAGATTGACTTTTATTTTAGCGTGTTATTATTTGCTCATCACATATCATGCATCATATTAGATATTTAGGTTTATATACATTTCACATTTGAAGCAACGTATTTTAGTTTCTTTTTAAAAATTCATGTAGAATTAGGATGATTTTCCTTTAATAAAACCAAAACAAAAAAAAAAAGAGATGTCATTTAGGTCATATAGATTTTATAATGCGCACATTACATGTTGCGTTTTTATTTAATTAGTTATAGGTTAATGTTTTAACATTCTCACCATGTAATATATATTTTTAATATATATATAAAAAATGCCAAAAAATTAATATTGTATCATTACGTTACTTTCTTTTTTAATAAGAATTGTTAAGTCATTTGAAAAAGAAAACACAAAATGTCATTTACTTGGTTAGTTAATAAATTAGTTTATAATTAATCAAATTTCATGTCATCATTGTTTAATGTAGGTTGCATATATGTAATAAAAAAAATCATAAAAAAAATTATAAAAGAGCATGCATGTAGAATTATCATGTCATTCATCCCATATCATGAGACTCATGCATATTTAAGATTATATAAATTAGATTGCATATATATAGTGATAGTTCAAGTTATGCCATATGAATTGCATTTCACATATCATTAAAGTAAAATCCATGCATACTAAATTTAGATCAAGATTACATATAATTAACATTTTTTAACAAAAATAAAAAAAGAAAAATTAGGTGTCATGTCATTTAGAAATCATGTTTAGGGCATGCATTTTATTAGCATTTTTTTATTTGAATGTTATTTTATTGATTGTGCACCCACATGACCACCATTTGCATGTTATTAGTTTAAGTTAATTAACATTGCCTGCAAAATATTTTTAAAATTAAAGGTACCGAAAGGGCGTTAGAATAATTTAGCGTAACCATGTCCCCGGACCTATTGAATCTCTGGTTCGTAAAAATAAAGCATTCTCCCATACTTTATTTGGGTTCCTAATCAAACCCTAATTGATTAGTGGCGGCTCCAAATTGAATTGAAATTGCATATTTAAATGAGTTAATTTTTATCAAGTCGCGATTGGTAGGACTTGGGAGGGCCCGTGCCAAGTTCTCGGACTTAGTAATCCATTAACCTAAACTTTAGGATTGCCCTGAAAATTTAGGTCGCGACAGCATCACTGAAAAAAAAAAGCTTTTGAATGATACTCGCTTTGCTGTGACCTAAATAAAAAAGACAAAGATTCTCATTGTCATGTGAGTGAAACCTTAACAACGGGCAGGACTTCATGTGCTCAGACGATTGTTTAAGTGGACTCTCTTCGTAATCATGTCCATTTGCGTTGTAAACTGTGCCAACTAATTCGTTTAGTAATAGTGGGAATAAGACGCACGTTGCAAAAAAGACTTAAAAAGAATTATGTGCTGTTTCTTTATGTCAAATTGACCAGATCTATTGGGAGATGTGAGCACAGGACTTTTTCCTTCCTTTTTTTCGTTTCCTCCGAAGAAAAGCTTGTGATGGTAAGTTTGTAATGGACAGCTTTGAGTGTTGGTGGCAAGATGTGCTTTTGTCGTCATTTAGGGTTTAGACATTTGGGCAGAAAAACTTTTCTCTCGATTTTAATTTCAGTATTTTATCCCAAGCTAGAAACAAATCCATCTCCGATTGGTACATTAGATGCAATTTACATAGGGAATATGACATTAAAAAAATTATTTTTTTTGGCTCGCCATTATCTTTGACGGACTAAAATAATGATGTGCATCACATTGATCAAAGCAATGAATTATTTGGGGTCTGATTTAGCTATTCCATCTCTATAGTTGAATAGATTAAAAAAAACCTTTTTTTTTTAATTTATGATGCGTGTTTCACAGTTCTCGTGAATAATAGACAAGCGTGTCTATTTGGTCTACTGTACAACAAGCTGTTCCCAGCAAGTTATTCCCTGTATGTAATTATATTATAGTCAGAAGATATATTTTAAAAGAAAAATCATCTGGGCAACTATGGTTAGTTACTCGTATACGAGATAAACAATCAGAAAAGGTGAACTAACAAAAGAAGAATATATCTCCAAGAACGATATATCAATGAAACAGATCACAAACTTATAGGAAAGGCTAAAACCTAGTAATTGGGGTATCTCTATAATCCACACACACACATACACACACACACACACACACACACACACACACACACACACACACATATATATATGTTCATATTTTTTATGAGTCCCATATGCTTAATATAATTATAAAGTAAGTTCACTAAACAAAATTTCAGTTTGCTTTCATCATGGTTAAGTCCTACGCCATGAGAAATGTCTTGCACATCTGTTCTCAAGATTTTAACTGGATACACACGGTCCATGCAAAGTTTAGTTTCTAAGACTTTCAAATGTGCCCTAAGTGTATAAAGGTGAAAAGACAGCCTCCAAAAGAATATGTCCCTCCTATCTATAATAACCTATAGAAATTATGCAATTCCATTCATCTGGAAGTGGAATTATTATCGTCTATCTGTGGTTCATCAAAGAAGCCACCAAGCAAGTGGTTCATTAAGAGTGTAACGAGGCGTACGAGTTCTCCAGATGGTCAACCACTATAATGACCTATAACTTCAGAACCTTTATTTGAAGTTTTACTGCAAGATTTTTAAGCATCTCCATTAAATATGATTAAACCCCGAATTATGTGTGTTAACTACTATGCCGGGTGCCCCTTATTGGTCCATTTCTTGACAGATTAAGCTTTTTCAGAAAAACAGCTTGTCTAACATAATATCAGAGCACAAATCATTGGTTCGAATCTTGCCGCTCCCTTTCAAATTTGTCTTGCGTTTTATTTGTGTTATTCTACTTGTTATCCTGTCTACCGGTCATGTTGGCATATTATATAGATTTATGTTTTAGGAAGATCGGTCCGTCTTATCCATCTTTATGCGCTATTTGATGTTTCTGATTGTAGAACCCCCCGCCGCCCCCCCCAAAAAAAAAAAAAAAAAAAAAACTAATTAGGACTATCAACATCTTGGGTTATTTTCACTCGATTATGATCAGGGTGTTTGAACTTGAGCCTTTGAAGACTGATGGATTAACCGTTTCAAGATAGTCAAGGAGGATTTCCATTCAAAATCATGAAGCTACAAATGATCCAAAGTACACGAGACATTATGGTGATCCAATTTAGAGGCCCTTGACAGAAAGAAAGTAATGTGAGATCACTGCACACTTCAAACCATCAGTTAAGTACTCGGTCTCTCTTGAACTAATATTATTTTTCGACGAGTTATTCTCTTATCTCACGCTCACAGACAAAATCTGACAAATCTCCATCTAAAAGAAACCAATCTGAACACACAGCTAACAAAACCAAGCAAGAAACAACCTTCTTTACAAAGCCTCAAACCTAGCAGCATCTAGGGAACCTGAACCTTGTCCTTTAGCCAAGCAGCGACTTTGTCCTAACAGCATATTGAAAATTACTAACCACTTTTGGACCTATTCATTTCTGAGTTGGAATCCACATGAACTGTTAGAGTATTTGTAAGAAGTTGTTGCTATATGAATGCACTAATCAGGGAAGTTTGATATTTCATTATAGTCAATGTGACTAAAAAGAGAAGGCCATCTATGGAAGCCAAATATGACAAATATGGCATTTAATGCTACCATATAATGAGCACTTAATGTTTACATTGGACAAGCATAAGAGACGGTATTGAATGTGAATGTCTTAAGTTGACTTTTTTTTTTTTTTTTTTAAAATTCTTTACCATAAAGTAAAGAGATCAGACTTATGGACGTCCCAACAAGAGTCGTTTGAGTTCCTTAAAAAGAAAATTTGACACAAGATATGAACGAGATATATGGGTATATATTCGGAAGCGGAAGTCATCAGATACAAATAAATTTCCAAATAAAACCCTTATTTAAACCTATAGAATGAATGATTTTGAACATTTAAGAATTCATCATTATGACTTTAGGTTTTAGAAAGTCCAATGATCATAGGAAGAGACATGCATAGTCGAAGCTTCCTTACTATAACTTTTCTCTCGTTTTCCTTACATTTTTAATATACAACAAAATCAAATGTCTCAATTGTTCAACCTATCGGGGAAAAACTTCTAAGCATTCGCTCTTTCCTTTTAAGCCTAACACGTGTGAAGCACAATATCCAGATGCGAACGTATCAACAAGATGGATTAACTAAGTTAAAAACATATTGTGAAATAGTAAGATTCCAACCCTTGATGATATATGTGACTATCTAATTCAGAGGCATACGCAAGTCAGAAAGCATTGTGTATATCAAGCATGTCTTATTAAAATATTATGAGCGCTGGAATCTTTTTGCAGTTGGCTCTTAGGCGGAGGGTTTCCAAAAATGCCAAAACTTACGCCAGTCAACTGCTTCCGACCAGTGAAAATGTCTTTCTTTTTACAAGTTGCCTGGAAAACCAACTTGCTTTAAGAATAAATAATAAAAAATACCAAAGCGAAAGCCTGTTGAAACAAGTGGGCTTTCGAAAAGATGTATATGTGGGACCAACCCCATGTATAAATGGAAAGCAAATCTTGGATGTACTGAGAACATGATTTAAGTAAATGAGTTAAAGCACAGCCACATTTCTTCTCTCTCTTCCCTCACGAAGTCAAAAGCTAGCTCAAAAATGGTGAGACGCCCACTTACACCCAACAAGAACTGCAATCCAACAGTGAAGAAGGGCGCTTGGAGTGCAGAAGAAGATCAGAAGCTCATTGCTTATATCAGGAGATATGGCATTTGGAACTGGACTCACATGCCCAAACCTGCTGGTATGAAATATTCGTGTGCTGATCTTGTTTTCCACTGATCTCTGTATCTGGATTGGTTGGGAATAATATCAACCCTGGTCTTGAATATGCGTGTGAATACTTAGGTTTGGCAAGAACTGGGAAAAGTTGTAGACTTCGGTGGATGAACTATTTGAGGCCTAACATCAGGCATGGAAACATCACCAAACAAGAGGAGGATCTGATCATCGAGTTGCATCGCCTTCTCGGAAATAAGTAAGTTCGCACAACCATCACCTCAGTCAAAACGTGACTATATTTAGAGAGAATCACCTCTGCGAATTTTGTTAGCCTCGCGAAGCGGAAAATTTTAAATCTTTTTTACCGCCGTTGCATAGAACACTTAATTTCCTTTGTCACAAACGACTTTGACTCGACAATGTAGACTAAAGGTATTTTCTTGATTAATTGTTGTTTTGGCTTGTTTATTTTCTTTTTCTCTTTTTCTCTTTTTTTTTCTTTTTTTGTTCGTAAGAAAACCTTTTTTCTCGTATGATCCTTGGCTCAAATTAATCACATTGAATATAAGGACATATTTGCTCTCTCTCTCTCTCTCGCGCGCGCGGGGGGGTGGGGGGTGTGGTGGGGTGTGGTGGGTGGTGGGGGGGCACGCGTGTGTGTGCGCGTAAGTTTTTACTTGTAGAGAAATGAACGATTCTTGATTGAGTTTCCCTATTCTAGATGGGCGGCCATAGCAGCTAGACTTGCCGGACGGACTGACAACGAAATAAAGAATTATTGGAACACCCGCTTAAAGAAACGCGTCGGCTATGGGAACAAGTTGCAAATTCCAACCGCATGTCTTATTAAAGTTAAGCCCTATCCCAATGGCAGTTCATCCCATCAAAATGCATCTCTTCCCACTATTGATACTCCAAAATTAGATCCCTACGTTGTAACACCAAATGAAATTCTGACAGTGAGTGCAAATAGCTTCTACACCTCTTGTGGAGTTTACTGTGGTGACAAAACCTCACAGAATAGCTGGTATTCACCATGCAGCGTGATTGGAGAAGAAGAAAGCTCGTGGGAACAATTTCTTGCGCTGAGAGATTTTGAAATTGTAGAGACTTTCTGTGGCACGTACATGCATTCGGGAGCTACAGACCCTGCCCTTGTGTGCATGCAGCAGTATCTCGTGTACCACAGCGATTCCTGTGAAGATTTCAGCATGGATTTATGGGGAAAATGACGATTGCTGAGGGCACTTGTTCGCAGATGAAGAGGTGCCATATGATTGCTGGTAGTTTCGTGTTAAGGGTGTGGTTCATTCTAAGGATGGTTTTTCAGATTTAATAAATCTAGGATGCATCTTTAACTTCCAAAGAATGTGAAATAATGTAACGAGCATTGTGTTTTCTGCAATCGATTATCAGGGTTGTCATTTCTGTGTAGTGGATTTATTCGAGTTCTGTGGAGAAATGATAAATTTATAATCACGATTCCATGGGCGTTCTTTTAGAAATATTGCATGTTGTGAGATGTTCAGTCTCCTATCTCAGTAACCATTCATTAGCTAGCTATTGGATTGTCAAAAGAGTAGCAATTGAAAAGGTTTGAATGGCTTTGACTTCAAATTATATCTGAAGATTTCTTTCCAACCTGCAATGCTTCGGAAAGCTCCATCGCTGTGTTCAGTGCAGTTTTTGAACAACATTAATTCTTTACTCCCGCTGGAAAGAAGCCATATTAGATTAAGCAAGTTGATTGGAATTTGCTCAATAGACAAGCATTGATTATCTTTTACCATGTCTGGCTACTTGGATCCCACGCCCTAGTCATTGACACTCGGGCTCAGTCCCATTAACTCTAGGCTAGAGTTCCTAGCGGCCGTGCTTGAATCCATTGGTCAGAGAGAAGCCAGATTAGATGAAGCAAGATGATTGGAATTTGCTAGATAGAGAAGTGTTAATTATCTTTACCATGCTTGGCTACCTAGCTTCCACACCCTAGCCAATGGCGCTCAGGCTCATACCCATCAACTTTGGGCTAGGGTTCCTAGCGATTGTGCTCAAGTTCGAGTGGTTGGGCTTGAGAAATCTCAGCTCATGGAACCGAGACCCTAGGGTGAGGCTTAAGCCCCTCAAGGCCAAGGCCTAGTCACCAACACCCCAATCGAGGTCTTTGGCAAACCCTAGACCCATAGCTCAAGCCCCTCAATACCAAATTAAAGACCTTGGCACTCATGCTCAAGTCTTGGGCGATCATGCCAAAGTCCCCAAGACCCCAACAGCAAAGCCTAGGTCACTAGTGACTGGGTGCCAAACCCCTCAGTCGACCCCAGTACCCTAAGGGCGAGGCTCAGGACCAATGCATCCGAGCTCCAATTCCATAAGAGAAAGAAAGAAATTGTTTATCATCTACAAAAGTGCTTATATTATGAAATCAATTAATAAAACTTTATTTGATTTTTGATGATATAACATGTGTAAATCTCATATCACACAAATTGTGCATTCTTTAAGGAAAATATAAGTAAATTTTCCTCTAAAAGCCACGGAAAATAATTTCCTATTTATTTTCATATTTCAACCACATGAATATTGTCAATTATCTAAAAATGAATTTTTGAAAATATTTTCCAAAAGGGAAATGCTATTTCCATCCTCAGTAAGACAAATACACCCCATTTTCACAAAAAAAATACTAATTGGCCTCAATCATTTAATCGCAATTCACAGTGGCCCCAAAATTTTCCATTCTCCTTCTTTTTGCTAGTTTTTCTATTTTGATGTAGGATCTAGTTATCATAATTAAGAATATCACATGTTCTGATTTTGTTTATTATGGGTATCTCATGTATATTAAAGAGGCATATTGAAGGCTCTATGTTTCTTCTTTATTTTTAGATTATACTTATGCATAAATTGGTCTTGTCATAGAGAGAAATTTCCAAGAAATGTAATTCTTTTTTACATCGTTGAGCAAATTTATGAATTAATTGTCTGGTAGCATTTTGAAAAAATTCCAACATAAACAACTTATTGATACAATGGTGAGCTTCACGGATTCTTTCCTAGTGGAAGAGGAATCAAACAAGGCGATCCCATGTCGCCTTACCTTTTTACTTTGGTGATGGAGATTTTCACAGGCATTCTTAACCTACAAACCAGCCAACCTACTTTCAAGTTTTTTTGGAGATGCAAACCGACTCAGCTATCCCATTTATTCCTTGCGGATGATGTCTTGCTCTTTGCTGAAGCAAATATGCCTTCCTTATCTCTTCTCAAGGCTGGTATTAATAGGTTCTCTCACTGGTGTGGCCTAATTTCGAACCTACACAAGAGTGAGATTTTCTTTTCTGGAGTTTCCCCTGAATCTTGTAACCTCTTTAAGGAGTTCCTTGGTTATCAGGAGGGCTCTATGCCGTTTCAGTATTTAGGAGTTCCCATAATTTCATCTAGGCTACGGAAGGCCGACTGCTCTTCTTTGGTTAATACAATCACGTCGAGGGTGCACTTGTGGACACAGCGTTTTTTCTCCTTTGCAGGGCGGCCGCAACTTATTAGGTTAGTTCTCCATTTTATCCAGGTCTTTTGGGCAAACATCTTTATTTTGCTGAGGTCGATACTTGATAAAATTGAATAGATCCTGCCGCAATTCCTTTGGAAGGGTCCGGATCTAGGTATGGGAGGTGCCAAAGTCGCTTGGAATGATGTGTGCCTCCTGAAGGTTGAAGGAGGCCTGGGTATTAGAAGATTGCGCAAAAGCAACAAAGCAACTATCCTTAAACACATATGGTTCTTATTCACGGATAAGGAATCCTTGTGGTGCAGATGAATTCACTCTACCTTTCTGAAGAATAAGAACTTTTGGTTAGCTGCTAAACCAATTTTTTGCTCCTGGTCGTGGAAGAAATTGTTGGACCTTCGGCACGACTTTCGCCAGTTTTTCTGTTGGCGTGTGGGAAATGGACGCTCTATATCCTTCTGGTTTGACAATTGGCATCCGAGGGGCCCTTTAAATCTTATTTTCTTTGACATAAGACATCTATCACTCCGGATTACCTAGGCAAGCTTCAATTGCTGATTACTTGTCTTTCTCTGGTGCGGCATCCGAAGTTTTGGACGAGATTGCTTCCTGGAAGAGCCCCTACCATTTCTTAATCATGACTCTGACCGTTTCTATTGGCTGGGCCACCCATCTGGGGTCTTCTCTGCTGCTTTGGCCCAGGACGTCATTCAGCCGAGAGGGCAGTCCATGCCTTGGGCCCCTCTGATTTGAAACAGGTCGCCGATCCCCCAGTACCAATTTCTTTTGCGGCTGATCACTAGAAATAGATTGCCCACTTAGGTTATGCGTCTTACCTACAGCAGAATCTCTTATGCAAATTGTGCTTTTTGTTCTTGTCATCCTGACTCCATCTATCACCTTTTCTTTGGGTGCCGTACTACTGAGGCTCTAGCTATTTTTTGGGCTTCTAGATGTAATTTTGCTTGGCGGAATAGTTCGTGGATGGATAACCTTCAGTGGGCTATTAAGTATTTATCTAGATATTCCTTCCACATCACTCTCACTCAATTCGCTTTTGGAGCCTTATGTAATATCATTTGGAAGGAAATGAATAATATCATTTTCCGTGATTAGTCCTTCGTGCCGGCTATGAAGAAACGCCTTGACAAGGTTGTTAGGTATAAGGCTTTGACGTTCCATCAGGTACCTGATACCTCTACCAACAGAAGATTGCAACAGAGCTAGAGCCTCAGCCTATCTATTTTCTTAGATTGAGCTGTGCTTTTGCTTCTGTTTTATTTACCTTTGCCGAGGGTGTGCCCTTTGTATTTTCTATGTTGAGGGTTGTTGCTTTGTAGTTTTCCCTTTTCTCGTTCCTTTTAGCTTGGTACCCTTTCACTCTTTTGACTTGTTTGTCATATTGAGTGCATGTTGGTGCCTTGTTACTGTTGCTATATAGCGTTTTGGTTGAAAGTTAATACAATTCTTACCTTACCAAAAAAAAAAAAAAAAAAAAAAACAATTTATTGATACAATCACATGTTTATAAACTTTTATTTTTATCGTGCATATCAATATCATACTTTTTTTCTTATCATGTAAACATGGCTTCTCAGATGAAAAATGATTAAAAGAAATCATCTTTAAAGATTCTCCTCAACAATATCATAGTTACGTTCTCAACATGAACATGAAATTTAAGTAAATCAAAGCTTTGCATACGACAAATTTCTGTTAAAATGCCGATGAAATTTCATTCATGCAATGTTTACTTAAAATATCAAGATGCCTCGATGTGAATAACTTTTTCTTATTAATGTTTTTAATGTATTTTAAAATACTTCTATGGCGTCTTACATATGTGTAAAAGTGTTTCTCCAATAGTAAGGAAAAAACGCAAGTTATTTTAATATAATAAATAAAGTGACTTTATATTTTTATTAGAGAGATGCAATTAATAAATAAAAATTCATTAGGAAAGAGAGCTATTAGATAGGAGGGAGGAAGAACGGATAAGTTGCTGTAAGGGTAACTTAATCAGTGATGTGCAAACATGGAAACTATTATGACCGATTTGGTCATTCTTAGAAGGAAAAATGAGTGGATTCACTCATATATGAGATGGAAATAACCCCATTCTTTTTTAAAATGTCAAATTTTCCGCAAAATAAATGGAGTCTAAAAGATTCAACAACTTCAAACATTCACATTTTACGAAAATACATGCTTGTAATAAGATAACAGATGTGTCTTACTTTAATAATAATAATAATAATAATAATAATAACAATAATAATAACGACGATAATTTTAAAGAGTCAAAAAGGAGTTGGCCTAGATGACAAAAGTGTTTGCTCCTCTCTTTAAGGTCTTAGGTTCGAGTCTTGTGAAAGTACTTTAAAAATAAAATCTTGAATCCACTAGATTGATATGAAGAGTGCGCCCCTAGGAAGGTAGACCAGTTGAAAATGGTTCCAACTTCATCCGATTTGCTATGAAACTCCTGTCATAGATTTTTTGTTTATATTACGATTCCCATCCTACGATCATTTTATTGGATTTCGCAACATAATTAAAATAACACTTTCTATTTCTTTACTAGAGGCCTTTTCATTTTTGTGCAAGTGCAACTTTTGGTTATCGTCAAATACTTAGTTTCGAACTATTTTAACTAAAATTGCCTCACACTACTCCTCAAAATATAGATTATCTGATGCGACATCTTTCCGATTTTACCAGAGGAGTTTTTATGGATTAACCTCAGGTCATTTAATTACTTGAGGACAATTTCTAGTTATGGTGTTGTATTTCTTTTATATTTTACATTTAGAATAGCTTATATTTATTCCATGACTTGTATACTGCATATCAAAATTTGAGAGGTGTAGCGTTCAGCACATAGGTGCAATACTCACTTAAAATGTTAATCACCGAGTTAAATATGCCTCACAAAGTTTCAACATTCAATATTATATGGCATCACCATGTAAAACATGACATATTGTATAAAGACAATAACAATAGCTTACACGGTTGAACAAAAGATTGCAGTAGAGCTGGAGCCTCAGCCCGTCTATTTTCTCATATTGAGCCGTGCTTTTGCTTCTGTTTTATTTACCTTTGCCAAGGGTGTGCCCTTTGTATTTTCTGTGTTGAGGGTTGCTGCTTTGTAGTTTTCCCTTTTCTCGTTCCTTTTAGCTCGGCACCCTTTCACTCTTTTGACTTGTTTGTCATATTGAGTGCATGTTGGTGCCTTGTTACTGTTGCTGTACAGCGTTTTGGTTGAAAATTAATACAATTCTTACCTTGCCAAAAAAAAAATAGCTTACATGGTTGAATGTATTCTGCGAAAAAGATGTAGAAAACTGACTAGCAAAGTAATCCATTCATGGTTATCAATAATAGAAGTCCGTAAATCCAACACATTCATAACATTATTGAAGCGCTCAATTGAAAATCACCATATGTCTTGGAGTCTAGAGACAATAGTGTTGGGGTGTGTTAACACTGAAATAAATCTACCAAAAATTTTGCCACCGATGGTTTTGATAACTTAAGGTGCTGAAAATAAGAATTATTTTATTCGATGATAACCTAAAACTGAATGACGAAGTAGATAGTTTTCTTAGCATAGGAGTTGATGATTTAATTCGTAGATTATAGCAACTTGGTAATAGTATATTAAACCCCATTAATTGCATGCATACATTTGTTTAGTCAAGCTAACCAAGTTTAGATGGGAAAATCACTAAAAAAATCCTAAACCTTTTTTGCATCCATGTCAATTCAGTTTAAACATTTCAATTGAGTCAATTTAATCATAAACCTTTTGACAATTTGTCAATATAGTCATTTCGGTTCATTTTAATCGAAAACATTAACGTGACGGTCTAGTCAGTGCCAGTCATCCTATGTGATGTGGTCAACACTAACGTCGACAATTTTTATTAATTTTTCTATTTTTTACTTTTTTATTTCCTATTCACTAATGGCTGGTCTTCGATGCTGTAGACAAGCCACAAGCGAGGGCTGGGCAAGGGTTGCCAGATCCTCTCTTGATCTAGCAAGGGATGCCCTTGCTAGCCATAGGCGAGGGCCGCCCTCTCAAGCCACAGACGAGGTTGGCCCTCACCAAATTTGGGTGAGGATTGCCTTGCCCATGGCCATCGAGGGCGTAGAGATGTGACTCTGACCCGCGGCCAACAAGGGCCTAGATGAGGGCCACAACCCTCACCAACCATCGGCCAAGGCTTGTAGGCCCTTGCAAGCCTCAATAAAGAAAAAGAAATCCACATCAGTATTGGCAATACCACGTAGGATGGCCGACGTCTATATAAGCAATTTATAGCCAAAATTGGCCAAATGGACTATGTTGGCAAATTATTAAGATGTGTAGGACTAAATTAGCCAAATTAAAAGATTTAAGACCGAATTGACATAGGTGTAATAGATTTATGACTTTTTTTTTTTTTTTGTTATCTTCCCAATTGAGATATCTTATGTAACAAAGACCAGGTTCTTTGAATTCTTTGCTGAATTTAACATGTCAAGTCAAAACCAACTAATGTTATCAAACATCTTGCCTCATTAAGTGTTAAATATTTGCATGTTTTTTCACTTAATTGCAAACATTTCTTTAGTGTTTTTGCACCAAGAGAAGTTATGTGTTTCACTTCTTTCTAACCTCCCATGGCATATTGACTTACGGGGACATCTCCCTTACTCGAATATGTTTTTAATATATATCGGCTTTATGAAAAGTAAGCTTAGCTTTTGGGACCGATTACTAAACTAACACTAATCGCTCTTAAGCAACTGAAGTTAGGGATTAAGACTTGAGAATATTAGACAGACAGAATAATCAGTCTATTTCATGTTGATCAATGAAAAGAAAGAACAAAGTAAGATATTTGTAGGTAAATCTCGCAGAAAAACTGTCTCTAGTAATACTGAAAATAGAAACGGTTTTTATGAGATTCATTTACAAAAAATATAACAAACTGTAAGTGATGTATTCGAGTAATTAGTAACCAATTACGTACACCGTGTAGCGTGAAAAGATTTGTAGATTGTGGTTAGTGATTTAATCTGGAACATGTAGGTCATCCATGCCTTCGTCAAAGGATGATTTTCCATTATTTCATGAACTTGGACCCAATATTCACTAGCAATCCTCATTATCATCCGAATCCCAAATAGCCTGAAAATATCCAAAAACTACGCCTAATTATGCTCTTAAGTACCACATGATCAATCAATTTCCTTCATCAAGAAGGAGTCACACTTTGAAACAGGGAGATAAAAGGACATCTGCCAATTAAATTGTGTAAAAAATATTCCTAAATATTGGACTTCAACGCCCAACAAAAATGAAATGGAGAATCTTTTGTTGACATCAGCCTTCCTCCTTAAGAAATTAGAAGCAAATTAAATTATCTTGGGCGGTGTCCAGCCGATAAACAACTGTTGTTTGCATAAGACGTCGATTTCACCAAAACATTGGATTGCTATACAAAACTTTTGTTAGCCAGAGGAAAAGACAGGTCGCGTGTTGTGGTCATGTGGGACTATTATCACATGTTCACGGTGTTTAGACTTTACCTAAAATTAGTGATTTGGTAGAATCACTGCCAACTATATTAAAAGTTCAAATTGCTAAATAAAATCTTAATTTAATATTTAATTATTCTAACACATTCGACATCTAATTTCACTCTAAATAACCTATTTTTTTTATTGAATTGGAATGGAGATATGATCAGACACACACGAAAGTTGGCTTCTCATACTACCTTAACTAAACAAGAATGGGCAAAAGATAAAATTAAAAATTAGAAACCATATGCTAGGTCATTGTGTCTCAATTTAAGTTAAGTTGGTCAAACGTCATTATGAAAGTTTAGATATCAAATTATTTAAAGAGACTAAACAACTTAAATAACATGTGAAATTATAGATGTAAGTGCTTCATCCACTTCTGTGTATGTTATAATATTTTAACCAGTCAAAGATAACAGCGAATCAAAAGGGAATATGTGTATAGTTTAGTAGTGTCTAATTGTCTAAAAGTAGTGCTCGTTATTGGTAATTGAATCATATTGTTTCTTAGCTGTTGCTCGGACGTACTTTAATGGCGTCAGTGACATCTCGCCGACAGCCATAGTGCAGCCGCTCGTCATAAGCTAACGTGCCCTGTTTTTGGGCGGGAAAGAAATAGATAGTGTGCACACATCTCCTAGTATCTTTTGTCAAACTTTAGAACGAGCATATTTCCGTTACATTTGAGATTTGTTGGATTATCACTTTTTACTTAATCTACATTTTGCAACGCTCATGCTTTTAATTTGTTAGCCCGAAATTTCACGCGCATAAGTTAACACATATATTCACATGTTGCAATTAGTCTCCACCGGCCGAGCTTGGTCCCCCGACAGAAGTCTCCATTATTCGAAAATTACAACCAAACATTGGAAATGGGACTGAGGAGGACTAACTTCTGCGTGAGCACAATTTCTTCTGGAGGGGCAGAAGATGAATACAAGTAATATTCAACTATTGCCGTATTTGTCCATCGTAAATTAATACTAAGTAAAGATTTGCCAGGTGGGAATGAAAAAGGGGTGAAAGGAAACCACAGTGGAGGTTGGTTGGAAGGGCACGTTGACCTGCATGCACATTGAAGATTATACAGAAAATGTTTCACTTTGGTTATGTTCAATGTAAATGCTTAACTACTTCACAAATCTCTTAACAAGAAAAATAAGAGAATCGACATTTACAGAGCGACTTGATTTTCTTCTTCTTTTTATGCCAGAAGAAAATATGAGAATCGACAAAGATTAGAAGTATAATGCAGAAGAGTGAAATATGGAATTTATGTATGTGAATGATGCCTAATGAATAGTACATGAGTCTATTTATAAGTTTTATTAGATGACTATCTAAGGTAGTGAAATCAAAAACAATCAATGAAGATGTACACAACCAGATATGAAGATTTTCCATATATATATAGAATCACAAGAGATATGAATAATATCCTAAATATCTTTTTAAGGTATCGTAAATTTCTCTAACATCCCCTTAAACTCAACTCAAAGTGCATAGAAATCAACTTCACTTTGGATGATAAAATCCAAAATACGCCTGGTGGATTGCTAATCTGAGCTGGCTGACATTGACATCGCAACAGGTCTGGTAGTAGTGTTTGGCTGTCGAGTGGTGGAGAAACGCAGCCGGTGTGGCTGGCGGAGAAACACCAAGGCAGTTAGCGTTATTACGTAATAGATCTCAGGGCGTTATAAACGAAAACGCAGCTTGTGCGGCTAGCGCTGTTATGAACACCACGGAGAAACACGACCGATGCGGCTAGGGTTATTCCAAAATGGGCGTTTCTTCGGACAATAAGACTATGCAGAGTACGCAACACCAGAACAAGCCATGTTGACTATCGGACGAGACGGACAATGTTGAGTATTGACATCGAGAGAGGTGTATTAGTAGTTATTGGAAAAAACGAAGATTTTTTTTTTTTTTTTTGGTCGAAGGAAAAAACGAAGATATGAAATACAAAAATTGCACTTGGGTGCACATTTAGCTCTGGAACCAAGATAAGAAATATAATGCAGAAGAGAACTATGAAAAATATGTCTAATGAAGAGTACATGAGCTTATTGATAGGTTTTATTTGATGATTATAAGGTAAGCAAATTAAATATGATCAATCAAATAATGCACCATGAGGGATATGGAGAATCTCCATTATATATATTCACAATCGCAAGGGATATGAAAATATATATATCTAGCAATATCATAAACATCTCTAACAGGCAAGACGTAAATCTTGACTGGAGAGACATGGAAAGGAGGCTCCTTCTGAAATGATAGTTCATTTCTCACTCTTTATGCACCTATCTCCTCACTTTTTAAGGCACATTTATTTCACAAAAAACTTAGTTTGAAAAGAATTTTCAAAAAATGATAAGTTATATTAATTAAAAATAGTCAAAGAAAAATGTCTTCATTATTGACAACAATTTATACCTAACTATTTTTGTGCGCGATAAAAATATTTTTCATTAATTTATTTTGTAAATGATACCAATGAAAATTTTTTAAAATTATTATTTAAATTTTGAATTTTTCACGAAATAAATGAAACCTTAATCTCGTGTTTTTCTTTAACCTCCTCTCTTTCTCTCTCTTTCATAGACCTTTTTTCATGTGTAATAAAAGTGTATAAGAAACCAGGGCTTGCGACCACAGTATAATATGAAGAATTGCGGATTGTGCAAATAATGCTTTATAAATGACACTAGCCACAGGCACGTCATCCTTAACTGTCCAACTCATCCATGTGCTCAGCAGAGAGTAAATTAATCACTGGAGCCACGTCCAATTAAAGCAAGCTATTCATTTGCTTTTTGTGGGTAATAATTAAATAAAAGCAAATTACTACCTAGCTAGGGCTTCCTATGTCACGCCCCAAACCCCGAACGCGCGAACATCCCACCATGGTCGATTTAAATGTGCGACGTTCCCAAGACGCGTCGCCGACCCATTCATTTTATATGCACATGCAGAAACGTATTATAAAACCCCTGACAATAAAATATGAGATAAAAAAAGCATGAAACAATTTCACAACCAATCACTTACATAAACTAACGAAGTTTACAAACAGAGGTTTACGACCAAAAGTCTACAAAAGGCCGACTTATAAAGAGGGACCGTCCTATGATCTACAAGTCGAATACGATTTCCAATCCTTCAACTTCACCTCTGTAACTCCACAAGGCCAACTATAACGAACTGGCCACTCCATCCACTAGGGACCTGAAAATGTAAGCCCACAATGGGGTGAGACATTGTCTCAGCAAGTTCACTCCCTAAACCTCTATTAGAAAGGAAATACACCTCAGGATGGCCTAGCCATACCATCACAAACAATGAGACTCATGTTCGCCTTAATTCCTTCCTGTAGGTTAGCATAGTAGCATATGCAGTAATAAGAACTTAAACAACCGGAACGCAAACACTTTTACATAACCAACAACCACAGGAGTCTTGATTATAAGACTAAATCATTATGACACGTCTCATACCGTGCCACACAATTTCGTCCCATAATCCAGCTCATCAACAACACTCATCATGCGTTCCAATTGTTATTCACTACTACCCATGGGCATAGCCTACTCGCAGTTCGGCTATCTACTGGCATTTAGCCAGGCATCGTCTCCCCACCTTGGAGCACGGCTTCGTCATTATGTTGATGGCGTTCCCAAAGGAGCATGGGCCCAGAATCTACTGCGACCCGCATCCGTTGTATGAGACATCCCATATAGGGGCTAGTCCAGCTCAAGAGCTCAGGACAAATCCTCTTAATTATCACACAACAATTTCATACTCGCCCCAAGACACTTTGCATTTCACTCAAGGCTTCCATCTAAAATAGTGATCTCGGCCTCTTTTCTTTTTTTTTTCTTTTTTTTTTTTTTTTGGTGACCCAGGGGAACCCCGCACAGCCGACAGCTGGGAGTAAACCCCTAGAGAGGCACGCAGGAAACCACCACCCACGCACCCCGGGTAAGTCGCCAAGTGTCTCCACCTGCCTCCCTGCAACTTGCGTCGCAGAGGCTTCGAACTCCGGCCTCCAGCGTGGAAGTCCAGGAGCCTACCAGCGGAGCCACCCATCCCGGCCTCTTTTCTTCATATTAAAAATGTTCTAGAAATTGTTCACGTGTGTGAGGGCACGTTAATTTCGAACTAGAAAAACCAATATCTTACTTTTTCAAACCCCACCATTTAATACAATCCTTAAAATTTAATTTTGGTGTCAAAACCCGACACCTGGGATTTTCTAAATAAAGTCCATATTTTTCACAACCAACACTCAATTTGCAATATCCACCTATCAAATTCATAATTTGAATATATAGTAGCGATCAGCGCAAAATTCTGATAATTTAATATCTCGGAAAAATTTCCAGAAAATAATAAATAATTAAATTTATTCCGAATTAATTAAATAATAATATTTTATTAATATTATATAATATAATTTTTATTAAATAAATAAATAAATTCGAAATAAATAAATAATCTAAAATAATCAATTAAGGTCTAAACAAGATTATACTAATCTAAACATCTACTTAGCCTTAATTAATTATATACTAAACTAATCACACACCTTAATCTAAACCACACTTAACTAAACTAAGTTAACCACCTAAGTTCACTTAGCTTAATCTAAGCCCCCAATAAGCATCATTAGCCCTCTAATCAAGGTTTAGAGGCAGAACTCACCCGTTTAACAAACCGTTCGGTTCAAAACGACGAGGAAACCGCAAGGAACAACTTTCTTCAAAGTGGGCCAAGCTTCCGGGGTCGGGAAGTCAGCCAAAACGAGCCAAACAGTCGCTGCGATACCCATTTCTGCAACTGTTGTGTTGGTGCCGAAGGAGGGGGAGACGGTGGCTGGTTGAGGCGAGCAAGGGCGGCAAGGGTTAGGCGGAGCTCCGGCGAACTAAGGTGAGGGCGCACGATGGCTGGTGTGACATCCCGATTTTTTCCAATTCTATTTTCAGTAAGAAATTAAGACTAATGCTTCGTTCGTTTCGCGGAAAATAACTTCCGAGAAAATATTTTCCGAAATTTCCGGTGTTCGGATGGCGAAAAACACACGGTCAACGGAAAATATTTTCCGGTCAACGGAAAATCCCTCTTGAATGAGCGGAAAATGTTTTCCTCTTTTGAAAAGAGGAAAACATTTTCCGCAGCTCTCACACGAGCTCTGTGCTCCCGCTCTTTCCTCCATTCATGTTCTCGTTCTCTCTCTCTCTCTCTTTCTTGCTCTCCTTGCGAGAGGAGGCTTCGACGACGTCCTTCCGGGATCGGCCCTCCGCCCTACCCGGCCGCTCCTCCGCTCCGCCCGCCTTTGCTCCGGCGGAAGCCACCGCCGCCGCCGCGCTCCGCTTCCCCGGCAGCTCGAAGCCGCTCGGGAGGATCCGGCTCAAGAGGGAGCACCGCGGAGGCGCGGAGGCTCGCGGGGAGCCCGGCTGGCCCGAGCCGGCCGCTCGTCGTGCGGCCGCGAGCCGTGAGCTCGTCGGATCTGGCGGCGGAGCTCGCGGCTCGCCGGATCTAACGGCAGAGCTCGGGCTCCCGATCCGGGCGAGCTCGAGCTCTTTCGCCAGATCCGGCGCGCTCGAGTGAGATCGGCCGAGCCTCGAGCTCGCCGGATATGGCGCGCAGCTCGCGGCTCGCCGGATCCGGCGAGCTCGGGTGAGATCGGCCGAGCTCGATCTCACCCGAGCTCGCCGGATCGCCACCGGGTCTTGGTCGGCCGCTTGGAGGAAGGAGGTGGCGGCGACGGAAGCCGCTCGGGAGGAAGGAGGTGGCGGCGGCGGAAGGAGGAGGAAGGAGGCCACGGCGGACGACGCCGCTCGGGAGGAATCGGGAGGAAGAAGGAGACGGAAGGAGGAAGGAAAAAAAAAAAGAAATAATAAATAATAAAAATTTCTATTTTAAAAAATATAGATAATTAAAAAAATAATTTAAAAAAATATAAATAAATAAAATAAAATTTTGGGTCAATTAAAAATATTAAAATTCAATTTTTGATAATTTTTTCCAGGAAAATATTTGAGCTAACGAAAAGTGGAAAATATTTTCCACTCAAATTTTAGATGTTGGCCGAACACCGGAAAATAGAGTCATTTTCCCGAAAATGACTTCCAGGAAAAATGTTTTCCGGAAACATGATATTTTCCGTGAAACGAACGGAGCCTAAATTCAGAAATTGGAAGTCCTAGTATGCCACAAATCATTTTAGGAACATTAACTCATCTTCGGAGGATTCTTCATTCGAACCGAGTTTTTCGGCAAAATAATCAAGTATGGTGAATTTGGTTCAGGAAATTGGTAGGCCCGCTTTTGGTTGTACTTTTGGGACTCAAGTTGGTTCTATGGTCAAGTGGTTATGTAAATTGAAATGTGGTGACATTGGATTAATTTTATGGACTTCAATTCAATTCAATTGGAAGGAAATTGAATGAAAAGTGTTGTACAAGATTTTAGAAAATTCATGCCACAGCGGAAAAAGAAATTGCACCCATTGGAATAAGGTTGTGGGAGATTGGAAATAGTGGAGTGTGACATCATCAAGTGATGTCATGGTGGAGCTTGAGTGTCTAGGATCTTGACAAGTGGAATGTGGGGATTTGCTCTTAAAAAGGTGGGACATCACTTCCACCAATCAACTCCATCTTCTTTCTTGGTCTTTGGGCTTTTTGAAATTGGAGGAGAGAGAGAAGTGCGACCGGACCAGCCAAGCCCAACGCCCCTTCGCCGCTCGCCCGCTCGTCGCAGCCATCGTCATCGTCGTCGCGGTTGCCGCCCGTCCGCGCGCGAAGCCCCGCGCGCACACCTCGACAGCTCGCTGATCCGCCGCTGCTCGTGCGACCCCGAACCACCAGCACCGTCGTCCAGCATCGCCAGCAACAGCTCGTCGTCGACCAGGGCTACTAGAGCCACCACTGAAGCCAGCTTGTCGCCGGTGCCGCTTCTCTTCCGCGCGTGTGCTTGGCCAGCTCGTGTCGTTGCTCCGCTTCATCTGCATGTCCCAGAACCGTCGTCCTCTGCAGCCGTGCGTCTAGACTATCGTCCGGCGTCCCAGCAGCTGCTCGCCATCGCCAACGCCACCATGAGTCACTGCTAGTCACCGCCTGAGCAGCCGCTGTCCCTCTCCGCCGGTCCTGCGCACAACCAGCCGCCAAGCACCCTCCATTCGACCTTGGACAGCAACCGGAGTTTCAGCAAAGTCCGGATCTTCAAGGCCCGTTTTGGGTGCCTTCCGGTCCTCTTTTGGCGTCGCCCCGAGGAGGTTTTCCGACCACCTCACCGTTGTCTTCGCCGGGGACTCATCGGAAAGCGATTCCGGTGAATTTAGCTCACTAAACCTCAATTAGAGGGTTAATTATGCTTTAGGTGTGCTTAGCTTAAGTTAATTAAGTTTAGGTGGTTAGTTTAGTTTATTTAAATGTAAATTAGATTACGAGTATGATTAAGTTAAAGTGGGTTTAATTAAGGCCAAATGGTTGTTTATATTAGTTTAATAGTGAGTTGACTTAAATGAAGGAATTTTCATTTAATTAGAATATTTCGAAATTATTTGAAAATTAAATAATAAATATATTATTTGAAAATTAAATATTAAATATATTATTTAAATTAGTGAAATAATATTATTTAATTAATTTTCGGAATAAATTTAATTATTTATTAAATTCCGAAAATTTTGTCGGGACCCTAAATTCTCATAATTTCGCGTTGATCACTGCTGTGTATTCAAATTATGAATTTGATGAGTGGATATTGCAAATTGAGTATTGATTGTGAAAAATATGAATTTTATTTAGAAAATCTCAGGAGTTGGTATTTTATGGGAAAATGATCGAGAAAGGTTGTGAGTGGATTTAGAAAACCGCTGATGTATGGCCGTGCCAATAAGGCTGAGATTTACCATCGAATTTGAAATCGGTCGTGCCGAGTGGGGGCGTGATGCCACTAAATCTATTTTACCGAGTGGGGCTGTGATTCCACTGATCATAAATTTGTCGAGTGGGGCCATGATGCCACTACATCTATTTTGCCAAGTGGGTCCGTGATCACCACTAAATTTTAGACTTGCTTGTAAGGTCGTGTTTGAGAGTCTATAATGAATAGTCAAAATGACCGTGTGATGACCTCGATGACATATAATCGACTGAGTCGATCTGAGTAATTGAATTATTTGTTGATGTGGTTGTTAGTATTTATTGATTAAACTAACTTGCAAGAAGGAAACTGACGCCAAGGTAAGCTCTTTGACGCATGTTTGTGCTTAGGTGGCCCTTATGGCGTATTTTCTTTCTAATAGCGATTTAGGAGGGTGAACTTGCTGAAACAATGTCTCACCCCGTTGTGGGAAAAATATTACAGGACCGTAGATGGCGGAACCCCTGGAGCGATATGGTAT
This sequence comes from Eucalyptus brandiana, assembly GCA_014182725.1. NCBI lineage: Eukaryota > Viridiplantae > Streptophyta > Magnoliopsida > Myrtales > Myrtaceae > Eucalyptus > Eucalyptus brandiana. The sequence goes on along the minus strand of CM024671.1, from coordinate 17,858,459 downwards.
TCCCATGCAGATTATGGAGCAAGTGCAAAGTTTTTTCGATTTTGATATTCATTGGATCTATGAGCTTATAAGGAGCACGGTCTAGATACAGGAGGTCGAGTTTGTTAGGGTACCTCATAGATATAGGGCATGGTTCCTTTTTGGCCCAATGGTTTTAGGATTGGTCCTCTTTATAGCTTTGATATCCCACTTGCTGTGATAGAAGCCATTCTAGGTGAGGGCGTAGCTGACGCACCCGATGGTGGAGTGGAGGACCCATCGTCTCCGGAGGTTGATCAGTCTAAAGTGGGATCGATGAACGAGTCTGACTAGTAGTCATAGGACTGTTCCTTCTTTTTGGTGGGTTGATCCCCTTTTGTAGGCTGACCCTTTTTGGTACATACAAACTCTGACTCATTTTTTTGTGTATGTAAACTCTAACATGAATATCTATGAAAGTATGTTTGTTTATGAACAAGTTGGTTTCCTGCTTTTCTATCCCGTATTTCTTTGTCTGGGATTTTATAACACGTTCCGCATGCGCATAATAAATGAATGAGGTCGGCGACACTACCTAGGAATGTCGTATTTGCACAACCATGGCAGGTTGTTCGAGCACTCGGGGTTCGGGGCGTGACAGCTGGAGGCGGCTGATCCGCGGTCGGTGCTGGCCGAACAGCCTCTTGGAGGCGAGGACAAAGGCAAACAGAGACGGCTGGGCGTCGAGCAAGCGCGGGCGAGCGTGGAGCAGTGGTGGCACGCGAGACAGTGAGGGGCGACGGCATGCAGTCCAGCGGCGGAGCGCGACGGCGACGAGGGCTTCTCCGGCTTGCTGCTGGGTTTCGAACAACACAAGGAAGAAGAAGAAGAAGAAGAAGAAGAAGTCAACAGTAGCTGGAGAGAAAGAGGGAGGCGGAGCTACAGCGATGCCGTGCGGCCAACGGCGGGGTCTCACAGTGGTCGAAGGTGGGCTGGATGGTTCCAGCCGAGCTTCACCAGATCTGAAATGTCTGCTGGAATAGAGGAGCCAGCGATATGGAGGCGGAAACGGGCGGAGCAGCGGCGAGTAGCGACGGCGTGCGCGCAAGGCTTGGGCGGCAAGCGGCGGTGGCATGCGGCTGCTCCAACGGTGCTGCTGGCTTCGCTAGTCTTCGGCTTGTAGATGCGTCGCACAGCAAGGGGATGGAGGAGAGAAGCGACGGAAGAGAGAGAGGGAGGAGAGAGAAGGAGGAGGGGACCACTTTTCTTCCTCTTTGGTCTCTCAAACATGGCCCGCCATGTGAGTTGTCTTCCACCAACAATTTCTAGACCAATTTACCCTCTTCTAGAAGCTTTAAGGTAATCCAAAATGTTAGGTCCATGGGGCATACGAATTTGCTACATTTCCCACTTCAATCTCAATCAATTTCATTTAATTCTCAACCAAACAAATCCAATTGAAGCCCAAATAAATCCATCAAGGTGTCCTTGTCCATCACATGACTTTTCCCCGTCAATTTATCCAACTTGACGGCCAATTATGTGATCAAAAGTAGCCCTTTGACTTTTCTGATCAAAACGGCCTTACTTTGCTTTTCTGCCAAAAATCTTGGTTTGTAGAAAAATATTTTAAGGATAAGTCGACGTTCCTAAAATGAATTGTGACATGGCAGAACTTTCAATTTCTGAAATCGAGTTCAATTTCTCGGTTAATTTCAATCTGACACAACTTTAGCGCGTCATAATCTACCGGGTAGCTTTTAGGAACTTTTCGTGCAATTGACCTGTGGTTGATTGTTTTCGAGCCACAAAGTGCATTTTCGACACATTGATGATTCTTGGTTATTATAGAAATCTCATGGTTTCAAATACGGACACAAGGTACCAAAACGACAGAGAAATCGGTCTAGTGCCGATCGACAAGATTTGTGCAATCAGGTGGAATCACCCACACTTAATCACATGCCTTTGTCTAGTCGACCTATCTTCGATCTCTAATCGATCTGTGTCATAATGACCCTTGTAGATTAGCACGGTCGAATAATCGATTTCTAGTCAAATTCTCAAGTCTATTGCATTGAGATTCCTTAACAACTTCACCTGATAAACTAGTTATCTCATGAGTGGCCAACTCAGATAAGAGAGCTATAGATGCGAAGATGAAATGTCCGACTTATTCAAATCAGAATTGTAAAAAGCGGGATGTCACATCCTAAATTGGGAAAATAGGCAAAAAGAAAATTGTTACTATGAACTATTCATCGGTGAGTCCCTAGAATAATCCCTACCATTCCATAGAAATCTTGTTTATAGGAGGGAGTTAAAGTTAGCGACAAAAAGGAGTCCACGTGAGCTCTTATGAACAAGAATCTGAGACACATCTCTGTAACTTGAGGAGATTTTCCTGTACTATGCTTGTTCAGTTGAGGGTACGACGAGGAAACCAGATAAAGGCATCCTATGCACAAGCCCTAGTACTGTAGTACTAAATCCATTGAATTTCAATTGGTCCTCCTTTTTCTGACAATTATCCTTGGTTGCTAAAATGTCTCTTCACTGTTATGGTCCCTCGAGAAATGATCCTTAAGTCGTAACACGCATATGTCGTTGATATGCTATAAACAATTTTGGTGTCGTATGGCCTCACCGTCTGATGTAATTTAGGTCTTACCAATTCTCAACCGAGGCAGAAAAGTCCCTTGTCACATTAGAAAGAAAGGTGAAGTTTTGTCAAATTCCAAACTTGGCGTCAACTTCGATGGATGTTTATTTAAATGTACAGAAAATTAATCAAATAATCATTTTTTCAGAGCATATGGTTGACCAAGGCCAGTTTACACCACCAGCCAAAACCACTATATATACTTTTGACATGTGAAATATAGAGCTTCGAGTTAAATTTACAGGCGTGAATGCGGAAGATATATGAGAAGGATCTACTCTTCCTCTATAATCACTAGGATGATAAAGAAAGCAAGTCGAGGCACTAGAATTTGACTAAACAACTATTAGAACTCAGACTAAATTAATCGAGTTTTGATTGGGTTCAAATAGTTTCACTATCAAATGAGGTTAAGTTTCAATTTGAAGTAATTAACTCCAGTATTTTCTAGTCTAATTAGGTAATTATTTTAGATCAATTTAGCTTAACCAAACCAAACAAATCACTTAAATGGTCTTCCAAACTCTTAACTTTTGCTGGCCAATTAAAACCTATAAATTACCGGTGTTTGCCCCAGTGGTCACCCTATCAATATGGAAGGAAAATGTGGAGGGTTTGAATTATCACATTCTCAAGGAGGTTGGGATGGATACAATTTAGTTTCAAGTATGAGCTTTAATTCTCACGCTCTACAAGAAGACATGACAAAAGTCTGAGAGTAAGAGTTAGAGTAGAACTGACAAAAAAAAAAATTAAAACCTATTGGTTTGTTGATTTGTGAAGTTGGACATCTCACTAACGTGGAGATTTATTGATTGTGACTCAAAGTTAATCAAAATTGTTTTGAAATTCGACCCATAATTGAATTGCAAGGAAACCATCCCATGTTAGGAAAGTTTGATTTGAACTTTAGCCATAGGATCGTGAGTGATGAAAAAAAAAAGGAATTTAACTTCTCACAAGACTTTCTAACTGTTACGAAATCGCACATCGATTCCAGGAAAATAACACTCGCAAACAATTCACCAGACAGAATATAGTAATAAAAGAACAGAATCAGATGAACACACTAGAAAATTTGTTATCTAAGTTCACCCAAACCTGGGCTACGTCTCCGCGCAGAAGCACTCTGCGAATCCATTAGACTTCAGAAAAAATTGGAATACAACGATGATCTTCTCTCAAGATTAGGGCACAAAGAGATTGAGAACTCTCATCAAGAAAAAACTCACTTTTTTCTTCTCTATTTTTCTTGCCTCTCTATTTCCTTTTTCAACGTCTTGACGGCTAGGGTTTTGTCATTGCTAATATAAAGATACCACTTTTAACCTAAAATGAAATCTAATCGAAAAGACAAAAAAAAAACCCTAAAAACAAATATTTGGCTTCATCTATAACAATCTCCCACTTGAAGACAAATATACCCAAGCACCAAGCAACTTTGCATCCATCTTCTTCAAAAAATAGTAGTTGAAAAACTTGTGCCTCTGTGATACTCATCATCAATCAACATGGAGTAATACCAATGGTAGTAGTACAGAAAATATGCTTCTTTCTGTCTACTACCTTGGTCAACATGTCAGCTGGATTCTTTGAGCCATCAATCTTCTATAGTTTTAACTCATTATCTTTCAATGCTGACCTGATAAAGTGATAACGTTTTTTGATATGTCTAGTCCTTGAGTGATAAGCTGCATTCTTTGCTAAGTGCACTGCACTTTAACTATCACTCCAAAGTGTATTGACTGGCTATTTTCGATGTAACTCCTCCATATAATCTTGTAACCACATGATTTCCTTAGAGGCTTCTGTGATTGCCACATATTCTGCCTCTGTCGTCGATAAAACCACTACTTTTTATAGTTGAGATACCCAACTCACTGCTGTACCTGCAACTGTAAAGACATATCCAGTGGTACTCTTACCACTATCTTGATCACCCAAATGATCTGCATCTACATAACCCTGCAACTCTAAAGATGTACCACCATAACAAAGTGAGTAATTGGAAGTACTTGCTAAATATCTCAATATTCATTTTACTGCATTCTAATGCTCTATGCCTGGGTTATGCATATATTGACTCACAACTCCCACTGCTTGTGCAATGTCTAGTCTCGTGCTCACCATGGCATACATCAAACTCCCCATTGCTGATGCATATGGAACTACCGCCATCTCATCTTTCAAAGCCTAAGTGCTTGGACACATATCCTTGGAAAGTTTGAAATGACTCGCTAGAGGAGTTGCAACCGGTTTTTCCTTGTCCATGTTAAATCTCTTTAACACCCTGTTCACATAGTCTTCCTACAACAACCATAATTTCTTATTTTTCCTATCCCTGATAATTTTCATGCCTAAAATATTCTTAGCCTCTCCCAAGTCTTTCATAGCAAATTGTGATGATAACATCTTATTTACTTTTACGATTCTCTTCATATTGGAACTAGCCACCAGCATGTCATCCACATATAAAGAGAGATACACAATGTCACCATCATCATATTTGTGAAAATAAATACAGTGATCAGACTCACAGTGTGCAAATCATTTTTCTTGCATGAAACCATCAAATTTTAGGTACCATTGCCGCAGAGCTTGTTTCAAGCCATACAAGCTTTTCTTCAAGCGACATACCATGTGCTCCTTACCTTTGACTTCAAAACCCTTAGGTTGTGTCATGTATAATTCTCCACCTAAGTCACCGTGCAAAAACGTTGTTTTTACGTCTAACTGCTCAAGATGAAGATCCTCCACTACAACTATACTCAGCAGAACTCTAATTGATGTCATTTTCACTACAGGTGAAAATATCTCGGAGTAGTCGATCCCTTCTTTTTGAGAAAAGCCCTTGACTACAAGTCTTGCCTTATATTTCTAATACTACCATCTACTTCATTCTTAATCCTATACACCCATTTGTTTAATAAAGCTTTTTTACCTGTGGACAACTTGGTCAACTCCCAAGTTTTGTTCTGAAGTAACGAGCTCATCTCGTCTTTCATAGCACACTCCCACTGCAAGTGAGACGTGTCTGCCTTTGCCTCATCGTAAGTCTCTGGTTCTCCTGAATCTGTATATAAGATATGGCTCAGAACAGTATTAGCTGATGGATCAAAAATTACCTTTGGCTTTTTCACACGTGTAGACCTCCTCAAGACAGTACTTCAGGGTTATTAGTCTGCTCCGAATCTCTGCGTTCCTCTTGAACTACCTCTTCACTGATAGTAGGCTCATCTTGAACCTCTCTTTCAAGTGCACTTTGATCTACTTGAAATATCTTCACGGGCATTGTGTCTAATTCAACATACTCTGGTTGTACTATCTTCTCATACTCTGTCTTTGTCTGACGATCCTTGTACATCTTTTCTTCATGGAATACCACAATGCGACTGCGGATGACTTTGTTATTCTCATAATCCCAAAGCCTATAGCCATACTCGTTGCCATCATATCCGATAAAGACGCACTTCTGGGACTTAGCATCAAGCTTTTTTCTATCCTTCCTGTCAATCAAAGCATATGCAATACAACCAAACATATTTAGATGTGAATAATTAATCCTTTTACCTGACCACCGTTCTTGTGGTATTTCTCCATCCAACGCACTAGATGGACTTCTGTTGATAAGATAAACAGTCGCATCAACTATGGCAGCCCATAAGTGTAGCAGGAGACCCGAGTATAGTCTCATGCATCTCGCACGTTCTAGAATAGTCATGTTCATTCTTTTCGTTACACCGTTCTTTTGAGGAGTTATAGGAACAGTTTTTAACCCGTGTATGCCTTCTCGACTTAGATAATCTGCAAATTCTTTACTTGTGTATTCACCACCATTATCAGACTTCAGAGCTTTAATCTAATAACATGTTTCTTTTTCTACCATGGTCTTCCACATTCTGAACATCCCGAATACTTCTTATTTTTCTTTAAGAGCATAGACCCAAGTCTTCCTTGTTGCATCATCAATGAAGGTGACAAAATATCTCTTACCGCCATAAGAGAGTTCCTGAGCAGGTCCCCATACATTAGTATGAACCAACTCTAGCTTCTAGCCTTTATTTTGTTTCCCATTCAATTGAAAACTAACAGCCTTCTGTTTTCCATAAATGCAACTCTCACAAAAATCTAACTCAACTTTTTGCAAACCTGTAAGTAATTTTCTCGAGTAAAACTGCTTTACACCATTTTCACCAAGATGTCCCAAACGATAATGCCAAAGAATAGATAAATTACATGTAGCCATTGTAGTTGCAACCATATCACTGATATTGTCTCTTTGGAGAAGGTAAAGTGTACCCGTACGCTTTCCCTTTGCTACTACTCTTACCCATGAGGTTATCTTCCACTCTCCGCATCCAAAGGTTATTACCAAACCTTCTTGGTCAAGTTTACTGGTTGAAATCAAATTTTTCTTTAATTCCGGAATATGCCTAGTTTCACGCAAAACTAGACGTCCTCCACCTGAGATGTTCACAGTCACGGTTCCTTTCCCAACAATTGGACACATGTGGCCGTTTCCCACAATCACTTGTCCAAAATCTCCACTGGCATAATCATCAAATATGTCTCTTTGCGAGGTGTAATGAAAAGAAGTGCCAGAATCAATAAACCATTTATCTGTTGTCAAGTCAAACCCTGCAGACAAACACAAGTTATCTAGCAAAGATTCATCGCTAACTACATTAGCACCTTGATTCTCATCTTGCTGCTTCTTTTTGTAGGCTTCACACTGAAACCTCCGGTGTCCGATTTTGTGACAAAACCAACACTCATCTTTTGCAACCTGTCTCTTACCCCTTGATTGTGATCTGCCATGACCCCCGAAATTTCCTCTACTTTTACTTCTTTCACGGTTCTCCACTGCAAGTGCCGTTGAAGATGTAGATGCAGAAAAATTATCTCCACCTGAGACTTTCCTTCGCATCTCTTCATCCATGATACTACTCACAGCATCATCAAGAGTTAAATCATCCTTCATGGTGCTTGAAATTCCCTGCACCGCGGTATTGTAGCTTTCGGAAGAGAACATAAAAATAATAAAGCTTGAAGCTTCATATCTAAATTTATGCCTGCGGATTCCAATTGACCCGTGACTGCGTGAAACTATTAATATGCTCGCTCTGTAACCTCTATCGATAACTTCATATTAACCAGTTTCTTCAGCAAAAATACCTGATTTGATGTTGACGGCTTTTCATAAATATTTGTTAGAATATCCATAGCTTCTTTTGCAGTTTTTGCTTTCGCGATGTGGTACCCTGTCTTTTTCGACAACCCTGGACGAATCGCACCTAATGCCTTTTGATCAAGAATTTTCCAACTAGATTCTGCTGTCGGATCCACTTCCGCCATCTCGGGTTTCCAACCCTCAAGTGGTGCATAGAGATCTTTTTGATAAAGACAATCCTCTATTTGTAGTTTCCACCATCCGAAATCATCTCCATTAAACTTATCAATTCTGATTTTATCTTCTGCCATCCTGTTTGCTTTCAATCGAACGTCACCGAAAAACCCTCGATGTTCTCGATTAGCCAACCTAGGCTCTGATACCAGTTGTTACGAAATCGCACGTCGATTCCAGAAAAATAACGCTCGCAAACAATTCACCAGACAAAATATAGTAATAAAAGAACAGAATCAGATGAACACGCTAGATAATTTGTTATCGAAGTTCACCCAAACCTGGGCTACGCCTCTACGCAGAGGCACTCTGCGAATCCACTAGACTTTAGAAAAAGTTGAAATACAACGATGATCTTCTCTCAAGATCAGGGCACAAAGAGATTGAGAATCCTCATCAAGAAAAAACTCACTTTTTTCTTCTCTCTTTTTCTTGCCTCTCTATTTCCTTTTTCAGCGTCTTGACAGCTAGGGTTTTGCCATCGCTAATATAAATATACCACTTTTAACCTAAAAGGAAATCTAATAGAAAAGACAAAAAAAACCCCTAAAAACAAATATTTGGCTTCATCTATAACACTAACATCATACATATTGGGTAAAGATTTGCTTACACATGTTGAATTGTTTGAAGAAATTGTGGAACAAATACGAACGTATCCAAAAGCTTAAGACTAGAGGTGTAAAGGTGACACTTATTTTATTATCAAAGCCTGCAAGGTGCTTTTAATATGTGTTTTCCTTGCATTAAGCATTATTTGTTGACTTAACTTAATTTAACAATTAAGTGAATGCTATTGTCTAACGGACAAAAGAGATGCTACATATTTTTGCTCTCTTCCTGCGTTTTTTTTTTTTTTTTTTTTTTTTTTTCATTTTCATCTTTCGAAAAAATAATACTAGGTGCTAGCTCATGTCTTGTGTCTTAACACGAGTTTTCCCTCCTATATATGTTTGACCATAACTTACGATATTGTTCGTTAACCTAAATAAAAAAAAAAAAAAAAACTTTCAAGGGAAAATATTTGTACCAAAGGGAACAGTTCACCACCTTTATTTTTCCATGGTCTAATATTGTAATAGATATTGCGACCTCTAAATGGTAGTTTGTCTCTTGAATAGTACATGAGGCTAATTTTGAACATTCTTTTTTTTTCTTCTTCTTTTTTCTTTCCATACAATCTCAAACAATTGAAAAATTACTCTTTTGAGAGTTTATGTGTGTGCTTACTGTTGCTTCTATGGAAGCAGAAGTATATTACAGCTGAGTACATAAAGCATTTTTTGGAGAACGTACGATATCGAAAAATAGCTTTGGGTCTCTCTGATTTTTTTGAAATGGTAAGTAGATTAGATTCTGACCCGTGAAAGAGCAGATATATACATGTGTGTGTGTATAAGCTTCTGTCCCAGGTATTCGGGCTTCGTAAACAGTGCTTCTTTAAGCGGATCAATACATCTGGAAATGGGCTGTTAGAGATGCGTAAACTCTGTTTTTTCAATGATGCACGTGAGTTTATTCAAACCCGAGAACTACCGGACAATACATGTGGTCAGGACTGAAAAGGACGGCTACTTTAACCTAGAAGCATTTTATTGGAAATTTAAAGATAATTTACTTTAATGGGTTGTTAATATCAACAAGCAACGAATCTAGTAAGACATCTGGAAGGATATAGTTTAGCAAAAGTGGCTGTATATGTTTGGTAACATTAGTAATTAACAAATGCAACTTGCAAATAAACAACTCATACCAGAGGATAAGGCTTTGAAATTAGACATGCCAATAAAGGAATGATCATTTTTTTATTGTCTAGTTGTTGTTAATCCGACAGAAAATTGTGACCATGCACCAACTTATAATTGTGACTCTTGGCAATATTTTAACTTTGGCATAAGCTAGGCTGCATATAGACGCTCATTCAAATAAAATAATACATCTGGAATCATGATGTGGATCTCATGAGGAATCCTAGATTGTCAAGGATCAAGGTGAATTTGGATGCACCTACACACGTTTCATGAAGAAAAACAACTCCATGCAAACTGGATTCTTAAAATTAACCAATCTGGAATAAAAACAAATATTCGTGGAGTTATCATTTGAAATTCTAGCCTCATTTAGTTCCATGACGAGAAATCCTCAAATAGGTTCTCATTCTAAATTTCACATTCCTCATTTTTAATTATTTGGACTACAACAGATTTTGGTCTACAGCGAGAGAATATTTCTCATCGGCGACGGTGAACAACAACTGGCTGCCCGTGACCGACAACTGAAGAACGGTGGCAAAGTCTGTCTACCCGCAATAAAGTCCGGCGGTTGGTGATTGTCTCCAATGACTGGCAATTGTTGACGATCAGCAGAGGCTAGCAACCAAGGGTCGCGGTGGAGGCAGCAGTGACGGACGGTGAACTGTGTTTTTGATAGTTTCATGGGTATGAAAATGTGGGGAATGGAATCTAAATCATAGTTATAGAGGCTTATAGCTACAAAAATGACCGGTATCTATTTTCCAGTTAAAATGTTGGTAATCGGATTTTACCCCTTTTTTGGGAAGCCAATAAAGCCACCTAGGTTGTTGGGCCTTAATAGCTAGCCTGATATGTCAATTATCACCTCAAAATTCGAAGTTCCACTTGTGACGGTCATTATGAAGTGTGAGACTTCCCATAAAAGATTACCCTATTTGGTGATGAGTATTTAGAATAGCAAATCTCGTGGATTTGGCTTCAAGATAGTATGTCTACAAATTCGGACTTTGGACGTTTTAGTATTGTTTATCAATAGTAATTATTAATAAAAAAAGAAATTACACATATACGGGCTCAAATAAATTATATTAGAGGGATGATTCTCCTTAATATTGAGAATATATAAATGGCAGTTTTGAATACGTGTGAGGATCTGAGATAAGTTATCCTTGAGACTCTGGTCTTATTCACTTATAGTACAGTGTTATCGGATTTCTTTGTTTTTTTTTTTTTTTTTTTTTTCACGAAATCCTATCATGACGAAACATAAACAAGAATGCAGCCATCTCATATATAAATGAAATAGGAAAAAAAAATTCAAACAGGAAAAGAAGAGTGAAGTTTTCTCTCTGTCGAGCATAAATAGTGAAAAAAGTTCTGTGGGCATAGACACGAACGACAACCATTGTTAGAGCAAAACAACTCACATTAGTATACATGCCTTTTAATTATTATTCAAAAAGGATGCGTTTTAGTATGTAATTAGTATGTAACATCTTTGTCACTATCCTCATATAAATATATAGGCAGGAGAGACTTATTGAAAAGCATCAGGTTTAATATAAAAGAGACAATCTTTAAACCCATCACTAATACAAAAGAGACATGTCCAATGATGGAAGGTGAATATGATGAATCTAAGACCCTTAAAGCTTTTCATCAGGTTTACTTTTTTTTTTTTTTTTGGTGAAAATCAGGTTTACTTTTTGATAAACGTTTTAATAAAAAAATCCTATTAATCTATCTTTAGATTATAAAAAGTTCACATATCTATAGATATGTGAACTAACAACATTTGGAGCAATTTATAAGTCTATATATGGATTCGTGACTATGGTATGCCATAGTATTTTTCATATACTTTTTCATTATATCTCATATGCGTTTAAATTAATTTTGTGAATGATTTTAGCTATTACTACAACAATAAAACAACTAAATAGAATCGGCTCTCTGATTTTCTTCATAGTTCCGTGCTTAATTTTTATTAAGTAAAACTATTTCCCTGCGTTTCTTCTTGTCTTATTTTTTCAATCATCCCCTACTCTTTTAAATCTAAGTTTTCACCATACTCAAATATCCTGACCAGAACATAAGCAAGCCTTTTTTTTTTCTCCATGTGATCAAAGTATCTCCAAAGAATCTCTTCCATCTTATCCTTAATCATTCATCATCCTTTGCGTGATATATTCCCTTATACTTAAAGCGAAGAGATTAGTCTATTAAAATGTCTAGATGCTAAAATGACGTGCAAAGCTTCTACAAACAACATAAGTACAGCTGTCCACCATACATTCAGGTGTTTTTTTTGGTGAAAAAAAAAGCAGAGGATAATGCGCACGCATCTCTCAATACACGTGGTCCACTAGCTATGTTGTTTTCATGATAATCAAGTTAATTATTTCATTCCAACAGCAAATTATTGTGGTCAACTTTTTAGTGGAAAACATAGATTATTTTGCATTTTACAACGTGGCTTTTATATTCAATGATGGGAAATATAAGTTGCTCCACGATCATCATCACATTAAAATATATATATATATGTTGCAAATGCTTTAATTATTAACTGAGTCAATATGACAGTCCGTGAATTCTTTGGATTCTCTCAAAAAGAATATAAAAAAAATTTCTTTGTTTAACGATGATCATCAATTTACTGACCAAAAAAAAAAAACGATGATCATCAATTTGATTTCTTTGTTGTATAAACAATCAAGCACGACAAACGATCTACAAGATCAATGCAGTCTTAGCTTTTCTAGGGTTCCGTCACAACAAGCTTTTGGGGGCAAAAATTTTGTTTGAAAGTTGATAACTCTTCTAGTGCAGTTTATTTTGAAGCAATACTTTTTATATCGAAAAATTATCTTGATTTCTCTAATTTGTCTCATGTTGCAAAAGATTGAAAAACATCGATTTGACAAATCATTAGTATAATAAGTCAGTGTTGTTGAAACGATAGGAAAAATTGTTTAAACGATAGAACTTTTAGGCACTTAACGCTTTCTTGGGTGTACAAAGTGTTTCTTAAAGAGTGTTATACGAAATTCTATGTATCAATTAATGAGTTGTTGTACTTCAGTCATCTATATAGAGACAACAAATAATTGTGAGCTAAAAAGGAGTTTCTATGGTTAATCTCTACAATTCGTATAGTGTTCTTTGAGTTAAGTTAAAATCGAAAGTGTGAAATGGAAAAAAGTCTCAAAATTCAAGTTCTTTTTACAAAAGTTTTGCAAAAATCCCCTAGAAAAGCAAACCTCCATTATATATTGAAGCATGTTTCATCAATAGTGCATCTAATTTGTGTTCATCGTAAGTAAAAGATTTGTAAAAAGTCTTTGTACATGTGAAGTTTCCTATAAGATTTCAATGAAATAAGTTGAAAAGAATTAATAAGCATGTTGATTAAAGAAAATATTGTTCGTTAATCCTAGGTTACAGAAGTTTAAGGCGTTCCAAGTTTTTATTTCCTAGCTTTCTTCGATTTGTAATTGTATAACTCTACAATCAAATTACCATATGATATTACTTAATGTCCAATTTTTTTACTTTACTCTCAGCAAACTATAGACTTTTGTAACTTCATTTGAATTCATAAGATATCAAATAAGAAGGGTAGTTTGACCCAAAACATGAGGGACTTAAGAGCTTGAGCAGTGAGTATGCAATGGAAGAAGATCATGAAAATAAAATGGGGAAGATTATTATTTTATATTCAGAAGTGCATGTCATTAGGGCTACGCCCTCGATTTATCAACAAAAAAAAAAAAAAAAAAAACAGGTTCAGATGGGTAAAACGTTTTGTAACGACGCTGGCCACTGACATGTAATCCCCAGAATTATGAGGTCTTTCATGTGTTCAGCAATAGCATACATTAAACTAATATTTATGACCATTAAGATAAGCTGAAACTTGTTGCATTGGGCTTTACGAAGCCTTGAAGAAATAGATCGCATTGCCCCCCGCGAATTTGACAGGACACCAGAAATTTTGCTCATCGCAAGAATTAAAAGTATATTATAAGTTTAAAAAGATCTTGAGTTAAATAAAAGTCAAATGGGGTAAAATCAAAACATTTTTTTTAAGTCCATCTAACATTAAAGTTTGGCTGCAAACCACCTACACTTTCCGAAAACTTTCATATCGTGCCGGACATTTGACATGCAATCAACAGGTGTCAGTAAATCCAACACGTGAACAATTCTCCTGAGATAGTTTGACACACGAGTGTAGAATTCTAACACGCGATTCCGGTATGTACATGGTCAATTTTGAAGATTTTCAATAAATGAAAGGTCAAAATGTAAATATAAATAAAAAATAATAAAGTGGGAAAGACTTCTTATTATATTTGATGGTGAAATATATTTTTTTTCGACTTATTATTAGATATTAAATTTAATAGTGGAATATGGATTGCTTTTTTTCTCCAAGTTTTATGGATTATTGGGATAAAATGTAGTTGAATTTATCAAATTGAAACAATGAATGATATTAACAAATTATGGATTTATGTTTTTTAGCGTAAATTCATTCTAGGCTCTTTTTATTTATTTATTTATTTATTTATGAATTTGAATCAAATTAATTTGATTGAAATAATGATAAAAATGATAATTTATTATGTTTATAAAAAAATACATTAATATGCAACTTATCCCAATATATCGGAATTTTCTATTTTTGAGAATTGACATGTTGTCGTCTCATGTCGTCTCACGTTGTATCATGTCGTGTGTCAATATTGGCATCGGTACTACTTCGTCGCTAGGGAGTATCACATGTGTGACCCTTTTTTCTTTACTCTGTACAATATTTGAGTTTAGATTTTTACAATAAGAATTAGGATACTAACGTATACTTTCACTTTTTGAAATTTTTTTTTTTTTTTGGTAAAGATACTTTTGAATTTTTCATAGCTGCATTTTTCTTTTTTACAATTTTTAAATTACAAATTTTGGAAATTTTCTTTGATAGTCGCATGGATGTTGTCTATAATCTATTACATACTGAAAACATGGCATCCCGATCATGTGGGAATCTTAATCCATTAATTTTCCTTCTTCCCCTAAAAGATATTATCTTAAATATTAAATCGTGAGGATAAATCTGACAATCTCAATAATTCTGAGAAAGTCAATTGAGATAAGTATAAATAGATGGGTAGCATGACTAGTTAATTTCATTATATGTCTGGCGACGAGTTGAATATTCGGTATGCCATGTCATGATAAATAAAAAAAGAACGGAGTTCATCTGCATCCTAACAAGGTAAACCCAGTAACTAATGAGTGCATTTCATCCTCTCATTGTATGCAAACGGATAGGATCGTTGATGTGTTCCAGGCACATCTGAATTCAACAGGTAGGTGACGAAAGTTCCGAGAAGTTTATGTGCTTAGAATTTTCATGGCCGGTCAAGAAATTGCCGCTAGAAGACCAAAATTTGATGTTGTGATTATTCAAAGACTGTTCAAGGTTGATAGTACTTAACTGAGCCGGAAAGTAGGACTAACAACGGAGAACGGTCGGTGGAAGGTGTTGTGTTTCACGCTCATATTGAACTGACGATTATATATAATGGAATATTGGGTGGAACTAGTTCCGGACAACCTAGACCGTCATGCTAGATAGGGAAACAAATTTTGACTTACGGAGAAAATGAGGACACATTGAGAATGAAAGTTACGTCTTCTGTTCTTGGATTCATATGAACCTATGTTAGATTAAGGAAATTGGGGTTGCTATGCTGAGCATGTTTCACCACTATTTTGTTTTCAAAGGTCATGTCATTTATATAGAGACTAAATTGGAAGATTTTATTTTCAAAAGTTACATAAAATAAACACGTTCATATTTAGGTGCCAAAGTAAAAAAAACGTTCACCATAGCGAGCCTTAATTAATCAAGGAGAATACGGAACTGCCGTGGTGTCACTTTTAACCATCGGAATAATTTGTTGAGGTGATTTTTTAGTTCAATATCAGCCCTCTATTTCGGATCCTTATAATATCTTTTTTTTTTGGGGGGGAGGGGAAGACAATAAAAAATAGATTTTTTCCAACTGAAGCAACGAAAATAATAGTTTATTTTGACATCTAGATTCATACAAAAAGAAAAATTTGTTTCATGTATATTTAAGCATATATAAATTCTTACTTTAATTTTGTTTAGTGGCCATGCAAGTTTGAATAACCTTGAACACTTTGATACCTTCATTAACGAGTTGCATTTTGTCAAATTAAATAGCAAAGGGGAGTGAGTGAGTCATAACTTTTTGAAGTTTTCTCATAATGTCCTCTTGGGGTTCAGAAAATTATGCACGTTTAAGCATCAAATAGGGAAGAGTGAGGTATAGAATGAAAGGGTAAGTCAGGAAGTCCAAAAGTGAGAAGAGAGAAATATACTAAGTCATTTCTTATGAAATGAGTTAATATGACTGTGCAAGAGAAAGAAACATGTCCCGCATATCCAAAATCGAATAAAAATTTTTATAGAGAGCATGGACGAGTGTCCATGCTAGTTCGTGTATTTGTTATATTTTGTATATTTATTGACTGCTCGAAGAGCACACACGCTTGTACAGCATACGTTTATTAATATAATGGCCGAATGTTAATTCACTGACGCCACAACTTTGATGTTTTTCCCTTCTCGAAAATGTCGTTAGATTTTCCCTATGAACATAGCGTGTCCTTTTTTAAGAGGAAGAGACAATCTTGTCCAACCGATTACATTCGTCTCTTCTGTCTCTGTTTACCGTAGGTAAAAGGAGTTTTGGGACGGTCTGTTTATATAGAAGTCTTTTATTTTCCCTTTCTCGCTTAATTCTTTTCTTGTCTCTTTATCATTGCTATTTTTCATCAATGTTGTAAATGTATCCGAAACTTCAACCTCGGATTATATCATGAGCACACGAAATCGTTCCATCCAGGCAGGCGTCAATAAGCCTTCAACCAGCAGAGGACAGCTAAGCTATAATGTGGCTTTCCAACACTCATTTAATCTTCGGTTAGGCGGTTCTGCATTTGAAAGGGTAATATCTCAGTTAAAGCTTCTGAAGCTAGCCTATGAAGACCTCTTTTTGCTAAATGCAACGTCTGTTATAGTTTCCTCTAGCTGGTAACTATCTGGTTTACGAAGTTTTAGCCCCGCAGCTAATCTGGGTTTGCATTTTTATTTTCTTTTTCTTTTTTGGGTCTGATGGGTTTGTATCTTTGCATTGACCATGTGAGTTCTGTGCTAATAAGGGTCACTAATTTACCGGAGAAAAGGAAAACTTGAAGATATCGTGTGTTTAATACACCTGATACACATGGCCGACCCCATATGTCATATTTGGAAGGATACTGTAGGCTTTCTAATATCCTGTATATCGTCTAGAAAAAACAGGATGTCATTAAGGGCTTGCTATATACTACTGGAGTTAGTGTTTCTTAGGCTGATAGAGATGTTTGCTTCCGACTATCTCACAAGCATGCGGCCACCCCAAGATGCCTAATGATGGCGACCGCCCCTCAATCATCATTCACAAATCTAGGATCCCACACACACCGAACATTGTATCAGAAATGATCGAACTCAAATCGTGCCAAAGCATGAACTTGCTAAAAGTTCAAGAGCAGATACCAAAAAAAAAAAAAAAAAATCAAACTCGCCTACTCTGACACAAATAGCTTAAACTTTTTTTCATGTTACCAAAGATCCTAAACTTACTCATCATGACACAAATGCCTCAAACTTGTTAGTGTCAAATTTATACATATGTAATATATGTACACTCTATTTTAATTCCATCCAGAGTACATTTGCCATATTGGTATAAGTTCGGGAATTTAGTTCAGGGTGTTTGTATCATAGTAAGCATAATTTGGGATTTTCTGTGATATTATTTCAAAATTTAATGAGTACTTATCTTCATTATTGAGATGAATTGTAGATGTTAGAGACAAAAAGCGTGACTTCAAGATTTATGAAGATACCCGGAAAGTATGCACTGACAGATTTTTAAATTCGCATTAATTGAAAGCCAACCTAATCAATCAAGTGTCCCCTCAACTTGCCTTTCTTCTGATCATGAATTCTCTCGTTTATTTGTTAACGATATATCTATGGAATTATGCTTTCAACATTGATGGCCGAAAAAATAATAATAATAATAACCCACGTTTGGTTGTCTTCCTTGTAAACTTCGATAAAACCCCAGCTAGGCTTACAAGTTGCATTAGTTTGTTATGTCTTATGCTCTGCTTCGCTCATAGATGACTTCCGCATGGTTTGGGTTACATGTCATCGGCAACGTCATTAGACAACCTTTGCCCACCTCCAGGTTTTTCCAATAATCAATTATTATTGATGATGAAGTCCAATTTCATGCTCATTTCATTCTCCATTCTCCATTTGCTCCTATCACGAGATAGCTTTCGTAAAATAATATAATCCCAGCAAAACCTCTTTGCTTGCAGATTTTCCTTTTCTTTATTCCATGAAAGATTAATCAGTGAGCTATGGTAAACGTGTCTTACCTGAAGAGCTTTCTCTTGGAAGTTTATTGATTCATTGATATCCTTTGGTTGATAATTTATACGACATGCTTTTGATCTAATTTTCTTTCTTTAATCTGTTACCTCCGCCTCCAACTTTTATATACATACGCTAGACATTTTAATAGAATATTTATGATGATATTCGAAAATCTTGTCTTTTTAGAGCAATAAAATCCTGTGGATATAGTAACTTGACAATATATTATTTATACTCTATGTATACAATATATAGATAATAACTAGATAAGATTTTCTCTTTTTAACATAACCTTCATCGCCGAGATCGAGAATTCAAAACCCGCAGTTGCTAGCGTTGTAAGTTGGGGGGCATGGTGATAGGGTTCTATGCTAGCCTCTCTTGAGGTATAGTCGCCGTTAAAGTCTGAAAGCACCACTGGGTGCTAGAAGACCTTGTGACCCCGAATAGTGTAAGCGAAATGGGGCTCCAACAAATCCTCGATTACCATTAAAAAAAAATAAAAATACATGGATCTATGTTTAACTTAGAAGTCATGTTAGACAGAAACGTTAAAAAGTTACAAGGCAAACCATACACGAACTTTTGAACAAAAAAAAAAAACCATATATGAACTCAACGAGTCGCACATCAAGCACATATATGAACATTGTTTCTATTTGAGTTTCAATAATCTCTACTATATATGTAAATCCAACGATTGAATTAAAATCTCAAACTTTTTCCGAACATACTTTGATGAAGCCCATGTAAGTTGTTGCAATGAATTGTTAACGATGATCTCCTAATACGAATAAAAGCATAATTTAAAATTAAACAATATTATCTTAAATTTGATTCCTAAGCATATTTACACTTTCTCTAATTGAATCTTTCCTATTTTATAAATTAGAAATTCATGTTTCTAATATAAAAGAAATGTGCAGATCATTGTCTCTTTCTTTACTTATGTTAAGCTTTTTTGTACCATTTTTTTCTTTCGCACTCGCAAATTTTATTTTCCCTCTTTTGCTAGTTTATAAATAGATAGACAAGAAAAAATGGCATAGCTGGCGTAATAATAACTTTCTCGCTTTCTTAAGAGCACCCTCATTGCCACTTTATAAGTCAAGGAAGACTTGTCCTTCCAAATTTCCAAGAATCATCATATGGCAAAAATATTTTACACAAGAAGTACATGTTAAAAGTTTTGAGCTTTAAGAAAATTTTCCCTTTTCACGACAATAGATTGACCCAGTCTTCTATGAAGTGTGCTCAATACGATTCCTCGATTAGATTTCCTGTTACTAAGTTCAAGAAGATAGCTCTTGTCTTCAC
This sequence comes from Eucalyptus brandiana, assembly GCA_014182725.1. Classification (NCBI taxonomy): domain Eukaryota; kingdom Viridiplantae; phylum Streptophyta; class Magnoliopsida; order Myrtales; family Myrtaceae; genus Eucalyptus; species Eucalyptus brandiana. The sequence goes on along the minus strand of CM024671.1, from coordinate 17,838,834 downwards.
AAACCTCTAGCTGACACATGAGTAATTCTCTTAACCAATTCTACTAATTATTATATAGAAGTTTAATGGAGGTAGGTTTAATAGATTAGCCCAGCAATACTGTTTTGTATAAAATAATGCTAGAGATACTAATACCAATTAACGAATATATTCACAAAAATTTGCGGGTGCGATAAAATCCTATTGAAGGATGACATGGTTTTATGCAATACTTTTCTTGTAAATATTTTAACCTTGACAAAAAAAAAAAGAAAAAGAAAAGAAATTGCTTGTCTTCCACGTACTACGGTAGTAATTATTATGTGTGAAGTTATACCTTTGAACCCTAATTCCCTGAGACCTTTATCTTAGTGAGACATTTGCCTTCTTGACCTTTGAAGTTTTTTTTTTTTTTTTTTTTATCTTGTCCCTTGTTTGAACTTTGCATCAGCCAACTACATAGGCAAGAAAAGAGGATGTCAAACTTGTCGTTTCACTTCCTATTTCTTGAAGATTTCTCAGTTTGGCATAAAGAAGAGGAATAAACATTAACCACTTGAAGTAAGAATATATAATAAGTCGTGTAGTGCTTGAGCTTTTTTCCAGATTTTGCCTTCGGGTTCCTTCCTTTTAGGGCAGAAATCTGTTAGTAATTGTGCGCATACGAGGAGAATCACTGAAAGAAAATAATTGAATGATACTCTTTGTGCTGGGACCAAAACGGAAAAGAGAAAGATTCTCATTGTCCTGTGAGTGAAACCCTAAGAAATTGCAGCACTTCACATGCTCAGACAATTAGTTATGTGAAACCTCATCGTAATGATGTCCCTTTGCGTTGTTGATTGGACCAGCTAATTGATTAAGTGATAGTGGGGAACAGACGCACGTTGCGAAAGTGAATTAAAAAGAATATAAGTGCGGATGCTTCATGGCAAATTGACCAGATCTATTGGGAGATGTGTGCACATATTGTCTTCGTCTCGTTTCCTCCAAAGAAAAGCTTCTCAGTTAGTTTATAATGAAAAGCTTGATTATTGTTGGCAAGATTCGCTTTAGTCACCATTTTAGGGTTTAGACATTTCAAGTGACGAACTTTTCTCTCGATTTTAGATTTCAGTATATTATCCCGGGCTAGAAAGAATCCATCTCCAATTGGTCATTAGATGCAATGTGACAGGGGAAAAAGACATTAAAGAGAATCAATTCTTTTCTGACATAACCACTGTCATCAACGGACTAAAATAGAAGTGTGCATTACATTAATTAAAGCACCATGTTATCTGAAATTTCACTTATTTAAGTTGGCTATTCCGTCTTTATAGATAATTAGATTAAAAAATTTGTATTAATTAATGTCATGCATTTCACAGTTCTCAGGAATAGTAGATAGATGTCCCTATTATTATACAGAAAGTTGTTGCCCTTATGCTACCCTTTTCTTCAGATATTTTTCGAAAGATAAAATGATTTGGACAATTTTGAGTAGCTACTTGGGTATGAGATAAACCGTCAGGAAAGGTGAACTAATGAAAGAACAATACATTCCCAAGGATGATGTATGACTGAAAGAGATCACAAACTTATAGTAAAGGCTAATGACCTGGCCAATGGGGATATCTCTATAAATCGATGCATATGTTGAAATATATCTCTATTTTCTCGTGAGCACCATATACATAATTTGTTCGGCATTACACTCATAAAGTAAGTTCGCTCAACAATTTCAGTTTCCTTTCATCTTGAGGTGGACACGCGATCCTTGTAAACTTTAGATTCTGGGATTTTGAAAAGTACCCTAAGTATTTAAAGGTGAAAAGACAGCCTTGAATACAATAAATGCCACCTATCTAAATTATCTTTTGACGTGTTTAAGTTCTCGAGCTCCCTTGAACTTAATTTATCCTCTGACGAGTTACTCTCTCCTCTCACCCCAACATATAAAATCTGACAAATCTCCATCTATAGTTTTTTGCCATATTGGACCTCTCTTCATTGCTCAAAAGCAACGGACGGGTGTGGAACAATCAATTTTCATATCCAACATACCATGTCATAAGGCAACGTAAAGCCAATCTGAACAGACGCAGCTTATAAAACCAAGCAATAAACAACCTTCCTTACAAAACAACAAAAAAATAAAAGAACAACAAAACCTCACACCCAGTAGCATCTAAGGAACCTGAACCTTCTCCTTTAGGCTAAGCAGCAACTTTATCCAAACTGCGTACTTAAAATTGCTAACCAACCTTCGACTTATCCATCTATTTTGAGGTGGATTCCACATGAACTGTTAAAGTATTTATAAGAAGTTGTTGTTAGATGAAAGAACTAATCAAGGTAGTTTCCTCTTTTATAGTTGTCCATGTGACTAAACTGTGCTCTCATGATGGCTCTAAGAAAGAAAAAGACCATTTATGGAAGCCAAATATGAAAAATCAGCATTTTATGCTACCATATGATGAGCATTTACAGAGACAATATTGAATCACGCTTTCCTCTATCATATTAAACTTTAAAAATAGTTGTTAGTCAGTCCGGCGAAACTCCACATGCACATCCATTAAGCACATCCATTAAGGCTTCGTTTGTTTCGTGAAAAATAAATGATTTAAAAACATTTTCTTAAAAATGATTGCTTATATCACCTACAAAATTGATTCAATGTAAAATATTTTTATCATTCATGAAAATATTTATACATAAATTATTATCAATAATGAAAATATTTTTCATTAATTAATTATTTCAATCGATACAAAAGATCATCTTTAGTAAATTATTTTTCAAATCATCAATTTTCCATGAAACAAATAGTCTCACTCAATATAGGCACCTCCCTAGGCGATCTTAAAGGCATACTCCCCATGTTGGCCAGGTGCATTCACAATTTTACGAGTGCTCCAACAAGGCTTGAACCTGAAACCATAAGGAGAGAAGCAAACTCATTTACCATCTTACCATCAAAACCAACACCTTTTTGGCTCTTTTAAATTATTATCATTTTGCATTATATAGTAATGCGCATCTATTCATCTTATTCCGAGATTTTCATAAAATGTGAATGTTTGAAGTTGACAGTTTCTTTTAATTTGCCATAACGTATTCTAAAAGATCTGACTTATGGGCGTCCCAGCAAGAGTAGATTGAGTTCCTCATAAAGAAAAATAAATATAGGACATTAACGATATCTATGGCTATATATCTAGAAGCCTAACGCATTAGATACAAATAATGTACGGAAAAAAGACCTTAATTAGACCTATATAATAAATGATTTGTGACATCTAAGAATTCATCCTCATGACTATAGGTTTTAGAAAGTCCAATGATCATAGGAAGCAACATGCATCAATGAATTTGCAATGTGTAAGATTTTATGGGGCCACTAATGATTAATCTAAAATCATATGTATGTTGTATTAGGAGCTTGGAAATATTTGAAATTAAGACCACATGCACTAATACCATGCGAGAATTTGTAAGACCATTGTCAACCATTCTCAAAGTTTTAACATGCTAGATAGAAGCGTGGCTTAATATTTAAATATTTTAAACCGATGCTTCATTACTATCACATCGTTCCCTTGTCTCTCCTTTTTTTTATATATTCTTAATAAACATTAAAAAAAAAAAAAACTTATTTGTATCTAATGCTCGAACCATCAGGGAGGAAATTTCGTAGCATTCTTCATTAAGCCAACACATATGAAGCATAATGTATTGATGTGTTTTTATTGATATATAAGTCACAAGCAAATTGGATTAACTAGCGTAATAATGAGAAGATGAAATATTAGGATTCAAACCCTTGATGAGATCTCATATTATGGTAAGTGACTATTTAATTCAAAAGTATACGCAGTTAAAAAGTATTCTCCGTCTAAGAGCCAATAGAATGGAGATTTCGTCGTTCGGAAATTTCAAATAAGAAATAAGCTTTACTTCCAAACAGTACAAATGACATCATGTCACAAGTTGGTTGGAAATTCAATTTGATTTAAAAAAAAAAAAATCCAGTGCGAAACCCTTTTGAATTTGGTGGAACTTAGAAAACATGTACATGTGGGACCAACCCTAAAAATATATGGAAAGCAAGTCTTGGAGTTCCTGACATTATCATTTAAGCCAGAGAGCTAAAGCAGAGCCGCATTACTTACTCTCTCTTCCCTCACGAAGTCAAAAGCTAGCTCAAAAATGGTGGGACGCCCTCTTAGACCCAACAAAAGCAGCGATCCAACAGTGAAGAAGGGCACTTGGAGTGCAGAAGAAGATCAGAAGCTCACTGCTTATATCAGGAGATATGGCATTTGGAACTGGGCTCACATGCCCAAGCCTGCTGGTATGATATATTCATGTGCTGGTCTTGTTTTTCGCTGATCTCTGTATCTGGTTTTGTTGGGTATAATATCAACCCTGGTCTTGAATATGTGTGTGAATGACTCAGGTTTGGCAAGAACTGGGAAAAGTTGTAGACTTCGGTGGATGAACTATCTGAGGCCTAACATCAGGCATGGAAACATCACCAAAGAAGAGGAGGATCTGATTATCAAGCTGCAGCAACTTCTCGGAAACAAGTAAGTTTGCACAATCATACCTCCGTAAGAATCTGATTAAAGATTAGAAACAATCACCTCTGCAAATTTATTTAACATTGCGAAGCAAAGAAAGTACAAATTTTGAATCACCGTTGCATAAAACACTTTGTTTCTTTTGTCACAAACAGACTTTCGATTCCACTAAAGACTGCAGGTATTTCTGGATTTATTGTTGTTTTAAATTGTTCCTTTGTCTTTTTCCTTCTCTTTTTTTCTTTTTAGGTAGGTTTTTTGTTTTGGTGTGGGGGGGAAGAAAACCCTTCGTCTCATATGATCCTTGGCTCAATGAATAGCATTGACTAAATACGCACAGAGAGAATGCTAATGCTCTTCAAACAGTGGAGAAAGGTGGAACATCTATGTATTCAAAGATTTCAGAGAAAGAAATGAAAAATGACTCCTAGAAAGTCAAAGTTCGATGGCTTCCGAAACAATTATTGCATAGCTTGATGGGAATTGACGAGCCTTGTTAAGGGTGCGCATGATAAATTCCTACTTCTCTATTTCTCTGTTTCTCTATTCCCCGAAACAGGTTTGAAATAGAAATCCATTTGGTAACGCAATTTAATTTTTCAATTTCTAGAATAGATTTCTATTCTAGAAATAGATTTGAAAAAAAAAATCAGAAGCTAAAATTTTTAACTTATCAATTTCTGAAATAAAAATTGAGAAATAAATTTCTAACCAGATATCAATTTATATTCCAGAAATTTTGTCATGCGCACCAGCTACCGACTATGTATAGGGTGTATATATATGAAAGCTAGTATTAACAAATGACTACTATCAAAATGATTAAGCAAAAGTTGAGCATGAAATCTGTGAGAGAGATAGAGACAGACAGACAGATAGAGAATGATTAAGCGAAATTTGAGCATGAGATCTATGAGAGTGAAAGAGATAGAGAAAGCATATATACAATTAGGACGTTTTTATGTGTATAAGTATAATACTTGGACCACATGAACATAAGTTCGTACATGTATGATTCTTGATTAAATTCTCCTCGCAGATGGGCGGCAATTGCAGCTAGACTTCCTGGACGGACTGATAATGAAATAAAGAATTATTGGAACACCCGCTTGAAGAAACGTGTCGGCTACAAGAACAAGTTACAAATTCCAATCGCTTGCGATATTAAAGTTAAGCCCAATCACAATAATGGTTCATCCCATCCATACGCATGTCTACCCACCATCGATACTCCGAAATTAGAAGCCGGCGTTGGATCTCAAAATGAAATTCCAACAATGAGTGAAAATAGCTACTGCACCTCTTATGGAGTTCAATATGATGACAAAACCTCAGAGAATAGCTGGTATTCGCCATGCAGCGTGACTGAAGAAGAAGAACGCTTGAGGGAACAATTTCTTGCGCTGAGAGATATTGAAATTGAAGAAAATTTCTGTGGCATGCACATGCATTCGGGAGCTACGGACCCTGCCCTTGTGTGCATGCAGCAGGAGCTCGTGTACCACAGCGGTTCCTGTCAAGATTTCATCATGGATTTATGGGGAAAATGATGATTGCCGAGGGCACTTATGCGCAGATGAAGAGGTGCCATATGATTTCTGGTAGTTTCCTGTTAAGGATCGTGGTTCATTCTGTGGATGATCTTTTGGTTTTAATAAATCTAGGATGCATCTTTAACTTCCACAGAATGTGAAATAATGTAATGAGCATTGTGTTTTCTGCAGTTGATTATCAGTGTTGTCATTGTTGTCTAGTGGATTTATTCAAGTTCTCTGGAGAAATGATAAACTCATAATCACGTTTCCATATTCTTTTGCAAATATCGCATGTTGTGAGATGGCCGTTCTTCTATCTCAGTAACCATTTATTAGCTAGCTTTTGGTTGGCAAAAAAGTAGCAATTGAAAAGGCTTGAATGGCTTTAACTTCAAATTGCATCTGAAGATTTCTTTCCAACCTGCAATGCTTCAGCGAGCTCCATCGCTGTGTTCAGGTAAGTTTTTGATCTTCAATAACACTAATTCTTTACCTTGCAACAAGATCAAACCATCAGTACAGATGCGTAGTTCATTCTGTTTTAAAGTAGTTTCCTGGAAAAGAAATTACCACTTCATCTTTCAAAAATTGCTCTGAATTAGAAGGAGGAGCCCATATACACTATGCAGTTTTCTGAAAAAGATTGGTGAATTTAATCAAAAGGTGCTTATCTAATGGACCTTAACCTCATTCCCTAAATTTGGAGTGATTAAGGCTCAACACTACGAGTTGTTCGATGCCTGTTTTACCATCAAATTGTCAATGACCGATGATATTTAGTTTCATTGACCTAGAACAAATGACACAAAAAATAAAACTTTTATTTACCTTTCTTTTGTCACTCTTAACCACCTTCGATTTCCCAGACCCGAGTCTTGCTGTAATTTGTGGAGCTCTTGCAAATGATTATCAACTTACAACTTTAAACCAGCAACCAGGCTGCAAAAGAACCTTATGAGCTGAGTGCTGCTTCCATTTTCAAGTGCAATCATCCTTCTCAAGGTGTATGGTCTGAGATCCTAAAACTAGAATGTCTTTAGATGCCAAAAGCAACATATATTTTTTACACTTATGAGCCGAGTGCTGCTTTCCAGACGACCAATTCCAAAAATTTTCACATCAGACAAAGTCTTTGTGATCTCCCACCGTAAATAAACATTTTTAAACTTTCCGTCAGACAAGGCCATCCATCAAACCTTAAATTATATACTTATTTATAATTGTTCCATATTCTGTTCTTCAGTAGCTTTTTTACGTTATGTATAAACCAGAAAAGGAGCACTTCCATTAAAAAAAGGGACAAAAAGAAAAAATCGAAACTCACCAAACCAACAAATCATGAAAATTTTGAGGGTATTATTACTTGAGGTACTCTCCCCCTCCATGAGTCAATAACTTGGTCAACCTTCTAGATTTGACGTGCTAGAAATCAAACCCAAAAAAAAAAAAAAAAAAAAAAAAGGATTGATTACGAGGCTGATTTAAGGAAGTTTGTGGGGAAGTAGCAAAGTTTCTGAGTTTCCGAGGCAAGAAAGAGTCAATATTCCACAATTTGGACCTTTCATTATCAGACGAAATTTCCTCTCTTTTTTCTCTTTTGCTGTTGCTTGCCGTCCTCATCTCTCTTTAAAAAAATGAGCGAATGCATCTAGGTTTTACTCCATCAAGTAAATTAGCTTTTGCGAGCTCTCTCACCCCGGTTCATTTCTTATGGAAACAATGAAGCTAAGCAAAATGTAATTAACGAGTTTGCAATATGCAAAGAACCAGTTTATGGTTTACAGGGAAAGTGCATAAAAAATTCTAAGACCTATCACATAACTGCAATTGAGTCTTACGTATATGCATTTCCTTACAACTCCTTTCTTATTCTTTTCGATCATCTTGTGTTCTTTGTAACCCAAGTTTTCATCAAACTCAAATATCTTGTCAAAATTATATAAGCAAGCCTTCTTTGTCATGTGACGATAGTATCTTTAACTAAGTTCTTTGATCTTATCCCTAATCATTCATTATCCTTTGCAAGATATATTTCCTCCACTGGTTAAGTTGTGCTTGCTTCTTAGATAAAGCACTAAGCACGGTTACGCTCCATATCATTTACCGTTGCGGAATTTCACCAAATATTACACTTCATACCTTATTTGTAAGAAACAAAATTTGTAGTGTCTAGTCTCTTCATCATTTCTAAAGAATAAAGAATTGAAAAGGTAATATGACTTAAGGAACATATGATTTTAGTTCATTTAGACAGATTATCCTAATCAGAAGAGAGTAAATTCAGATTTAACCATATTCTAATAAAATAAATATAACGTATTTTGATCTGGCAATATACTTGTTGTTATTAAGTTGTACTGTATAGGGGATCCTTAAATGAATTGAATCATATTGGTCTCGCTGGCTAATAAACTAAAAGAGAAAGTTTAGTCTATTGAACGTCTAGATACTAAAATGGTGACAAAAGCTTCTGCAAATTACGTAATTACAGCTGTCCACCGTGCACTACTGTGATTGTTTTTGGTGGAACCAAAGCTGTGGATAATGTGCACGCATCTCCCAATGCATGTGGTCCACTTGCTATGTTGTTTTCATGATAATAATGTTAAACTTTCACTGCAATAGTTGGTTGATTTGGTCAACTTTTTGGTGGAAAACATAGAATATTTTGCATTTTAGAACGTGCTTTTTAATGTTCATCGACAGGAAACACAAGTTGGTCCTTCATCGTCGCATTCAAAAGGACAAAAGAAGAATTGATCCAAACACTTTGAATATTAATTTACTTTGAATATTGATTTACTCGATATAACAGACTGTGATTTCATTGGATTCTCTAAAATTCAATTAAAGAATCTTTCTGCCGTAACAGTCAATGTCAATGTTATCTCTTCACTATAGAAGAAATAAATATAGATAGATTCAAGCTTAACAATCAAGCAAGACAATTCAAATGATAATGACACACACAGTAGGAGGAAGCGTCAAACTATTTACAGAATCAATGCATGGCCTTAGATTTTCCATGGTTTGCCAAGTTTTTGTGAACAACAATTTTATTTGGAAGTCGATAATTCTCCTAGTGTAGTTTATCGAATGGATATTTCTTACCTAGAAATATTCTATGCTGCGGAGAGATGGAAAAACATCATGAAAGCATGAAAAAAAGAAATTTTAAGTCACTAGGAAAAATTATTAAAACGAGAGAACTTTAAATCGCCAAATATTGGGGTTTACTATGCGTACAAAGTGTTTTCTAATGTTTGTCGTACGGAATCTGTGTCAAACGATGAGCTGTTGTACTTAAGTCATTTATGTGGAGACAACAAACCTTGGTGAGTTGCATAGGATTTTATATGGTTGATCTCTACATTTCGTATAGCGTTGCTTGGGTTAAGCCAAAAAAGAAAAATATGAAATTCTGAAGCTGAAAAAAAAACCCGAAAATTTTATGTCTCTTTCCATAAAAAAGTTTTACAAAGAACCCTTACAATAGCAAACTTCCATTAGATATTCAAGCATGTGTCCATCAATAGTGCATGGATGCACTGGCTAGACATTTATTTTGTGTTCATTACGAGTAAAAGCTTTGTAAAAAGTCTTTGTGCATGTAAAATTCGTTATAAGATTTAGGGCTACATGCACTGGCTAGTACATCTAATTAGGGCTACGCCCATTGATTTAGGAACAAGGTTCAAATGTGTAAAACGTTTTGTAATGACGTCGACCACTGACAAATTATGAGGTCATCCATGTCTTCAGCATATAATATTCCCACTAGATGAAGATGAAACTTGTTGAATTGGGTTATACGAAGTTTCCAAGAACGAGACCCCATTGTGCCACGAATGTGATAGGTGATGGCGATTCTACATCAAGTGAACTTGATGGATAAAGAACACCAGAAAATTCTCCTGATTGCGTTCATGAATAAAATTTATTATAAAGTTAAAAAGATCTTGAGTTAAATAAAAGTCAAATTCAACGTAACAGGGAAAGGTAAAAGCCAAATATACTATTTCCAATTCCACGGCGGATGGATAAAGCCACTTATGACATTAATTACCGCTGGGGAGTTAATTTCGCACATATGACCTCTCTTTTTTTTCACCCGGTACATTAGTTCAGTTAAAATTTTACAAATAGCATTAGGGTAATGACATATTTTTACTTTTTAAATTTTAAAGAGCTACATATTTCTTTATTAAAATTTTTAAAATTTTCTATTTTAGTCTATTTGGTGAAAAGCTTTGACAAAAGGCTTGGAAAATTTCTTTGGTGATTCTATGGAGGTTGCCTATAATCCATCACATAGTGAGAACATGGCCTCCGAATTTTTTTAGGAATCTTAATCTTTGAATTTTCTTCGTTGCACTTGTGGATATATATCTTAACGATTAAAATGTGAGAATAAACTTGATAATCTCAATAATTTTGGGAAAGATAAAAAATACCATACTATATAATTTCATCGTTTGCATGCAAACATGGAGATAAGTCAAGGTAAATACTTAAATACGCCATGTCATAAATAAAAAGAAAACCATACTTCATCTATATCCTAACAAAGTAACCCCAATATATATTGAGGACATTCGTCCTCTCAGAGTGCGCAGAAGAATTGGATCTTGATGTGTTCCTGGCACACTTGATGTTCAACGAGCAGGTGAACGATATCTTGACGAAAGTTCAGAGAAGTTATGTGCATAGAATCTTCTTCGCTGGTCAAGAAAAGTAGAGTCTGAAATTCGCTTAGTATTACTCATCAATTCTTTGCTGGGAACGTAAAGTCAGTAGCGCACAATTTCCGCCGGAGGACCAAAGCTTGATATGGTGAGAATTCAACGACTATTCCAAGTTGGTCATAATAAACTGAATACTATGCAAATAATCAATGAATTAGGAGCCGGAAATGAGGACTAGCCACAGCGAAGGGTCGTTAGAAGGTGCTGTGTTTCATGTACATGTTGAATTGACGGCAAAAAAAAGAATATCGTGTTGAGCTAGCTCCAGACAAACTAGGCCAAATGCTTGATAGGCGAAACAAATTTGGCCGACCAAGTACGTAGAGGATGACAACACATTGAGAATGAAAGGGACGTCTAGTGTTCTTGGATTCATAGGAATTTATGTTAGATTAAGGAAATTAGGATTGCTATGCTACATCACTTCATGTGTCACTAATATTTTGTGTTGAAAGGTCGTGTCATATATATCAAGACAAAAGTTGAACATTTTATCTTAAAAAATAACCCAAAAGAAACACATTAACATTTAGGTGCCAAAGAAAAAAATGTCCATTATAGCGACCCACAAATAATCATAAAGGATATAGAAATGAGGATGATTTATTTTTAATTATCGGTAAACTATAATTTGTTGAGAAGATTTTCTGCCCAATATTTTTGAATCCTCGTACTATTTATCTAGTACGTTAAGGTCAGTGAGCTGTCAATTTTTCCTTGGTTTTCTATCCAGAAAAAAAAACAAATCAAAGGAAATAGAGTTTTTCTTTTGGCCGAGCAACGAAAGGCACAGTCTATTTTAATGTCATAGACCCTAGATTCATTTCTTCCTCTAGAGAAATTATAATTTAAAACAAGAAAAATGTATACTTGAATTACACGAACACAAATGAATCTAACTCTCTTTTTTCTTTTCGTGACTATGCACGTTTGAAAACACACTTATCAATGTGTCTAATATTGAACACTTTGATACCTTGGCTAATGAGTCACAATTTGCCAAATTAGATCTCAAAGGGATGTGAGTCATGATTTTGTCATGACACGAGTGCATATAATTAGACAATTACGCATAAAAACAAAATGAGTGATTATGTATGAAATAGATGATTGTGAGATAAAGATTGCAAAGATGATTTAGCAAGTCTAAAGTAGAAAGAGAGAAAAGAAGTGACTAATCATTTACAAGATGAGTTTGTATTATGATACAAGAGAAAGAATGAAAGGGCAATTCAAACAATTTAAAAATGAGACAAAAAAAAGTGTTTTGATTTAGATATTATATACAAGAGTTAAAACGGGCTAAGATCTTTTTCATCAACTTGGAAACTTGTGAGGCGTGCACAAAACCAAAAATGGTATAGAAGCAGTGGACGCGAGGCCATGCTAGTTCCATATGATCTTATAGGATTTTCCAAGCCTCCAAAAAGTTCGTGTATTGTAATTTTCACGTATATTATCTAATTGTTCAAAGGCCGCGTGCTTGTAATGCATTGGTTCACCAACGCCACGACTTTTGATGGATTTTCACTTCTCGAGGACGTCCTCCGATTTTTCCTAGGAAAAATAGTTTGCTGTTTTCAGGAGGAAGAGATAGTCTTGTCCAACCACCTTAGCCTCGACGTGCGGGTAAAATAGAATCCAACAGACCAAATCTGGCGTTTTTGTCTTCGTAAACGCATGGTCGGTCAAAAGAGATTTAGGGTTTGTTTATATGGAAATTTCTTATTTTCCTTTCTTGCTTTATTTCTTTTCTTGAATTGTGTAAATGCATTCGAAAACCTAAATTTTAGGATGAATCATAAATGTCCATTAGAGAAACAAGCATACATTTAAATTAATGAAGATACCCGGAAAGTAATCACTCAAATATTTTTAAGTTCTTATTAAATATTTCTAACCTAATATTAACGATTTGAGTTCATTTTTAAATTGCTCAAATTTTTCTCCACCTATACTTTTCCGTAGACCAGCATGTGTGCTCTTAGGATGTTATCGTTACAATCAATCAGACAACATCAATCTTATGTGAATTTCAGCTTTCTCCCTATTCTCTTCTTCGATTTTTCAGAAAAATCGAAAACGAGACAGGTTACTAAACGTATTATCAGGCCAGAGGGAAATAACACAAAAAGTTTAACATTCTTTAGAAGCTAAATGTGCCATCAACTTTATTTTTTCTTCTGATTGTGATTCTATTATTAGGGTTGAAACCGCATCGATGGAATTACATTTTCAAAGTTGATGGCTGAAAAAACAAATCCGGCTTGCAAAGTTGGTTGTCTACCAACCAAAAAAAGAAGTTGGTAGTCTTTCTTGTGTACATTTATAAAACCCTATCTAGGCCTGAAAGTGACATTACAGTATTGTTAAATTCATATTAAATGTTTCCAATCTAATAATAACAATTTAAGCTTTTTTTATAATAAAAAAATTGAGCGAATGTCTCCAACTTATTTTTTCCACGCACCAATATATGTTGCTCTTTCCACGTTATCATTAAAATCAGTCAGGCGTTATGAGTTTTGAACAAATTTTTGCTTTCTCCCTATTCTCTTTTTCCTTTTTTTATGAAAATTTGACAACAAGACAGGCCACTAAGCGCAGTTCTAATCCACTTGAAAATAAAAGAAAAAGTTGCAACTTTTTCAGTATCAAATACACCCTCAACTTTCCTTTTTGCTCTGATTTTGAATAAAATTATTTAGGGAATTTGTTAATATAACAGCTTTTGGACTACTATGAGACTAACAGCATATTGTGAGTTACAAATTCTAGAAGGAGTGGATCCAACAACAATTTCTAATTATTTATTATGTATTTTTTGGTCCAAAATAGGTTATTATTCTCATTAGTGGATTAAAAATAGTCACGTAAGCATTTCTCAATTATTTAGTGGTTAAAGGTGTATTAGCGGGATTATACTTTCAAAGCTGATGGCCAAAAGGAAAAATTATTCTTGCTTTCAGAGTTGATGCACGTTTGGTTGTCTTTCTTGTACATTTTCATAAAACCCTAGCTAGGCTTACAAGTTGCATTATAGTATTGTCTTTCTCGTAAATTTATGTAAAACCCTAGCGAGGCATACAAGTTGCATTATCTTATCGGCTTATGATTAAATTATGCTCTGCTTCGCTCATAGATGACCTAAGAATGGTTTAGATCACATGTCATCAGCAACATCACTACACAACTTTTGTACACTTTGGGGGTTATTCTAACAATCAATTATTGATGCTGCAGTCCTGCTCCACGCACGTTTCTTTCTCCATTATCCAAGAAGGTACGCCACTAACACTTTTCCAAATTTGCAAGGGCAATAGAGTATGGAGCAGGACTGCAGCATAATTTTCGTTCTCCATTATCCATTCGCTGATATCACCATAATTTAAAAGTTAACAAGATAATTTGAGGGGGTTACTAAAAACATTTATTTTTTCTAAATTTGAATCTTTCTAATTTTATATATTAGAAATTCTTTTTTCTCAAATAAAAGAAACCTTCAAACCTTTATCTCTTTCTCTAATTATTTAAAGCTTTTTTCACCATTTTTTTTCCACTCGTGATTTGTTTTGTCTTTTGCTACTTTATAAATAGATGGAGAAGAAAAAACCACATAACTAAAAGTCATTGTAACTTTCTTACTTTTTAGGAGCACCTTTCATATTGCCACTTTATAGGTTGAGCAAGAGTTGTCCTTCCAACCTTCGAAGAGTCGTCATATGTCAAAATTTATTTGACAGTTTGTAAAATGCAAGTCCAGCGCCAACAGTACCTGTTATAAGTTTTGAGCTTTGAGAAAATTCTACCTTTTCAAAACAATTGATTTGTTGAGATGCACATGTGAGTTACATTATATAATCTTATCTCAAGAATTGATGTGGTATAGAATAGTTAATATATTAATCTATAACTCATTAATTTAAGCTTTTAAGTCAAAATGAGTCCAACTTGATTTTTTATTTCCTTGAAATTAGCTGGAGATGTTGACAAGTTTCAACTTGGGTTCTTTCTTGATAATCTTTCCGAGTACAGGTGTCGGGCTTGTGTTGTGCTCCCAACAAATGCTATTAAAGCCAATCATTGACAGGAGAGGTGGTTTTGGGCAGCCTTCATGCTTTGTAAAAGTCTTGTGATAGGGAATTAATATGGAATGGAATAGTTAATATATCCTATTTGACCCATTACTTATTAGGTTAGTTTTTTAGTGAAGGTTCCAACTGGTTTGTTAATGAGCTCAGACTTAAATTTTCTCTTATTGATCCCTCAATTATAGGTATCAGGCTTTTATTGTGCTCCCAACAATATTAAACCAAGGAAACTCAAGCTTCCGTGCGCTCCCAACAAGATTGCCCAGTGTTTACATAGTGTGCTCAATATGATTCCTCAATTGGATTTCCTGAAAAGAAGTTCAAGAAGATAGCTGTCATCATCACATGGGTCATTCTCTTATATCAAATTTTTATTAGCTACTCCTTGGAAGTTTAATGGAGGTGGGGACAATAGATTAGGCTATCAGTACTGTTTTTCTTTAAAATAATGCTAGAGATACTAATACTAGTTAGTGAAATTTATTTACAAAATAATGCGGGTGCGACAGAATCCTATTGGAGGATTCCATATGAGACACTAGTTCAATGCCCTCTTCTAGTTTGACATATAACTCAATGAATCTACTTAGTAAGCTAATCATATCTCTAGCATTACTCTTTAGTCTCTACTAAGACCCATTCACAAAATCTCGTGACTATATAGTTAATCGACAACTCCTGTTGGGCATTCACATATGGTCCTATTTGTTTAAATACCCATATACAATTTGACTCTGAATTTACTTTCATTTTCCTTCTTGACTTTGGGGCGTGTTTGATTTATCCTATCCCTTGTGTGGACTTTGCATCAGCCAACTAAATAGGGCAGAAAAGAGGTTGATTATTTCTTGAAGCTTTTCCATGTTGAATTAACAAAGAGGAACAAACAGTAACCATGGGTCGTGAAGCCAGATCTTGAGCTTCTTTCCAACTTTTTCCTTCGGGTTCCTTCCGTTTATGAGAAGAATCACTGAGAAAAAAATATTTGAATGATACTCGCTGTGCAGCGGCCAAAATAGAGAAGAAAAGGATTCTCATTGTCCTGTGATTGAAACCCTAATTGCAGGACTTCATGTGCGCAGACAACTGATTATGTGGAAACTCTTCATAATCATGCCCATTCACGTTGTACGTTGGACCAACTTATTAATTAAGAGATAGCGGGTATAAGACGCACGTTGCGAAAAGGACTTAAAAAGAATTTATGTGCTGTTTCTTTAGGTCTAATTGACCAGATCTATGGGGAGATGTGTGCACATTGTCTTCTTTTTGTTTCCTCCAAAGAAAAGCTTGTCAGATAGCTATAATGAACAGCTTGATTGTTGTTGGCAAGATGCGCTTTAGTCATCATTTTAGGGTTTGGATATTTCAAGGGACAAACTTTTCTCTCGGTTTTAGATTTCAGTATTTTATCTTAAGCTAGAAAGAATCAATCTCCATTAGGTCATTTGATGCGATGTACCTAGTGAATAAGACATTAAAGATGAATCGATTCTTTTGTGGCAGAGCCACTCTCTCAGATAGACTAAAATAATGATGTACATCACATTAATTTAAGCGATGTGTTATCTGAGGTTTCACTTATTTGAGTTGGCTATTCTGTCTCTATAGATAATCAGATAAAAAATTTCATTAATTAATGTTGCGTACTTCGCAATTCTCGAGAATAATAGACAGACATGTGTATTTGTTTAATTATACAATGACTCCCCTACGCTACTCTATTAAATTCAGATACATTTCAGAAGATAAATCATTTGGACAATTGTATATGAGTGAACTAACAAAAGAGCAATATATCTCCAAGGATGACATATGATTGAAAGAGATCACAAACTTATAGGAGAGGCTAACCACCTAGCCAATGAGGAACGTTATATGGACCTTGCTTCTAATGGCATGGGACGAAATAGGTTGAGAGCAAACTGAAATTGTTGAGTATACTTACCTTATGAATATAATGCCGAAGTCTGTGATCTCATTGGCTAGGTTATTAGCCTCCTTATCAAAAACAAAATATGCTTTATGAAAGAACAAAGCCTCACACTCAGTGGCATCTAAGGAACCTTAACCTTGTACTGGCCAAGCAGGAACTTCAAAATTCGTTCGCAGTTGGTCCCACAAAACTTGACATGCACCTCCACTAACTCATGATGGCCACAAGAAAAGATCACAAAAATTTGAAAAATTACAAATATGTGGTTTCGGATAGATACCAAAATTATGAGCTCCTTCCCAAACCAAAGGCCTATCCATTCATAGAAATTCTATCCATCTTTTTACCAAAAAACAAAAGATCCAACTTTCTGTAATGATACTACTTAAAGGACAGTCAATTGTGGGTGTTTAACAATTAGAAAATAAATAATTAAATAATATTTACATTTATCTTTTTTTTTTTTTTTTTTTTTTTTGACAGTGAAAAGGCAACTTGTATTAATAATAGTAATTCATACATCCAGCTGCAAGAGCATCCGCACATAACAAGTTAAGTAGAGGAATAGGCGGATGAAAAGAGGATATGCGATGCTTAGGGTTTCTACTATGGGCCTTACAGGCCCAATCAGCAACCATGTTAGCCTCCCTAGGGCAAAAACCGAGCGAAATATTGGGGAAAAGTGAAAACAGAAAGACCGCCTCTGAGAAGAGAGCACGATCCGGCCATGGCAGCTGTGCTCGTCGATTCAGAACTTCTACTAGAGAGAGGTTATCTGATTCAAGAACAAGTGATGCGTATTGGAGGCCCTGATCAAGTAGATGTCGAAGCGTTGATGATAGGGCCTGGATCTCCACCTCCGCAAAGCCGAGGAAGCTTCAACCCTTGCTGCAAAAAGTCGGTAAGTCTACCTTCGTGATCTCTGCAAATACTTGCGATCTTTGCCTTGGGTATTGCCCCGGTGATGAGATCCGTCAATGTTAATCTTCGTGTACCCGGATCTGGGGGGACGCCATAGATGACTCGCTTGACTCGACCGAGGGCTTCGATGTGCGGTGGAAGGCGAAGACAGACGATCCGCTTGGGTATTCGTTAAAGCAGCTTCTGCAACAATGGACGGATTAGGAAATTTGCCTCGGAAGAGGAAGCCGTTCCGAGCCTTCCAGATCTGCCACAATACATTGGCGATCAATGCAAGACGAGGTAAGCGGTTCCCATTGCTGATCCAGGATACAATCCATGAGTCCAGTCTCTGAATATTGGTAGGGTCGATTGATATGTCAATCTGAGAGTTCGACCATACCTGTTTAGTCCACTCGCATAATAAAAATAAATGTTATGAGGTTTTTGGAATATTTCTTTGACAGATTTGGCAGTACGGACTGTCAATGATGTGCCTTCGATGCAAATTGTGACGCGTTGCTATGGAGTCGTGACAAATGGCCCAGAGGAACACACGGATTTTGGGGCTCGCTGGCATCTTCCACGAGTTCGCCAAAACCGGTAGGAGTTCTATAGGAAGTAGAAGCACCATCTCGTGAAGCCACCGGTGTTAGTCTGAGTGATTGCATGGTATGCGACTTTACAGTATACGTACCCTGTTTTGTAGCTGTCCATATTAGTGCATCCTTCGTAACAGTTGGTCGAATTTGAATGGCTGTGATTTCTTGAATTATTGGCAAGTCAAAGAATCTGCGCATTAAATCTATTTTCCATGAACCAGTAGCTTGATCAATAAGATCAGCTACTAGGAGGGGTTCTGCTTGGGCCTTTGGTCCACCTAGAATACCCATGGATAGCCAACTATCTTCTCTGATATTGATGCATGTGCCATCCCCGACTGACCAACGGATGTGTGGTAAGATAGCTGCACGTCCACTCAAGAGGCTCTGCCAGCCCCATGATGGGCGGGAACCCTTGACAGCTTTAAAAAAGGTGGATGAATGAAAATATAATCCTTTAAAGAACTTAGCCCATAATGAGGAGGGTTGATGAATAATACGCCACGCTTGCTTACCAAGCATGGCTGCATTGAAACTGATTAACTTCCTGAAGCCCAAGCCCCCTTCCTCCTTTCGGTGCTGTAGTTTGTCCCAACATTGCCAATGAATTCCTGCTTTGCTTGTGTCATTATTCCACCAAAACTTAGCCATACGCTGTTCTATAGTTTTACATAAAGACCGGGGAAGCTTAAAAACAGACATGGCATATTGTGGAATAGATTGAATTACTGCTTTTAGCAAAATTTCCTTCCCTCCCTTAGATATGAGCTTCTCCTTCCACCCCTCTAATTTCAATTGAACTCTAGCCAAAATCCAAGAAAACATATCCCTTTTAGATCTGCCCCAATCAGTAGGTATCCCTAAGTATTTTCCGCATCGCTGTAAAATAGGAACTCTTAACTCTCTGGCCAAATTCTCTTGAAGTGTCATAGGACAGGATGGACTAAAGAAAATTCCAGATTTGTTGCGGTTTATAGCTTGTCCAGTAGCCAAACAATACTGATTTAAGATGTTAGATAGATTCTGGCATTCCATCAAGGTGCCATCAAGGAAAAATACAGCATCATCAGCGAAGAACAAGTGAGATAAAGTGGGACACCACTTTATAATCAACATGTTTTATGGCCCAGTTAATTATAATAGTTTCCCTCTTATAACTTTAGTTATTTGTGCTTGATTTATTTAATCCTACCTAGCAGATTTGGTCGAATTAAGTAACAGAAAGCTAAGGGTATTTTTGGGGAAAATTATCCAAAAAAACCTAAACCTATTGCACTTTTGCCAACCTAATTCTAAACCTTTTAATTTTTTCAATTTAGTCCTAAACATTTTCACTCTAATTCAGTCCATCAAGCCAATTTTGGCCGGAAAATGCTAATGTGGACGCCGGTGGTACCACGTAAGACTTTTTGGTGCTAACGTGGACAATTTTTAATAAATATTTTTTAAAAATTTGAATTTTTTTGAATTTTTATTATTTTTATTATTTTTTCTTTTTTTTTCCTTTTTTTTTTTTTTTCTTTTCTTTCTTTTCTTTTAGGCTTTTTCTTGGCCTTTTCCGGTGGCCGGCTGTCGCCTGTGGCCAGTGGCCAGCCACCAGAAAAGGCCAAGAAAGCCACAAAAAAAAAAAGGAAAGAAAAGAAAAAAGGAAAAAACAGAAAATAAAAATTCAAAAAAATATTAAAATATTATTAAAAATTATCAACGTCGGCGCTAATAAATCTACGCGTGGCACCGCCAGCGTCAATGTCAGCATTTTCTGACCAAAATTGGCTAGATGAATTGAATCGGCAAAAAGTTAAAAGGTTTAAAACTGAATTTGCAAAGTTAAAAAGTTTATGACTGAATTAGCAAAAGTATAATAGGTTTATGACTTTTTAGACAATTTTTTCGGTATTTATGTGCCACTAGCTCTTCGCATGATATGCTTTGGGATCAATTTTTAATGTACTTCACATTAACTAATTCATGCTTTATTGGTTCACATCAGCGGAACGAAAAACTCTGCCATAATATTAAATAATTCAAACTTTTGTCAAATTTCAAACACGTACACGCAGCGATTGAGGAATTTAATATCCTTTGATGGAGGCATGGACCGGATATTTCCTATGTGTACCGGATTACCTTTCTAACTACAATTTACAAATCTTTTCACAATACACGGTGTACATTATTGGTTAATAACACTCGTACACATACTCACTCACAGTTAGTCGCATTATTTATAAATAAATTTCATGAACCAGATTTCTATTTTTAGTATTACTTGTTAAAGTTTTTCTTCTAGATTTTCTTATAACATATATCTTATTTTGTTTTTTCTTTTGATCAACATGAAATGGCGCTCATTATTCTTTGTCCGCCTAATATTTTGAAGTCTTACTCCCTAATATTAGTTGCTTAATAGCGATTACTGTTAGTTTAGTAATCGGTCCAAAAGGTAAACTAACACTATATGAAGCTGATCTCTATATCACGAACATATTCAAGTTAAGGGAGACGTCCCGGTAAATGAAGATGCAAAAGGAGGTTTCCAAGAAGTGAAACACATATCTTCTCTTGGTGCCAAAACACTAAAGATATGTTTGAAATTAAGTGAGAAAAACATACAAACATTTAACACTTAATGAGACTAGACATTTGATTACATTAGTTGGTTTTGACGGTTTAGTTTAATTTGCTTTACCGTATAATAAAGAGATCGGACTTATGGGCATCCTAGCAAGGGTAGCTCGAGTTCCTCATGAAGAAAATAAATATAGGATATGAACAATATATATGGCTATATATCTGGAAGCCCAAGTCATAGATACAAGAAATATACAGTATAATGACCTTATTTAAACCTATCTAATGAATGATTTGGGACACCTAAAAATTCATCCTTATGACTCTAGTTTCTAGCAAGTCCAATGATCATAGGAAGCTACACGCGCAAATGAATCTTCGATGCTTCCTTACTATAGTGTGGTCCCCTTTTCTCTGGTTTCTATTACATACTCTTAATAAGCATCAACAACTTACTTGTATCTAATGTTCAAACTATTGGGGAGGAAATTTCTTCGATTCTCTGTTTGAGGCTAACACATGTGAAGCACTATTTGTCGATGTGAATGTATCGATATATAAGTCATAGGCAAATTGGATTAACTAGTATAATAACGAGAAGATGAAAAAATAGAATCTAAACCCTTTATGAGATATATAATATTATATCAGGTGACTGTTTATTTTTAAATCATACAAAGTTAGAAAGTATCACGTATATAAAGTATATTTCTTATTTAAATTTTTTGATGAATGGAATCTCTCAGGCTGAGGGTTTTCAAACTGAAGAGGCCAAAATATACACCAATCAACACTGCTTCCAACCAGTGAAAATGACACCATTTCACAAGTTTCTTGGAAATTCAATTTGCTTTTAAAAAAAAAAACAGTGTGAGAACCTTTTGAATTTGGTGGACTTCTCAAAACATGTGCATCTGGGACCAACCCCAAATATAAATAGAAAGCGAGTCTTCGAGTTCCTAAGAACATCATTTAAGGCAAAGAGTTAAAAGCAGAGCCACATTACTTCTCTCTCTTCCCTCACTAAGTCAAAAGCTAGCTCAAAAATGGTGAGACGCCCACTTACACCCAACAAGAACTGCAATCCAACAGTGAAGAAGGGCGCTTGGAGTGCAGAAGAAGATCAGAAGCTCATTGCTTATATCAGGAGATATGGCATTTGGAACTGGACTCACATGCCCAAACCTGCTGGTATGAAATATTCATGTGCTGATCTTGTTTTTCGCTGATCTCTGTGTCTGGTTTTGTTGGGTATAATGTCAACCCTGGTCTTGAATACGTGTGTGAATAACTCAGGTTTGGCAAGAACTGGGAAAAGTTGTAGACTTCGGTGGATGAACTATCTGAGGCCTAACATCAGGCATGGAAACATCAACAAAGAAGAGGAGGATCTGATTATCGAGCTTCACCGACTTCTCGGAAATAAGTAAGTTTGCACAATCATACCTCTGCAAAAACCTGATAAAAGAGTAGGGAAAAAAAATTCACCTCTGTAAATTTATTTAGCATCGCGAAGAGGAGAAGCACAATTTTTAAATCACCATTGCCTAAAACACTTCCTTTCTTTTCTCACAAACGACTTTCGATTCCACAATGATACACTGAAAGTATTTCTGGATTAATTGTTGTTTTGGATTGTTGCTTAGTCATTTTCCTCTTCTTTTGGAAGAAAACCCTTCTTTCGCATGATCTTTGGCTCAAATGACCCGCACAAAATCGCACTGGCGCATGTACATTTATACGCACCAAGAGAGTGCTAATCCTCTTCAGAAAAACATCTATGAACACACAGATTTCAGAGATAGAAAATCAAATACAACTCCTAGAAAGTCAGAGTTTGATGGCTTTGGAAACAATGATTGCATAGCTTGATGAATCGACTAACCATGTTAAGCTACCACTGCCTTCAAATACGGAAGCTAGCATCTACAGAAAATGAATATTATCCGAATGATTAAGCAAAATTTTAGCGTGAGATCTGTGTGTGTGTGTGTGTGTGTGTGTGTGTGAGAGAGAGAGAGAGAGAGAGAGAGAGAGAGAGAGAGAAAGAAATATAGTACTTGTACTACACGAACATAAGTTCGTACTTGTAAACAAATGTATGATTCTTGATTAAATTCTCCTCGCAGATGGGCGGCAATAGCAGCTAGAATTCCTGGACGGACTGATAATGAAATAAAGAATTGTTGGAACACTCGCTTGAAGAAACGCGTCGACAACAGGATCAAGTTGCGAATTCCGACTGCATGTGATATTAAAGTTAAGCCCGATCGTAATAAGAGTTCATCCCATCCACATGCATCTCGTCCCACCATTGATACTCCAAAATTAGAACCCGGGATTGGATCTCAAACTGAAATTCCAACAGTGAGTGCTAATAGCTTCTGCACCTCCTATGGAGTTCACCGTGATGACAGAACCTCGGAAAATAGCTGGTATTCACCATGCAGTGTGATTGAAGAAGAAGAAAGCTTGTGGGAACAATTTCTTGATCTGAGAGATCTTGAAATTGTAGAGAATTTTGGTGGCATGGACATGCATTTGGGAGCTACGGCCCCTGCCCTTGTGTGCATGCAGCAGGAGCAAGTGTACCACAGCGGTTCCTGTGCAGATTTCATCATGGATTTATGGGGAAAATTATGATCTTTGAAAGCACTTGCACGCAGATGAAGAGGTGCCATATGATTTACTTGTAATTTCCTTTTAAGGGTCATGGTTCGTTCTAAGGTTCGTCTTTTAAATGGAATAATCTAGGATGCATCTTTGGCTTCCAAAGAAAGTGAAATAATGTCATGAGCATTGTGTTTTCTGCAATTGACTATCGGTGTTGTCATTTCTGTCTAGCAGATTAATCGTGTTCAGTGGAGAACTGATGAACTTATAATCACAAATCCACGCATGTTCTTTTACAAAGATTGCATGTTGCGAGATGATCAATCTGCGATCTCAGTAGCCATTCATTAGCTAGTTGGATTGGCAAAGGTATAGCCATTGAAAAGGTTTGAATGGCTTTCCCTTCAAATTACTTCTGAAGATTTCTTTCCAACATACAGTGCTTCAGCAAGCTTAACTGCGGTGTTCAGTGCAGTTTCTGATCCTCAGTGCCGCTACTTATTTACCTTGCAACACGATCAAACTCTCACTACAGATGCATGTCCTATTTTGAAGTAGTTTCCAGGAAAAAAATTGCCACATCATCTTTCAAACATTGCTCTAAATTAGGAGGATCTCATATTTTCTGGGCAGTTTTAGGGAAAAGATTGGTGAATTTAACCAAAATGCGCTTGGCTAATGGATCTTAAACGTCATTCCCTAAGTTTGGAGAGAGAAGGTGAACCACAATGAGTGACTAGATGCTTTTTTCTCCGTCAAATTGCCAATGACAGGTGACAGTTACATTGATCCAGGAACACATGAATTTGTGGAGCTCTTGCGAATGATCATTAATTCACAATTTTACGTCAGTTAAACAGGCTGCAGAAGGATCTTGTGAGCTGTGTATTGCTTTTCATTTTCGAATGCCATCATCCTTCTCAAGGTATAGTTATTGCAATGCTGCATTTTGTTCAGGAATTCGGTGTTCATGGAGGTTATCAAGGTGGTGAGGTGATGTTAGTCAACATTTCTGAGTTGTTTTGAGGGTAGTTTAACAAGGTTCCTTTATTTACACGAGTCGTGTCATTTTCTTTTGACTTTGGCATATTCAAGGAAAAATTATTGTAGACGCTGATTAGATAATCATTTGAGTAACACATCAATAAGAACGGCCACATAAAGTTTAGAAATCAATTTTTTGTCATAAGAATATAAAACATACAATTTCAAAAAGCAGTCGATTTTCTTCGCAAAATTACAAATAAAGGGCAAACCATCGGTTTTCTAGTCATGTAAGAGTACACATAAATCAAATAAAGAAAAGAAAATACAAGTGATAAGTGTTGGGTTGACTTGCTTGCACAAGCCCGATATCTTTACCCAGAGATTACTGAAAGATAATTCAAATCCTTACTAGTTTACATATTCAGTTAAACACTACTCTACTCAAAATCTCTGGTTAAAATATTATGAGCATTTTTTCGGATCTTAAAATGCATGTTTATGTTTATGCATCTTAAAATGCATGTATTTTTAATCTTTTTACGATCGATTAGTATTTTTTTTTTTTATTAGTCGATATTTATAACAAGTTATTACATAGTTGTCAACATACATAATTAATTACTAGTAATCACCTCTTTACATATTACATGCATCCATTTAAGCTTTCATCCAGTTAGAGCAAAAGATAATAATTTCTAAATAATCTGGATATTACGATTTTAAAAAAAAAGAGTAATCTGGAGAGAGGCGGAAGAAAATGGAGTTTTTAAGTAAACATAGAAAGAGCTGTGAGATACAATCAGACATACGAATTCACTAAGCTAAATTCGCTTGTATGAACTCACTAATTGCCATGCAACCGACTGCAAGCGATCCATGAACGCAAGCAAATTTTACATAACTTACTAAGCCTCCTCTTCGTTTATGCGCACGCTCTCTTCTACTTATATGATATCGGACCCGACCGAGATACAGCAAATCTAGGCAGCGGAGTCGGACCTCTTCTCTCCGAACTCGAACCCTCCGGAACTTTTACTTTTCTGCTCGAGCTATAACCCAAAGGACCAGAGCGCCGCACATTCCTGTGCATGCTTTCGGTACTATGGAGGCTCCCACCGTCAGTATCGAAATGGTGGTCCTGGCTGTGAGATGAGGACCCTTTGAAATAACCCGAGTCATTAGCACTGTATTGAGGAGTCGAGTCACCGCGCAGCGGCCTTGATGCTGGAGAAGAGTGTGCCAGTGATACAGCAGGTGAATGGCGAGGTGACGAGCTTAGCAATGCCAGAGGCGTTGATGGAGTATTTCCGTAGTATTGGCCATATATGGAATGAAGAATGGTGTAAGGAACATGGGCTTCCAGACAACTCCTTGGAAGGAACGGTGAGGTCTCGCAAAGTTGATCCAGGAATATGAGTTTAGCCACCAGATGAGATCTGCATAGAGTTCAAAATACCATAAGATGCCAGCAAACGCCATCCAAATAGAATCTTAAGCATATCTTCCAGAGAAGTCTGGTTGAAATCTTAGGATCTCTTTCCTTAGAGCTTGCAATATAGAATTACCCATCGAATCATCATGTCAAAGGATTATCATACCAACTCCTCTGCTGATGCAACCAAGAGTTGCATGCAAAGGCTTACATAGAGATTGGAAAGTACAAAGCAGACAGCCCAATAGACACCAGACATGCAGACCAATGGCTGCTTTAACATTGTTTATTAATCCCACAAAAACAAAGATTACGTAGAAACACCTACATCTACCTACATAATGACAGTATTGCTGTGATGTGCCCATGTGACCTTGCGTGCTTGTCCCTTCAATGAGTTCACCGTAAACATTCTAGCATTGCGGTGAACTCAGAATGACTTAACATATGAGGAACATATGGTATAGATAGAAAAGATGTTACATACCGGTTCATTTCATTCCAGGACTCTAATACAATCCCAGAAGAGAATTTGACAAAAAGTTGCATTGAAGACCTTATACTTGCTTCAGCAGAGAGGCGACTCTGTATGTCAGCATCCCCACCAACATGGCCATTTGAGTAAGACTGTCTTTGCTGGTGTTCGCGCTCCATCCTAATATACTCACTTCCTGCAATTACTGCATTAATGCACCTGCCAGTGGGATGCCAGATCAACAATTTCATTGACTAAGCTACTGAACCTCCACCAGGCAATGTATTTATCACAAATTATATATTCAAAATTTAAAAGTTCACAATAAATGCAGAAAAATCACTCATACTAAAATAAAATAGAATAACAGTGGAAAGCAAAGAATAAGAATCAATAGAAATAGTATATTCCCTGGCACCACACAGTCCATGCATTCACCAGCAACAAGAATTAACCTCATAAGACACCTCAAAAGACTAATATGATGATTGATTCTTATACAGTCCAGCCAAAGTATCAAATAAACAATTTATTATTCTCTCAACTTCTCTATAGGACTGATTTACATTTTTTCTTTCGGGAGCAACTTTCAAACCAAATTGTCCCATAGTTCAGCTTGTCAGTTTGATTTAAAGATATCAATCTAGATAACAGCATGGAAGAGATTTTGGCTGAAATAACTATCATATAGGTAACTGCAAGGGCCAAGTGCTCCTAAGCTGAGACAATGCACATATAAGTCTGGTGTTTGTTAAACATAACAACATTCAAATGAATTAACAGTAGACTAGGTTTGCAGATGTAAAAGACAGTATACAGGGTACAGAAAGCAACCTTGCCAAGCAATGAATGTTGTTGTTGAAGCCACCAGTCTCAATATTGAAAGCAGTCATACTCCAGACACCAGATGTCATGAAGCTGGCAAACAAGTATGGCAACAAGCTCCATGAACCATCATTTGCACCACCGACTTCTTCCATAATGGACCTTACCCACTCAGAATCATGATCAGCAGCAACGCTCATACTGTTTGCCACCCCTCTTACCCTTCTGATTTCTTTCTTTTCTGGTATTTCATCAGGTATATGTTTAACTATCCCACCAAGTAATGAGTATATAAGCGGTGCACCTTCTTCAAGCACAGTTCCAGCTGCTTCAGCTAGTAGCCGATCAAAAGCTAGGGCTTGACCCGCCTGAACACAGAATCCAATCAAAGTGTCCATATCCACAATCTGTTTTAAACAGCCGTCTCTTTCTATTCGATCACCGGAGTGCATGCTACCAGCAACAGTCTCCAGGATCTCACGGTTTGACCTCAGTGACGTGTCAATGCAATTTAACAGTGCTGCAGTATGTTCCTTCATCATCTTATCTAGGCGGTCAACACCATAGCCACCAAATATACGAACAAACGCTCGTAATTCTCTTGGATCAGTGACTGACTCAGCAAAATATCCTCCAACAGGTCTAGTGCTCTTGAAGCAATTATGAATTGGAGCAAACAGGATTCCAGCACCAGATGTATCCTTAACTATATTCTCGATATACCAGTTGCATACGGCCTCAGTTGCAGATCCTGTATGTTGCTCCGCTGGTTTCTCAAACAAGTGCAGAGAAGAAACAGGTCCAGCAAACACTTCTGTGAGTAGAACTTCTCGAATACCCTGAGTAAGGTCCATGCTGATGTGCTGCTCTGCTAGGTGGACTATGCTGATATGTCTTCGAAGCAGGGATTCCATGATGCTGGGACGATTCAGATCATTATCAGTTTTCAGTAGAGAAAGCAGTCGCCTCCTGAAGTTTCCGAGGATACATTCTCTCATGTACTGCACATGTAAGTAAATTTAGGGTAATAAAGACATATTCCTACATGTCTGCGATTCGTATTTAAGAGTGAACTATTGCCACTTAGCTCATGGAAACTATATAACTATACAATTTCTACAATTTGAAAAACTGCAATAAATTTGCAGCAGTAACATATCAGAAGCACTCAGAAAACATATCAACCATACACAAGGACTACTATTTAAGGGTTGAATTACCTTGCAAAGGGAGTTACTGAGCATATTGCCCATGATAGGATAAGACTGTAGTGGTGAGATACAGTCAAAGCACACGAAAAACTTAATGCAAGGCAGCACCATAGCTTATCATACAGTATTGTGCATTTGGTGATTGCATATTACAACTGACAAGTCAACCATTGCATTTTCTGGAGTTTGTTCGAGCAAAAAGAGAAAGAAGAGGAGTGTTGTGAGGAAGTATAAGGTGATTAACATTAATTGCTCCTAAGGGAAGAAGTTGGTATGCCTCACCTCTCTTAGAACAAACACATGGTTTAGAACACAAATTGGTTCCATATCATTTAAGACTGAGCATAAATTGGTCAACCTCTGCATTGCAGCTTCTAACCTGTAGATGAGACGACAGAATTACCTTATTATACAGTCAGCACACTCTTTCTTTTGAAAGAATAAAGAACACAAATAGAAGGAAAGAAAAAGGCCGGTCTTACAGAAATTTCTTACATTTTAATAGAATTAGTGTTCTCAGGATAGCTTTCATGCCCTGGCAAAAGAAAACCTATAGCTCCTTTCGGAGATTTAGCTGAAGGGACTGCAACTCTTGTTGCATAATTCATATAAAAAGCAGCTTGCTCCGGAAGAAGCTGAGAATATTTGCAAGTTCAGTTATGTAATAAAGATATGCAGGAAGGTTTCTACATGTACAGCATATGGTACCTGAGTCTCTAGAGCACCAAAGCCCCCTTCTGAATCAAGAATATTAATTAATCCCTCTAATCCTCCCATAATTGATTCTATGAGGGATTCAACATAAAGAACTGCATCTCGACCAATTTTAGTGACCTGTCAGAGAAGAGAGTAATGTTGCAGTTATCCTTTTTCCCAATTTTTTGCCAATTTTTCTCCCCCAACAACTTTAAATCATGAGATACCAAATTAAAGTCAAATTTGAAGAGCAATAAAACTAATCTTTTACTCATCATCCAAGAGAAAATATTCAGATAACAAAACATACTGAAAACAGAGTGGATTCTTCCATACATAATTTCTCTAAAATAAACATTCACCAATGATTCTATGTGCAATGTTATGCCTCATTTATTCACACTCGGCAGGCTAATGAGAAAGAGATAAAGACAGAAGTTGATTATAATCTTTGCAGTTAGATTATGTCTAGGGTTACCTCTTCAGCAACAAGTGGAGAAGCACATTCTGGGAAGCTGCTAGCAACTCCCAGCCAAGCACAACAATGCTGAGGACGTCCTTCTGGTCCAAACATAGTGTTTCTAAATACCTTTTCCAATAATAACACGAGATTAAATCACAACTGCACAAAAGTTACGCTAATAAGGAGTCAAAAGGTCGTAGAAAGCTGAACTCACTGCGGTAAGGTGCTGATGGTAGAAATAGAGCTTTTTAAGACTTCCATGCTTTGATAATTGAAGCTCCAGTTCATCAATACACCTAAATTATCAAATTTAATTATGCCATTTGTCTCCAATTTAAGCATCAATATAGGACTTCCACTTTTTTGCCCATGGAAATCTTGGAGTGATGAGCTTTAGGTAAACTTATGCTGAAGAAACTTAATGGTTGAGCCACCAAAATGGAATTTTCGTTAAGATGAAACTGCAACAGCTTTTTGATATTTTATTATATTTTGGATGGATGAAAGTGCTGCGGGTTTATTACTTTGATCTGCAAACCTTAGGGAGACTGGCAGATCCTTCACCAGTGTGCACATGCAAATTCACAAAATGGAAATACAAGTATAAAGTCTAGACGTACAATAAAGTGCAGAAATTTCACTGTAAGTAAGTAAAAGAGGAACTGCAAACTGATGTTTGATGTTGTAGTATATGTCAAGTTCTTTCCCAATCAAATTACACTCTTCAGACATTTTGTCCTGTAAACTCAGTTCTGCATGTAATTAATGCTTCGATGATATTCTTATTCTATCGCAATTCTGAAATATAGTTTGATGTGGATCTCCAAATTTATGTTGAAAATCATGCACCACATTACCTTGCCAAAATGCTTTTATCTTCCCACAAAATGAACTTCAATTAGAGTTGCAATTGTAAGCAAGTACCTGGACCAATTGTACGCTGCATTCCCTTCAGACAGTAAACCTTCCTTCCCCGTAGAAACAGTAGCTTTCTCCAAATGTCTTATGTTTATTGATGACCGTGAAGATGTGACAATCATCAATATCGACAACCAATCCTTTCGGAATTCCTGATCAGTAATGATAGAACATTATTTCGTAAGCAAGCAATGCGTTAAGTATGAAGTTATTAGAAAAGGATCTGGAAGACTAAGAGACAATAAAACTCAAAATTGGAAGGTAGTGTTGATGTAAGTTGGCAACACACTGCAAAATCTATCAATGTGATGCTCATGACTTTCAGAAAGTTCTTAAGAGTTCTTACTGATAGGTCACACGTTATGGCAGAAATATTTTCACCCTGAGGTTTTGGTATATTTTCAAGGTGTTGAACAATCTGCTGAAAGAGTCCTTTCAAGTTTGGACCCAGATCAAGAGCCACCATTCCTGGAGTACCCAGTAGGAACCGAATTCTACCGGCACATGAAGATAGATATGATAACGCATACCCTCGTATTGCTGCACAAACATTGTAAATTGATTTACACAATGCTCATGTGACCAATAAAACAGAAAGTTGGTGCACTGAGAAAGCAAAAAAAGTGAGATTTCTGTCACAAGACATCATTAATTATCTCAAAAGCCAGAAGCATGGACCATTTATCTTGAAACCATAATGTACAAGGTGCATAAAAAGGATCGTTTTCCATGAGAAAAATTTTGGAACTTAGTCAATATGGCATATTAAACAGAGATATCTAATCTGTCCTTTATAGAAAAGATTCTAACAGAGAATCCAACCTGCAATGTACTTTCGCACCAAGCAGCACAAGCGGTCCATTCCATCTAGTAAAAACCCAATAGTCGGATCACTTGGATCCTGCAACAACATTCATAATGCTTAAAATTAAGCTAGCCTGGTAAAACCTGGGAAAGAAAGCTACTCTTAACTGATGCTACAAGGCATAGGTTAATATAAGAGTAAAGACAACTTACTATTTCTACTGGCACCACACGAGTGCTTTTCGACTTTGAGGATACAATCCCCGCATGCTGGAAGTACCAAAGAACCTCAGATTGAGCTAGAGCCAAGGCAGAAAACACCATCTGCAGGAAAGAACCAACAGACCAAGAAGGATAAGGTAAGCATCAATATTGCCCATATAATGAGAATCAGAGCTAACCTCACTTATTCTAGTTGGCACCCCAAAAAATGGAAACGGCAACAAACAAACAGAGTATAAAGCTTGGCTAATCATAAGCCATACCATGTCCTTACAAAAAGTAGACAACCTATATATCACATTGTATATCCCAATAACCCACGGTTTTGTTTGCTTGCAGGGACACTCTTGTTTTTCTTCTGAAAATTACCCAACACTTCTTTCAATTATTGTCCCATTGAAAGATATAACAATCCTGATGTTATTTTACATCATCCTCTTCTTGGTCCTAGTGGGCTGAGATTGATGATGTATAGTCCACATTAACGATTATTCAACAATGAAATTTCTAGACTAAAGAAATGATTTTAATATCACTCAGGCCACTAGAACTAAAACAACTGATTTAGGCCATCTCAGAATTTTGAAATTTAGTTGTCCAGCAGTGACAAATGAAGGGATGCCAGAGTCATTTATACCATGATAAGAGGCCCAAAGCCATGATGTATCAAAAGGAACCCAAAATTTTTACCTGTATGTTTGGCGCTAATAAACTAGGCTGATCAGTGAAGAACAGCACCATTCTTCCGATCTCTTGTTTTAACAGTATTCTTCTTTCACGGTGGATAGCATCACAAGAGAATAATGCTTGCTCATGCACTTCACTGCGGCAGTCAAAAATGTATAATCATCAGTTCATATTCCAGTGATGCACATGGTAGCACTAAGAAGGTTAAAAACAGAGTCCTCAGCAATCCTGGCCCTCTCAATGTTTCAGAAAGTGATCCAATGAACCTGTATGAAAGAGGAACATCTGCCTACTTAACGTACATCATCCCACAGTCTTACCCCACAATATCCACACCGAACAGGAGTGTCCAAGGGTATGGTTGTCAGACACAAGCACAACAATCAGCAGCAAAGCTGCTGATTGTGCATAGTAAGCTAAGACATAGATGCCCACCTGCCCTTACAAGGGAACTCAAAGTCTGTAACTAGTAACCTATAAGATGAACCTTTGAAATATGGTTTAAACATATCACTTAGTGATAAACACAAATTCTGCATCCTGCTCTAGAGGATCAACAATATTGATCACTCCTCAGCATTCTGAAATGGGTAAGAGCAGCTTGTTATTTTTTGAAGTCCATGTTTCAAGACATTGAGAATTAGCAAAGTACAATAAATTCACACAGAAGAAGAAAATAGATGTACAAAATGTATCTTTTCACGTTCCAAAAGCACAACTTACGACTTGATAAGTCACTTGAGCATGCGCATTTAATAAAATCTTTTTTTATGAATAAGGTGAAGTAAATAATAAGTATTATACTCGATCTAGGAAAATGCCAGTAAAACAGGCAAGGACCCAGCAGTAGCATGTTGACAGTGAACTCCTTGTGCATTTTTTATATCAGAATTGAGAAATTTATTTATCAGTTTATACGGCTTTCCTTCTTCCACATGTCATATTATAGCTAATTATTGTAGTAGTTTAACTGTACCTGATCATTTTCTCAACCTGCTTGGCAACGCTATACTCCAGATCTGCTTCTTTTTGCTTTGTACGGCCAGATTTTGCCATCTTCTTTGATTCTAGTATCCTTGGTAAGACATACAATTGGTAATCTTCATGCAATAGCACGAACTGCAATTTTTAAGAGTAAGTTCAAAATCAAAAGAGATAAAAGAAGAATCCATCTCCACAACAGCCATTCAGACTCACCTCATCCCTGAACAGTGTGAGGATCAAATTTTCCTTCAGTACTACCTGAATACCAAGTGTCAAAACAAATAAGACACCAAGTAAGATGATAATTTAGCAACATGAATCTACCAGAAAATCAGACCCAAAAGGAGTGCCCATCAACCAGAAACTTTGTTGTTGATAATCTGTTTTTCTAATCATGTAAGGCTCCAAACAAATGGAAATTGGCAGTTGACGAATTGAATGCAAAAATTGCAACTCTCAGCAAAAGTACTAGAGGGATTTAATGTTACAAGTACTTTACGAATAGCTTGAATCATTCGAAACTCTACATCAGAACATTATAAAAAGAACTTATTTTCATGCATACGAGGCTTCAGGTAGAAGCATTGCACTTTAGGTGGAGTAGTACCAAACATTTGTACTACAGTATCCCCCAACGACACTATAGTTCAATGTTTAAAATACAGCTATTACTAGAGCTCGACTCCTTTTTTTTTATTTTTTTTTTATTTTATTTATTCAAGTTTGAGTAACTCAAGTAACAGTTAAGTCAAGCTCCAGCTTGATATTAGTGGCACATAACTTGCAAGCCAAATAGATTAATGGTACTTATCATGTATTCTAACAATGTTTATACATTCGCATATTTAAAAACATATCGATGTGATTCTTATTGTCCTCACAAAGGTCGAATTTGCATTCAAACTAAACTCAATGTTAGATTGAAACTATCATTTGACAATCATGTAGCTAATGTGGTTTTCTGAACAACATGCATCATGCAAAACGAAAATTCAGCACCACAAACTTCACGCGATTGTTTATATTAGACTAGGCATGCAAATTCTTCAAGTCTGTTGTAATAGAGATGCAGCACTTGCTTAAATCATTATTGCAGGGGTAAAATGGAACCGCAAATTTTCAGAATACCAGAGCAATATCAATGCTTGTAACACGAAGCAGCTCATCAGGGCAAACAAGATAACCCATCAATACCCACTCCCTATAGGAAGTAACATTTGCAAGGTCTTGTGCTCTCTGCATGTAGAATTTGCAACAAGAGAGAAAAAATCAGGTCAACCGAAATTACAATTTACATTAAAAAGCTTCATTCTAATCAAAGTGAGACATACCATTGGGTGAGCAGAATTGGTTAGTATATCTGGGTATCTCGGGTGATATGGACTTAAGAATCCCTCATTCCTTAGTTTCCTCGTATCTGTAGAGAGAAAAATTATAGGACCTACAGCCTCTAACACCTGGAAAAGGAAAATAAAGGTATAAATTGCACAATATATGTAAAAACCTTAGAAATTAATAACAGGAGACAAGCCCCCAAGACAACCACTGGCGACTTTGGGTTCATCTGAGATTCCAGTATCAAGTTGCACGTTGCATCCATAAGTAACACATATTCTTGAGAATTCAATGCTGGAAAACTTTTCATATTACCCATACTGAGAACTAACAACAAACATTTTTCTGTTGACTTGGCAGGCAGAAAACTACTATGCAAGGATGCAATTGAGATATTATGTAAAATATTATTATTTTGCATGGCAGGTCAGCAAGAGATACTAATGCTATAATCTAAGATTCTAAATGACCAGTTGCATCCATCAAGAGGGGGGGAAAACCTGAAGAAAAGAGATTAATCATGAGATCTCCATGGTGAGATAATAGGGGATAGATCTATGTTATAAAGGCATCTGCAACTAGAAGGCCAATTAAGATGTGGCTAGTAACACTAGGACACTATAAGATAAGAAAAGCCCAAATATGTGACTGACCTCCCCAATGCGTGGGCTGACAAAATTTAGGTCCTCTTGCAGTCCTCTCAATGGTGGATCATAAGAGTCTATGAACTGCACTAACCTGTATTTCAGATAGAGATTAGAAAGTATGAAGATGGTAGATTCGCCATGCAAGGAAACTGATACGATCAGGATACCATTGCTAGTCGTGCTCAAAATAAAGCTGAAAAAGTTAGGATCCACCTTTTAAACAAATATAACAATCATGAAACTTTCACGATAAACACTCATTCATATGGAAAAAGTTAAGGTCCAAATTTGAAGCCTGGGTCTTATGGGAGTTTATTCTGGTTATTCTGCTTCTGCTTCAATCATAGTTTTTAACCTGTTTTGTTACGTGCGCAATGCACATGTTGAGTACCAAATGAAAGATTAATCTTGACGTAAATGGGAGTGTCAAGATAGCCCCAGTGTCCTACCTATTCAGAGCTTCTTCTTTCAGGTCAACTTGTATGATCATCATGTATGGTAAATTCTGGATTCCAAACATGCCTTATTTCTTAATACGGTAATTAAAAAGAGATGGAGAAAGCAAATTCTATGTATTTAAGTTCCCTGTACTATAACAATAACATTCACGTACATACATTGCATTAAAATTGAATCAATATCAAATAGAGTAGTCAACAATATTCTTAATATAGCTCCAGATGAAGTAAGCATAAATAGAGTCAGAAAAGTAAGATGATCACTCATTAACTACATCAAAGATTGGCATTGCCTCTGCTTCATTAACTTATTCTGATGTATATGTGTCTTTCCTAGATACACTGCAGATGCGACATATAAATCCAGCACAGGCAGACTGGAGGAAAAGCTGAACCTTAGTCAGCAGCAATTCTCTCTGTTTTGGTTCCATCAGATACTGATATCTTTTACCAAATCATCCTAAAGTCACATTGACAAGGCAAAGACAGAATACATGCCGGACAAATTGTGGACTTCAAAGATTAGATTAAAGATAATCTTTCAGTATTAACCCGAAAATAGTGCACCCAAGTGCCTTATGCCAGCCCTTAGGACTCTACAAAAAGGAAAAATAATAATAACAATAATAATAATAAATTTCATTTACCAAGTCCTGTACTAATTACTACTTCCCTTCACGCAATTACGATTACCTCCAGCCCTTTGTGTGAGTCAAGGCAACAAATTAACTTTTGCTAAGTGAGGAATCAGGCAGGTGTAAGAATCAAACCAATCATAAATCCACAGCGACTTTGGTTAAATTACATTCTATAAGAGAGAAATGTTGGGGAATCAACAAATAGTGAAGGTTCCAACCTATAGTAAAAGTCACAGTCTCGCTCATTTCTTGCCATTGAGTGTACAAGGTTGTAAGTTTGCAGCATCATTTTTCTGGGTAGCTGTAATAAGATAAAAATAAGATTCATATAAAAAGGGACATGTCCAGGAAGAAAAACATATAAGTTCGCAATATATAATCAAGTAAAGTAAATCGAGCAGGGAATATTGATAGCTAACACAAAAGAAAACTTGCCTTCTCAGAGAAGAGATTGACGCGGACAAAAGAACAAAAGAGATCCATAAAAGCATGCAAAATAAGTGAATTCTGATGTGGCTGCAAAAGACTGTCCCAAGTTATCAGAGATTTCAGAGAAAAATAAAGAAACCAGAGCCGTCATTCTATTTTATAGAAATTGCCATATCTGAGAAATCAAAAAGCAATAAGACTCTGGATGAGCCTGCAAAGGCCACTATCGAACCAGACCCAACAATAGATTTGTGAAACATGGAAGTAAAAAACCAACTCAGCACCATACCAGCAGGGTAATGACTGTACTGCTGAGATCCAGAATAAGTCGCAGAGCCTGTTCTCGATATGCCATCAAGTCCAGAAGGAGCTGACCCACAAAAATTGCCAGGTAAGCTATCGATACATCATAGTCTAACAACAAACTAACAGATCTTGTAAGAGTGTTTTAGTAGCAATTCCACAGCTATCAATACTAGAGCTCGATTTCTTCATAGAATAATGCACAGTGGCAAGACCTTGTGTCATGGTTCAGTGGAGAGATTAGGTAAACAAGCCTAACAAACTCAGTGCAGAGATATGCTGATTCTTAGAAGTAATAGACACTATACGGATAAAGCGTAAGGCATAGCAGGTATAAGAGATATCTTATTTGCAATAAGAAAAACATCTTTATCTTCCCAATATCAATTGTTGAACCCAAAAATGAAATGAAGTATAAAGATATCCTACCTGAATCCATGGTTCCAAATTTTGCAGATGAACTTCAGCATCATCATGCAAGGCATCCAAGGCAACTTTGTCAACCTGCGTTCATGTTCTCCAATCATTCGCTAAAATTTATGGTTTCAGTGGACCGGCCTTCAGCATTTAGGGAAAGTTAAAAGGAAAAGAATACCAGGTCTTACACGCTCAAGCTGTAGTTTGCTGAAATGTTCTGGAAACTTCTTCGAAAGCAACAAACATATTCTCGGATGACCGGGCAACACGCCTGCTTTCCAGAACGATTCTGTGTACAGATGATTGACAGGATCTGGGAAGTCAAGAATCTGGTTTAGTCTATACATTTTGGCCATGAGGCCTTCCGCAACTTCGTTAAGTTGAACTACCCACTGCATGTTTAGACCCTTGTGGGATCCACTTGTGCTCTGGACCTGTTCATCATGACCCACATTCCTAGAGGCCCTGGCTGTGGCAGGAGAAGCCATATCAGAGCCGAGGTACTCAGTCCATCTCAAGGGGCCTTCCCATTCTCTCGACCTAGAGGAAGTGGATGACATCGATATATCTTGGTTGGGAAGATGCTGACGCGATTTCGCCATCAATAACTACACCGAACGACTGCAATCAGGCATTTAAATTAGCGGCACTTGCAGGCAATTCGATCGTTTTTTGCAAAGGGAAGGTGGCTAGAAATATCATAGGTAAAAATTGTGCCAAAGTGCAAATTAGGAGGAGCAGGAACTGAATTAGCAAGTAAAAGAGCAAAATTCTCGCGCGACTGTGGTCAAGAAGCTATGAATTAATAGACCAAGCATACTAGGTGCGAAAGCAAGCAAGACACAGAACCACAGTTCTTCCAGCACAAAGTCAGTATAATTCCCAAAAATGCTCCCAAGGAGAGTGCTCAAAACACGGGCCGGTGCGCAAATGGGGAGAGAGAGGGAGAGAGGGAGCACAGAGAAATGGACTCCAATCCCCTCGAATTTTCGGAAAACTCACTTCTAAGCTTGCATCGCAGGAACGACAAAGCACGAACACTCGAAGTGAAAAAAACTAAGGTTCGACATTTCAGCCGCTCGTTCGTGCACAACCCACAAAAAGCATGAAAAGACGACGACGACAACAACAACAGTTCCCAAAAGCTGACATTCCTACGGTTTAGCTAAGCTCAGCATCTCCACTCCTCAATTAACCATTCAGCGCGGGAGCAGAGCCAGTACGGACAGAGCCGGGGGGGGTGGGGAAGACGTACTCAAAGATAGTAAGCATCAACAACACAAGCAACACGAACGATCGCGAGAAGCGGCGGCGGCGGCGCTCGCCTTCCCGAATTCAGTGACTCCACTTCCTAATGATAACCAATAGCGACGCGACCATTTCCAGGAGCGAGCTTTGAGCGAGAATTGCTGCTCGCCGCCGGGTCGCCGGAAGCAAAGAAAAAGGAGGACCGACCTCTTGCTCAGAGATCCGCGGGAGACCAAGAGCCCGGGAATCGGCGGCGAACCGACATTCGCCGGAGTTCGGAGGAGAAGAATGCGCGAGCTTTTGGCTTCAGATCTGAGAGAGAGCGAGAGAGAGAGAGAGAGAGGGAGGGAGAGAGAGATTTAGAGAGAGAGGGGGAGGTATAGAGAGAGAAAGGGGGGGGGGAGTGGTTTACTGAAATCGTTGAGAGCAGGTAAATTCCACACGACCGAAGGAGGAAGAGGAGAAGAAGAAGAGGAAGACGAAGGAGAAAAGAGAGAGAGAGAGTAGGAGCGCGTTAAAATTAGGAGACGCGAGTGGACGAGACGCGCCCAGTGGGGGCAAAATACAGGCATGCACGATATAGGATGGTTGGCACTTGGCACTGGCAGGCAATTCGTGTTAGTGTTCCATAATAGTGGTTTTCGTAATTCGTATTAATCTAGTATCTGTAGGCCGTATTGCTTCGTAGTTGAGTTATCAAATTTCAATTTTTCATTTTACATATTAAATAATAGAATTGTCAAGGAAAAAACATATCAATTCGTATCAATCATCATCGATATAAAAAGTAAAAGTATTATTTCATATCATGTCGTATGTATCATATCATATTCGAATTTTCCTTATGTAATTAGTGATTTATCTCGTATTGTGGAGATGGGTCATATCCAGCATTACCAACCGTAGGATTGGAGCCTTATTTGCATTTCATAGTAAATTTTCCACATTAAAAAGGTATGGATGACTTATTAATTTCAATGAGTATACAGCAAATTAACATATTTTGGCCAAAGCCTAATCATTTTTGTGGAGCTAATCATCAACTTTACATTTCATGACAGCATTGGTGTAACATGCCCTATACATGTAATCACTCCTTCTCCCTACAAATCATGTAATGACCCTTTTCCGTACACATTAGATAATCATGAAATTGCTAATTGTTTGTAGCTCATCAATGTGGTCCTACATAGATAGAAAGACATCCTAAGACTTCGAAAGCACCTCAACTCTTCCCTAAGGCATTATTTATGTTTGTGAAACAAGTCATGGATCAAATAACTACATTAGCCCCACAAATACATGTGAACATTGAACACCCTACTTCTAGCTCGATTTGATTTTCTTAGCTTTTCATCATTTCTCATGAAAAATATTAAGTAAACAAAATTGAAATGGATCATTCATACCAAAGAGCCCAAAATAAGCTAAGATGAACCCCAAGTGAGTGGGATGCACGATCACCAAAATCCCTTGCTGTTGATCTACAAAGCATGAAATATTTATTCCCTCACAAGTGATTGACTTCTTCTTTATGGAAGTGGGGTTTGATGGGATCAGTTAATTAGGGCATGAATAAGGAACAAAAGAAAACATACTTAGCTTAGACATCAAGCCAGCATGATTGCCTCTTCTCACTGCACAAAATGTGGCTGTATTCACCTATAGAACATAGACATGTTGGTCCCTTGTAGCCATCCACTCTTTTCTCAAAGTGAGCTTCAAAGTGAAGTCATTTCTGTGGAGCACTAATCCTGGAGAAAACCCTGTTTCCGTTTTTGTCCTTTTCCCCCTTTTGATTATTCATCTCACGCAACTCATGACGCAACTCATGACATGCCTCTTACCTCAAATTGCAAAATGGCAATGATAAGAAATGTGTTCATCACATGACTCACCAAGGTTTTCCCTTCTTGAGATGCAAGTGGATGGGGAGACCTCGAAGAGGGTACTTTTTCCTGCTGGTCAACCTTTGATTAACTTCCTTGAGAAAGAGGAAAGTGTTATCTCGAAATTGACGTATCAACTTCGATGACAATGACCCGACCTGCTTGGCGCAAAAGACAAAAGGTTAGGACCCTCCCCAAAAGAATGATGCTTGCTGATTTCACTAGCCACCAATGTGCCTTCCTCAATGCTTCGGACGCTGCTAAAGCGGTCTTATTAGGGCATGAGACTTACGGGGATAATCTTTTTTGGATGAAAATAGCGCGATAACTATCTTCATCGTACAATGCATTACATTGTTCGGTCTGAAAAGAAAGTACAAGGTATTTAGATACCGGAGAACATTAGCTGAAACAATGCTTTTTCGAAGAATGCGCTTGTGAGAGAGAGGCTTTCACATGTTGCACAGATTGTAGAAATGTGATTGCCATTAAGCAATTCAGAGAAACTATCCAGCTTTCATATCCAACCTCGGTTTCGGATCTTGAAGACCAGCCAGATAAGTGAGATTACACCTCTCTAGCTCCCCGAAGATGTCATGCCCATTTTCATTTGGAAAAGCAGGCATCGATGAAGCTCGGATATTTTCTTTATCAAAGAGAGCTCTGACTCGGCATTCATCCTGAGCAATGAAGCATCCACTCAGTCGTTTTACTTTAAGGTGTTCTCCGGGACACAAGTGGAATGGGTGGCTTGGGCGTCTTCGTTTTCTCCACCAATACTGCTTGGGTTGTCAAGACTGTCCCTGCAACGGAGACTGCGCTTTATATTACGCACCTTGAAACCTTGCATGGATCTATCGCTCCAGCATTAAGAAGAATCTTCACATTTTCCTATCATCGCATTGTAACCGATTTCCCAGCCACATGTTTGGGTTGACTCCACTACGGTATTGCCATCCGCTCCCGCATGAGTTGCAATGGCTTTTGCAGGAGCAAGGAACACTTGCAATTGCAATCCATAATTGACCACCTGTAAGAACAGAGAAACCTCCTGAAGAACAACAGCAAAATGCTAGAAACAATCCTTGATTCGATGCATTGCACTTAGAATGCTCAAGCAATTACCAAAGACGTAAGGCAGGTTATCAATCGAAAGAAAGAGTGGAACAGAGTTTCCTCAAGCCCATATGAGAGGTGGTTAAAATATAGTACGGGTAATTGATTTCCCGTCCGGTCCGGTCCGGTCCGGTCCGGTCTAGTCCTACTAAGGAACCGGGCGGGTGGTCTAATGGAACTGATTGAACACACGCCGAGTCTGTTTTTTCTCTGTTTTTTTGCGTATGTTCTAATTTGAAACAGGTTATTAGGGCGATCATTGGATGCAGGAGAGAAGCCGTGGGGCTCGAGGAGAACGGCACACCCATGGAGACGAAGTTCAAGCAACTCTCACTGAGATTCGAGGAGATGGCGGCGCTTTCAACGGCTTCAGGGGAGCTCTATATGCTACGAAGAACGTGAGCTCTCTGCTCATAATGATCCTGTTATATGGGCTAGTCTGTTACTGGCCAAAGGAATCTAATAAACTTAGGAAAGACTCGAAAGAGTATGAGATGGAAGGCTACTGTTCCATGGGTCATCTTTCATGGTGTTGGCGTAACCTAGAGGAAGTATCAGCTTACATGTAACAAATTAAAATATATAAATATCCAGTTGGTCTGGTTCCCCTTGGACCAGGAACCGACCAAAATTCACCATTTCTGATTTTATAGACCAGGAACTGAACCAAACTAGCTAATTCGGTCCAATTCAAGCTATTCTCGATTCAGTCAGTCCATGAAGCTCATTTCTAAAGTATAGTTTCCTCAAGCCTACAATGCCTGAGCCCAAGTCCACAAAGGCCTGAGTTCAAGCTCAAGACCCTAGTGCCGCCCTAGACATGGTCTCCAAGGACCTAAGCTCGAGCTTAGGTCCCTGGGACCAAGTTTGAGGCCTGACACCCATGGACCCAAGCACGAGCATCGAGGACCATGGCACTGGTACTGAGGTAGCGAGCATAGCCTCAATGGACCTAGTCCCAAGTGTCAAGGACCTAACTTGAGCACCGAGGTCCTGAGCTCAAACTCCATAAATTGAGGCAAGGGCGCTATGGCCTAAGGTTGAGCCTCAATGGACCTAGGCCAAGGCACAAGTATTGGGCAGGCCTTGATGGACCTTAGTCCTGCATTGGGGTTTATTGATTGAGGTCCCCAGTATAGGTGTTGGGATCCCAAGCCGAGGCGCTTGAAGTCGGGCATGGGCATTAGGTCCTTGGGTTTGCTTTTTGTGGACCCATGATGAGCGCTTGTGCTTGTGCCCAGAAGTTAAGGAGCCAAGCTCGGGACCTTGAAACTCGAGCCTAATTCTCCGGCTACCCATGTGCAAGTCACTAGCACGTAAATACTGTAGATCTATATAGAAAAATCAAATTAGAATTTCTTTACGAAACAAAATAATATATTTTCTAATTTATTTTCAGATTTCAACCAAATACCTCGCTTTTTATAAAAAGATTTCCTGAATATTTTTCAAAAATGTCATATTTTTTGTTTCATGAAATAAATGGAGCCTAATCGATGGATCTGTCTGCTCATGTTCTCTTACAAGTATGTAGAGCGCAATGAACTTAATTTATTTGTTTATTTTTTGGTCGAAACAATTAACTTGGCCATGGTTTAAGTCAGCG
This sequence comes from Eucalyptus brandiana, assembly GCA_014182725.1. Lineage (NCBI taxonomy): Eukaryota > Viridiplantae > Streptophyta > Magnoliopsida > Myrtales > Myrtaceae > Eucalyptus > Eucalyptus brandiana. Next base: position 17,795,504 of record CM024671.1, on the reverse strand, counting down.
CATCCTCAGAGAAGGCACAAATATCACTGCACACCGATCTAGATATATTTTATAGGGGAAAAAGAAATAGTATAGACGTGGTTTAATAACGATTAGAGAGAGTCTGCTAGGACCGGCATTCACTGATTCCGGACGTGGCAATGTAGTCTGAGCATTAACTACTCATATGGGGGCAATCACATTATTTACAAAGCTCAGAATTTTGCTTACCCGCATTTTCTTCTAAATTATTTTTGGTATTAATTCTCTCGGTTGTGAGCTTAAACCTGTCGCTCTAATCTCTCTTTCTCTAAGCCTCTCTGGTAATAAAGCCCTACGTGGAGCACCATCTTTTCCTTACCCGTTCTCTTCTTTGGGGAAAAAAATGGTGGATTATCTTCCAGTGCTAAAATTGCCATTGGCCTATCATCTGCTGTTACCCTTCATCGTGCTGCTATTGTGTGCTATTCATTTTCTGCATCAAAAGAAGACGCAATGACTATGACTTTGGTTTACCTCAAGAGCCGATGTGCGAGTATCATCTTTAAACACTCCTTACCTGCACAAGTAGGGTCGATAGTTAATGTGCCTCACCATCAGATTCAGACCTAGTGCTGCAGTTCACTATAATCAAGAAGGTTTTAATATCCTGGGTTATAGGCATCGGTGATCGGAGCTCTGGCCGCGACGGCGACCGGGGCAGCAGCAGGGGTGATGAACCCTGTTCCTTCTTCCTCCTTTTCGTTTTCTCTCGTCCCCCCCTCTTGCTCCTTTTTGCTCTCTGTTTCTCTCTCCGTCTCTCTGTTGCTGCCTTGTTGCTGTGCTGCTGCCTCCTTTTCCTTCTCTCCTCTTGCTCCATTTTGCTTTCCTCTCTTCTACAGGTCATCGTGCGAGATAGGCCGGAGGAGGACGAAGGCTGGCGTGGGCTGGGCCAAAAGGGAAACGGGCCTGGGCCGCGTAGGGGAAAGAGAGGCGTTCGGCGGGCCGGGCCAATGCCAGATCCCGCCCGACCCGACCTCTAGGCGTTTTTTCTTTTTCTTTTTCTTTTTTTGTTGTTTTGTTGTTCCTTTTTTTTCTTTTTCTTTTTTGTTGTTTGTTTTTTTTTCTTTTTTTCTCTTTTCTTTTGTTTTTTAGTGACTAATTCATAATTTTGTATACGATTGAATCATAAATAAAATAGTAAAATTAGGTATCAACATAAAGGAATAAGGAATTTATGTATATATTTAAAAAATAAACCATCGCTTTATTAGATAACTATTCTAGTATAATATCTCTATCAAGATATGCACAATCAATAAAGATATCCATGGAATCTTAAAAGATACGGATAAATTTTCAAAATATATCTTAAGAAATCCCTACTTCTCTCAACTTTGAGCTTGAGTATGAATTTGCCTTTCATTGAATGTAGTACCTTGTGAGTGAGTGTTCTTCCCTCTGTTTAAAAGCTAGGTGAGGCTCCCTCCTGTCGCTGGTTCGGTGATTCACGTGCTTGCTAGTAGGGCCTCGGCGAAGATGGCGGATAAGAGCGAGAAGAAGCTGAGAACTAAGGAGGACGACGAGGTGAGTGGGAGAGATGGTGAGGCGGTTTCGCCAAACTTGCCCGTCGGCATCATCACCGACATACTTGTCAGGCTGCCCGTGAAGGACCTGCTGCGATTCAAGTGCGTCTCCAGGCCCTGGCGTTCCCTTATCTCCGACCCTTCCTTCGCCAGTTTGTTCCTGGCTCGTTCCCTCGCTCGTCCGGCCGTCGCCTCCGTCGTTTCCATCTCCTACCTGAGCCAACCGGACTCGTCGCTTTGCCAGTTCTTCAGGTTGGACCACCAGACGGGGCTCTCCGCTCTTGTACCTCTGCCGGACATGCCCTCTGAAACCGCGGAGATCTCAGAAGGCATCCATGGCTTCATTTGCCTCGACGACGGGGGTCTCACTTGCGTGTGTAACCCCAGCACCAGAGAAGTCGCAGCCCTCCCTCTCACCAGCCCTGATTTCCCCGACGATCTCCAGGGTGAGATCAGCAGCTTCGCCACATTAAGTTATGATTCAGCCTCAAAACAGTACAAGGTCCTCAAGACGTGGATTCTGTACAGCCCATACGGTGGTGTAGCAGCTGCTCATAAGGTTCTGACGCTAGGTACTAATTCATGGAGGAAAGTGCACGATTGCCCTATTAAGTTTCCCTGGGATGATTGCATCAGTGAAGAAGGGGCTATACATATCCTGACACGTGACTCGATGAGGGGGAACATTGTTGGCACACTCGATCTCGCGAGTGAGAAGTTCAGGATGTTATTGCTTCCTGAAGGTGTCCGCGCGGTTAAGGTCGAGCTGAAGCTATTCAGAGGGCATCTGGCCTTGCTAGAGTGCCGACGCCTTTGGGATGACGACACCATAACGATGTATGTTCTGGATGATTACAGGAGTCGGGCTTGGAAGGAGCTGACAATGGTGCTGCCCCGCAGTTGGAAGGAGGGCATAGGTTTTCCTCGTAGATCATTACGCATTAGCATTCCACGCAACGGCTCCGGCGACATTTTGCTCATCCCCACAACTATATACAAGCAGTCTGAGGCGTATTTATTCTCTTACAATGTCGAGAGCAAGAGGATGAAGAAGGTTCAAATCCATGGTCCCCCTTTTCACATTTTTTATCGGTATAGGACACTTTTCTTGGAATGCAGACCTTTCGATTTGGTAGACAACATATTGTCATTGAATCATGTTTAACTCGTGAAACAGATTCAGTCGGAACTTCACGTGATTATATCCAAGTAGTATACTATGGGAAGAGAAAGTCGCATTACTGATCATATGTTGGTATCGTCATCGGAAGTTCAATGCACATAAGATCACCTCGTATTCTTACTGTACTGGAACATGTTATCTGACTTGCAGCATCCAAAGTGCACTACATGCTTTTGTAGATCAACATCCGATCATCCCTGCAGATTAATATGCACTGCGACTGTTATATCGTGAATTTTTCGTTTCTTCTGCAGTCACAAACAATGTCCCTGTTCATTAATTTTTCAAATCTTTATGTACATGTGCAATCCGCGTTCACTCTCCTGCTAGCATCGAACCATAGTTGCTAGTTTTAGTATTTCACTTGCTTGTGCTATCTCGTTAGCTTTCACATTCATTGTGATAAACATTCTTCTAGCCCATCGACAAGTTCTTTCCTCTGTTTTTAAACAAGTTCTTTCCCCATTTGGACGAAAGAGAGATTGCTGCCCATTTTTTGCCTTGCCATCAGATAAAAGTTGTCTTAGGTCCTGGATACGCACATCTCCGTATGTATGTGTTTCTGGAGAAGCAAGTATTCAGTCGAAAAGTAGGGGAGTTTAGAAGCAGGTCATGGTGTTGAAGCCCCTTAAAGATGTCGACTTTCAATGAGAGCGATCTCAATGAACAAGATTGATTTTCGCATTTCATCTAAGCGGCTCTTCCACTTTTCTGTCGAGATGTTGTCTTCTGCCAATCAAAATCTCATCAGGGTAATCAAGTTCTTTATTCAATTTTCGGTTCCTAAAAGACGTCATACACCTGAATTTATAAAAAAGCATTACTAAGCTGCTGTCTGACGACTAACATGCATAACAATTCGGTTGTATCATCATCTTTAAGTAAAACTTCTGTCGAGGAAAACTTCTACTACGTCATTCTCCTTGACTTGTCCTAGTCATCGCCATCAGCTTGCTGTGAATTGGATGCCGCCTAGTTGCAGATGGATTGAAATTAACGCAGATGGTAGTGCGTTTCAAATCTGCATTGCCTGCGGCATTTTGCATGATGTTGAGGGTCAATGGCTATCATCTGGGTTTATCTTCCAGTGCTAAAATTGCCATTGGCCTATCATCTGCTGTTACCCTTCATCGTGCTGCTATTGGTGCTATTCATTTTCTGCATCAAAAGAAGACGCAATGACTATGACTTCGGTTTACCTCAAGAGCTGATGTGCGAGTATCATCTTTAAACACTCCTTACCTGCACAAGTAGGGTTGATAGTTAATATGCCTCACTATCAGATTCAGACCTAGTGCTGCAGTTCACTAAAATCAAGAAGGTTTTAATAACCTGGGTTATAGTTGGCCTTTTTCTGCAACAGCGAATTAACACCAACTCTTGTTTCAAAATTGGATTTTATGTTGACTATTGGTTTCATTCTCACCGAAATTTCTTTTACAGCGCTTGCTGCTAAGAGAAACCGATACCAGAGGCGGGAATCACTGATGCTCCTTGAAATGGAAAGCCGACATGCCGAAGGATTGCCCTCCCCTTTCAGTCCCAACTATTAGAATTCTTGCACCGTGTCCTCTCCCCAAAAGGGAGTCTGCCGGATCCAGTTATATCATAGGCCTAAAAATGATGCAAACGGCTTCGCTGCTTTAGAAAGATGAATTGCTTCTCTTCAACTTTGGAGCAAATCCCACGAAAATGGGGTCATAATTTGTCAAATTGCTCGTGTAATGCACTGCATCATAATCTCACATTGATGATCACTTGACATAGTTCACTGTTTCCACGAAGATGGGGTCATAAAATGTCAAATGGCTTTGTAAAACAAAGTTTTATATGGTCCACCTTTGTCACATGGATATAGGATCTGAAGGCTTTCGGCCTAACACTGTTCAATATGTTAAGACTTAGCCCAACTTATTGCTCTCTCTCTCTCTCTCTCTCTCAAAACTTGCTATTCAAGCAATTCCAGAACTTTACCTCGGTTAACGTGAGACTGAGCCCAAATATATGGGTCCGACTCAGAAACTTCACCCGTCTGAGCACTTTACCAGCATGATGAGAACTATCATTATACAACACGCATCGTTTCTCTCCTTCCATATATAGAAGATGGCAGCATGCCAGGAAGGTTTAAGCAAAATCTTAACAAAAAAGACCCACCTAACTGAGTAAAAAGTCGTCACCAAATCAACTTTAACCATGCCTCGAGGAGGAATGCCAAACCTATGACCGTTCTTTACTAAATCATGGTCTAAAAGAACATTGGTCTGAGACATTCCATCCTTCCACCGAAGCTGACTGGTTATTACTTATGGAAGCAAGCAGACTTCTCCTTCAGTCTGTTTGGCATTACTTATTTGTGGATTTGTCAGGAGTAATGCAACAAGAAATGGGTCGAAAATCAGGCATTTCGACCTTCCTCAGCAACTCAGATGTGCTAAAGAGATCGAAGACAGCAGAGGTAAACTCTTGCCCCACAATTGACAAATCGTCCTTGCAAAACCGAGTTAGAAAACCATGAGGGAAGGGATCCATCCCCATTCATTAAACACAGCACCTCTTCAACCTCCCAAATCAATGACAGGTTGAGTCAAAAGATTTCTCTATTGCTCAAGCAACCTGAAATCTGGAAGATAGGGTAGATCATCCAATTAGCAACAAGAGGTGCTCCTAGCAGTAATTTGTAATAGTCAACGGCTACAGCTGGAAAATATTTCTGTGCCCCACAACTCTTTTGTTGACACAAATGAACTAGAACAAGTAGTTGAAGCAAAATTGTTCTGATAAAAAACATCCCCGTCCCAATATTTCTCCACCAATCCATTTGATAATTATCAACCTCGGACGAGAGATTAGACCTCAGAGAACCAGTGTTCTTTTAAAAGGCTCCAGGTCTAATGTCCGAACACATTACTAAGCAATTTTCGAAACAGTATGCCAGTTTGATATCATTCAACATTGTTTAGTTTGGAAGAGAACAAAAGTCGTGCAATTGCCCAGTGGAAGAGCGAAGAAGGTAGGGATCTTAAGCTACTCCAAATATTAACAATATCGCTAGTTTAAGAAGAGAGTGAAATCTTGTTAGACCACTAGTTTGATAAAGAGTGCAGTTTGATTGAATTTGCCTTGGATCGCTGAAGATTCACGTAGAAACTTCGGAAAGATGGAATCCGGTGCCGGCTCCAACGGTTTTCTTTCGTTAAATCATTATCAAATGTGCAATAATTAGCCCAACTTGATGGTACGGTACCTGCAAGTGGAAGCTCGCTCGGGGACAAGGTCGAGAACTAGATAGGGACGAAAAGATTGCCACTTGCTAAGAAGGTGGTGACATGCATCCCTATATTTACGCTGAATTTATTATTGTTCCCATCTAGCCTGCGTCTTTAGGGAAAAAAGTTTACTCCTTTGTCTCGCTTTTTGTTATCTATAATTACCATCGCATTAAGAGTTGAAATTGTTCACATGTAGCCACTCAATTCATGCGTCTTTAATAGCTTCCCCAAATACATCAACTTAATCAAACGATCACTCGGTCTTTTTATTTTTTTTTGAAAATTCGATTTCTTTGCATTCATACCTAGCCTACACATGACCCGCATGCACGTAATGTTTTCCTCAACACTAGTATCTTCCAATGCAATAATGCTTAGTATCCATTTTAGTGGACAAGTTAATGACATATTCATCATGAAGTCAACAATAAAAAATACCAAAAACCTATAAATTATTTTATGGTGAGTATGAACGAGGGAAAAGAGATGTAATATATAAAACATGATAAGCTTATTGTATAATTTTCTTGACTAGTAAAAGACCTATATTTTGGGGACCCCGAAATAGATTTTTCATGTCACAATACACCAATTGAGTCTTGGACTCGTTTTAGAAAATAATTTTTCATGCTCCAAGAAAACGTGTAACATCGACTACTTGCCGACTCATGAAGTTGTGGATCGAATCCATTCATAATAGATCTCAAAGTATGATCCATAGTGATTCCTTACTATACATTTGTGCATGAACTGCATGCACATAGTGTATGTTCTGATACATAGGAATTTCAGAATATACACGTAGTTGGCAACTAGAAGAAGCAGCAATACCGCTGAGGTTTGACAGAGAGAGAGAGAGAGATAGGTTGGATTCCGGAACGCAAGACAACAAAAAACCATCGATCTCGACAAAAAGAAAAAAAAAAGGGCCATTGGCAGACGATGAAAAAGACTCAAAGTGGCCACATTATCACTACCGTTTGTCTCCTGCCGTGGCTTCGGAAGCCATGTTGGCACTAACCGATAGCTCCCAAGTCACTCTCGAGGTCTGCTTCATCTTTTGTTTCTGCAAGTAGGAAAGGGGACCCCCTTTTAAAAGAGATGGGAAAGTGACGTTTCGAAAATGGAAAGGGAAATGAGTGCGTGCCAAACTAAAATGGGCCTTCCCATCACTTGAAGAGGAAAGGATTAGGATGTTCATAGCATTCTTCACACGGCATCTTCATTCGTTATCATTTGTTGTTTTGTCATTCATGAACCGGGTACTTATGGTCAAGCTGCAGCCTTAGCCATTGTTTTATTCTTAGCAAATACTTCTTCCAAGTGAATTTCCTTCTGAGAATCTTCCAGATGTTTGTGCCATTCAATTATGCACGAATATGCTATCTGTCATTGCACCTTTTTTTTTTTGCCCGAGTAACCATAAACGTATTCAAAATTTGAGTACTCGTGGTTATCCACGTGCTTCCTTCCAAGTCCTGTTGCTTGTGCGGACGCTTGTTTACAGAAATTTTTAAATATATGTAGGTCATCCAGGTGATTGATTGATAATACCCAAGCAACCATGTTCGGGTCCAAGTATGCTTTTTTCAATCTATGAGTAAGGGCACGATTGATAACCATTCTAAACAGAAATTGATTTCTATAAGAGAAATAGATTTTTCTATTTCCATTTTTGGATGAGTTTCTAAGCAAAAATTTGTATTTAATAACAATGTAAAATTTTTATTTCTAGCGTAAAATTTCGTTTGATAACAATACAAAATTCCTCCTTCCCAAAGGGCGGCGAATGGTGGCGACGGCGACCGATAGCGGCGGCGTATGGATGCTCTAATAAGAAAAGTTTTTATTTCTCATTTCTATTCCAAAAATAAAATAAAAAATTTTCGCTTCTCCTTTCTGTTCTAAATCTATTTTTGGACTAAAAATTTATTCTAAAAATAAAATAAAATAAAATTGCGTCATCAAACGAATTTCTATTCCAAAAACAAGTCAGAATAGAAAAATTATTTTAGAACGAAAATAGAATGGTTGTCATGCGCGCCCTAAAAGTAATAATGAGTATGAATCCTATCTTTGTATTAGCATTTGCATTTTAGTCACATTTCATTGCATATTAAAAAAAAAATGGATGTGGATTTCTTGAGGTCTATATTTCCAACAAAAAGATTCATTATTTATTACTGTGTTGCATAGTCAAAATTTATGTATCATTTATTTTTGAACGAAACCTCTTCAAGCTCTCATTCGATAAGGTAGCTGTCGACACTTGAATTTGACAATTCATTTAGATATCCATCACAATGAAAAATTAGGGGCCAATCTTGACCCTTAAATAAAAATATTAATTAAATTGCATATAGATATTATGAGCATTTTAATCAAGCCCATAAGTGATGGAGGTTCCAAGCTTAATTGAATTAGTTGAACTAAACCCTTAAGGAGAAAAATCAAATTGACCCCATCAAATCGACCCCATCAAATCTTCACGGTGGCCGAAAATTTGTAGATAGTGGGTGCCGAGTTGGAATTGATTTATTAAAAGTAAACTTGGAGAGCAATTAAAATGATATTATCACAATTTATATCAAAAGAGATAATAGGAGAATTTCCTATTGTTAAAGATGGTTATATCTTTTAGAGCCCAATATAGGAAAGTAAGGGATTTTGATCTTAAAAGATCCGTACACTTACACCCATAAATATGTGATTTGAGGGTTCACAAAGGGAGGCTCTCAACCAAGGTTAGACATATATTGATTTGGGTCTCTCTTTTCGACGGCTCTCATATCATGTAAATAGATAGGATCTTCAAGAGAAAGGGAGAAAAAAGAAAACAGCTAAAAGATTACACTTATACAAAATTCCTAAATGAAAGAGTACATGACGTGTCTTTGTTTATAGAGCATGAGGAGATACCAATGAAACTCTTAATTTCCTTATTTAACCGCCTACTAACCTATTAATCATCATTACTGATCGACATGTAAGTAAGGAGGATGAGTATAGGTGGGAATATACTCGTCTGGGATCCTCCTTTGATCAAAACCGGGAACATCAAAAACCACTGAACCCAATACAGAGCCCACTGGCTCGAGCTCTCGGTTTTTATATCAACTTGACAAATAGGGGTCCCCCGCCCAGATTGAGAAATCTCCCCTCAAATTTCCAGAATTCTCCTCCTCCTCTTTTTTCTCCCCTAACCGGAAAATGAACTAGTGAAACTAATTTGGATCGTAGAAGTAGAGGTGATGTGGGCAAACATCACCCCTCACACTCGTAAACAAAGAAAATCACGTGAAAGACCGGATTAAAATCGACAACAACGAAGTTTGTTCTATCAAAAGAGCATTCTTTCCACTAGTGGCGTTGAGATAGAGACGAGTAATGCATATTTGCTCGAAAATCTGGCACCATGATTAGAATGGTATTCCGGGCTCGAACGCCGAGCAGCCCGAGGGTAAAAGCACGCCCTATTATTGACCCCTTCGGCATCTTGTTCCTGAACTTCCATCTTTTTCTAAACCAAATTTTTTTGTCTTCTTTTATTAGCCGCGTGCGATCATGGACACATGACACGGACTCATGATACTTTTCCTAGCGTTAGGCCATTCGAACATTCAACTAAGTACATGATCGGATCAAACCACGAGTCCATCGACCCTAAAATTGATGGTCCAGATTAAAATTTCAAGGTTGTATTGTGGGGGGAATTCAAAGTGTCCGAGGTGAGAAAAATGTGGCAAATAAGGAAACAAGCGAGGATAAACCCCCGCCTACCTTTTTGGTGAAGGACTTAGTTGAGCAGTGGGTTACTCCTAACCCTCTACTATTTGGAGGGTCCTGCTGGTGTCATAGAAGCTGAAGATGGGGCTGAACCTGCTTTCTTCGGAAGCTACTTCAGCTGTGGGCTCGTTCCTATCTACCGATCTTTGAGTTGGGATCCTCTACCATTCTCCCTGTTCACCGGCGTCCTTTTCACGCTTGCCTTGTTCCTTGTTTTGTTGTAAGGGTTTCCTTGTTCTCCCTTTCCTTGTATCCGCTGTGTTGGTTGCTTTTAGCCGCTGTTTGGCTTGTTTCTGCTCCTGTGCAGTTCGTGGCTTCCCCCTCCCCCCCTCCCTCCCTTTTTCCTTGGTACCCTTCCACTTGCTCTAACTTGTTTGTCTTTGTGAGTGCAAGTTTTTTGTGCTAGGTTTTTGATGTATAGCTGTGTAGCTCTTTGGTTTAAAGTCAATATATCTCTTACCTTCTACCAAAAAAAAAAAAAAACTGCCTACTACTGGCCCCAAAGAAAATGTCAATGTTGGTCGGATCTATGAAGGGATGGAATTTTATTTGCCAAGATTGACACGAAACAAAAGTAAATTTAGCTAATAAGAACAAAAGGGATATTAAATCGAGAGGAAAAATTCAATTCGTGCCTCGTAAGACTTTGCGACAAAGAAGGGAAGAAATAGTTGTCTCGATCCAGGTTCACCGAGAAATTAGTTAGAAATATAGAATTTTCGCATTGCAATACAAAATGAACTTATAAATTATTTTCCATCAGTATCTAATCTCAATCATCAATGATCAAAGTTGTGGTCCAGGGATTGTGAGGCTTCCTAGTCGAAGCTAATGGACCAAATGATAGTATGTCCACCCTAGAAATCGAAGCTTCAATTATTTCGTAGAAAATAAATGATTTGGAAAATATTTTCTTAAAAATAATCGTATGCATCAATTGCAAAAATGAATGAATGAATGAAAAATGTTTTCATTATTCACGAAAATGTTTAGACATAAATTGTTGTTGTTTTTTTTTTTTTTGGTTGCAAGACATAAATTGTTGTTGACTATAAAAAAATTTTGTCCGTTGGCTAATTATTTTAAGCTATACAAATTATCATTTTTAGGTAAATATTTTCCAAATTATTCATTCTTTACGAAATAAACAGAGCCTCAAACCATACCATTGACTCCCCTCAACATGTCCACTAATGCCTTTCCTGGATAAACATGGAAGATTTTTTATGGAAAGTTTTTTGTTTGGAAGAAAAAGATAATGCCGGGAGAAGGAAATGCCATGTTGGGGTTCAGCATTCAGCCCCGGGGTTCAGCATTCAGCCGGGGGGAGATGAACTTGGCAAAGATGAGGGTCCCCCTAGTTATTGCCAAATATAGTTCTCGTCATGTGAACCCCCAATATCAACTTGGAAATGTGGAATCGTAGTCTCATTTTAGACCTTTTGTGTTGTCTGTGTATTGCTGTAGATGATGGATCCAGTTACATCACATGGAATTCACACAGGCTTCATGCAGACAACCTCCGGCGACCTTTAATTTGTATCATTATATCTCGTCTATAAATGGAAGTTTCCTAGTTCCTTGCACAATCCATCTCTTGGAGTAGTTGACCACGCTAGTCGACGCCCACGCCTTCATATTAAACACCCGCGGAAAGTCCCTCCATTTATATCCCCCTTATAGTTGTCCCTCCAATCTTCCATAGCCACCATCTTATCCTTCTCTCTCTCTCTCTCTCTCTCTCTCTCTCTCTCTCTCTCTCTCTCTCATACCAAAGAATAGATAATGGATGGTAACATCATCTGCGTAGACGAGCTCAGCTCAACAAGCGACTCCAGTGTTATTCCACTGCCGTCGAAATCATGGCAGCCACCAACGCCGCCGCAGAGCCTCTGCCGTCTTGGCAGTGGCGCAAGCGTGACATTGGACTGCGAAGGCGGCATCAAGGCTGAGTCAAGGAAGCTGAACCCATCCAAGTACAAGGGCGTCGTCCCTCAGCCGAACGGCCGCTGGGGCGCGCAAATCTACGAGAAGCACCAGAGGGTGTGGATCGGCACCTTTAGTGAGGAGGATGAGGCCGCCGTGGCCTACGACATCGCCGCGAAGCGCTTCCGTGGCCAAGAGGCCTTCACCAACTTCAACCAGTGGTCTAACACTGAAGATTGCGATCTTGAAGCCGCTTTCCTGATTTCTCATTCCAAGGCGGAGATCGTTGACATGCTTCGGAAGCACGCGTACCATGAGGAGCTCGAGCAGTGCAAGAGAAGGTACGTCAACGCAAACGGCGATGGCAAAAGGATGAGTATGACGGAAGCCCTAGGAGATCCATCTGGGCCGGGTCGGGCCGCAGCGGCTTGTCATCTCCTTTTCCAGAAGGAGGTCACGCAGAGTGACGTAGGGAAGCTGAATCGATTCGTGATTCCAAAGCAACACGCAGAGAAGCACTTCCCCCTGCACAACCGCTCGAGCCCTACGACTCCGAAGGGCACTTTGCTGACTTTCATAGACAGTGGAGGCAAAGTGTGGAGATTTAGGTACTTGTATTGGAATAGCAGCCACAGCTACGTTCTGACGCGGGGTTGGAGCCGGTTTGTGAAGGAGAAGAGGTTGAGGGCAGGAGACATCATCAGCTTCCACCGGTCGGCCGGGCCAGAGAAGCAGCTTCATATCAATTACATGAGGAGGAGCGGGCTCAGTCAGGCCAGGCCAGTCCATCGGGTCCAGAAGGTGAGGTTGTTTGGGGTCGACATCTTCCAAGTGTCGGGACAGGCGGTGGCGTCAACTGTGGTGGTCATTGAAGGGGAAGGAGAATGATCGAGGTGGAGTCACTGTAATTTGGATGCAACGAGAAGCAGATAGTGATTAGAGCATTATGACAGTCTCTGTGCCTGTTATTTTTTTATTTGTTGGGCTTCTACTATGTTGGTCGATTCCGAAGATGGAAGAGATGGGATTAGGACTAGGGAGAAGATAGATAAAAATACGCGGAGAAATTGTATATTTTTTGTGTCTCTTGTAATGAAGAGCACGTAAGGTATTTATTGACCTTATAAGGTTACTATCAAAGTAACAAGATGTTACAATATAAACTGCAATCAATTACGATTAATCAAGGACATGTGCAATCGAAAGAGATATAGAGAATTTTTTAATTATTTCTAACATCCTCAGAAACTTAACGTGGCTTAAAAGAAGTTAACTGAATTTTGAGAAAAGATTGAAAACCATGATGAACATGTCTTAGTGAAGACATTGGCAATCTGAATAAAAACGAGACAAACATTGTCATGAAGCTGTACAAAATGATAGTCTATTTCAATATGCTTGGTAGCTTATAGAAAATATTTTGAAAACACCAACACGTATAAAGGTAAAATTGAATAAATAAAATAATCCCAACGAAAGCAAGAACACTCATATACGTATCTTCAAAATATTGTTTGTGCATTTTAATAAGAAGTACGTAGAAATGAAAATGATGCTAATCACATTACCCTTGTACCGTATGCAAAAAGTTTGGTTCGACATTCTTCAAATCTAAACTGCAAACGTCTAATCTCCTCATAACATTGGTTCTAACATTCTTCAAATGCAAACCACAAGTGTATGATGTTCTCGGATCGTTGCTTGAAATATTCTAGTTCTAATGTTCTCCATTCCAACCCTACAAATGTCAAACCTCTAGTTCAAACACACTATCAATCTCACGCTAGAAAGAAAATCAAGAGTGTTCATCACTACAATTGTGCTAGCAATTGATCTTCTGTATGACTGATTTGACTGATCTCTATCTTCTCAATCGATCATTGAGTTATAGTCTTTCAGTCATCTCTTTGGCTCATTGACTTTGAAACTATTTCAAAGCATATTAATTCGGCCGTAAAAGTCTAAACTCGCTTCAGACTCTAAATCTAGACATTGATTCTGAAACCATTGCAGAGCATTAATTCGGGCATTAATAATGTAACTGTTATATAGTATTATTCCGAGCATTAGTTTTATAACTTTACAAAAGCATTAATTTTGTAAGTGTTATAAGAGCTTTAATTTGATTCTTAAGTTTGAAACCATTTCAGAACATTAATTTGGTTATTTGATTTTGAAATCGTTTAAAATCATTAAATTGCTCATTAATTTTGAAACCGTTTCAAATCATTAATGTAGCCATTGATTCTAAAACCCTTTTAGATCATTAATTTGGTCATTAATTCTGAACCTATTTCAAATTTTTAATTTAACCATTAAATTTAGAATTGTTTCAAACTTTAATTTGGACTCATTTCAAATCATTATTACGGCCATTAATTTTGAACTCGTTTTAGATCTTTAATATGAACGTTAAGTTTGAATCTATTCCAAATCTTTAATTATGCTGTTGATTTTGAAGCCATTTTAGAACTTCAATTTCAGCCCAACTCAATCTAATTACTGCAATTGCATACACCTTTCAAGCATCATTTTGAATCAGTTATAGTATATGGCATCTCTAGGTTCATCACTGAGTTGATAGTAGAACTTGTACCAATACATTAACACAATCAAGAAAACCGATTGTCACCATCAATCTCTATTTCCTACAAACCATGAGTGACATCTAATAATATGTCATGGCTACTCATACATTGTGAATTGTCAATAACATAATGAATCCGTCAGCTTTAGCAACTATGTAATTCAATCATTCTATCTCAATATGTCCTGATTGAACAAAGACCATAAAATTGTTTGTCAAGTTACTAATTCGATCATATGCTCAATTCTAGTTGATGTATAGTTCTACGAGACATAAACTATTTCATTCTCGGTTACAATACCGATCGAGTGTTTTGATTAGATTATACAGGACATCAATCTTCTATGTTGTGTGTGTGTGTGTGTGTGTGTGTGTATGTATGTATAATAAGAAGATACCCACACTTTCGGGCACCAAAATAATTTTTTCACGTGATAATACAACTATTGAGTCTTAGAGTTGTTTTAGAACATAATCTTCCATGCTCCAAGAAAATGCATCACGTCGACTATTTGGTGACACAGGAAAGTTGTCGATCAATACATGCATAGAAAAAATCTCAAAGTATGATCCGTCTGACTCCTTACTGTACGTGCACGTTTTGCATATATACATACAAGTCCACATACGTGCCCATATACCTGCAGGTATAGTGTTTTATTTTACGTAGGAATTTCATAATATACCCGTAGTTGGCAACAATAGCGCCGACGTTTGACCGAGAGAGATAGGTTGCATTCCGGAACAGAAGACAACAAAAGACGATCGATCTCAAATGGGATATTGGCAGACATCATGAACGACTCAAAGTGGCCAAATTATCTCGACCGTTCCTCTCGCGGGGTGACTTCGGAAGTCATGTTGCCACCGAAGAAGTCCCATCCAAGTCCCTCTTGACGTCTGCTTCATCTTTTGTTTCTGCATGTAGAAAAGTGGACCCCCTTTACGAGAGATGGAAAAGTCTCGTCTCGAAAATGGACATGGAAATGTGTGCGGAATTTACGTACCTGACTAAAATGCCTCGCCTGGCATCTTCGTTTGTTGTCTTGTCATTCAAAAACCGTCTACTTATGTAGCTAAGCAGCCCGCAGCCCGCACCCCACCCCCCGCCCGCCAAAATCCTTCTTCCAAGTCAATTCCTTCTGGGAATCTTCCAGATGTTTGTGACATTCTATAATGAATGGAAATGTACGCGCAAATAAGGTGCACAACCTAGGTTTAGTATCTTGACCGTCTAAGTGCGGACAGTAATCCTGTATTAGGGCCATACATCTATGTTTTGGCTCGTGTGTTACCTGATCCCTTAAATTAGCATGTCTCTTTATTTTTTCAATCTTACTAGATTCATCATCCTGAGGCCCAAACGTACCTACATAAGATGGGTTGCCATCATAGAATTAAAGAACCCTTTGATGAAAAATACAATGAGTATTTTCATGTCATTTAGTGAATAAGTCTTAGCAAACACCCAGGAGCATAAAAAGTCTTGCTTTCGACCAATTTTTGAACTCATTACCTTGGTTTTGAGAAATTTTCTCAAACTAACTAGTCGTAACAAATAAATAATTGCATGCGCATGTTATTTACTTCTTAAGCTCTT
This sequence comes from Eucalyptus brandiana, assembly GCA_014182725.1. Taxonomy (NCBI): domain Eukaryota; kingdom Viridiplantae; phylum Streptophyta; class Magnoliopsida; order Myrtales; family Myrtaceae; genus Eucalyptus; species Eucalyptus brandiana. The sequence continues at coordinate 17,779,606 of CM024671.1, read as the reverse complement.
GTTACATTTGATCATTCACTCTCTTAGCATCATATTGTCACTCATTGGCAAGAATGAGAGTCGTTCACCGTCAAACATGGGGTGCATGTTAGGACTCAATCCAATAGATATAACATATTGCTACAATTTGGAAGAAAATCACCAAAAAGGTCATGAATTTATTGTGAGGATATCAATTCATTCATAAACTTTTTAATTTAAACAATTGAGACATAAACCTTGACCATTGGCCAATGTAGCTCTTCGGACTAATTTTGGCCAAAAATCACAGACATGGACGTCAGTCATCCTATGTGGCATGGTCATGCTAATGGAGACATCTTGCAATTTATTTATTTATTTTTTTAAGTTTTCATATTTTTTTTTATATTCTATTCTTTTCTTTCTTTGCATTTTAGTTTTTTCTTTTCTTTTCACTATGGCTGACAAAGGTCGCCAGGTGATCTGGGTGTATGATTTAAGTGTGGCTACTGAGTGACTCAAGATACTTCATAGTAAGACTATGATTATGAGTATTCTTTTTAAGTTGTATGCTTTTGTTGGTCAGCGAGTTCTCCCGTACATTCGAAATGCTTCTTGCTAATTTAAGGATTTTTATTGGGAGGCGTGCACTTCCTAGCATAACTATAGGAGGAAAGGATCACCTTATGAATGGAAAACTCATATCAATCCAAGGGGTTTGTCGATCTTATTAGATAATTACGGTTGCCCCCCTCGACCGATTTATGCTAAACAAAGAAGTTACCGTATTTTTGGAGGCATCATCATCAAATCGGAAAAAAATTGCATATAGATTCATAATCATACACCCAAATCATCCAAATTCAAGATTGCTCTCACGCACGATTGTATGATTGCATGGTGGACATGATATGTTGTTTTAATCGTGAGTCATATCGTAAGTCATCTCCAACTTTACAAAATAACGAATTTATCAATCTCTAGACCATAGTTTAATGCCCACCCAGAGTTTTGAGGCTTCTTAGGCACAACATTGGATAAGAGCCAAATTAATGACCTATGATCCTTAGCAGCTAATGTGCTTAGCTTAATATATTGTCTAATTAGACTCATTTTATTAAAAGAAATTAATAGTGTATCACCATTTCCACATCAAACCTTCAAAAATGAAAAAGGATATGACAGCTCACATACTGTACTGAAGTGGAGGAGTTAAACAACTAAAATATATTATTGTCAGATATTGAAATTTACTTGTAAATGTGCCAAGATATTTAAGAGAGAGGTAGAAGGGAAAAAAAACTCAGAACCTCCATCTTCTGTTGGAAGCACGCGGCAGTCAACACTTTTACTCGGGAAGATCGCAAAGTCAATCAATGTATACAGTTATATCTACTTTCATATATAAACTTAAGCTAATGAATTTTGGGAAAGCGAAAATATATTTAACCACTCCGTAGCATGACAATTCTCTAACGTATGACTTTCTAACACAATTCATATGTGCATTTCAATATTTTTACTCCACTGTAGTGAAAAAAACTCAAGATGCCTCCATTATAAAGCATAAGAAATACTAATAAGACAAGTGTTTGACCAGAAGGTTAACACCTCTTTTCTCATACAACTTGATAGAACCGTGTGGAAATCGAACTAGAATTGCATCACCCCATGGCGCTCAACTTTGGCCGCTACATAAAGATGTGCTTGACTCTAATGTTTACAGTTGCCTGGAAACTTGATGGTGACTTTGCTCCTCAATGGCACTTGTAGTTGAAAAGTAGTATCACAATGAATGATGTTCACGGTAGGTATTGTTTAGGGGAAAATTGTTCAAAAAGTCCTAAACTTATTGCACTTTTGTCAATTCATCATAATCCTTTCAATTTTGTCAATTGAGTCTTAAATATTTTCACTTCTTATTAATTGAGTCCATCCGACTAATTTTAGCTGAAAATCATTTATGTGAAAGCTGGAAGTGCCACGTAGGACTGTCATCATTGACGTGAACATATTTTAATAATATTTTAATTTGTTGATTTATTTATTTATTTATTTTTCTCTTTCTTTTCTTTTTTTCTTCTTCTTCTTCCTTTTGCCAATGGCCGACCACTAGAGGCCAACCATTGGTCATGCCGAGCCTACTAGCCTAGCTCGCCACAAGCAAGGCACGTCAACCGAGGCCCAGCGAGGGTCGACCTTGCCTAGGCCAAGGCAGCTTCCATGAGCGTCCCTTGGGTGCAAGTGATGCCTGACAAAGCCGCCTTGACTTGGGCAAGGGCTAGCCTCACTAGATGTAGCATGGGATCATCCCTCACTAGGACTTGCCCACCCAAGTGAGGCCTAGTGAGGGTCGGCCTCCCCCAAGCCAAATTAGGCGAGGTCAAGCTATGTCGAGTCTCACCTCTTGTTTGTAGCAAGCGAGGCTAGTCGACCCGACATGGCTGGTGGCCAGCCACCGGCAAAAGGAAGAAGAAGAAGCAAAAAAAAAAAGAAAGAAAACAAAAAGAGAAAAAAAGAAATAATAATAATAATAACTAAATAAATAATTCAAAAATATAAAAATATTATTAAATTTGTCGGGTCAATACTGGTAGTCCTATGTGGCACCGTTGACGTCCACCTTAGTGATTTTCGGCAAAAATTAGTCAGATGGACTCAATTGGTAAGAAGTGAAAAAATTATGACTCAATTAATAAAATTGAAAGGTTTATGATTTTTTGGACAATTTTTCTGCATTGTTTAGTGTTGTGCACAAGTGGGTGCACAAGTGGGGAAGTCTTTGAAGATGAGACGCTAAGATTGGAGCACTACGTAGAAAGTTTTCCTTTTTCTTGTTTGAGGGATTTTTTTTTTTTTTTGGGTTCGGGATTCTTTGGGGAATTGAAAAGGAGAAAAATCGCAAAACGAAAGCTAAGACTAAAACTAGAAAACAAACAAGGGCAGCAATTTGATTTTGACTAATAAGCAAAACTATGACCACGAGCGAGAACGATGCACGGCACAATGAAGCTCGAGATCAGAGAGGGCTCGACTAGTAGCGGTCCATATCGGATGACAAGAGTTGCCAATTTATGTTCTTTCTTTGCATGGCCCACCCCAAAAGAAGGAAAAATAATATAAAAAAAACACTCTGTTCATTACTTTCCCCATGGAAAGGATGTTCATCACTAAAATTGCTTGCCAGTCCATAATTGACGCCCACAAAGATTAATCATCATTACTGTTCGACATGCTAGTGAGGAGGATGAGGACACGTGGGAATCTCTACTCTCGTGAGGTCGCCTCTTTTGATCAAAATCAAGAACATCGAAAAACCATTGAAACCGATACAGAACCCACCGACTCGATCTCTCGGTTTTTATCAACTTGACAAATTGGGGTGCCCCACTTAGATTGTGAAAATCACGTAAAGGACCGGATCAAATCGATAACGACAAAGTTCGTTCTATCATGGGAGCATTCTTTTCACTAATGACGTCGAGACAGACACAAGTAACGTATATCGCTCGAAAATCGGGCACCACATGATTAGCATGGGATTCTAGGCTCGAACACCGAGCAGCCCGCCCTCAGCATCTTGTTCCTGTACTTACCATCTTTTCTAAGCAAAATTTTTTGTCTTCCTTTATTGAACGTGTCCGACCACGGACACATTACACGGACGCAAGATACTTTTCCTTGAGCTAGGCCATTTGAATATCCGACTAGGTACATGAGCGGATCAAACTACGAGTCCATATTAAATTTCGAGGTTATGTCATGGGGAGTTCAAGGTGTCCGAGGTGAGAAAAATGTTAGGTATAAGGAAACAAGCGAGGATTAACCCCCGCCTACTGCCGGCCCCAAAAGAAAAAGTCAATTTTGGACGGATCTATGAAGGCATTGAATTTGATTTGCCAAAATTGACACGAAACAAAAGTAGGCCTAGCTAATAAGAACAAAAGAGATATTAAATCGAGAGGAAAAAATCAATTCATGCCCCGTACGACTTTGCAATGAAGAAGGGACAAAATAGTTTTCTCAATCCAGCTTCTCGAGAAATTAGTTAGCAATATAGAATTCTTCGCATTACAATACAAAATGAGCTCATAAATTATTGTATGTTAGTATCTAACCTCGATCCTCAATGATCAAAGTTGTGGTCAAGGGCTCGTGAGGCTTCCTAGTTGAGGCTAAAGGACCGAATCATAGTATGTCTATCTTAGAAATTGAAGCTTTGTTTATTTTGCGGAAAATGAATGACTTGAAAAATATTTTCCTAAAAATGATTTTTTGTATTGATTACAAAAATAAATGAATAAATAAAAAATAATTTTATAGTTCGTGAAGATATTTAAACATAAATAGTTGTCTATAATGAAAACCTTTTTTTGCATTGGCTATTAATTTCAAGTTATATAAATGATTATCGTTAGACGAATATTTTCTAAATTATTCATTCTCTACGGAACAAATAGAGCCTCAAATCACACGACTGACTCCACTCAATATGTCCACTAATGCTTTTCTGGATAAACATGGAAGATTTTTTATGGGATGTTTTTGTTTGGGAGAAAAGATAATGCCGGGAAAGAGAAATGCCATGTTGGGGTTCGGCATTCAGCCGGGGGGAGATGAACTTGGCAAAAATCAAGGTCCCACTCTTTACTGCCAAATATTGTTCTCGTCATGTGAACCCCCAATATCAACTTGGAAATGTGGAATCCTATTCTCATTTTAGAACTTTTGTATTGTCTGTATAATGTTATGGTAGATGGATGATAGAACGAGTTACAACCTCCAGCGACGTTCAATCTGAGGTTACGACCTTTGAGAGAGAGAGAGAGGCGCACACACAAAATGGCTGGCACAACCATGGCAAGCGCAGCAGAAATGGCACTGGTTTGCCGCCCGTAGAGGATGGAGCATCGGGGACGGAGCAGAGGGGATAGAGAAGAAAAAGAAAGAACAACAGAGAAGACGGAAAAAGTGAATAATAAATTGGAAAGGATGACACATTCCAGTCGTTGAATTTCAATATCTCAAAATCCTTTTATGTAGAGGATCCTAGTAATACATACGGATACCTTGGATGCATGATATTAATATTGATTTCCGGAGTTCTTATCTTTTGTAATTTTTTCTATTTGATTCCTGATTGTGTATCCAAAAGCCACTTATATCCTATAGCATTGTACAAATCTTACTTTAAATTGCAGTGACTCGAGGAAGACCTGATAAAATATATTTAAAAAAAAAAGATTCTTTGGATACTATGATAATAATAACAACAGCAATGGTAATATTTACTTTGAACAATGAAAGCAGTCCACTTAAAAGAAAGTACAAGGTACAAGACGCTGGGGAACATTGGCTAGCAATGCTTTTTCAAACAATATGTACGTGAGAGAGAGGTTTTCACATGTTGCACATATTGCAGAAATGTGACTGCCATTAAGCAATTTAAAGAAACCATCCCACTTTTAATATCCAACCTTGGTTTCTCCCAGATGAGTTCCATTGAGAAGAGTCTATCTTTCCTACTTGGCTCCAAGCCATGGAAACTGGTCACGGTCACAGCACAGGTCAAGCGGGCTAGAATTGATTGACTCGAAACAAGGCTTTAACAACCACCTCTCTTGAAGACCAGCCAGATAAGTGAGATTAACCTCAATTGTTCCTCGAAACATGTCATGCCCGTCTTCATTTGGAAAAGCACGCATCCATTAAGCACGGATTTTTTTTTAAATCAAGGAGAGCTTTGACTTGGCATTTATCCTAAGCAATGAAGCATCCGCTCACACAAGTGGAATGGGTGGCTTGGGCTTTTTTGTTTTCTCTACCAATATCGCTTGGATAGCGAGGACTGTCCCTACAATGGAGACTACTCTTTGCAGGGCGCACTTTGAAACCTTGCATGGATCTATGACTCCAGCACCGAGAAAATCTTCATATTTGGCCGGCATTGCATTGTAATCAATTTCCCAACTGCATGTTCGGGTTGTCTACTCTACAGTATCGCCATTTGCTCCTGCATTAGTTGCAATGGCTTTTGCGGGAGCAAGGAGTACCTGCAATTGCAAGTCGTAATTGACCACCTATAAGAGAAACCTTCAGAACAACAGCAAAATGCTTGGAACGATCCTTGACTCGATGCATTCCACTTAAAAAAAAAAATCTGTTGATAAATGAATTCTAATTTGTTGACTATTACCTATCAAATCTTCCTTTTGGAAGATAGAGGAGCGAAATAATTAACCTATTGATATTGGAAGACCCAAAAGAGAAAAAACTAGAATATATTATCCTAAAGCCCATAGGTCGGTTGTTAAAATAGTTTCCTAAGACCTACAGTGCCCGAGCCCAAGTCCACGAAGGCTAGAAGTTGAGCTCAAGACCCCATTGCCTCCCCTCCCCCTCCGACATGGTCATCAAGGACCCAAGCCTGGGGCTTGGGTGCCAGGGAACTAGTTTGAGGCGTGGCCTCAATAGACCTAGGCACAAGCATTGGAGATAAGGGCACCAGTACCAAGGTCATGAGCCTAGCTTCAATGGACCCAAGCTCAAGCACCAAGGACCTAGGCTCAGGTATTGGGGTCCTGAGTTCAACCTCCATAATTCGGGGCAAGGGTGCTAAGGCCTGAGGCCGAGCCTCAATGGATGCCAAGCTAAGGTCCAAAAGCTGGGCAAGCCTTGATGTACCTAGCTTAGGCATTGGGGTTTGTTGACTGAGTTCCCTAGTATAGGTGCTTGGTCCCAAGCTAAGGCGCCAGGAGTCGGATATGGCCAGGTCCAGTTTTCGTGGACTTAGGACTCATTCCCAAAAACTAGGGATTCAGGCCTGGAACCCCCAAATCCGTGCCCAATTCCCCGGCTACCAATGCGTAAGTCACTAGTGACCAAATAGCAATGATCTATTTAAAAAAAAAATCAGAATTTCTTTACAAAACAACATAAAATATCTTCCAGTTTATTTTCAGATATAAGCTAAACACCTCATTTTCCTATAAAATGACCTCCCAAATACTTTTAAAAAATGTCACATTTTTCATGAAGTAAACGAAGCCTAATGGATAGGCCTATATACTCATGTTCTCTTTCAAGTCGTAGCCATGGTTTGACACAGTACATCCTCAAAAAAGGCTCAAATATCACCGCACGCCTATACTGACGATTGCCGGGGGATGCTCATTGGACCAAAATAGGTATATGCATGAACACCCATTTGGTCAAGATCCAATGACCTCAGTTTGCTTCAAACTACTCATGGGAAATTAAATTACATACAACACGATGCGCAGAGAATTTTGATCTCGATGAATAAGTGTAATCATCTTTACCTGAGGAAATTAGGGGATCTGAAATTTCGAGGGCTTTGCACATCTTAGTTCTTCACACAATGTGCTGAAAACAAAACATGTTGGGAACTTGCAGACCTTAATTACAGCAACTCCCCCAGGAAGATCGGCAATTCTTTCTGCATGCTTTCATGAATGGTATGCACGGTCAATTTCAGCTAAATCCTTCTTAATATGTGAAATCCTTGCTTGGATTTCAACTTTAGTAGAAGGATCGGTAACAATGGTAGCTGAGTTACTCCTGATGGTTTACTTTTCTAGCAATGCCAAGCTGATCGGAGGTCACACGAGCGAGAGTTAGACCAAAGTCTCCAGAGAGAAAATTAGCACCTGATGATATTATTACAATGTTTAATTGAACCAAAAGACCAAAAAAAGAAAGCAGAACATGCGGTTTTGAATAACAGTGCTTCTTGAAGGAGCTTAAGACAGCAGACCAGAAAAGGTTGCCACGCTTTACAAGTTCACCTGTCAATAAAGCAATGTCCATTGTCCAAATCCTGGACATTGCACGAAAGCTACCTTCAGCAAGCCCCTTCCATTTTGTGCACAAGTGTTTCCAGCACTTGCCTTGAGATATCCTCTGCATTGATTAGCAAGGGGACGCTTAATTGAGTTGCCTTCTCCAGCAAAGGAATCAAGTCCTTGACATCTGAAATCTTCTGGGCAGTTACAAGGACTTTGGCCTTCTCAACCTCCACGAGAGGTCTAACTTAAGTCAAGAAATAATATAAAAGGAAATTTTTCATTGAAAGATGGGTGCGCATTCGATAAGCTCAGGATCTGTTGATGCGGGTGATGGAAGACTATCCCTCTGGGAGACAGACTGTAGAAATTTGGAAAGCTCTTGAAAGAGTTCTTTCAGAATTTGAAGGAGACAATCATCCCACTCCATATTATCTCAAACCTAAAGCAAAATTCACAACCTTCATTCCTTCTCGAACTAGAACAAAGGTTTCAGAAGAATAGGATGACTCGATATAAGATTACTCCATCATGTCCAATCCTTTCCTACAGCACCAGCGATCATTCTTCCAACAAGGTCATCTTTTTCCGCAGAGATTGATAACACAGGTGCAACATGCTGAAGAAATTTTGGAATTTCGTCATGAATAACCCATCTCTTGGACAAATTGCAAAAACAGAAAAATCGATCGAGAACCTTTGATATAATCACTCCCTCTTACGAGGGAGGCTCTTTTCCTTCAAAATACCGACCAATTCTTTTACAGTCTTACCCATTTTTTTTGTAAAGCTGACATTCCTACAGTTCAGCTAAACTCAGCATCTCTGTTCCTTAATTAACCATCAAGCGCGGGAGACGAGCCAGCAGGGAATACGCAAATTTTGAAGAATCAAACCTCGAAAGATAGTAAGCAGCATCGACAAAAGCAAACGAGCTGCCGCAGCGGTGGCACTGTCCTTCCAAGTTCAGTAACTCCACTTCCTTATCATAACCAATCGCGACGCAACCATTTCCAGGAGCGGGCTTTGAGCAAGAATTGCTCACCGCCGACTCACCGGAAGCAAGGAAAGGAGGACCGACCTCTTGCTCATGAGAAGATGTTGCATTCATACAGATGATTCAACAATGTCGAAGCTTCTGTTATAGAGGAATTGAAGAACATAGAAATAGGAAAGTATAGATGTAGGGATTGAGATTGATCAATGAAAATCTCTGTATATACTCTTCTGTATTTGATCTCAATGTGCTTCAAGATCTTTACATCAATTGAAAGAAAAGCTCTCTGTATTCATATCAATCTCTCTCTCTCTCTCTAGCTTCTATGCAGAATCGGAAGAATGAAATTCTCAAGAAGACTTACTTCTCTCTATCTCCTCTCGTTTCTCATTACGAAGCTTTATATGGAAGGAGAAGACTTTTAACGAAACAACTAACTTCTATTTTTACTTTTGTAACTAACCACCGACTTCATGTATCTTCATAGGGATAATACGAATCCGCATCCGTGATCCTTGTTTATCCTCTTTGACTGCTTTTCCATCGTTGATCATCAACTTCATTACTCTTGATCTTGACCATTCATTTCTACCGATTTTCTTCTTGTTTTATCAACCTTCGCAGATCCTCTCGTCTTAATATGAGCAACCAAGTTTGCAGCAGACTGTCTGTAGTATCTGCTCTCTCAGCACCATCTGCTCTCTGGTGAAATATGTTCTTAACATTCCCCCTCAAATTGGGAGTGGATGGAAAACCAAGTCCCAATTTGGTGCGGAGTTGGCAATGTGTAAAGTGTGAGAGGGATTTGGTGAAAATGTCAGCAATTTGGGAATTGCTGGGGACATACCGAACGGTGAGTGATCCTGAAGAGACTTTTTCTCTAACAAAGTGAAAGTCAATTTCAATATGCTTTGTTCGAGCATGCAATATAGGATTAGCAGTGAGAGCTATATCTGATTTATTGTCACAAAAGAGATGTGTAGGGGAGTGAAGAGCACAGCCTATGTCTCGTAAGACAAAGCTGATCCAAGTGAGTTCTGCAGAAGTGGAAGCAAGTGCACGGTACTCAGCTTCTGTAGAGGATCTGCTGACTGTGGACTGCTTCTTGGCTCCCCAAGAGATAAGATTGGAACCAATGTAAGTACAAAATCCTGTAGTTGATCTTCGTGTTTCTGTACACCCTGCCCAATTTGCATCTGAAAAACCATATAAATGCAATGAACTCTGTGAGTGAATGAATAAACCAAGATTGATGGTGCCTTTGATGTATCTGACTACCCTTTTAAGTCGAGCAAGATCTGCCACAGTTGGTGTCTGTAATTTCTGACACAGTATGTTGGTAGCATAGGCTATGTCAGGACGAGTTAAAGTTAGATATTGAAGAGCACCTACCAAGCTACGGTATTCAGTAGGATTGGTCAGAGTAACAGAGTCTTGTTGCATAATGATCTGTTTTAAAGACAGAGGAGTGGCAATTGGTTTACTTTCAAACATGTATGCTCGAGTAAGAAGATCACTGGTATATTTTGTTTGACACAGAAACAAATGATCCGAATTTTGCTTGACTTCGATACCAAGAAAATAATGCAGAGGTCCAAGATCTTTCATGTGAAATTTGAGGCTAAGAGACTGAATAAAAGTAGACAGCATTTGGGAAGAACTACCGGTTAAAACAATGTCATCGACATATAAAAGTAGAAGAATAGTATGCTGTTGTTGATGATATATGAATAGAGAGGGATCTGTCGAACTACAAAGGAATCCATATTCGAGTAGAAAGTTACTGAATTTATCAAACCATGCTCGAGGGGCTTGTCGAAGACCATAGAGTGATTTCTTGAGTGAACACACATGATAAGGTTTCTGTGAATCTTGAAATCCAGGAGGCTGTTCCATGTAAACTATTTCATTAAGAGTAACATGTAAAAATGCGTTTTTAACATCCAGTTGATGTATAGGCCACTGTCTCATTTTTGCTATAGACAGAACAATTCTGATTGTGGCATGCTTGATTACTGGACTAAAAGTCTCGGTGAAATCGATGCCTTCTTCTTGATGGAATCCCTTAGCAACTAAACGTGCTTTCAATCTTTCAAGACTACCATCAGATGCAAGTTTTGTTTTGAAGACCCACTTGCAGCCTATTATATTCATATGATCAGCTCGAGGGACCAAATCCCAAGTTTTATTTTGATATAATGCCTCCATTTCTTCTGTCATTGCTTTACGCCAGCCTTCATGTGCTAATGCTGATTTAATTGTTTTTGGTTCAGAAGGGACTTTATATACAGCAAGACATGCATATCTAGGATTCGGTTTGACAATTCCAGATTTTGATCGTGTCTGCATTGAATGATTAGAGGTAATCCTTTGAGTTTCATGAGGAGTGACTTGCTCAGATCTACTGGTCGTAGTATTGGATTGTGTTGTGTTAGTACTGTCTGTGTCTTGATTACGTTTCAGTGAAGTTTCGCACCATGTGTATCCATTGTGGAAGTGTCCTGTCTTGGTTGATCGGTATAAGGAATAAAGGACTCGTTGAGGACTCGAGGGTTGATGACAATATTGTTCTTATCAAGTTGCCGATGAGCCGTATGAGGATCATTATAGAGTACATTAGAGACTCGCTTCTCTATTTGCCGAGTCTCGTTAACCGAACTTCTTTTACCCATGTCGATATAATGTTGTGAGAGATGCATACTTTGTCAAGCACCATTTAGTGAATGGGAAGAACTTCTCATCAAACTTTACATTTCTACTGATATAGATTCGACCTGTTGAAGGCACCAGACATCTGTAGCCTTTATGATGATCACTATAACCAATGAATACACAGGTGAGGGATCTTGGATCAAACTTATGCTGAGCATAGGGTTGCAAACATGGATAACAAGCACAGCCAAATACTCTGAGATGATCATAGGTTGGCTCTTGATGATATAGTTTCCTATGTGGTGATTGCATGTCCAATTTTGGTGTTGGAAGAAGATTGATGACATAGTTGGCTGTAGTAAATGCATCAACCCAATACTTCAGTGGAATTCTGCCATGATATAACATGGCAAGACCTAATTCAACAATATGCCAATGTTTCCTCTCGGATATCCCGTTCTGTGCTGGTGTATAAGGACAAGAGAGATTTTGTTTTATTCCACAGTTTTGCAAGTGAGCTTTAAACTTGTAGCTAATAAATTCTCCTCCTCCATCACACTGAAAGACTTTGATCTTTGATTCAAACTGATTTTCTACTTGCTTTTGAAACATAACAAAGATCTTATAGAAGTCTGACTTCAACTTTAATGGATATATCCAGCTGTATCGAGAGAAATTATCCACAAACAGAACATAGTATTTGAAACTTTGAAATGAATTCACAGGTGATGGCCCCCATATATCACAGTGGATTTTTTGTAAGGGCATGTTTGTGACAGATTCAGAGGATGGAAATGGTAAAGCTGCATTCTCAGCATTTTGACAACTACTACAAACACTCAACATCTTATTGCTACACTAAATGTGTTTTTGGTTCTGCAAATGCTTCAAGATATTCAAATTGGTGTGAGCTAGTCTTTGATGCCATGTATCTTCTTCTACTGCCCTGTGTCTTTGTGCTAGAAGGGCTTGTGTTGCTTGTAAATTCACTTGATATAATCCTTTAGTTTTCCTTCCGAGCAGCAAGGTTGTGTTGGTCCAATTGTCCTTTACATATACACCAAATTTGTCAAAGACAAATGAGCATGGATAATCGTTTGTTAATTTGAATACTGATAACAGATTTTTCTTTATGTCAGGGACAATTAGAACATCATTCAAAGGCAATAGGCTTTCTTCAGTATGCAACAATGTGTTACCAGTATGTGTAATCGACAAATGTGATCCATCACCAATCATGACAGTATCAAGTCCTGTATATTCAGAGGAGTTTTGAAGCATACCAGGATTAGCTGTAATGTGTGCAGTTGCACCGGTATCAGGATACCACTCGCTACCTTTGGCATCTTCAAGATGTATGGCTGCTAAGGCTGTTGGTATTTCTTCAGCTTGATACGAATTGTCAAATCTGTACCAGCAGTGTAGAGCATCATGGCCAGGTTTCTTGCAGATTTGACACTCTAATTTTATATTGTTAACTGGTTTCTCATCTTGCTCATTCTTGGAAAAAGTTAGTTTTGAAGGATAAGATTTTATTTCTTGGTATCTCTGTGATGGACCAGCATAGGGACGAAATCCAGAAGTGAAACCAGTTTCAGAAGAATTGTAATAAGGTTTAGTCCTCTGATTCTCTTGCATATAGCTGACATTGCTAAACCTGTAACCTGAGTTGTCTCCAGGGTATCTGAATCCACGACCTCTGTTATTAAAAGATCGTCCTCTTCCATAACTGCGGCTTCCTCTATAATTACTTCGTTGAGCAACAAAGCTTGAATTTTGAGAAATGTATCCTCTATCAGTAGTTTCTTTGAACTGATCTTGAGGATATCTTTGCCCAAAGTAAGCCATATTGGGATTAAATTGTGTTCTAGAGTAGTTCTGGCAGTCTTGACTCGAACCTTTCTAGTTGTGCAATTACCTCATCATACTCCGGTTGAGGCTTTAAACAATATATTGTTGTTCGAAAATTTTCATACTCAGCTCCTAATCCTTCCAGTACACCAAATAGCTTGGTTATATCATCTACCGGTTTCCCGATAGCATTTAACTGATCACATATTGTCTTGTATTCTCGAAGATAGACTAGAAGATCTCGATCATGTTTTTGACAGCCTTGAAGTTTCCCCCTCAATTCAAACTCTCTTGCTGCTGATTTTTGTGTGAATCGATTCAAGAGTGTCTGCCACACTTCATAAGATGTTTCTAAGCCAATTATTAAGCCTAGTATATTCTCAGTTACAGCACCACTTATCCATGAGGATACTAGCTGATCTGTTTTTATCCAGTCAGTATATTCTGGATTTATAACCTCAGTTTCAACACTTCCAACTATATTATGCAGCATTCGAGTAGGTGGTGTAACATCACCATTAACAAAGCCAAAGAGTTCTTGGCTTTTCAGAAACCTACAGATCTGAGCTTGCCATAAAAGAAAGTTGTCTTCGGCAAGTTTTATGGTGACAAAGTTCGAAATATTCACATGTATAGGGAAAGGATACTTCGATGCTCTTATTGCCATTGCTATACTCTTTCAATTATGGATGAATCAAGGTAGCAACTTTGTCTATGAAAAGCTAACTGAGTTACCGTGATACAGTAATCTGTATGGCTTCAGATTCTTCTTGCTCGATCGATCAGGTAGCTACTGAGTGAATCCTTCTAGCTGAGACGATCGACTTGCTCTGATACCATGAGAAGATGTTGCATTCATATAGATGATTCAACAATGTCGAAGCTTCTGTTATAGAGGAATTGAAGAACACAGAAATAGGAAAGTATAGATGTAGGGATTGAGATTGATCAATGAAAATCTCTGTATATACTCTTCTGTATTTGATCTCAATGTGCTTCAAGATCTTTACATCAATTGAAAGAAAAGCTCTCTGTATTCATATCAATCTCTCTCTCTCTCTCTCTAGCTTCTATGCAGTAACTGGAAGAATGAAATTCTCAAGAAGACTTACTTCTCTCTATCTCCTCTGTTTCTCATTACGAAGCTTTATATGGAAGGAGAAGACTTTTAACAGAAACAACTAACTTCTATTTTTACTTTTGTAACTAACCACCGACTTCATGTATCTTCATAGGGATAATACGAATCCGCATCCGTGATCCTTGTTTATCCTCTTTGACTGCTTTTCCATCGTTGATCATCAACTTCATTACTCTTGATCTTGACCATTCATTTCTACTGATTTTCTTCTTGTTTTATCAGCCTTCGCAGGATCCTCTGTCTTAATATGAGCAACTGTTTCAGCAGCACCGTCTGTAGTATCTGCTCTCTCAGCACCATCTGCTCTCTGGTGATATATGTTCTTAACAGCTCAGAGATCCGCTGAAGACGAAGAGTCCAGGGGAACCGACATTCGGCCGACGCGCATGCAATCTCTCTCTCGCTAACACGCGCGCACACTTTCTGCAGCAGGCAGGGAGAGGAGGAGACGTTCGGAGTAGAAGACGAGAGAGAGTGGTTTACTGAAATAGTTGAGAGCAGGTAAATTTCCGCTTAACCGAAGAAGAAGACGAAGCAGAAGCAGGAGAGAGTGCGAGTGGGAGCGCGTTTAAATTGGGGGACGCGAGTGAACGAGGCGCCAGGGGCAAAATACAGGCATGCACGGTAGGATGGCTGACAAAATTCGCGTTACCGTACCGTAAATGCATTCGTATTTCGTATTATTTCCGTATGTGTAGTCTGTGTTGTTTTGTATTTGATTTGTCACATTCTAATTTTGATTTTACATGTGGAATAACAGAATTGTGAAGAAAAAAATATATCACTAAGTAATTCATGCCAATTCGCATCAATACAAAAATTAAAGGTAAAGTATCGCGTTGGATTCAAATTTTCCTATATAATTCATGTTTTATCTAGTATCATGCAAATGGGTCATATTCAACATTTTCTGCCCTAGGGTTGGGCTGTATTTGTGTATCGTTGCACATTTTCCACGTTAAAAAGATAAGGATGACTCACTAATTTTGATGAATATACAGCAAACCAATATGTTTTGGCCAAAGTCTAATAATTTTTGTGGAGCTAATCATCAACTTTACATTTCATGACATATTGGCATAACATGCTCTATACATATAGTCACTCCTTTCTCCCTGCAAATCATGTAATAACCTTTTCGTACACTTTAGGTGATCATGAGGTTGTTCATGGTTAATAGCCCACATATCTTTTGTAATAATCTATGTGGCTCTACATAGATAGAAAGACACATCCTAAGGCTTCAAAAGCACCTTGACTCTTCACTAGGGCATTATTTATGTTTGTTAAACAAGTCATGGATCAAATAACTACACCAGCCCTACAAATACATGTAAACATTGAACACTCTACTTCTAGCTTGGTTTGATTTTTTCAGCTTTTCATCATTTTCTCGTGAAAAATATAAAATTAACCTTATGACGAAGTTATTTCCTATTCGAATCTACTGCACCTCTCACCCAAAGTAACCATTTATGCTCGCGAATTTTTTGACGCAACCACCCTCCATGAACAAGGACCGAATGATTTACATGCGAGCATCTGTTGAGATCAGTGGAAGCAAAGTTTCGATGCGTTGAGCATCATTTTTGTCTTCTTCCCATTACTTTTTATTTATGTTTGCACCGTCACACCATCCTTTTTGGTTACTAACAAAAGTAAACAAATTTGGAATGAATCAATCATATCAAGGGCCAAAATTATGTAAAGATGAACCCCAAGTGAGTGGGATGCACGGTCACCAAAACCCTTGTTGCTGATCTACGAAAAATGAAATATTTATTCAAGTCATTGACTTCTTTATGGAAGTGGAGTTTGATGGGATCAGTTCATTGGGACATGAAATGAGGAAGGCAAAAAAAAAAAACATACTTGGCTTCGACATCAAGCCAGCATGATTGCATTCTCACTCGCAAAATGTGGCTGTATTCACCTATAGAACATAGACATGTTGGTCCCTTGTAGCCATCCATTCTCCTCTCAAAATGAGCTTCAAAGTGAAGTCATTTCTATGGAGTACTAACCATGGAGAAAACCTGTTTCATTTTTTCTTTTCCCCTTTTGATTATTCATCCCATGCAACTCATGACACAACTTATGACATGCCCCTTCGTTTGACCTACCTTTTTTGTCCAGAAGAGGAGAAAAAAAATATAGATTTATGGGTATTGCCTGATTCAAGCCAACATCCCTCGATTAGGCGTAAGCTTTCCCAAGCTCATATCTCAAGTGATGTTGGATGTCATTTTTTTAGTTCTTAACAACCTAAATATTTCTAAGAGTTGCCACTAACCTAGTTTGGTCGGCTAGAAATCAATCGAAATACGAGAGTGTTATCTCAATTCCTTAAAAAACCAAAGAATCTGGGATTGGTGATTTGATTATACTATTATTTATCAGCGCCCTTTCGATACCTCTAACTTAGAAAGTCCTTGCTTAAGTTGTCACTTAGTCTTGATTCCCAATATAGTCCTAAAGGCATCAAAGTTGCCAAATGATCATGCAAATGTTTTTGTAGGGTTCATTTTCATCAAAGTCTAAATAATCCTAACGTATTCTAGGAAAGCAATAAACAACCAAGTTATTGAAAGGCAATACTGCAAGCAAACAATCAAGTGTTAAGATGAATTTCAAAGTAAATGCGAAAAAGAAAACCTAATACAAGCTGAGCAAAGAATTTATCTAGCCATGTTGTAAGCCCCAGGACATGATCCCCATGAGCTAAATTCAAATTGAGTTTAATATCTTTTCTAAAGGACCAATTTACCAAAAAGGACTCAACTATGTCAAAGACAACCTATAAAAGGAAAACTGATCCAAAGATTATATTAAAATTAAAAAAAAAATGCTAAATCTACTACCAAAGCCCCACAACTAGGTCAAGAGCCATTTCTAAGTTATTTTCGGAATTATCGAATTTTAGAATTTTTTTAAATTTTTTAGTCTTTTTCTAAAAAAATAAAATAATATTAGAAGTAAAGATCAGATGTGGGCTCATGGATGTGGACTAGTGATATCAACAGGAACAAAAGAAGTAGGCTCAATGATTCAAGCCCAATCTATCCACGACCTGGACCGAGTCCAAATTCAATAATCCTTTCTACACCCCCTTTCCAAAACATGGAGACCTCCCTTCTTCCTCCTAGAACATGAACTCGTCAACCACCCGCTTGGAGAAAGCCACCACCGATCACTGTTCACTCCAGCACCAGCACCAACATCGTTCATCATCACCAGCCACCGGTGGTTCATGTTCACAATCACAGAACAATGAGTTTATAGAGAATGGGTACCAGAGAGACAAACCAAGATGGACGTTTCAAAGTATGGACGCTCCGGCCGTAGGCTCCCAACGTTTCCTGGCCAAACGAAGTCCACAAGGATTCCATGGGAAAATATGCAAAAATGGTGCATGGAAGCCAAAGAGAAAAATACACGTTCAGGTCGGTATCATTTTCATTTATACAGGGACTGAATTTTGACACTTTTGTTTACGCAGTCATCGAACCAAGGATTCTTACCTTGCTGAAAGTGGAGCTTGGACCACGGCCAACGGACAGGTGGGTTCAAGAAGGCTACGAATTTCGCCACTAAAAGAGACACGAACTAGCAACGGGGACACAATCAAGTAAGAGAATCACTGGTTAGCTTGGCCAAAGAGCAGAGCTAGGTAGGCGCGGCCTCTAGTGGTGGCAGTGAACTTTGGCTATGAAGCTTGTCGGGATCTCGGAGATGTGGGAATCGGGAGAGGGGGAATCATGCAAGCCAGAGGAAGGCCAAGATGCTTCTTTTTTTTATTTTTCACAAGAGGAAAGACGCTGGAGATGGAGATGGGTCGTCGAACAGCATTGGGCGGTGATGTCCTCAAGCTTGTGGAAAAGTCACCGCGGATTTTGTATTTTGGAAAATGTTTTGGCCCTTTGACTATTTCTGATGCTTCTTTCCTGTTATGCTGTTTCAGTTGATATTTTTGTTATTTCCTTCTAAAAGCACACTCAGCCACATACTCAGCCACATGTTGTGTAAATCTGCAGCCTAAAATGGATGCCGCCTCCTCCTCTTCCCATTGTAAGCCTCGACAAGTTGCTTTGAACTGGACGCCAAAGGCACCATCTGCCTCCTCCTCTTCCCATCGTAAGCTGCGGCGAGCTGCCAAGAACCGAACGCCAAAGGCGCCATCTACCTCTCCGGCTCCTTCTGGTGATTCCCACCTCACATCAATGCAGATTCCCACCTCACATCGGTGCAGGAAGCTGGGGCAGATAAATCATTAGCAAGAAAAGGAGATGGGGATATAACCTTAGACAGCCACACAAGAGTAAAGTCCGCAAATTATTGTCATTTGCTTGATTCATTTATTTCTTAAATAAAATTTTAGAAAGTTATGGGTTCAAGGATGTGTTCTAAACATAGTTCTATGGTAATACGCAAGCTCGGAATACTACGATCGATAAGTTTTCATTGTTGAGTGGAGAGGTTGAATTCTAAAGAATGAGCTGCAATTGAAAGAGTGGGATTTGAAGATTTATTACGCCTACTAGAGCAAATTATGGCAAGTACTTTAATTGCACAAATGGAATCCTAATGATAAAAAATTTGAACTTCCTCATACGATTTCGCTAACTCCCTTAGATGTGGCATTAATTTTTGGCTTCAGTGTTACTGGAAAGCGGGTGAAACTTGACGAAATACCAGAATCTTCGGAATCAGCTGTTATATTTACTCTCACAAGAAAAATTCCATTGCATAAGATTGAGAAAAAGCTTGATAAGCCAAACAATGATTCAGATTTTATAATTCTTTGCTCCACATTTGCCACTCTTCTCTTTCCAAATCCGACTCGAACAGTTGATAGTCGATTTGTGCCCCTCCTTAAAAATGTGGATGGTATTAATGAATATGTTTGGGGTTTACTTGTGCTGGATGATCTAAAAAAGTGGCTAAAGGCGAGAAAGTATGGAAGTAAGCAATACGTTGGAGGTTGTATTCTTTTTCTCAAGGTAATTTTCTATTCAAACTTTCTAGTTCATCATGAACATAAACATTATCATTATTATACAACACCTGATTTTTGTTTTCTCTTCTTTGTTCTTTTTTTAATTCTAACATAACTTATGAGTTGTATGCAATTTTTTTTTCCACATTGGCACAATTGACGTCTTGATTTCTACTAATTTGAGCAAATTTGGTCTCATGAACATATCGAACGTAGCTCGACCTAACATTCGAAATAATTGCTTGACTTTTTACCGTGCATGCCAATGGGAACGCTGTGAGAAATATGATAGAAAAAAAAATCAAATAAAAATTTGAAGATCTAAGTGCTGATCAGGTGAATAATATTTATTGTATTGATTACATCTATTCTGAGCTTGTCATCTAAACTAGCAATAACATTTACCAGTGAAAATTAACTGGATGGAATTGCTTATTATAATCATTTCCTACTTTGAATGGCATTTCTTAAGTTGTTCACTCTGTGTGCATTAGATAATGGAGGAGTTTTAGCCGACTTCAATTGAGTCGAAAGTCGATATCATCAAAAAGCTTTTGGATTTGGAGGCACGAGTGGATAAATCCCAAAAGACAAGTCCATAATCAGGGATGTTAAATCTTCCGATGGACAATGTGAGTTATATTTCCTTCCAATTTCTTTTTTGGGATTGCATATCCTATAATGTCATGTTTCCATCACTACATTTTTTCTTTGTTTGGGTTATTATAATTGAAATTATAATTTTCTCGTTGGTAAAAGCTCATGAAAATGAAACCGCAAATTGTGGATTTGCAGGATATCAATGCAGAAATAAAATATGCGGTAGATAAATTAGAGAAAACACATATATTTGTAGGAAGCTTCCGATGCATCAAATATATGTGGTTTCTCCAATTTATCTACCACAGATTCTATTTCTGCATTGATATCCCGCAAATCCACAATTTGCGGTTTCATTTTCATGAGCTTTTACCCACGAGAAAATTATAATTTCAATTATAATAACCCAAACAAAAAGAAAATGTAGTGATGGAAACATGACATTATATGATATGCAATCCCAAAAAAGAAATTGGAATGAAATATAACTCACATTGTCCATCGGAAGATTTGATATCCCTGATTACGAACTTGTCTTCTGGGACTTATCAATTTGTGCCTCCAAATCCAAAACTCTTTGATGATATCGACTTTTGACTTAATTGAAGTCGACTGAAGCTCTTCCATTATTTAATGGACACAGAGCAAACAACTTAAGAAATGCCATTTAAAGTATGAAATGATTACAAGCAATTTCATTTCATCTAGCTAATTTTCACTAGTAAATGTTATTGCTAATTTAGATGACAAGTTCAAAATAGATGTAATCAATATAATAAATATTATTCACATGATCAGCACTTAGATCTTCAAATTTTTCTTTGATTTTTTTTCTATCATTTCTCACAACGTTTCCATCGGCATGCACAGGGAAAAGTCAAGCAATTACTTCAAATGTTAGGTTGAGCCATGTCGATATGTTCATAAGACCAAATATGCACAAATTAATAGAAATCAAAACGTCAATTGTGCCAATATGGAAAAAAAAAAAATTGCATACAACTCATAAGTTATATTAGAATTAAAAAAAGAACAAAGAAGAAAAAACTAAAAACAAGTGTTGTATAATAATAATAATGTTAATATGTTCATATTCATGATAAACTACAAAGCTTGAATAGAAAATTACCTTGAGAAAAAAAATAAAACCTCCAACGTATTGCTTACTTCCATACTTTCTCGCTTTTAGCCACTGTTTAGATCATCCAACACATGCAAACCCAAGCATATTCATTAATACCATCCACGTTTTTAAAAAAGGGCACAAATCAACTATCAACTATTCGAGTCAGATTTGAAAAGAGGAGTGGCAAATATAAAAAGCAAAAAATATATTATAAAATCCAAATCATTATTTGGCTCATCAAGCTTCTTCTCAATCTTAGGCAATGGAATTTTTCTCGAGAGTAAATATAACATCCATTTTAGGCTGTAGGTTTACACAACATGTGGCTGAGTGTGCTTTTAGAAGGAAATAACAAAAAAAATCAGCTGAAACAGACTTAGCGGGAAAGAAGCATCAGAAATAATCAAAGGGCCAATTAATTTTCCAAAATGCAAAAGGCTTACACCATCCTTATGAGTACCATACAACACCTAACTATATTCTGAAACAATTCAAATAACAATTATACTAATACCATAGGCACATAGTGGCGACAGAGTGTGACGTCATAGAAAATGTTGCATTAGCCAAAAAGGTAGCCAATGCAAAGAGTGTTTGTCGGTTAAAGAGACTCGGAGAAGTGGACTCATATTGAGAGTGGTTCTCCAGTTTAATTTCCTTAAAAAGGAAAACAAGCCTTAAAAGCTCCAAGATATGATTGATCTTGCTCACTCTCTCCAAAGAATAAAGAAAGTATTCTAGACTCTGGCAATGCAGTTGCTCAGCTTTAACCAAGTAAAAATAAGCTCTGCCAAATAGGTTTCACTTCTTGGCCCCAACTAATCTATAGCGCGAAGTGAATCGGAAGAACAACCTCTGACTGGCCCAGAATACATATGATGCAGACACGGAGGATAGAGTTTGCATCACACTCGATGTGCTTTCACAAGCAAGAAAAACATTAAGCAGCTCTGACCTCATGACCCACAAAATAGCAAATAAACTGGAAGTTATCCCCAACACATGTGATAAGTCGTTCTCTAAGGCTCTGATTGGGAAACCAATGAAAGAGGAGGCAATGGAAATAGGTGTTTAGTTTGGAATACTTTGAAATTTCTGTGAGAGAGATATAAAGCAAAAATTTTACATGAAGAGTTCTCCCTGACTCATTTGATAAGTCGTTCTCCTCCGAGGCTCTGTTTGGAAAACTAATGAAAGAGGGGAGAATGGAATTGGTATGAAGTTTGCGTAATTTTAGATTTCTGTGAGAGAGAGATATAGAGGGAAAATTCTAAATCTATGCACATTTCAATTTTGAATCCCCACCACCCCCAAGTTCCGCCCAAGTTCCTCCACCTCCTAAGTACGCAAGCAAAGCAGAATGCAACATTGTTTAGAATCTGCTGTTTACAAGAAGGCAACAAAACTATCGGTGAACATTAACATATAATTGTTGAGACATCGTATTGTGTGAGCATGCACTCATAAGTAGAAAGTAAAGATAGCCTGAGACAAAAAGAACTCATGCATTGAGGTTGTCTTGCTATGTGATTACAAATTTCTCGCCAGAAAATAGTAGCGCTAGAAATCATATTACCCCTTGAGAAACTATTGACCTAAAGTAGCAGCTGCGTAGCTTAGCTTATGATCAGATGTAGTGACATGAAGAGAAGACTCCTCTATTGAGCAGGGAAACCCTAGAAATTCATAAAGGAGAAAGAGAAAAGAGAGGAATTAGGCGATTCAGGTGTGAGCGCAAGCACGAGTAGACCTAAGCGGTATGGGGGGAGCGAGATGCTTACCTCATCAGAAGCGGCGTCAGCGAAGCTCGAGAAAATGGCCGCCTAGTGTGAGGAGAGAGTCCAATGGAGATGGTCGAGGTGGCTAGGTCGAGTCAGTCTAAGGAGAAGGATCGGCGCTTCCGGAAAAAGAAAAGCCCCCGCTCTCAAAGTAGATAACAAGAGGGAAATGCGTCAACAAGTTCCACACCTTTTGCTCAAAAGCATCTCAATCAGCCTGAAAACTAATCCAAACACGGATTAGCAAGATAAGAAGGATGAATTAGTTCCAGCTTCAACAATAAACCACAACAGAACTGGCAATTGTGTTACAAGAAATCGGAGGATAACTCATGATTGAGACAGGCAAGAGTTGCCACTAAATCAGAAAGAAAAATGTAGAAGAAGAGGAAAAGTGTAATCAAACATAGATAGGATGGCAAATCAGCATATCATCATCATCAAAGTTTGCAAAATATAAACTAATTTTCCACAATAAAAATCTAACCAACAGAACCTCTTAGAGGAATCTATAATGTGAAATGGCTTGCAAAGAACTGTAGACTTTAATATAAATATATTCTTTCTTATAATTAGCAAATAAGTAATTCGCTAGTCCCAAGGTACAAGAGGTGCGGACGCATCTATTCAGAGAGACTGATCTAGGAAGCCAGGACTCCAAGCAATGCGGCATATTTCACCTGACAAGCATCTCTTCCAAAGTATTCAATATGACGAGACAGTATGGCCGACAGTATGACTGGCAATTTCCCATGCATGGTACTCATATCAAATACGAAACCAACTATAACGGCACCACACTCCTATTTCTCTTGATCCAAACAACATGTCGATCAAGCACAGGAGGGCTAATCAGCATGCTCAACTCAAACCGCAGTCCCTTTGAAATTTTTTCATTCAAACACACATTGGGGAATTTTAAAAACTCTGCAGAACATAGTCTCGACAAAATTCATCTAATAATACACACATCATACGCAGAAGGGAAGACCCTAAAACTTCCCCGCCCCACCCAGCACCAAGCCCAAGCCCTCACGCGGTCCCGCCCCAAACCACTAAGCAGCCATCCTCCTCACTCCTTCAAGGAGCGGAACTAATGGGGCGTACCACCCATCGCCACAACCAGATCGACAGCTCGCAATCGCCTCGTCGTCCGCAACACTCGAATTCGCCGGACACCAAAAAAAAAAAAAAAAAAAAAAAAAGTCTCTAACTTAATCCGAAACACGGAGAGACATCTCCTCCCGCCACTCAAAACCAAGCCGAACACTCCATTTCAACAGAGCCAAGCCCGTCCCCCTCGTCCACAACGCCTCGCGGAAGATGAATCGGTAAACAAAAGATAAAAAATAAAAATAAAAGAGTTGTGAAATGGTTGTGAGATGGTCGAGAGAGAGAGAGAGAGAGAGAGCGTCTTAATTTTCCTTCTTTTTTTCTTGTTGTGAAATGGTTGTGAGATTAAAATGTTGTTTGTTCAAAATAATAAAAAATGGGTTTTTTTTTATATGTGCCGCGGAGGCGCGGTGGCGAGTCGCTGGTCGGAGGCGCTGCAGGCGTCGGGTCTAGCTGCAGGAGCGGCAGAGACCGGCGGAGACAGGGCGGAGCTTCGGCGGGGCGACAGTGGGGCTGGCGTCGCGGGCTGCTCGCGGAGGAGGCGCGGCGGGGCGAGGCAGTGGCGCTGCGACAGGGACGGCGAGCTGCGGTGGTGCTCAGAGACGGCGAGCGGGCGGCGAAGGGGATCGAAGACCAGCGGGATGCAGGCGAGGCGGAGACGCGGTGTTGGATCGCGGGTGACCCGGGTGCTGGCGCTCGCAGGTGGTGCTCGCGGAGGCGCGGTGGCGGAGCGGCGAGGCAGAACAGGGACTGAGGCACGACGGAGCAGGGGGCTGCTGCTTCTGGCGTTGGGCTGCAGCAGGCGTCGGTGCTGGCGGAGCGACGGTGACAGGGGCGTCGCGGGCTTCGGCTGCCGGCGGTGTTGACGCGGCGAGCAGGTACCAGGCTCCGGCTGCAGGGCGGCGACCGGCACGGGGGACGAGCGGGGGTGCTCGTGTGGCGGCCGGCGCGGGGGTTCGGTGGCTGCGATGCGGTGGGCTCGGCTTCTCGGTATGCTGCTCGAAGATCACAGCCAAACGCGGCAAGGCAGCAGGGCTCGATGCAACGACTCGCTATGAGGAGCGGCACCGGTTTTATATGGGGGAAGATGAACAGTCTGCTCTGCTTTTTTCCTCTTTCTTTTTGCTTTTTCCCCTTTTCCCCCCTGCTGCACGACTTCTCTCTTCTCTCTATGCTCCCTTTTTACTTTTCTGCAGAACCTTTTCAGCAGAAAGAAAAACTTCTGCTCACTTTTCCCCCCTCCTAAAAAGCTTTTCCTTTTGTATTTCTCTCTCTCAAAGGGACGAAGGAAGGCCCCCCAAAAACCCTAAAAACCGAAGAAAGAAATTTTTTTCTTTTGTCTTTACTTTTTTACCTCGAAAAACCGAGAGAAAAAACCCCAAAACAAATAAAAAAAACCCCCCTCAATGTGGCCGACGGAAAGCCCTAATTCTCTCAACTTCCCCCTCTTGTATGTGCCAAGGGCGGTAGAGAGAGAGAGGGGGTCTTAATTTTCGTTCTTTTTTTCTTGTTGTGAAATGGTTTTGAGATTAAAATGTTGTTTTTTAAAAATAATAAAAAATGGGTTTTTTTTAACAGATGAAAAGAGAAAATCAATAATTGAGAGACCGCATCATCGATTTATCTTAAAAGAAGTACGATTTTCTTAAATAAAGATAAGTGAATCGTTACTTAAGCGGCACGACTAAAGAGAGATTAAATTTGGAAAATAACCTGCAACTTTAATAACATTTTCTTCCAAAAAAGATCACTTTAATTCCGTTATGAACAGTTAATAGATATTTAAGGATATTAGTTTTTCACGTCAATATTTCTCACCAATGGACCCCACGTGAAATCCGCCTTCTCTATTCTAAAGCTCATGGATGAAGACCTTGCACCATCACCATCCCTTGATAGTTAAATATTTAGATAGATTCATTAATTAACGTACCTCACCCGCTACTCCCCACCTCTTCGAGTGATTGGGGACAAATGCACCCGCGATATTAAGAAAAACTTCATGTGTATAATAATTTGTCGGACAGCAAATTATTGACATAGGATCGGTTGCACCTCTTCGATTAATTTAAATTATCTTCATGACTTGGCCGACGCATCGCCAAACTTCGCATGCCAATCGATTGAGTTATTCCTACGGGGTAAATCATAAACTAAGACTCAGCTTCTTCAAACTTTGGTTGCCTAGGCCCATTCATGATTCTGCGAGTTCACTACTCCCACTCCCAATTATCATCCACGAGCATAGCCCCTCTTCTCCTCCTCAAAACAACAATGGCCCCTCCACTTCAACAAGCAATTGACCGTGATGATGTAAATTAGCCCCGTTACTTACATTGTGGAGGAGCCAAAACTCTTAGATCATGTATCTTAGGACCCCTTCCCAAATACTCCTCTACATGTCGCCACGGCCGCCAGGCAAACCCAAAGTGGCCTTTGATATGGCCATCTTGAAGTCGTCATACGCTCGGAAGCTGAATTCACGGGATTATAGCCCCATGCACTTGGCTTCGCAACATGAGCATTATCAAACCACGAGGGCACTGGCGACCCTTGACCCCGAGTTGATCCAAGTCCGAGGACAAGGCAAGATTGCCCATTTACATCATTTCGCCAAGAGAGACAGAGAAAATGAGCTAGAGCTCCTTGCTGAATTCCTATATGCTTGCAATTTGCCAATTAAAAACTCAATATGCTAATTCGAGACTGTGGTTCGCATCGTCATTAGGAACCACAACCTAAAAGCATTCAAGGTTTTGTTTGGATGGCTTAAGCGAGAGTCTTTGACATGTATCTTGAACCAAAAAGACCAAAATGGTAGCATTGTCTTACATAATCTATGTCCAAAATGCAACTCGAGATATGTTTCATGCTAGTTCAATTCAACGATATCATAATTGTTCGTGCTTTTATGTTTCGATCTTTGAATTCCATATAGTCTAATCTAAGAATGTACCTTAAAATGGGTGGGTCAGATCATATTTAGATGAGGATGATGCCAATTCAAATTTACCCTTATATATCATATTCATCTATTTTACATAATAGCATTTTAATGACTCCTATCGGACATCATCCCGACCCAAGTCATACCCAGTCCAACTCATCTAACTGTTCCAAGAGAGTATCGGGAGAAGAGGAAGCTGAGTCGAAGTCAATTCTTTTTTCTTTTTGGATCAGTTTAGTCAAAATAGATGGAAAAGAGAGACAAGAAAGACCAATAAATAAACAGGCGACATGGAAAAGATAAACCGGTAAAGAAATATGAAAATGCATCAAATGTTTGGAGAAGGCCGACATGTTGGCATGTAAGGCGTGGTCTATGATTGAGTCCAACAACGAAAATAAGTAGGAAAATTGTCCCAAAAGTGCTAAACTTGTTACAGTTTTGCAAATTGAGCTTTAAATATTTTCATATTTTGCTAATTGAATCCATTCAACTAATTTAAGTTGAAATTTGTTGATTTGAATATCAGCCATCCCATTTAGCATGATCAATGCTAACGTAGATAATTTTTAATGAGATTTTAATATTTTTTGAATTTTTAAAATTTTTCCTTTCTTTTTTATTTCAACTATGGCCCTTGCCAGCCATGGCCCTCAGCAATGAGGCTTGCATCGGCTAGTGCCAAGCCCCCAATTGAGAGAGAGAGAAGAAAAATATGGAAAAAAATTCAAAAAAAAATTCAAAAAAAATATTAAAATTGCTCACGTCGGCACCGGCCTGTCACGTAAGACGGCTGGCCAAATGGACTCAATTGGCAAAAGTTGGAAAATGTTTAGGATTTAGTTAGCAAAATTGAAAGTTTTAAGACTGAATTAACAAAAATAAAAATGTTTATGATTGAATAATAAAGGTGCAATAAATTTAGGTTTATGACAAAAATAAGTTGAAAAGGTTTACGACGAAAAAAAAGCAGTATGCAGCCCCATAAAAATGAGTTGAAATTTGGGTTTGAGTTGAACCCATTTAGATCCATTTTCAGTTGGTTTTTGTCTCTTACAACTTTCTTTAATTCACTTGTAAAATTGTTTTGGCCTAAACTCACTTGTAAAATTAATTGCAGTGGCCCATTTTAAACCCCATTTAGAAAGGCATTTTCCAAAGTGCCGAGATGCAAGAGTTCCGAGATTTTCAAAACCACACAAGATCGAAAAGAGGTGAAGGATCAAGAAAGTTTCTGACCTTGCTCCCTTGTATAAGTACGGATGGATGTTTATATATTCGCGGAGATCTAGGGAACAGCATTCCACCATGCACGCAGTAGAGATAGACACGTCACTCTCTCGTTTTCAGCGCAACACTTCAGAAACAATTAGAAGCCTTCTTAATTTATTATAGGAAGGATCGTAGAAAAGTAATAAGTCATCTTATTCTAGCCGCCAACATAAGATGGACATTGCCAATCGCAATATAAAAGACGTTGGGTGTCATTGTTTCTCGACGCGAATTTCAACGTGAGTCCCGCAAATCCTCTA
This sequence comes from Eucalyptus brandiana, assembly GCA_014182725.1. Classification (NCBI taxonomy): domain Eukaryota; kingdom Viridiplantae; phylum Streptophyta; class Magnoliopsida; order Myrtales; family Myrtaceae; genus Eucalyptus; species Eucalyptus brandiana. The sequence continues at coordinate 17,751,107 of CM024671.1, read as the reverse complement.
ATTTCTTTGGCCTATTAAAAAGTTTGAGATAACTATTTTCTTGCTTTGCAGTTATGGCTAAATAAATGGATCTGATTATCAATCAAATCAAGCTCAGTTTTCCACCGAGAGATAATCCAAATTCGAATATCCCTCGCCAAGCTCGTTCATTGATTATCATATTCCAAGGCACTTAGCTTTACTGAGTGAGTGATGGCCTTAACTTTAAGCCGCTAGCCTTCGGTTCGGATAAGTCAAGTCCCCTCGGTCGATTCGCTCAGGTGGTCTTCCCTTATCTTCCTTAACTTCAGACTTGTTCTGGTTTGAGAAAGGAGGCACCGGCCGAGCGCCCTAAATGAATAAGAAGAAGAGGCAGTTCTCATTTGAAAGGAAAGGCCCCTTGTATAGGGTTCCAAACCCACAGACCATGTACTGAAAATAAGTTCTTCCAGTGTCCTTTGAAAGCTTGAATGTCCTTATTAAAAACATTAGCGCTTTATATATCTTAGAGTAATAATTTGCTCCTTACGTATCTACCCTAATGTGTGTATTATTCTACTTAAACATTCCATTGGATCGGTACGTTTTTTCTTTTTATCTAGATAAAAAAAACTTATTTCCTTTTTACTAGGGCTTCTTCTTCTTACGATTCTGATTGAACTAGATTCACTATACTAAGTTCAATGACTCTTGGATAGCAATTGGAATAAACTATAAACAAAACCAATAGCATTGTTCATATAAGATTAATCCATTAACTTAATAATAACAGCAAACCTTCATTGAATATTTAAAGCATTCGCATTGAAAATTCTACCCCCAAGTATACATTCCTAACTCCAGCACTACTCGACATCAGCTATCCTTTATCTTCTCTCCCACACAAACGTGTTCTCTCCTCTCCCTCCCTCTCTCCCTCCGGCTCGATCCCCTTCAACATTCACGAGAAGAGATTATTGCAGTTCCCCCTCGAGCCAAATTATAATGTTCCGTTCCAGAATTATACTTCTTTCTATGTTACTAAATTTTATAAGTATTGATAAATATAAGCAAACTGCTAGTATAAGAAAATGACCGCATAATACTTTTTCCAGATAAATTTTTAGTAACTTAACAATACTTTTTGAAGGTATTATCATAGACAAGAAAATTTCAAAATAGTCATAAACCTATTGTACATATGTCAATTCTATTTTAAACCTTTTAGTTTGGTCAATTTAATTCTAAATATTTTCTTAACGTTCTACCAATATAGTCCTTTCGGACAATTTTGACCAAAATCGTTAACGTGAACACTAGTCGTCCTATGTAGCATGGCCAGTGCAAACGTGAACAATTTTATTTTTCATTTTCTTAATTTTTATTTTTCTCTTCTTTTCCATTTCGTCCTTCTTCCTCGGCCAATCGACGGGCCTCGGTGATGGCTAGTCACTGGCTAGAAGTGAGGTGAGGCAAGGGTCAAACTTCGTCGACCACCGGCTAGGCTAGATGGACGAAGCACAACTTTGCTAGCAGTGAGCAAGGCTCACGTTACCCTCGTTGGCCATCACCAAGACCCACCAACCGGAGGAGTAAGAAAGACAAAAAAAAAAAAAAAGGAAAGAAAAGAAAAAGGAAATGGGAAAAAAATCCAAAAAATACAAAAAAAAAAAGAGTCCATGTGAATGATTTCATGCTAAAATTATGCGAAAGACTACATTGGCAAATAATCAAAAGATTTAGGATTAAACTAGCCAAATCAAGGATTCTTGACTAAATTAGCACCCATACAATCTTTTATGGTAATTATCCCCAATATCGAAGTGCAAAATTGATCAAGATCAATGGATACGATAAAGTTTCATTAGTTATTGCAGTGTGATTTATTAATTTAATTCTTCATTTAAATTGAGGAGAAAGATGGTACTATCATACAGCTCCAAATATAATATACACACAAGCACACGCATCAACTTTGGGGTCTATACCTAAGTTCTGCATTAGGATCTCTAAACTTTTTTTTTTTTTCAACTTATGTACTTTTTATTGTTATTTCTCTCCCGCGCCTGTACACATGCCATACAGTCGACTTTTCAGTTCCTCTTTTTCAATGTTTTTATTTATATTTTTACAAATTTTTTTATTTTTTTATTTTCCCTTTACACATAAACACAATCCGCACGATCTAATTCTCTCCTCATTTGTTGGACTTTAGTAAACTATTTAAATTGTTATGTCTAAACTGTGAGACCTAAAACTTTGGGGATATTCCCCAAGGTGGAAGAAGAAAAAATTATCCTATAATTAAGGGGGGTAAGGCGTGCGGCACCGACGCATTAAATATGGAACTCATCCATGCAACCAGTAAGGCCGGTTGCCCCTGGGTAACCACCACCAAGGATTTAAGGCATGCCCTTATTATTATTTATTATTTGCAAATTCCTTTCCTCCTTTAAAGAGAACTGGGGCTAGCTTCGTGGGCCCGTCATGAATATAGGTTAGACTTAGACCTCACTGGTCTGGGCCACGAATACTAATGGCCTCATATTCAAGCCCTTTCAAATATAACCAGATTAGGCCCATTTTACTTTTCTCGTTATCTTTTTCTTCGTTTTCTTTTATTTATTTATTATTGTTTTGGGTTTTTTTTTTTTTTTTAATGTACAAGTTCCTTTCCTTCTTTACAAGAGAACACGGGCCAACCTCCTGAGCCCGGTCCATATATGTAGGTTAGACTTAGACCTAATGGGTCTGGGCCACGGATACTAATGGGCTCTCAGATCAAGCCTTTCAAATGTAACCAAATTAGGCCCATTGTACTATTCTCCTTTTTTCTTTTCTTCTTCTTTTTTTTTTTTTTTTTTTTTTTGCTGCTTTGTTTTGTTTTTTTTTTTTGTTTGTTGTTGTTGTATTCTCTCCCCTTGTGCTCTAATGCGATCAACGCACTGTAATTTTTTTTATTTATTATTATTGGGTTTTATTATTTATTTATCTTATACCAATTTTTATTCTTATTTTCCTTTTCTCCTCAAACCATCGTCTTTTTCCTGTATATTAAGAAATCCATTTTACTTACAAACTAACCTCCTCATCAATGATCAACACATCCAAGCATTAGACTCTTTTTCACTTACCTCAAGTAGAAGGTTGGAATAAAATCAAAGCTTTCATCACCCTCAAAGCAAAATAATCAAGAATAAAGATTAACATCTCTCAACCTTTTAAAAGATAATAAAACCCACAGTTTCACCTTGTAAGCTCTTGAAAAATGGAATTTTGAAGATTTGACGACAAAAGAATAAAATCTTTTGTTTCTCATGAAAGATAGGAACATGAAAATATAAAAGGAAGATCTCTTTTTCTTTCTTTGCAAAAATAAGTTGTAATTCTTTTTTAAAGTTGAAGACATATGGAGACTTATTTATAGGCCAAGGGAGGTGAGAACTAGTAACCTAAGTTAACGGAAATGATTAATTAAGGTTAAAAAAATATGCTAGGTGGAAATGCAAGAGAGGTGATCAAGTTAGAAAACCAGAAGTGACATAATCACATCATCCAATGTGGATAAACTAAGTAATAATGATCTTAAGTAAAAAAGCTAGGTGTAAAGAGAGGAATGGTGCTTTACTCCAAAGGATACAAGTGGCCTCAAAAGTGGCTTAATAAAAGTAGCCAAAATGAGATATTTTGATTGAAATGTGAGAGAACTCCTTGTTGTCCAAGTAAAAGAAATGAGCAATTGAGAGCATTAACGGGCTAAAGTTGAAAGAGATGATGCAATGCATGATATCAAGGTTAAACTAAGTTCAATGTCACAAACTAAGGACGTGGGGCTTAAAATACCTAGTGGAAAAATGAAGAAAGAGATATAAATTAAAAATGCACAAATGGGTCACCTGCATGGTTTCCAAATTAGATATTTTGTTAAGTTATTAAAGAATCTTGAAAATCAATACATAGATAAGGAAATCAATGTCCATTTCAAGCATGGATAAATTAGAAAAATATTTTGAACCTTAATAAAAACATTAATGAAAAATAACGGGTGCCAAAAAAATCTCAATTTGGTAAATTTAAAACTTGACTATTGTCAAAACTGCAATTTGAGGACTGCGACTAATATGGTGTTAAATTAATTAGCCACTCAACATCGTTGACATACATGTCAACATCTATCAATTTAATCCCAAAAAATAGCACATCAGTGACTACGACCTTGGAAAATCATCCTAAATACTATTACTGAAAGTCAAAAATTATGGACAGCACATATGCATTTTTATCATTTGCAATAGTCTTAACTGGTGCACTTAAAGAACTTGTTGACTAAACCTATTAAGATTTTTTTATGGGACTATTAAAATATAATTTGAATATGTAGCATATACGGTTGCAATATAAAGATAATTTCGTGCCATACTTTAATAAATACTAAGTATCGAGTTGGTATATCTAACTTACGCTGTGTTTGGCAATTTGGATAAAATTCAGAATATGATAAAATTATCCTATCATATGTTTGATATTCATTTAAGATAGGATAAATGGAGATATTAGGGGATATAGACCATATAAAATTATGCATTGGGGAAAGTGAGATAAAGATTGATATGATTTCTAGCATTTATAATGAGGAAGTTATTTTTCTCGAATGATGGATTTTTTAAATCAACAAAATTAAAATTATATCTCAATATAAACAATATTTAAATTCTAACATAAGAAATTCAAAATAACAAAAAATAACAATTTAGTTATTTTAATTTAATCTTATTTTCATTTGTATATATTCGAATTTAATTATATTTTAAAAATTATTTCAATATATATAAATATAAATATATTTATATTTATTATATATTTTAGTATTTTACGTATATTAGTAAAAATTACTATTTAATAAAAATTTATTAGAAGAACAATGGGAGGGGAAAAAATAAAATTATTAAAAAAAAAGAGGAAAATAAAATAAAGTAAGCAAGAGTGTCACAAGAGATACTAATTTTTCTTGATGGACAAGTTTTTTTTTTTTTTTTTAAATTAACAAAATTAAAATTATATCTCAATATAAATAAAGGATGCCTTAAGCTCCGCTCATTCTCTTGTGTCTTATGTGCCGGGCCAAGTTGCTTGCAAGGCTTTGCTTAGTTGACTAAGCGTCGGGCTTTCGGATCTTAGCATCACCAACCTAAACTCTTTTCTTTGACACCTAGTTCAACAATTAAGTCTCGTTTGAGTTTGTTTTCAACCACTCTATTTATCCTCATTACGACAGGCTCCCTCTCCTTTCCCTTGCCCTTGTTGTCATGACATTCTAATAACTTAAAGTTCTCCGTTCGTGCTCTCGTCAAGTGAAGCCCATAGCAAAAAAATTACAATTTAGTTATCTTAATTTAACATTTTTAAAATATATTTGAATTTAATTTAATTTAATATAATAATTTCAATATATAAATATCGATATATTTATTATATATTTTAGGTATTTCAGTATTTTGGTTATATTAGTACAATCTACTATTTAACAAAATTTTATTAGAGAATGATAGGAGGGGAAAAATAAAAAAGAAATTAATTAATAAAAGAGGGGAAAATATAATAAAAAACCAAATAAAATAAATTAAGTAAAAGTATCGCGAGAGATTTTTACCATCTTATTTTATAAAAATTTTGGTTCATTTTTACTAATGTGTCATTTATACCAAATAATATACATGATATGATATGAATATATCCAACTTTATTACTGCAATCACCGAATAGTGGATATGATTTATCAAAATCTCATAGATTTCATATTTTATCTTATCCAGTTTTTCATGATTAGGAATTCGGACGACCAAACGTAGCCTTAGAGATTTTGAATTGGATTTCTTGGGTTTCCTTTTTAATCATCTATGAGTTTCATTCTTTAATACAGCTTAACACCTTCATCATTAAATTGATTTTCTCATGAAAAGAAACGTTTTTAGATATCAATATATTATGATGCGGATGCGACTGCCTAGGAATGTTCTATAACGTTTAGATAAGTCAAAACGTGGTCAACGAGCCAGGAACAAGAGATTTGATGATGATTTACGCCAAAATTTTCAAGAAGATATCAAGATGCAATGGATATTATATAATAGGAATTTATATATAGTTTCGATATCTTCTTTGTATTTACTCCTCGTGCCAGTCCTTTAAATAAACTTGGTCCTCGTGCCAGTCCAATCTCCTTGGCCCTCGTGCCAATCCTTTAAATCTCCTCGGCCCACCTCTCGATCCTCACGGCCCCATACTGGCCCAACTGTGGGAACAACTCAGGTTCAACCTCGTCACCGTCGTAATCTTTTCAACCCTCGTCACCATCGTAATTTTTTCGACCCTCGTCATATTTCTGGTCACTCCCAACTTCATGAACCAGCCCAACAAAAGTCTACCTTGTCGACTTCGCCTGCTATAGGCCCGACCCAGCCCAGATATGTACCATGCTTGACCATGAGCACGAGATCTATAGGTCTCAAATCACGCATGAGCGTCAAATCTTAGATTGCTTGCGCTTGATCAAGGGCTCAAATCGATCTCCATCTGATGACGAAGGTGTTGGAGTTGCGGTCAAGGACAGTGGTGAACGAGCTTGAGGGCATCAATGGGCAATTTGGCGGGGAGAGAATAAAGGACTTTAGAGGAGGAGAGAGTAAGATGGAGGCGTGAGGAATTACGATGAAAAAAAAAAGAGGGAAAGAAAGAAAGAAAACAAAAGGAGAAGGAGAAAAAATAAGAAAATTTTTAAAATATCAGGATGAAAATACCCCTGACTATATATAAGATTTGACATTTATAACTACATATCTTTATTTGAGATTAAGTAAGTCACTTTATATTCTTATATGAGATAAAATGCACCATATGACCTCTTTTAAGAAAATGACTCACTTTAAATCCTTATATGTAATTTTCTCCTAATCTTAGCAATAACCGTATAATAACTCCTCTACGCTCTCCACGCACTCTCTATAAATCCACCCTAAACACTCCTCAATGTTTCTCATGCATTGCTAAGACCCCCTCTCTCTCTCTCTCTCTCTCTCTCTCTCTCTCTCTCTCTCTCTCTCTCTGCCATTTCCCCCCGTTTGCTTTTGGAACTCCAAGTTCTCGTCCTTTGTTATTCTTAGGAAACGCCTCTGAAGAAGAGCCACAAGAAACCTCCGAAGTTGCAAAAATCTTGGTTTTTTTTGCAGAAATGGCTGCAAAAATGGCTGCAGAAATGGCCGAGCAACAAGAACAGTTAAGTCTGCAAAACCTAAGCCAAGCTTTTCCTATATCAGTCGAACCTCAAAGCCAAGACTCGGACAGACCATCGAACCCCAACCTCCCAAGCTTCCTGTCGTCAGTGAGGCTCAAGTACGTGAAGCTCGGCTACTAGGGGTGAGCAGCGGTCTAGGGTCGACCCTGGACCGGCCCAACCCTGCCGGTCCCGGGTGCAGTTCCTAAGGGGACCAGGTCGGTCCTTGGTCCTGAAATTTCGGGACCAACACCGTACGGCGATCCTCGGTCCCTAGAGTTTTGGGTCGGTCCAACCTTGAACCAACCCCGTATATTATATTATATTATATTATATTATATTATATTATATTATTTATAATTCTTTTATATATTCAAACCTAAGTAAAATGTCATTATATTATATTATATTGATGTGTTCTATCAATAGCACTAATAGTAATTTCAATTTAAAACTTTTGTTGAGTATTAATTATGTGTCGTTTGTTTTGTTTTCAAGTGTTTAGAAGTTCAAGTGAATTAACAAGATGTGAAGTTATATATTCATGGTTTATATTAAGTATTTTAAACTTTTTATGATTTAATTGTATTTTACTAATAAATTTCAGCTGCACTTTGCTTTTCAATTTGTGTCAAATGGTAGAAGTTTTTGAAGAGTAGAGTAGTACTACATTCTATGGTGATTTGCTTGTTAAGTGGTGTGAAGCTTATTTTTTGGTTGAGTGGACTCTACGTGATCAAATATAGGAAAACGCTTTTGCATGTGGTGTTATGAATATTAAAGATAGATGATTACAAGAACTTTCCATCTTGTTCCATATCTCGATGAGCGGTTAGCAGGTACGAAATTTCTATTATTGTGTCATCTTAAATTTGCTAAATATGTATTGGTATCACAATGTCGCATTGTCGATGGATGTGTAATTTGAATTTGTAGATTTGCTTTTTTAGGGAGTATAAAAAATAAGACGAAAAAAATTATCGATCGGTCCCGGGTTGACCCTGGAACCAGACCGAATCCATTGAGTTGGTCCGGTCCTTGGTCCTAGGCTCAATAGGGTCGGTCCTCGGTCCTAAAAATTCAGGACCGACACTGTACGGGTTGGTCCTAGGGTTAGGGGGTGGCCCGGACCAACCCGGACCATGCTCACCCCTATCGGCTACCACTACCTCATCTCCAACGCCATGTATTTACTGTTCGTGCCACTCCTCGGCATCTCCTCAGCCCACATCTTGACCCTCACGGCCCGAGACCTGGCCCAACTCTCGGACCAACTGAGGTTCAACCTCGTCACCGTCGTCCTCTTCCCTGCCGTCATGGTGCTTCTGGTAACTCCCTACTTCATGACCCGACCAAGCAAAGTCTACCTTGTTGACTTCGCCTGTTACAAGCCCAATCCGGCCCAGATATGCACCGGCTAGACCTTCATGGAGATCTCGGAGCTCACGACTGCCTTCACCGAGGAGAACCTTGCTTTCCAGCAGACGATATTTGAGAAGTCTGAGCTCGGGCAGCGGACTTACTTGCCCGAGGCCGTGCTCCAGGTCCCACCAAACCTATGCATGGCAGAAGCACGGGCAGAGGCTGAGGCCGTGATGTTCGGGGCCATTGACCAGCTGCTGCCCAAGACCGGGGTCAAGGCTAAGGACATAGGGATCCTCGTTGTGAACTGTAGCTTGTTCAACCCGACACCGTCCCTGTCGTCAATGATCGTGAATCACTACAAGCTCAGAGGGAACGTGTTGAGCTACAATCTTGGTGGGATGGGTTGCAACGCCGGGTTGATTTCTATCGACCTTGCTAAGCAATTGCTACAGGTTTGGCTTCTTCTGTCCCCTCTCTTCTTCTATTCTTCAAAGTATAAGTTTGATAATAGGAACTTTTTATGAATAACACCCTCAATGATATCGAAGCAAACAAATAATGAAAACTTCCATTGACCAATGAAATGCTATATATAAGTTGGGTAGTAGGAATTTTTTTCTTAGGTTCATTAGCAAATAGCATCCATTTTGGCTACGTTTGGTAATTAAGATACAATTTAGGATATGATAAAATTTATTCTATCATACGTTTGATGCATAAGATAAAGTCGGATATAAGAGAAAAATAGATTGGATAAAACTATCCTAGGGGAGAGATGGGATAAAAGTAGATAGGATTTGTAACATCCATAATAGGAAAGTTATTTTTCTTGAATAAGAAATTTCTTAAATTAAAAAAATTAAAATTATATTTCAATATAAATAATATTTAAATTCTAATATAATAAATTCATAATAAAAAATAACAATTTAGTTATTTTCATTTAATCTTAGTTATATTTATATATTCAAATTAATTCTATTTCACAACATAAATTAAATATATAAATATAAAATCTATTTATATTGTTACATATTTTAGGTATTTTATTATTTTAGGTATGTTTGTACAATTTACTATTTAACAAAATTTCATTAGAGAATGATGGAAGGGGAAGAAAGAAAAAAAGAAATTAATTAAAAAAGAGAGGAAAATAAAATAAGAAAAACAAATAAAAATAAAGTAGGCAAGAGTGTTGTGAGAGATTTTTATCATCTCTACTTGTAAACTTTTTGTTCATTTTAACTAATATGCTGTTTATGCCAAACAACATACATGATATAATATAAATATATTCGACTTTATTACTGCGATCATCAAACAATAGATATGATGTAACAAAATTTTTAGATTTCATATCTTATACTATCTAGTCTCATCCTCTTTAGAAATCTGAACGATCAAACATAGTATTTATGTTGATAATGTATCATGTGATTTAAAAGGAAAATGCTTTTTAGCTAGCCATATTGTTAAGCTTGGAAAACGGACGACCAATCCTGAGCCACACATTTTAAATGAGAGAGAGGGAGAACTATGTCTTGCTTTGGAATTCCATGTATTGTGTTTGAGAAAGGAAATTTTTGTGGATATCCTTTGACTGTTACACCATGAGACGGTGATGCTAGCACCATTCAATTTTAAAATATTTCATAAAATTAGAATCATGACAAAAAAAAGAAAAAGAAAAGGAGATGATTAAGTGACAGTTTTTAATCTAATGTGAAAATAACAGCATGTTCTAAACCACAAAAATCCATTCAACAAATAATTATAAATTATTTTGGGATCAAATCCTTTAAAAATTTATGGCTCAAAACAAATTATTATTTACATAGTAGCCCCAAGACTGTTATGTTAATAAAGTGATAAAAAAAAACAACTTTATTTAGGTTGAGTCGACAGTAAAATTTTAGGTAATTACTTTCCTTAGTTTACGCTTTGGTTGGTAGAGAAGTAGGAGCTAGTGAGTGGTTTGAACTCGGAACCCTCGAAACGTAGATGTCGTTGAACAAAATGATCCACTGATAAGTCAACCCAAGATTTATTATGCCACAAAATATATCTAGATTTGAAATAGGACTTTTCGCATTTATGAATTCGATATATGACAACGAAATTGAACAATTTAAGCTTTGTACATTCTCAATTTACTATATGCTTTATCTATTAGGTACTCAAAATTCTAAGTTTTCTTACTAGGGAGATTCAATTTATGTCCCAACAAAATTAAAGTTCAGCCAATGTTATTACTTCTCTTATGGGTTAATCACTAGGTACATCATAACTCTTATGCCCTAGTGGTGAGCATCGAGAGCCTCACCCTCAATTGGTATCTCGGCAATGACCGGTCGATGCTCATCTCAAACTGCCTCTTCCGAATGGGTGGGGCAGCCATCCTCCTCTCCAACCGGTCCTCCGACCGCCGCTGCTCCAAGTACCAGCTCATCCACACTGTGCGCACCCACAAAGGCTCGGATGACAAAAGCTATGGTTGCTTGTTCCAACGAGAGGACAAGAAGAAGAAGATCGGCTTGTCGCTATCCATGGACTTGGTGGCAGTCATCAAGGAAGCCATAAAGACCAACATCACGACCCTTGGCCCGGCAGTGTTCCCAATGTCAGAACAGCTCCGGTTCTTCATGACCTTGGTCGCAAGGAAGGTGTTCAAGATGAAGATTAGGCCATACATTCCCGACTCCAAGTTGGCCTTTAAGCATTTTTGCATCCACGTTGGAGGCCGACCTGTTCTTGATGAGATGGAGAAGAACCTCGAGCTCACCAAATGGCACATGGAGCCATCACGAATGACTCTATACCGATTCGGGAACACCTCGAGTAGCTTAGTGTGGTATGAATTGGCCTATTTGGAGGCCAAAGGAAGGATTAGGAAAGGCGATAGGACATGGCAAATCGCATTCGGGGCTGGATTCAAGTGCAACAGTGCAGTTTGGCAGGCGTTGAGGACCGTCGACCCAGCGAAGGAGAACAACCCATGGATGGACGATATTCACGAGTTCCCCATCTATGTTCCATAAGCGTTGTCCATCAATCTAACGCGAAATAAGCGCTTCAATTGGGATTTTGCCAATATAAGGATACGCAAATCCTTAATTATTCTATTGTCTTGTGCTCATAAGCAAGCATCATTCCAAATCTTATGGTTAAGTAGGTATTTAAATATGTCGAGAATTTTCTGATGCTCGTGGTTATCTAAATATAACCAAATTAGGCCCATTGTACTATTCTCTTTTTCTTTTTCTTTTTTTGCTGTTTTTGTTTTGTTTTGTTTTTTGTTTTGTTCGTTTTTTTTTTCGTATTCTCTCCCCTTGCGCTCTAATGCAATCAACGCACTGTAATTTATTATTATTATTATTATTATTATTATTATTATTATTATTATTATTATTATTATTATTATTATTATTATTATTATTATTATTATTATTATTATTGGGTTTTATTATTTATTTATCTTATACCAATTTTTATTCTTATTTTCCTTTTCTCCTCAAACCATCGTCTTTTTCCTGTATATTGAGAAATCCATTTTACTTACAAACTAACCTCCTCATCAATGATCAACACATCCAAGCATTAGACTAGGTGCCACCATTGTCCACCTCCAGTCATCCGATCGCCACTGTCATTAGTCGGGCTTAGTAAAAAAATCATGACATCAGCTCTCGGACATCCCTCTCCGATGACCAAATCCAAACACCACAATTATTCACACCATATGGATAGGCAGAGCACAATTTCAAATCAAACATGCACGATTCGGGAAAATTCTCAACATGTTCAAAGAATCCTCAACAAATACTTTTACTCATTCACAAAGGAAGATGTCTAGTAAAAATTGCACCATAACACAAGTATAAGAGAATAGCATATTTACTCCATCATAGAGAGCAGGGCAGGTTTAGTTGCCGAAATAATGAACATAAGAATTAATATTGCAACATATGATCCAATTTCATATAAGACCCAACCACATCTAGCAATGAAAGAATAGAATATACAAATGAATATGGACAGAAATCAAACCAACATTAAGGGTGTGTTTGTTTTACAGAAAACTTAATAATATATAAAAATGCTTTCCGGTAAACCATTTTCCAAGAATATGGTTAATTTTCCTTTATTTTGTGATATATGATCGAAGATATTTTCTATTGTTTGGATATTATTAGAAATGATTTCAATCTTATGACGTTATTTCATGCAAAAAAAGTTTGAATTTTGAATTTTGAATTTGTTTTTGAAAAATTCGAATTTTTAATTATACTATTTTTCTCTTTTTATTTTTATATTTCTTTTTTAAAATGGAATTTTAATTATTTTTATTTTTCTATTTTTTTTCCTTCCTTTTCTTTTTCTCCCTTCCTCCATGTTTGTTGACTAGCAACAACCATGAGCTTGGACTCGCCTAGATTAGCTAGGTCTCGAGCTCACCAGCCCACATGTTGGCTGTTTGAGGCTGATGGAGGAAGAAAAAGAAAGAAAAGAGAGAAGAAGAAAAAGAAAAGAAAAGAAAAAGAAGGAAAAAATAAAATAAAATGAATAATAAAAAATCAAAATTTTAAAAAATTATTAAGAATTTGATTTTTTATTAAAAAATCATTTTTATAAGAACAAAATTTTCATTAACCAAGGACCCTAAGATTAGGAAAATATTTTGGAAAATGCTTTTCAGTTCTTTCAAAAAGGGAATCATTTCCCCGAATTTAAACTTTGGTAGGGAAATATTTTTCGTTGACTAGAACATTTTCCTTGGACTCATTTTTCTAAGCGAATTAATCGCCGAAAATGAGAAAAACATTTTTCATGAAACAAATACACCCTCAGTGAATGAGACTTTTGGCCAACCGGCAATGAATTAAAAAACTCATCAAGTGATATTGGAAAAAAATCTATATATGCATCACGATTTGAGCAAGCCATGAACATCTGTGTATTCAGTTTTACAAAACCCATCGACAATCTAAATCAAGAATTAGGGATCTCGAGTGAGATATAACAGCTTCGAGTTCCTTCACCGTGAAACGTAGCAACATAGAGCACGTCAATGCTCTTTCGAAAATGAGGCCAGGGGGATGACCAGAGTCCACGAGAAATCATCAGCCTGTATTGAATTAGAGTCTGCAAGTAATCATCAACCAAGATTCAAGTTGTTAAAAGCTCTCGGCCACAAAACAGCAGGTGACAAGAGAAGGCGAGTCACGATTGTAGACATGATGGAAATGACAACAATGGCGGTTTTGTCGGGGCTAATATTGATGGAGGTGAGTAGAGATTGAGATCAACAAGATGACTCTCCATAGTTGACTCTCCATAGTTTGTTATCGTCCGTCTGGTCTATTCAATGGGTAGTGTGTATGTGTGAGGAGAATTACTAAAATAATCGTCAATCTATTGCAATTGTGTCAATTCAGTTCTAAACATTCTTTTTTTTTAACCAATTGAGTCATATATTTATGTTAATTCGGTCTATCCATCTAATTTTGGTTGACCGGTACTGACGTGTATTAAAATACACGTGCGATTTGTGTTAGAAAAGTTCAACATTGAAAAATTTGTGTGACGTTAAGCAGTTAATAAATCATAATTGACCCATAATTCATTAGCTTAAATTTTTGAGTAGATTTGACTTTTATGAGTAGTACGATAATAGGTTTGGCACAAGAGGAGCCATCAAATTTTGATCGTATATAATATGTATATACATATATATACATATATATGTGTACATATATATGTATATATACATATATACATATATGTATATAAATCCAAATATATCCTAAAACTGTTTTGTTTGAACTTTAGGACATAACATACTTAGGGTATTGTTTCCTAAATGCGAAAGAAAAAACTACACTAAAAAATTAGATGGCCCTTCAAGTGAAGAGTGTAGACTCCACCGCATCTCATAAAGAGTATTTGAGGAATTGATAGGTTGGTACAGTAGCTGTCCGCGTCGGTGAAAGTTGAGAGATTGGTGAAACATCCACTGCAAGATTAACTTATGTTTTGCACAGCATTTCTCAATTGGGAGTACAAGTGAAGAGTGTAGACTCCACCGCATCTCATAAAGAGTATTTGAGGAATTGATAGGTTGGTACAGTAGCTGTCCGCGTCGGTGAAAGTTGAGAGATTGGTGAAACATCCACTGCAAGATTAACTTATGTTTTGCACAGTATTTCTCAACTGGGAGTACAAGTGAAGAGTGTAGACTCCACCGCATCTCATAAAGAGTATTTGAGGAATTGATAGGTTGGTACAGTAGCTGTCCGCGTTGGTGAAAGTTGAGAGATTGGTGAAACATCCACTGCAAGATTAACTTATGTTTTGCACAGTATTTCTCAACTGGGAGTACAAGATGAGTTTAATGCCTACATAATTTGGTATCAGTCATATTCATAAAGGGGGAGAGTGCACGAAATGCCCATCAAGTTTTTCTTTTTTCAAAAAATGCTTATCAAGTTGGCATACAAACTTTTATGAGTTGTACGATAAGAGGCTTGGCACAGGATGAGCCATCAAATTTGACGATACAAATAAATGCAGCATATATGTACATATACATATATATTATATACATACATACACTCCCTCCTTTTTCTTTCCTCCGCTCTAAGAATTCAAGGTTTTCGCACTTAAAACAAGAATATAAATCGATGTGGGCATGTCTAAACAAATTTATTTATATTCATTATCTCCCATGAGTCCGATTCTCCGATTCCTTATCTCTTCATGCGAAAATCAAACCTATCTACTTTCCTTTTTGCTTGACACCACTTAAATCGATTCAATCAAATCTGTACCGGCATTTCTAAGCTTAACCAATACGTTGATTGTTCCAAAGTTGGAACCACTAAAGCAAAAAGAAGTGCTCACCTATCACCTTCTAATGTTGAGATAAATGCGTAACCAATCCACGACATTTTGCCATTGATTGATCTAGTTCTTAACATCTTATTTTGATTAATTGAGTCCTTAATGTTTGAAAAAGGCCGTAATCAACTCCTGAATTTTCTATTAACGGGTTTTGCGAGTCTTAAAGGCTCTCACATGGCCTTTCTCTAATGTTGCCTAGCCATGGACCGTAGAATTATACGTTGAAAACAACGTTGGAAATCTAGTATGAGACTTGATTGAACATCTTTTTGCAAAATATTAAAGGCTCAATCCATCAAAATAATATTTTAGGCATGAATTGACCAATGGCCAAAAGTTAAGAGCCCATTCTATACTTTTCCCTCAAGAAGCATGATTTTACGATACGACTAGGAATTGGATAATTGGACTAATGAGAACCAGCCTAGTTTCGGATTCTAAGGAGATTTGGTCCAATTACTAGTTTCTCAGGAATATAGGAGAGCCGAATCAAGAACCTAAGTAGTATTGACACCAGCACACAACATGCCACACGACATAACATGACATGTCGACAGTCATTTCTCAAAAAACAGATAATTCTAACACGTTGTAACACATTATATATTAAATATATATTTTTATATATACATAATAATTTATTATTTTTATGATTATTTCGATTAAATTAATTTGATTCAAATTTACAAATAAATAAATAATAATAAAAATCTAGAATGAATTTTATACTAAAAACATTAATCTACCGTTTATTGATATCATTTGTTGTTTCAATTTAACAAATTCAACTTCATTTTAATAATCCATAATACTTGGAAAGAAAAAAATAAGTAATTCATATTCTGGACTTGCTTGCCAGGCGTATAGGCAGAGAAGGGAAAAAAAAACTTGAGAAATGAATTGTATATCACGAAATGAGAGTCAAAAGAGAAAAGAAGAGAAGATTAGTTTTTTTTCCCAATTTATTATTTTTATTTTTATTTTTATTTTTTCACATATAATACATTTTGACCGCTCATTTATTTAAAATTTTTAAAATTGATTTCATATATTGGAATCATGTGGCGAAAACTCGCATGTTAGAGGAGTGTCAATAAAGTTGACCAAATATCGGATTTTCGGACACGTATTAACCAAATATTGGAGAGTGTTTGAAAGTGTCAAACAAGTATCAGAATGTCCAACAGAACATAAATGAGAAAATTGTTTCTTAAATGGGAACCTACAAAACCCTAATATAGAAATTGACTTATACACTTTGGATTAAACCCCTACTTTTCCCCTTCAAGAGCGACTCCTTGGCTTTCTTCCTTTATGAGAAAATTTCTTTTGCTTGAAAGTCTTGCTCTTCCTTGATGTCACCACCACCAGCCGTGGGGAGGCACGGGTGATGAGCTCCACTAGCGACAAGCTCTTGCGTGATTTGCTCATCCTTAAGTGACCGAGGACAATAGAGGGAAGAGAATGAAAGTGGTCGTTGTAGTGTCAGTCACAAGGCCTAGTTCCCTGAAGACTTTAGGATCGTCGACTTAGGATGCGTTTGGTAACCATTCTATTTCTGAGAATAATTTCTACTTAAAAATGATTTAATTTTTTGGCCTCATAAACGAGTTTATAAGCATTTTAAGGTATTTGATAATTGCTCAAATTTTCTATTATCATAATACAAACGCACTTGATATGTCCCCTAACTTTTTTTTGTAGCTTAGAATTTTTTTAAAATTTTCAAATAATT
Source organism: Eucalyptus brandiana (assembly GCA_014182725.1). Taxonomy (NCBI): domain Eukaryota; kingdom Viridiplantae; phylum Streptophyta; class Magnoliopsida; order Myrtales; family Myrtaceae; genus Eucalyptus; species Eucalyptus brandiana. Next base: position 17,733,879 of record CM024671.1, on the reverse strand, counting down.
TTACTATATTTTTCTCTTTTTTTATTTTTCTTTTTTCATCCATTTTCTTCTTCTCTAGCTAGTTGCCAACCATAGCAATGGCCAACGACTAGCTCGGCACGGTTCAACGACCTCATTGGAGCCTCTCCAGGTTAAGACAAGGTTTAGCAAGCTCACCGAAGCCTTGCCAGGGTTGTTGGGTGAGCTCACTTGACCACTGGCAAGGTTGAGTCTCGCAGCAGTTGACGGTGGGGCCCGGCAAGGCTTCAGCGAGCTCGTCGGCCCTCACCCAATTGGTCGTTAGGCCACGATAATGAGGAAGAAGAAGAGCAAACTAAAGAAAAGAAAAGGAAAGGAAATTTGGCTTGATTTTGGAATTAAAGAATTGTCACAACCTAAATTTCGGGTGCACCACCTAGGATTAGGCTAATGGACTACTAAGTCTAAACCTAGCTCAGGCTCTCCCAAGCCCATACTAATTTGTAACTTAGGTTTAAATACTTAGCATGCAAAAGATTATCAATTAGGAGTCGTCACTAATCAGTTTATGATAGGTCGATTAGACACCTAAGTAAAGTAACGGGAGATTTACAATACTCCTACGAACCGGAAATTTGTGAGTTCGGGGACTTGATTACGCTACATTTATCTAACGCCCTTTCGGTATCTTTCTCTTTTTATTTCGAAAAAATGTTTTGCAAATAGCATAAACTGATTTTAATTTATTTCCCTAAATGTGAGAAGATCATATGAGTGCGCAAACTACCAATTTAACACCCAGAAAAAGCCATGAATAAATTGTAGGACTTACCTCAAAGCATCGAAAGTATCTGCAATGTTAGATCATAATTCATATCAACAACCCTAGATATGATTTCTAATTAATACGCAATCACTCCAAATTTTTAGGATTTTCTCTTATTTAATGAAATTCAATCTATGTGTAATGTAATTTAACCAAATGACTTAATTCTAATGACGGGCAATTTCTAATTAAATGGACCTAGCAACAATTACTAAATGACATGTATTTCATGAACCTAATTCTATATGGCATGCGCATGATATTTTTTTGCATTTTTTTCTATAAAAATTCGTAATCAAAAGTGCTAAAATATAAAAGTCTTATTAAAGTGAGATATTATCTATTTTAAGTTATGAATAGATTAATCTGAATCCTATCTTAACTTAGAAATTATCTCGTCATGCAATTTGATTCAAAAGATATTATCTAACCTAGATCTAAACATGCATTTAAAAAAAAATCTAATTATATCATGCAATTCTATCTAAGAAAATCAATTCTAATCTACATGGAATGCAAATGCAATTTTTTTTGTATTTTTGGGATAAACAAAACAATAAAAAGATAAACACCAAGTTATCTATGGTCATCAAAGATATTATCCCTTGTTCGAATTTAGAAATGATATCTGATCAAACTTGATTTTTTCGCTAATAAAATCAATAAATTGATCTTAAGCCTTAAAGATCAAGATATCAATTTTACTGTGATGATGGAGTAAAAAAATTGAGTAAAAAAATTCGTGTGCGGTTGCGGATTAGGCAATAAATCATAATTGGGAACACGTCAATAATTTAAATATGCACGTAAGATATTGAAATGCCTGTATTAGGCAATAAAATATCCCAATCAAATTTAGATAAGATAATTACCTAATTTTGCAAATAATTTTGCCAAATTTGAACTTATGGGAATCCACTCAACGGATGAGCGACGGTGTGTGGTGGTGTTCATCGGAAAGCTTCGATTAGTTCAGAACTCAATGAGGGTAAGGACTTTGGACTCTCTTTTATTATTTCTTCTTCGAGGGTGTTATGCATGTGGCCAACGTAAATGGATCCTGCGGAAGAAAGTCAAGACATAGTAGAATATAAATATCACATAGAGATGAAGAATCGGTCTCCACTTAATCCATCTTTTTACTCTTAGTTCTCGGGTCCCTCGTATGTTGCGGGGTCGTGCTTTGGCCAAAGATTCCCTCAATGAACCTACAAAACAGAAACGTGGCTGGATCGGTGTCGAGGGTGATAGTGCTAGTATGAACAAAATAAAGGAGTTAGGGAAGAGAATAAGAACACGAGATTTATAGTGGTTCGGCTTAATCCAAGCCTACGTCCACTCTCCCACGCTAACAGCCTTCTTGGCTGGATTCCACTATGCAATCAATAAGAGATTACAACTTTGAGTGCAAAACACTTAGTAGATCACACTATCTCACTAAGTCACTCTTTTGGTATTTCTCTCACGATCACAAACGTTTAAGCTCTCCAAAGACAAGTTGATGATCGAAGGTCGCTCGGACTTTGGAATTATAAATTCTACGCTCCGTCTCTTACTTGCTCATCGGTCCATGATCTCCTTAAATACTCCTCCACTTCCAAACTAGCCGTTGGACAGCATCCCGGAGAATCGTCTTCCAATATACCCATTGGACAGCTCGTATCTAGAAGATTTGGTAGCCGTTGAGTGACAAAGGTAAAATCCCAAATTGATTCCGATCGCCCATACAAACGAAATCTTGGTTTCCATAAGTAAAGCTTCTTCGTGTAGAAAGTTCTTGTCTTCAATCAAATCAATCTTGATGTGGAATCCAAACCAGATCACTAGCCGTTGTATGATTGGGCTTGAGTTACGATTCATCAAATCTGGATGTAAAGTCTGAGTCTGTAGACTTTACAATCTGAGTCTGTAGACTTTAAAATCTGAGTCTGTAGACTTTAAAATCTGAGTCTGACAGCAGTCTTCTGGCCGTCTTCAAACTTTGACAATATCATTTACATGTTCTATTATCTGCATGGTCTATTACTTAACCATTAAACATGTTAGTAGCCTTTGATTTATTTTGTCATCTTCAAAACATCATAAGGGATTTCCCTAACAATCTCCCCCTTTTGATGATGACAAAACAATCTCTGAATATGCAGATTTGTAAACATACTTTTAAATCAAAGGATATCAGAAGATAGCAAATAGATTGAGCATAAGAATATATAGAAAAATAATCGCAGCTCAATATTATGCCATAGATAATATAATATCAACCAATCAGCATATATGCATATTCATATATTCTCCCCCTTTTTGTCATAATCAAAAAGCGATAATAATGGATTCACGTAGAGAATGATAATCAATATCTTGCATGAATCACAATTTCCAAAAATCAGCTTTTTTATCGAATATTAAAGATATGCAATATAGCTCACTTCGATCATATATATATCAGCAAATATCCAATAAAAATCACGGATGCATCATAAAATTTACGTACCATTTTTGTCATAATAAAATGATAATATCAATAAGAGATTTGTTAATGACAAAATGTAATAAAAGATGCACTAACCGGATTTTGTAGATCTTAACAATTCTGACACATTTACCTTCCTTCTTTTCATAACAAGATCACGATCAATCAAAAAAATTTTCCAAAATTGATCAAAGCTCCCCCTTAATTTGTTGCCTTTTTGAGATGATCACGATTCTTTTCCTTTTCTTTTGGATTTGATTTCTCCCCCAATCTTCATAGAAGATATTTTCTGATTGCACTAAAATCTGCGTAGATTTGTAATCATTCTTGCCTTATTGAATTTCCTGCAATCAACTCATTTCCCTTTTTGGTATCCATCAATTTGGATCCTTCCTTGACGTTAGAGTAAAATAGAAAATCTCCATAATCAAATATTCTTTCTTAATTCATTATAACAGAGTATTCAAAGAAAGAATATTATGCACAATGATATTTTGAAAAATAAATTCTCACTTAGTCAAAGCACAATAAAATCAGGGAGAATAAAATTTTTGAATATCTAAGAATATCTTGCACCATCACGTAAAACAGATTTTCACTTTGCAAAATATGATTATATCTGAGAGTATAAAATTAGACAAAATAATTTGAATTATCTCAAATAATCACACGTACTAAATCAAATCTTAACTCACAAATCACAAAAATAAATCATACGATTCCTTCTTCCATAAAGCAAAATATGATCATTATAAAATCTCAATCAACCAAGGATATATCGAATATCAAGCATAATGAGAATTATTGCCCAAATCAAATTGAGAATAAAAAATTCCTTACCAAATCCTCTTTCTTCTTTCTTCTTTATATCCTGCAAAAATAACTTATCTTTTCTTTGGTATCCATTTTTTCTTGGGTCCATGAGAGTTAGCAGAATATGTTGCTTTTATCCAATTTTTCTTAATAGGTCTCCAGACTTGAGAAAGATCTTGTTGCTTAAGTTGAGAATTCTCCTTTTTAAGTTCGAAAATTCTTTTAAGAGAAAATTTGAGATTTGAACAAAGCTCATTTATATACTTTGAAACTTTGAGAGGAATTTTTGAATTGTTTACCTCGATTTCCTCATCGGATTCTGAGTCTGTGTTTGAGTCAGACTCTGATTCTGAGTCTATGTTTGAGTCAGACTCTGATTCTGAATGTGCCGTCAAGCATATATTTTCTTGCTCATCATCTTCTTTCATGATTCTTTTCTGGCCATTCTGCTTGTATTGATTTCTTCCATCGAATTTCCTTCCATTTCTACTCAGCTTTTTAAATTTCTTGATCATAAAGGCAAGTTCTTCATCGTCCATGTCATTTTCTGAATCTGTTTCATCAAAAACAGCATTAGATATTAAAGCAATGGACTTCTTACCTTCAGGATCTTCATCATTGAGTTGTTCCACTTCATAGGATTGAAGAGTGCCAATCAATTCATCAACGGAAAGTGGCATATAATCCTTTGAGTCTCCCGGATTGAGGTCTTGACATGGTTCCATTTTTTTGAGAGACCTCGCAAGAGTTTGTTGACCTTCATTTGGGAAGAAATTGGATGACCTTGATATGCCAAACCGTTTACAATTTCAGTAAAACGATCGAACATATCTCCAATCGACTCTCCTTGCTTCATCTTGAAGGATTCATATTTGCCGAGTAGGAAGTTTACTTTTGTCTCTTTTACACGATCGATCCCTTCATATGTAATATGAAGTCTATCCCAAACTTCTTTTGCTGTTTCACATGAAGAGATTCTATTATATTCAGTAGGAGACAAAGCGCAATATAAAGAATAAATTGCTTTCGCATCAAGCGCTTCTCTTTTGGACATCTCCATCCGAGACATAGGAACGGGGGGTTTGCTTTCTTTGTCTTTGCCATTCTTATTTGATGTAGACGCAGCAATGGGGTTGATTCCTCTTTCCACAACATCCCATTATAAGAGATCTCTGGATCTTAGGAATGCTTTCATTTTGTTCTTCCATACGTCGTATTCATTTCCATCAAAATATGGTGGCCTTGTGTTGCTTTGCCCTTCCATAAGTCCTGGTGCCAACATACTAGCCATAAAGAATCTTTAACTCAAAAGTAAACACACTTTTATAAACCGAGCACTTGGCTCTGATACCAATTAATAGTGCTAGTATGAACAAAATAAAGGAGTTAGGGAAGAGAATAAGAACACGAGATTTATAGTGGTTCGGCTTAATCCAAGCCTACGTCCACTCTCCCACGCTAACAGCCTTCTTGGTTGGATTCCACTATGCAATCAATAAGAGATTACAACTTTGAGTGCAAAACACTTAGTAGATCACACTATCTCACTAAGTCACTATTTTGGTATTTCTCTCACGATCACAAACGTTTAAGCTCTCCAAAGACAAGTTGATGATCGAAGGTCGCTCGACTTTGGAATTATAAATTCTACGCTCCGTCTCTTACTTGCTCATCGGTCCATGATCTCCTTAAATACTCCTCCACTTCCAAACTAACCGTTGGACAGCATCCCGGAGAATCGTCTTCCAATATACCCATTGGACAGCTCGTATCTAGAAGATTTGGTAGCCGTTGAGTGACAAAGGTAAAATCCCAAATTGATTCCGATCGCCCATACAAACGAAATCTTGGTTTCCATAAGTAAAGCTTCTTCGTGTAGAAAGTTCTTGTCTTCAATCAAATCAATCTTGATGTGGAATCCAAACCGGATCACTAGCTGTTGTATGATTGGGCTTGAGTTACGATTCATCGAATCTGGATGTAAAGTCCGAGTCTCAGAGACTTTACAATCTGAGTCTCAGTAGAATTTAAAATCTGAGTCTCAGAGACTTTAAAATCTGAGTCCGATGACCTCTTCGGACTTTGAGTCTTGAGTCCTGCGCTTGAGACTTTGACACGTAAGTCTGGAAATCTTCGAATATACTTCGAACATGTGTTACGTTCAGTCTTCTGGCTGTCTTCAGACTTTGACAATATCCTTTACATGTTCTATTATCTGCATGATCTATTACTTAACCATTAAACATGTTAGTAGCCTTTGATTTATTTTGTCATCTTCAAAACATCATAAGGGATTTCCCTAACAGAGGGAAAGCAGTAGCTTCGTCGAAAATCTGCAGGGCTGCTGGTGTGGTTCGGATCCGAGTGGGTATGTTCGACTCGTCAAAGGCTCCACTGGAGATCAACAGAAGAGGGGAGGCAGCGACATGTTGGAGGTGTCGGGATGGTCAGCAATCGGGTCAGCAGCTCATCGCCGTGGGGATCTAGGGGTGATCGGTTCCCAGTTCGCTCCGGTTCCACCTTGGAACCGGGAACCGGATTGGGAGCACAGGTTCCCAAAATTGTGAACCGTGGACCGGACCGTTTGGTCCTAGGACCGGAAAGCGGACCGGACCATCAGTTCCGGTCCGGTCCGGTCCAACAAAATCGGCTCTACTTTTTTGCATTAAAGAGTGACCGACTTTTTTGCACTAAAGAGTGATCGGGCTTCGGACCGATCAATCCAATTCGGTTTTCGAGCGATTCAACGAAACTAATGACACATGTTCCCACGTGCAACATATTCAAACTTCACTTGTGTGATTCACATTTCGTGTGTTTCATACTTAACTTTAATCATAAAGGCTATGAACAATTTGGCTAAAGGTTGGACTTGGCTTAAATTGTAATCCTATAAACAAGTAACGTGGGGACATTTTAATCACTAGAAGTAAAAAAATTGTAATCTTATTCGCTAAAGAGTATATCATCTAATTTCCTCAAGCAGGCAGAATAAAACACAAAGCAAGGATCATTCAACCATTCATCACAAAATCCCCAATAAATCAATTAAAAAAGAAAGAGTCTCACACTTTCCCTCTTTCTCTCGATAACTAACTTGCTTGTACCACTCGAGGAACCCAGAGACTCAAGTCACAGCCCACCTTACTAACAAGGAGATTTTTTCTATAGAAAAAAAAGAGTAACAAAAATGGTTTTAATGGTTTCTTGGCCACATAAGAGGTTCCTACTTCATGGTTGCAATAAGTTATCATGTTTATATATTTTATTAATTATATATATATAAATTATATATTAAAAAATTTGGTTCGGTCTGGTCGGTCCGGTTCGGTCCGGTTCCCACCTTGGAACTGGTGGCCGGACCGACCGGCCACTGGTTCCAAGATTAGGAACCAGGAATCGGACCGTTGATCGTAGGAACCGCCCAAAACTGGCCGGTTCGGTCCGGTCTGGCCGGTTCCCGGTTCAGGCGGTTCCCATTGCACACCCTTATGGGGATCGGCAGTAATAAGCGTTGCTCGCGAGGGAACGGGGTGCTTCGTGGAGATTGTTGGGCTTGCATTGCAGGAACTTCAAAGGAAACGAAACAGCAAGGACACCGAGGCCTTGGAGGCGTGGCCGCGAGGGAAGAAACGGCTCCTCTCCAGACGGTGGCCTTGTGCCTTTAAGGCCTCACCTCTATCGAATTCTTCAAGAAACAAGAGAAATTGTGAGATTAATCCCTGTGAAGAGAGATTGACGAGTGATCCCTTCTCTTTATTTCTCTTTTCTTTAACTTCGCCGCTTCCCCATCTCGTCTTTTACTCCAAGTTGACCGAACTCCTCTCTTATTTTTGAACCCAAACTTCAAAGTTCTTTCTACCATGTGACCCCCACAGGGAGGCCGTGAGTTCTCTCTTTTTGTGGCCGTGTATCTCAATTGCGTGGCCCCTCAAGACCTTACCTCATTCACCTTTTTATAGGCCAAGGCTTAGGGTGTTAATTTTTTTAAGTCAATATCCACAAAGATTTCTTTTCCGAACGCAATATTTGTTTTTGATATGATTCAGGATTGCAAAAGGATTTTTCCTGAAATTTCAAATCCTCCAAAATTGAGCTCACAATATTTTTTTGTCACACTTGCCTTATCTGAAGATATTAAAAAAAAATTCCAAACATATCCCGGAAAAATTTCAAATCTCTATTTTCACGAGATAAAAAAAAAGGCTTGGGCCAATTTGCTACCTTCGTGAGCTTAGTTTAGCATGTCAATTTAAAGCCCAAAACCACCGATTTGAACCCATTCGTCACTAGCCCAATGCAAATGCAAATTAAAAATAAATGCACATAAAATTATATGCTATGCAATTGAAATTTTTTGTAGGGGTTAAAATGAATCCATAATTTTCTATGCATTGAATAAATGACTAGGTCACTAAAATTTAGGCATCAACAAGAATAGACAAGTAACTTTTTTTTTTAAATTTTTTTATTTTGTTCCAAATCTATTTTTGATATTTTTCGAAGTCTTTCGTGTCGTATTAGACACTTGGATACGTGTCGGATATTTTCGAACACTCTTTGACACTCGGTCAATACGTATCGGAAAATTTGACATCTGATTAACTTTTCTGACACTTTCTAACACTCAAGTCAGAATTCTTACATGCGAATTTTCAACACATGATTCCGACATGCAATGTCAACTTTAAAAAATTTCCATAAATGAGGGATATATGTGTGTGTGTGTGTGTGTGTGTGTGTGTGTGTGTGTGTGTGTGTGAAAAATAAATAATAATAATAAAAATGATGAACGGGGAAAAAGAAAAATCTAATTTTCTTTTTTTTTTTGACTCTCACTTCCCGTGATCTCTTTCAATATGTTTGACACACAAGTCTAGAATATGAATTGTTTATTTTTTTTCCTCCAAATTTTATAAATTATTGGAATGGAGTTGAATTTATCAAATTGAAGCAATAAATGATATTAATAAAATGTAGATTAATGTTTTTAGTGTAAATTTATTCTAGACTTTTTTTATTATTTATTTATTTGTGAATCAAATTAACTTATTGAAATGATTATAGTATATATAAAAATATACATTTAATATATAACGTGTTACAGCGTCGAAATTCTCTATTTTTTGAAAAATGATATGTCTGCATGTTATATCATATTGTATCGCGTATCGCGTGTCAATATCAGTACTATTTACGTGGTAATTATGCATTGTTTTTTTTTTTTTGTACCTAGGGAACCTCCGTGCGCCGCTTTACGGCGGAATATACTTTGAAAGAGCAAGAGAGTCACCATCACCCTTTCTGCCCCAGGCAAGTCGTGGGTTCCTTTCCAATAAGATAAACGATGTAGAGATTTGAACTCCAGACCTCTCCCAAAAAGAACTAGGCTCATTTACTATGCCCACTACCACGGGTGGTGTAATTATGCATTGTTTGACAACAAATTACCCCATCATTGAGTTCCGACCAACACCGATGTGACCGTGCGCCAGATGTCCCTCCTGCCAAAAATTATTACGCATGGGCTCAACCGTTCATGTCAAACCGGTGATGACGTGGGCTCCAGGATGATTAGACCCGCTGTTTCCCCTCCGTCACAATTCAATGCCTCCTGACCAAAACTAACCAAATTAATTGTCTGTCGGAGTAGTTGATTTCTCTTTAATACAATGTTCAAGCACAACACAATTACAAAGCATAAATCCTATCAAGGGTAAGGGTCACCTGTCACCGATGCATTTACTACCCCATCAACCAGTCAATGCCATCGAAACTAAGGCAACCATCGAAACCCCTAATGATGTAACAAACTGCATCCTTAGGGTTCGTCTTTTTGCAAAAAACATTTTCTCGAAAAATATTTACCTCATTTTTCAGTAATCAATTTACTTAAAAAAATGAATCAACGAAAAATATTATTTTATTAAAGCTTAAATTTTAAAAATAATTTTCTCTTTAAAAGAATCGAAAAATATTTTCTAAAATATAACTAGTTATTTGCATTTGAACTCGAAATTATACGTTTGGACACAAAACTCGTAACATCGATTATCGAGTCCAGGCATTCAAAACCAAGTTTCCTGTGGACAGGCATGGGCCCTCAACACCCACATTCGATTCTAGCTAGGCTAGGCTCGAAACCCCTGATGCCATACCTCATGCTCTGGTGCCTGAACTTGGGCTTATAAAGGTTGTGTTCATGTCTCTAAGGCAGTTTTAGTCCCGAACCTTAGGCTCGGGTCCATAGGAATGTTTATTCTTATAAATTTATTTTTTTAATGCAAATTGAATTTTAAATTATTTTTATTTAAAAAAAATTCTTTTCTTTTGTTTCTTCTTTCTTCTTTTGTTTCTTTTCTTTTTCCTTTTTTTTTTCCTTCCTCCTTCTTCCTTTGTCGGTTGTGTGCCTCGGTGATGGCCAGTAGCCCAACAATTGGCCAAGATGCGACCAGTGAGCTCGAGGCTTGATCAATTTAGGATAGCCCAAGCTTTGCCAAGACCAGCAAGCTCGCGCCTCACCGGATCCAGGTGAGTTCAAGCTTTGCCGAGGTGGGTGAGCTTGTGGATCGATTGATCATGGAGAGCTCGCAACTTGCCAGATCCAGGCAATGTCACACCTCAACCTTACCTCAACCTCACATGCCTTGTAACGTGGCCCTCAAACTCGTACCTTGACTTGGTTCTCGAGCTCGAGGTCTCTCAAGCTTGCCTTAACCTCGAGCTTTGACCTCGAGCTTGGGCCTCACCATATTTGACGGGCTCGAGCTCGCCTATGGCCATTGCCAGCCAATCGCGGTGGAGCAAGGAGGAAAAACAAAATAAAATAAAATAATTAGAAATTGATTTTTTTAAAAAAATAAAAATATTTAAATATTTTTTAAATATTGGTTGACATGAAGTCATGAGATTGAAATCATTTTCCAATAAGATCCAAACATCAGGAAATATTTTCAATCATACATTACCAAATAAAAAATAATAATAACCATTTTCTTGGAAAATGTTTTGGAAATTTTCATTTATCATTGAATTTTCCGCAAAATAAACACACCTAGTATATATTCAGGTATGAGCACATCTTGGTACAATCAAAATAAAAAGGAACTCCAAATCGTAGTGGCAGAAGATGATCTATCCTACAAGACTAAAAAATAAGTGATAAGCTAAAAAATTGGTGGTGAGCCGAAACTTATTAAATGAAATCTCTGAGTCTAAGGTAGGAGATTATAATATTACTCAACCCAGTATATATACAAACACCGTGAGTCCAAGGCAATAACCATGCATGACAAATGCATAAGCAAGTATTTTTTATTTTTTTTTATAAATATAGATCATGACATGCCAATGAAAACCATTAAAAATATGCAAGTTCATTCACTCACAAACAAGCAAATGACATATTATTTTATGATACACCGGCATCACCTAGTAGCTCACATTTATACATAGGCAATGTGTATTCCCCACTGGTCATGAAGCTCATTAGTATATACATAAACAAGTTCATATTTGTCACGAAGCTCACCGACATACACAGATGAGTTCATATTGATCATGAAGATATCTAATATATATAGATGAGTTCATACTTATAATTGGCTAGGACCCATCTCTGCTTATGAGGTATTTTGAACACTCCTAGAGCATTCCTCTGCTCCCGTTTTGAACACTCCTAGAGCATTCCTCTGCTCCCGTTCGGTGTGCAATTTGGTTCATTTCTACTCCCTTCACCATCTCAAAAGTTTGCCATGAGCCACTTCTTGTTTGAGCCTTCTGGCCTCGACGATCACTCCTTTCCCCACTTAGACCTAGTCATTATACGCCTATCAGCTTTAGTTTGGTTTATCCCCAAACCACACACCTACTAAATAAGGTCCCACTTTGGCATCCCTCAATTGTCTTATATAATCGACAATGTGACATTGGCAACTCATATTATTGACAACATGAACATCGACAACTCAAATAATCAGCAAAGGGAGCATCAACAACACTTCGCTAGTAAATTGGTAGCTTAGTTGAATTATAAAGATATCACTTTAAGGTTTAATATTCATTGTTTTCACGTTCCTATCACTAAAAGATTGCCATCACATCTTAGAAAAACAATCGAAGACCCCCTAAGAAATCTATCAAACACATCTTAGACATGTAACAAACTTAATGATCCAATTCAAGTGAATACAAAAATCTCACATACCATTATTGTGGCTTAACTACACTTGACAACAAAAGCCAAATACATCCTAACAATCAACGATCATCCAAGTTAAGAGTACTGAGTAGATCAATCTAACTTAGCTTTTAGAGTTTTCACTTACCTCAAATAGAAGGTTGGAATAAAATCAAAGCTTTCATCACCCTCAAAGCAGAATAATCAAGAACAAAGATTAACATCTCTCAACCTTTTAAGAGATAATAAAACCCATAGTTTCACCTTGTAAGCTCTTGAAAAATGGAATTTTGAAGATTTGACAACAAAAGTATAAAATCTTCCGTTTCACATGAAAGATAGGAACATGAAAATATAAAAGGAAGATCCCGTTTTCTTTCTTTGCAAAAATAAGTTGTAATTCTTTTTTAAAGTTGAAGACATATGGAGACTTAGTTATAGGCCAAGGGAGGTGAGAACTAGTAACTTAAGTTAACATAAATGATGAATGGTGCTTTACTCCAAAGGATACAAGTGGCCTCAAAAGTGGCTTAATAAAAGTAGCCAAAATGAGATATTTTGATTGAAATGTGAGAGAACTCCTTGTTGTCCAAGTAAAAGAAATGAGTAATTGAGAGCATTAACGGGCTAAAGTTGAAAGGATGATGTAATGCATGATATCAAGGTTAAACTAAGTTCAATGTCACAAACTAAGGATGTGGGGCTTAAAATACCTAGTGGAAAAATGAAGAAAGAGTATATAAATTAAAAATGGACAAATGGCTCACCTGTATGGTTTCCAAATTAGATATTTTGTTAAGTTATTAAAGAATCTTGAAAATCAATACATAAATAAGGAAATCAATGTCCATTTCAAGCATGGATAAATTAGAAAAATATTTTGAACCTTAATAAAAACATTAGTGAAAAATAACGGATGCCAAGAAAATCTCAATTTGGTAAATTTAAAACTTGAATATTGTCAAAACCGCAAGTTGAGGACTACAACTAATATGGTGGTAAATTAATTATTGCCACTCAACATCGTTGACATACATGTCAACACCTATCAATTTAATCTCAAAAAATAGCACTTCAGTGACTACGACTTTGGAAAATCATCCTAAATACTATTACTGAAAGTCAAAAATTATGGATGGCACATATGCATTTTTATCATTTGCAATAGTCTTAACCGGTGCACTTAAAGAACTTGTTGACTAAAGCTATTGAGATTTTTTTATGGGACTATTAAAATATAATTTTGATATGTAGCATATACGGTTGCAATATAAAGATAATTTCGTGCCATACTTTAATAAATACATAAGTATCAAGTTGGTATATCCAACTTACGCTGTATTTGGTAATCTGGATAAAATTCAAAATATGATAAAATTATCATATCCTATGTTTGATGTCTATATAAGATAGGATAAATGGAGATATCAGGGGATATAAACTAGATAAAATTATGCATTGGGGGAAGTGGGATAAAGATGGATAGGATTTCTAGCATCTATAATGGAGAAGTTATTTTTCTCGAATAATAGATTTTTAAATTAACAAAATTAAAATTATATCTCAATATAAACATTATTTAAATTCTAACATAAGAAATTCAAAATAACAAAAAATAACAATTTATTTATTTTAATTTAATCTTATTTTCATTTGTATATATTCTAATTTAATTATATTTTAAAAAATTATTTCAATATATAAATATATTTATATTTATTATATATTTTAGGTATTTTTGTATTTTACGTATATTATTAAAAATTACTATTTAATAAAATTTTATTAGAGAACAATGGGAGGGGAAGAATAAAAAATAAATTAATTAAAAAGAGAGGAAAATAAAATAAAGTAAGCAAGAGTGTCACAACAAATAGTTATTTTTCTTGATGGACAAGTTTTTTTAAATTAACAAAAGTAAAATTATAACTCAATATAAATAAAGGATGTCTTAAGCTCCACTCGTTTCTCTTGTGTCTTATGTGCAGGGCCAAGTTGCTTGCAAGGCTTTGCTTAGTTGACTAAGTGTCGAGCTTTTAGATCTTAGCACCACCAACCTAAACTCTTTTCTTCGACACCTAGTTTAGCAATTAAGTCATGTTTGAGTTTGTTTTCAGCCACTCTATTTATCCTCATGACAACGGGCTCCCTCTCCTTTCACTTGCCCTTGTTGTCACGGCATTCTAATAACTTAAACTTCCCCGCTCGTGCTTCTGTCAAGTGAAGCCCATAGCAAAAAATAACAATTTAGTTATCTTAATTTAATCTTTTTTAAATATATTTGAATTTAATTTAATTTTATATAATAATTTCAATAAATAAATATAGATATATTTATTACATATTTTAGGTATATCATTATTTTGGTTATATTAGTACAATCTACTATTTAACAAAATTTTATTAGAGAATGATGGGAGGGGAAAAATAAAAAAGAAATTAATTAATAAAAGAGAGGAAAATAGAATAAAAAACCAAATAAAATAAATTAAGTAAGAGTATCACAAGAGATTTTTACCATCTTATTTTATAAAAATTTTGGTTCATTTTTACTAATGTGTCATTTATGCCAAACAATGTACATGATATGATGTGAATATATCTAACTTTATTACTGCAATCACCAAACAGTGAATATGATTTATCAAAATCTCATAAATTTCATATTTTATCTTATTCAGTTTTTTCATGATTTAGAAATTCAGATGACCAAACATAGCTTTAGAGGTTTTGAATTGGATTTCTTGGGTTTTCTTTTTAATCATCTATGAGTTTCATTCTTTAATACAGCTTAACACCTTCATCATTAAATTGATTTTCTCATGAAAAGAAGCGTTTTTAGATATCAATATATTATGATGCGGATGCAACTACCTAGGAATTTTCTATAATGTTCAATTAAGTTAAAACGGGGTCAACGAGCCAGGAACAAGAGATTTGATGATGATTTACGCCAAAATTTTCAAGAAGATATCAAGATGCAATGGATATTTTATAATAGGAATTTATATATAGTTTTGATATCTTCTTTGTATTTACTCCTCGTGCTAGTCCTTTAAATCTCCCTAGCCCTTGTGCCAGTCCTTTAAATCTCCTTGGCCCACCTCTTGATCCCTCACGGCCTAGACCTGATCCAACTGTGGGCTAAGTAGCACTGACACTGACACAACACGTGATATGACATGACACGACACACGGACACGCCATTTCTAAAAATATAGAGACTTCCGATACGTTCGGACACGTTGTATATTAAATATATATTTTTATATATACATAATAAATTATCATTTTTATGATTATTTCAATCAAATTAATTTGAATCAAATTCATAGATAAATAAATTATTAAAAAAGCCGAGAATGAATATACACTAAAAACATTAATCCGTCATTTTTTTTGGTAAAATTAATCCTTCATTTATTAATATCACTCATTGTTTCAATTTGATAAATTCAACTCTATTTCAATAATTCATAAAACTTGGAGAAAAAACAAATGACCCATATTCTAGACTCACATGTTAGATATGTTGGAAGAGGAGAAAAAAAACTTATGGGGTGAATTGTGTATCATAGGAAGTGGAAGTCAGAAGAGAAGAAAATACTAGATTTTTCTTCTTTCTCCATTTATTATTTTTATTATTGTGTTTTATTTGTTCACACACACACACACATATATATATTGACATCTCCTTTATTGAATTTTTAAAATTGAGCTCAATATTGGAATCACTTGTCGGAAACTCGTATGTTAGAATTCCAACTTGAGTGTTAGAGAGTGTCGAGAAAGTTGATCAGGTGTCGGATTTTTTGACTCGTATTAACTGAGTGTCCAAGAGTGTTAGAGAGTGTCAGAAATGTGTCGAAGTGTCCGACATAACACGAAGTGTGTCAGTGCTTCATAGACTGTGGAAACAACTTAGGTTCAACCTCGTCACCATCGTAATCTTTTCGACCCTCGTCATATTTCTGGTCACTCTCAACTTCATGAACCAGCCCAACAAAAGTCTACCTTGTCGACTTCGCTTGCTACAGACCTGACCCAGCCTAGATACGTACCAGCGAGACCTTCATGGAGCAGTTGGAGCTCACGACCACCTTCACCAAGGAGAGCCTTGCTTTCTAGTAGTAGATCCTCAAGAAGTTTGGGCTTGGGCAAAGGACACACGTGCCTGAGGCTATACTCCAGGTCCTACCGAACTAGTGCGCAAGAGACATACGAATTGAAGAAATATATGGATTCAAGAGATACATGAACTAAAGAGACGTATCTCATTTTGTTAATTTTCATTGATCCATTAACGCACTATAATTACAACACAGAGAAGAATCCATCCACAGGAACTTATAATAAATCTAGGCTTGTTGTCCAAACCAACGAGAGCTTGTTCGAGGACAAATTAGAGTTTAGGCATTCAGAATGAGTGAGGGGAGGGAGATGAGCCAATGGCTTACACCTCATAGCTTTGTCTTCCACCGTTGCCATGCTTGACCACCAGCACGAGATCTAGGTCTCAAATCAAGCATGAGCGTCAAATCTTAGATTGCTTGCGCTTGATCAAGGGCTCAAATCGATCTCCATCTGATGACGAAGGTGTTGGAGTTGCGGTCAAGGACTGTGGTGAACGAGCTTGAGGGCGTCAATGGGCAGTTTGGCGGGGAGAGAATAAAGGACTTTAGAGGAGGAGAGAGTAAGATGGAGGCGTGAGGAATTACCATGGAAAAAAAGAGAGGGAAAGAAAGAAAGAAAACAAAAGGAGAAGGAGAAAAAATAAGAAATTTTTTAAAATATCAGGACGAAAATACCCCTGACTATATATAAGATTTGACTTTTATAACTACATATCTTTATTTGAGATTAAATAGGTCACTTTATATTCTTATATGAGATAAAGTGCACCATATGACCGCCTTTTAGAAAATGACTCACTTTAAATCCTTATATGCAATTTTCTCCTAATCTTAGCAATAACCGTATAATAACTCCTCTACACTCTCCACGCACTCTCTATAAATCCACCCCAAACACTCCCCAGTGTTCCTTATGCATTGCTAAGACCCTCTCTCTCTCTCTCTCTCTCTGTGCCATTTCCCCCCGTTTGCTTTTGGAACTCCAAGTTCTCGTCCTTTGTTATTCTTAGGAAACGCCTCTGAAGAAGAGCCACAAGAAACTTCCGAAGCTGCAAAAATCTTGGTTTTTTTGCAGAAATGGCTGCAGAAACGGCTGCAGAAATGGCCGAGCAACAAGAACAGATAAGTCTGCAAAACCTAAGCCAAGCTTTCCCTATCTCAGTCCAACCTCAAAGCCAAGACTCGGACAGACCATCGAACTCCAACCTCCCAAGCTTCCTGTCGTCAGTGAGGCTCAAGTACGTGAAGCTCGGCTACCACTACCTCATCTCCAACGCCATGTATTTACTGCTCGTGCCACTCCTCGGCATCTCCTCAGCCCACATCTTGACCCTCACGGCCCGAGACCTGGCCCAACTCTCGGACCAACTGAGGTTCAACCTCGTCACCGTCGTCCTCTTCCCTGCCGTCATGGTGTTTCTGGTAACTACCTACTTCATGACCCGACCAAGCAAAGTCTACCTTGTTGACTTCGCCTGTTACAAGCCCAATCCGGCCCAGATATGCACCGGCGAGACCTTCATGGAGATCTCGGAGCTCACGACCGCCTTCACCGAGGAGAACCTTGCTTTCCAGCAGAAGATACTTGAGAAGTCCGGGCTCGGGCAGCGGACTTACTTGCCCGAGGCCGTGCTCCAGGTCCCACCAAACCTATGCATGGCAGATGCACGGGCAGAGGCTGAGGCCGTGATGTTCGGGGCCATCGACCAGCTGCTGCCCAAGACCGGGGTCAAGGCTAAGGACATAGGGATCCTCGTTGTGAACTGTAGCTTGTTCAACCCGACACCGTCCCTGTCGTCAATGATCGTGAATCACTACAAGCTCAGAGGGAACGTGTTGAGCTACAATCTTGGTGGGATGGGTTGCAGCGCCGGGTTGATTTCTATCGACCTTGCTAAGCAATTGCTACAGGTTTGGCTAATTCTGTCCCCTCTCTTCTTCTATTCTTCAAAGTATAAGTTTGATAATAGGAACTTTTTATGAATAACACCCTCAATGATATCGAAGCAAACAAAGAATGAAAACTTCCATTGACCAATGAAATGCTAAATATAAGTTGCATAGTAGGAATTTTTTTCTTAGGTTCACTAGCAAATAGCATCCATTTTGGCTACGTTTGGTAATTAAGATACAATTTAGGATATGATAAAATTTATCCTATCTTACATTTGATGCATAAGATAAAGTCGGATATAAAGGAAAAATAGATTGGATAAAACTATCCTATGAGAGAGGTGGGATAAATGTAGATAGGATTTGTAACATCCATAATAAGAAAGTTAATTTTTTTAATAACAAATTTCTTAAATTAACAAAATTAAAATTATATTTCAATATAAATAATATTTGAATTCTTATATAATAAATTCAGAATAAAAGATAACAATTTAGTTATTTTCATTTAATCTTATTTATATTTATATATTCAAATTAATTCTATTTCACAACATAAATTAAATATATAAATATAAAATCTATTTATATTATTACATATTTTAGGTATTTTATTATTTTAGGTATGTTTGTACAATTTACTATTTAACAAAATTTCATTAGAGAATGATGGAATGGGAAGAAAGAAATAAAAAAAAAATTAATTAAAAAAGAGAGGAAAATAAAATAAGAAAAATAAATAAAAATAAAGTAGGCAAGAGTGTTGTGAGAGATTTTTATCATCTCTACTTGTAAAATTTTTTGTTCATTTAAACTAATATATTGTTTATACCAAACAACATGCATGATATAATATAAATATATTCGACTTTATTACTACGATCATCAAACAATGGATATAATATAACAAAAGTTTTGGATTTCATATCTTATACTATCTAGTCTCATTCTCTTTAGAAATCTGAACGATCAAACATAGTCTTTATGTTGATAATGTGTCATGTGATTTAAAAGGAAAATGCTTAGCTAGCCATATTGTTAAGCTTGGAAAACGGACGGCCAATCCTGAGCCACACATTTTAAATGAGAGAGAGGGAGAACTATGTCTTGCTTGGAAATTTCCATGCATTGTGTTTGAGAAAGGAAATTTTTGTGGACATCCTTTGACTGTTACACCGTATAGCACCATTCAATTTAAAAATATTTCATAAAATTAGAATCATGAAAAAACAAAAAAGAGATGATTAAGTGACAATTTTTAATCTGATGTGAAAATAACAGCATGTTCTAAACCACAAAAATCCATTCAACAAATAATTATAAATTATTTTGGGATCAAATCCTTTAAAAAATTATGGCTCAAAACAAATTATTATTTACATAGTAGCCCCAAGACTGTTATGTTAATAAAGTCATAAAAATAACTTTATTTAGGTTGTATCGACAGTAAAATTTTAAGTAATTACTTTCCTTAGTTTACGCTTTGGTTGGTAGAGAAGTAGGAGCTAGTGAGTGGTTTGAACTCGGAACCCTCGAAACCTAAATGTCATTGAACAAAATGATCCACTGATAATTCAACCCAAGATTTATTATGCCACAAAATATAGCTAGATTTGAAATAGGACTTTTCGCATTTATGAATTCGATATTTGACAATGAAATTGAACAATTTAAGCTTTGTACATTCTCAATTTACTATATGCTTTATCTACTAGGTACTCAAAATTCTAAGTTTTCTTACTAGGGAGATTCAATTTATGTCTCAACAAAATTAAAGTTCAGCCGATGTTATTACTTCTCTTATGGGTTAATCACTAGGTACATCATAACTCTTATGCCCTAGTGGTGAGCATCGAGAGCCTCACCCTCAACTGGTATCTCGGCAATGACCAGTCGATGCTCATCCCAAACTGCTTCTTCCGAACGGGTGGGGCAGCCATCCTCCTCTCTAACCGGTCCTCTGACCGCTGCCGCTCCAAGTACCAGCTCATCCACACCGTGCGCACTCACAAAGGCTCGGATGACAAAAGCTATGGTTGCTTGTTCCAACGAGAGGACAAGAAGAAGAAGATCGGCTTGTCGGTATCCATGGACTTGGTGGCGGTCATCAAAGAAGCCATAAAGACCAACATCACAACCCTTGGCCCGGCAGTGCTCCCAATGTCAGAACAGCTCTGGTTCTTCATGACCTTGGTCGCAAGGAAGGTGTTCAAGATGAAGATTAGGCCATACATTCCCGACTTCAAGTTGGCCTTTAAGCATTTTTGCATCCACGTTGGAGGTCGATTTGTTCTTGATGAGATGGAGAAGAACCTCGAGCTCACCAAATGGCACATGGAGCCATCACGAATGACTCTCTACCGATTCGGGAACACCTCGAGTAGCTCAGTGTGGTATGAATTGGCCTATTTGGAGGCCAAAGGAAGGATTAGGAAAGGCGATAGGACATGGCAAATTGCATTCGGGGCCGGATTCAAGTGCAACAGTGCAGTTTGGCAAGCGTTGAGGACCGTCGACCCAGCGAAGGAGAACAACCCATGGATGGACGATATTCACGAGTTTCCCGTCTATGTTCCATAAGCGTTGTCCATCAATCTAACGTGAAATAAGCGCTTCGGTTGGGATTTTGCCAATATAAGCAAAGTTGATTCCGAAGGATACGCAAATCCTTAATTATTTTGTTGCCTTGTGCTCATAAGCAAGCATCATTCCAAATCTTATGGTTACGTAGGTATTTAAGTATGTCGAGAATTTTCTGATGCTCGTGGCAATCTAAATATTTGAATATGTCAAGTATTTGCGATTGTTAAAGTGCTTCCTCTCCAAGCCCTGTCGCTTGTGTAAGTGCATGTTTACATAAATTTTCAAATACTTATGGTTATCTAGGTATTTGAATGTTTTATGTATTTGTGATAATCTAGATATTGATATTTGAATTTTAGTCGACAATTAAGCACTGCTTTAAAGAAAAAAAAAAAGGAAAAAAAGGGTTAATTAGTTTTTTACCCTATCGGCGACCAACCTGGTGTGATACGTGACTTGATTGACTCGCAGTATCTTCTCCACCCATGGTTAAGTCAAGATCCTTCTCCACTCAAGGCTTTGTTGCTATCCCTAGCAATTTCGATGGGCCATGGCAATTATGCATCGTTTAACATGTTACGTCCAATCATCGAGTTCCGACCGGTACCCATGCGGTTGGGAGCGCCTGCTGTCCCTCTCGCAAGAAATTATTACACATTGGCTCTCGCGCTCCATGTTAAATTGGTGATGATGTGACTATACCTTATCAAACCCACTGTTCCCGGTTGAGTAAACGATTCAACGCCTCCCAACCCAAAAAAGGACATCCATTCAATTGACACGCTCATCTAAGGAATTAATTGTCCTATGAATTAGATGCTGCTCGCTCTCTCTCATATATACTCTGCTTTTGCACGACATTTTACTATGAAATTGGAAAAATTAATAAGGTTCCCCAAAGCAATTGCTAACGATCTTTAATAGTACTTTTGAATTGAACATTTTTTATATTTGAAGTAGGTGATTTCTGGAAATGTTCACCATTTCAAATTTTATTACTGTTTTGGTTTTTTTTTTTTGTTTTATTTTATTATTTATGTACAAGTTCCTTTCCTTCTTTACAAGAGGACCGGGCCCAGGATTACAAGAGAACACGGGCCAACCTCCTGGGCCCGGTCCATATATGTAGGTTACACTTAGACCTAATGGGTCTGGGCCACGGATACTAATGGGCTCTCAGTTCAAGCCTTTCAAATATAACCAAATTAGGCCCATTGTACTATTCTCTTTTTCTTTTTCTTTTCTTTTTTTTTTTCTGTTTTTTTTTTTTTTTGTAATCTCTCCCCTTGCGCTCTAATGCGATCAACGCATTGTAATTTATTATTATTACTATTATTGGGTTTTATTATTTATTTATCTCATACCAATTTTTATTCTTATTTTCCTTTTCTCCTCAAACCATCATCTTTTTCCTGTATATTGAGAAATCCATTTTACTTACAAACTAACCTCCTCATCAATGATCAACACATTCAAGCATTAGACTAGGTGCCACCGTTGTCCACCTCCAGTCATCCGATCGCCACTGTCATTAGTCGGGCTTAGTAAAAAAATCATGACATCAGCTCTCGAACATCCCTCTCCGACGACCAAATCCAAACACCACAATTATTCACACCATATGGATAGGTAGAGCACAATTTCAAATCAAACATGCACGATTCGGGGAATTCTCAACATGTTCAAAGAATCCTCAACAAATACTTTTACTCATTCACAAAGGAAGATGTCTAGTAAAAATTGCACCATAACACAAGTATAAGAGAATAACATATTTACTCCATCACATAGAGCAAGGCAGGTTTAGTTGCCGAAAAAATGAACATAAGAATTAATTTTGCAACATTTGATCCAATTTCATATAAGACCCAACCACATCTAGCAATGAAAGAATAGAATATACAAGCGAATTTGGACAGAAATCAAACCAATATTAAGGGTGTGTTTGTTTTACAAAAAACTTAATAATATATGAAAAAGCTTTCCGGTAAACCATTTTCCAAGAATATGGTTAATTTTCCTTTATTTTGTGATATATGATCGAAGATATTTTCTATTGTTTGGATATTATTAGAAATGATTTCAATCTTATGACTTTATTTCATGCAAAAAAAGGTTTGAATTTTTAATTTTTTAATTTTTTTGAAAAAATCGAATTTTTAATTATACTATTTTTCTCTAGCAACAACCATGAGCTTGGACTCGCCTGGATCAGCTAGGTCTCGAGCTCACCAGCCCACATGTTGGCTGTTTGAGGCCGATGGAGGAAGAAAAAGAAAGAAAAGAGAGAAGAAGAAAAAAATAAAAGAAAAGAAAAAAGAAAGAAAAATATAATAAAATGAATAATAATAAAAAAATCAAAATTTTAAAAATTATTAAGAATTTGATTTTTTTATTAAAAAATCATTTTTATAAGAACAAAATTTTCATTAACCAAGGACCCTAAGACTAGGAAAATATTTTGGAAAACGTTTTTCAGTTCTTTCAAAGAGGAAATCATTTTCCCGAATTTAAACTTTGGTAGGAAAATATTTTTCGTTGACTAGAACATTTTCCTTGGACTCATTTTTCTAAGCGAATTAATCGCTGGAAAATGAGAAAAACATTTTTCATGAAACAAATACACCCTCAATGAATTAGATTTTTGGCCAACCGGGGATGAATTAAGAAACTCATCAAGTGATATTGGAAAAAATCTATATATGCATCACGATTTTGAGCAAGCCATGAACATCTGTGTATTCAGTTTTACAAAACCCATCGACAATCTAAATCAAGAAACAGGGATCTCAAGTGAGATATAACAGCTTCAAGGTCCTTCACCGTGAAACGTAGCAACATAGAGCACTTCAATGCTTTTTCGAAAATGAGGCCAGGGGGATGACCAAAGTCCACGAGAAATCATCAGCCTGTTTTCAATTAGAGTCTACAAGTAATCATCAACCAAGATTCAACTTGTTAAAAGCTCTCGGCCACAAAACAGCAGGTGACAAGAGAAGGCGAGTCACGATTGTGGACACAACGGAAATGACAAAAATGGCGGTTTTGTCGGGGCTAATATTGATGGAAGTGAGTAGAGATCGAGATTGACAAGATGACTCTCCATAATTATTGTCCATCTGGTCTATTCAATGGGTAGTGTGTATGTGTGAAGAGAATTACTAAAACAATCGTCAATCTATTGCAATTGTGTCAATTCAGTTCTAAACATTCCATTTTTTAGCCAATTGAGTCATAAATTTTTTTATTTATGTCAATTTGGTCTATCCATCTAATTTTAGCCGACTCGTACTAATGTGTATTAAAATACACGTGTGATTTGTGTTAGAAAAATTCCACATCGAAAAATTTGTGTGACGCTTGGCAGTTAATACATCATAATCAGCCCATGACTCCTTAGCTTAAATTTTTGAATAAACATGGATACATGTTCGAACTTGAGCTCTCCCTTGACAGTCTCCTCAGTTGAAGATATTGGATATTTGTTGTGGGCTCCTAACAAATATGTGCAATTTTTATTAATATTTTGATTTTTTTTAAGATTCTTTTATTTTTTCTCCTTTTTGTTTTGCTCTCATCATCTTCATCATCCTCTAGCAGGTCGCCGCCAACGACTTGGCAAGTTGGCCCTACTAGCGATAGTGAGGACAAGTCTCGCCATGCCTAAACAAGGCTCAAACTCACTAGCCACTAGCGAGGTCATCCTTACCAGTGGCTAGGCGAGGTCAAGCCTCACTAGGGGCAAGTGATTGTCACCCTTGCCTTTGGCCGGTCGCTCAACCTCGCCCAGGCACTAGCTAGAGGATGAAGATGAAGGGAAGTAAAAAAAAAGAAAAAAAGGGAAAGAGGAAATAAAAAATTAAGAAAAAATTAAAATGGTATTATAATATTATTAAAAATTTTCCACGTCAACGCCAATCGTCGTCTTTGCGTGGGGCCCACGGCCAACATCCACATTAGTGTTGGATGATCAAAATTGATTGAATAGATTGAATTGACATAAATATAAAATGTTTAAAACTTAATTGCAATATATATATATAACTGAATTAGCACAATTGCAATAAATTTGAGACTATTTTGGTAATTTTCCCGGCATGTGCATATTGTTGAATGAACCAAATCCCATTAAATGAGAGACCAGCCCTGGTTTTTTTTTTTTTTTTAGTGGGCCTCTTTTGTATCCTCAATTGACCTCTTTTCTTTGATGGGCTAGCCTTTATTTACTTTTTTTATTGAGTCGCTTCATGGGTTTTTTTTTTTTTTTTTTATCCACATGAGTTTGCCAATTAAATTCTTATGTTGATATCCCCCAAGCTCAATTTGAGCGTGAATTGAGGTTTAAGGCAAAGTTCGGTAGTTAGTCCAGGTCTTGTGAGATGGCCTACTGTAATGGTCCAAATTGCCTTTTCTATTAGTACCAAAAAAGTCTTAAACGTTTAATTTATACCAATTTAATTCTTAATCTTTCAATTGGATTTATTTAATCCTAAATATTTTCACATCAGTATTGATTGAATCAATCTAACCAATTTAGGCTGAAAATTGCTAACATAAACACTAGCCTTCCTACATAGGATGGGCAACGGTAACTTGAATAATTTTTAAATTTTTTTCTAAAAATCAATTTTTAATTAGATTTTCAATTTTTTCTTTTTTTTTTCCTTCTCTTTTTTTCGTTAGCTAGTGATTGGTACTCGACCATGGCTGACAACTAGCAATAAGCGGGGTATAATGAGGGTGTTGTGGCCCTTGTCATCCACAAGCGAGGGTTGCTCTCACTGGCCATGGTCGAGTATTGGGCACAGGCCAAAGGGAAGAGGAGGGGAAAAAAAACAGAAAAAAAGTTTTTTTTTTAAATGGTCAATGTCATGGAAAATCCTAAACCGATACATTCATGATAAATTTACCCCAAATTAATTCTTTTAGCACCAAAAATCTCAAATGGGTACATTTATGATAAATTTATCATTCACTAATTTTTGCTAAATTTTACCGTCAAATTACTAAGTTGGATGACATGTATTAGTTGATGAGTGTACCAATTTTGGATTTTACGCTCTATTTGTCGCAGGTATTACCGATTTTATGATTTTCCATTATATTAATCTAATTTAACACAAATTAACAAATGGTAAATATATCACAAATGATCAGTTTGAGTTTATGGTGATTAAAAAATTTGTTTTTAAGTTAAATTTGTCACAAGTATACAAATTTAGGATTTTTCATAATATTAACCCAAAAAACAATAAAAAATTCAAAAAAATTTTAAAATTTTTTAAAAATTATTTACATTACCATTAATAGTGCCACATAAGACAATTAACATTCATGTTAGCAATTTCCAACCTAAATTAACTAGATAGATTGAATTGATACTAATATGAAAAATGTTAAGATATAATCGATCAAATTAAAAGTTTAGGACTAATTTGATACTAACACAATAAATTTATGATTTTTTGGGGTACTTTTCTCCATTTGTATTCGTTATTTTGTCCTTTTTACTATTTATTTATTTTGTTAAAATATGAGCTCGATTACTGACTAAAGTTCAGGTGTCAAAATCTCATAACTTCAAACATTGGCTTCAAATATAATAAAGAAACTCTTCTTATTAGAAAACTAATTGTGATGAAAATTCTTTTTCGAGGATATTTATGACAGCCTCTCATGTCGATAAAATTGATAGGATAGGTGGTTATCAAATAAAGTCTTCTGCTAACGTATGTTCCTACTAGTTTGCCAAAGTTCAACTTAGGCATTGTTCATGTATTTAAGTGAATATAAATTACTTTCGGAGATATACCAATGTTATGAACACAACTTCATTCTAAAGCTAGAGTGTGACTGATGATTGATGAAATTAATGACTAACAAGAAATTAGAATTAACTTATTTAAATAATTCTATAATCTTTTACAATAACCAAAATTTATTATTATTCAACATTCAAAACTTTTATTTTTCGAAATCACTTTATAATTTTTCTTATATATTTTTCTGATAAAAAAAAAGCCACAATGGTCCACCCCAACCCTTACCCCAACATTTATTTCACTTTCTTTTCATCGTTTCTTCCTCCCACTTTATAGCCTCCCTTATTTATTTTTCTGATAAAAAATAAATGCCCCTCGGAGTCCACACCAACCTCCACCCCACCCCCCAACAAACTTATTTCACTCTTATTTCTCTCGTTTTTCTATCACCCCCTTGTTACTTCTTTCTTGAAAATTGAACACCTACGCTTCCCTCTCTCTAGAAAGAATAGATCACGGCAATGTCTCATCAAAATCTTATTTTTAATTTTTTGAGTTTCCTTCCCCTCAAAAACCCTAGCCCTGGCCTTCTCCTCCTCCTCGCACAACCCTCCTCCTCTCAACCTCTTCTCTCTCTCGATTGCCTCATCACAATCACTCACCATCTCACCTCTGACCCTTCCTCTTTCGTAAGTGCGGTCTCGTTGCCGACCTTCCATTGCAGTCGTGGTCCTCTCTCTGGGTCGCCTCGATCTTTGCTCTTCCTCTAGCCCTCTCTCATTGCCGTGGCCTCGTCCCCTTCGCTCCCTTGCCCTTGTATTCTTCAACGATCCTCTCTCTTAAACACGCGTGTCGGAACGTGTCGAGAAGAATTAACCATTTGTTAGAAAATCGACACGTGTTGAACTTGTGTCCAAGTATGTCGGACACGACACGGAGGCCCCAGCAATATGTCCGTGTTTCATAGATTGTACCTAGGGCACCTCCTCTAGTTCTGCTTCTTAGCCAACTGCATCAACATTATGTCATCCCTTACTTTATCCCATTTCAACCCCTAAAACTCTCAATACTCTACCCCACATGTCACAACACGTTACACTATGCACTAAATAATCTCTAGCAATTCGGACACTCCGATTCCGTCACAATCACCACACCTTGGTCGCAAATCAACAACACCGAGTAATCCCTATACGGATAGGAAAACCTTTCATCCTCCAAAATCCCAACCTCGCATAATGCTTTGCCCTAGGATTCGAATATAGCTGGAGAGAGTATCGACCAACAATACTTCGATCCTAGAATGCTACCATAGTCTAAGAAATGGCAATTTATGTATGTCACATTATTGTCAAGCTTTAAAGTTATGTACTTAGCAACGCAATGATATGAGAAAAGAAGTTATACCAGCGATAAATGACATAAAAAGTATCTAAGCAAAAATAGTACTCAATATAAACAATGGGGTGAAAATTAGCTACCTTGTTCATCTCTCTCAATTCCTCGAGTTCCTTTATATTATCCTATAAGGCAGCTAACTCTATATTTATATCCGAAAGGGCTACCTTGGACATATACAGTTTCTTTTCAAGTTCAAACACTCTAAGCTCCGAGGGCTTCCTTTCTTATTTAAAATTTCTCTTGAGAATTTCCCTTTGCAATTGCAGGAACTATCTAAGACATCTTCCAAGGAAAAATAATCAAAATGGTTGAGCTAAGATTGATTAAATGAGATGTCACCTCATCAGCAATTTCTCTAATCTAGATATTCTTTGCTCCAACAATGCCTTTTCATTTACTGCACTCTTCATGTTTTCTTCTGCTTCATGTGCCTTCTCGCCACACGCTTTTAGCTCTTGTTGAAGTTTTTGTAAAACCTAGTTTTATAATATCTACCATTTTCCATAAAAATTCATATATAATATCTAGCAGTAGGATCTTAGTTCATAACTAGAGTAATCAATCATCATACCTGATTATTTACTAAGAGTAAATCTTTCTTTGCAGTACTCTCTGATGCTTGATTGGTCAACTTAGTCAATTTTGCTTCCAAGCTCCTCTTCTCTGAGATTGTAGCCTCAAAGGTAAAAGAACTTATTCAGAAGAAACGAACAAAAAATAAAACACAATAATAATTAGGCAAACAAATTGTACTTGAAAAGTCATGTCTCTCTCTTGACACAGAGCTTTTAGCCTATCATGGTCAGTGTCATTTCAATTAAGTTTTGTTTCTCCAATCTCAAAGAATTTCTTAGAGCCTCCATTTTTTCGGATCACTTCTTGCCTTTGTTTTTCATGTAATTCTTCCAACAACTAATAACACGACAAACCATATGAATTTTAGTGAGAGTGAGAAAGAAAAAGTTGGTAATGATAGGGTATGGTACCAAGTATAGATAGCACAACTAACAGTGCATTCATATCATGCAATAGACAAGCGGTTCCATCATACAAACTAGCCACATGGAGAGCTTTCAATGCCCTTAAAAATATCCTTGAGAATATTAGTAAATTACATAATTACTTGAACTGATAATTAACAAACTAAAATTTCATGAGATACATACATTTGGTTGAAAGAAATATACCTCAAAAGCTATAGTCTTAATTCCAATCAGAAATAAAAGAATGAAAACAAATAGGGATTACTAGTACACTTCCACCATCCCCATAAAAAATAGAGATTGGGGAAGGAAAAGAACCCATATAAAAAAACCCTTATTAAAGCACTAGATATAGCAACAATGAAAAACTTACTCTAATTATTGTGTTACAGAAAACACAAGTTGGTTGTTATTTATTGTAGATAGAATGTTTAGTTGCTTACATGATCAACATTCTTCTGAGAATCTTCCAGAGATTTAAATAAATGTTGCACACATTTTTCGTAATTTTTCACTGGTTTTAAATTGTCAGAAGCATCTACATTTACAGAACCACTAGCTATGAACGTAGGCCTAAAAAATTATAGCCTCATGAAATCTCTAGCTTGTGGATGAAGAACAACACAAATTTATTTACCCTATATGAAAATGAAATACAAAAATTTAGCAGTCTAGTTCTAAAACAACGAATTTTATAGAAATTTGAAAATATGTAATTTATTGGAAAAGGTAAATACATAAAAGAAGTCATTGGAACTTGTTTCGTTTCAAAATCAAATGGTTGAAAATTTTATCCATCTTTCACTGGAAAAGACACGAAAGTATCAGTGTAATTAAACTCATGTATACGTTTTAATTCATAAGAACGCAAGTATCCTTTTGGAATTAGGCGAAAATAATAAACCCGTGTACAAGTAGAGGAAAATCAAGAGAATATTATAACAAAAAAAAAAGAGTTGATTTTGAGCATTAATATAATATAAAAGTAAGTAGATCTAATCCAACGCTTATTGATGACAAGAACAATACGCTCCACAGTCAAGCATCCAATTGAATTATCAATCTTGCACACATTAAAGAGTACCGAATTTTCATAAAAAAATGTTCGCAAAATCCGCAGGTATCCTAACCTTGCATCATCTTTTGTAAAATGCTCTTATACAATGACCAATAGTTATGAAAAATAAATAAGAATGTAAGACAAGATTTTCATGTATATTATTTGCGCAAGTTAAGTACTCTCAAAATAACCAAACAATGATCTATTAAGCGGAGAAAAGAAAAGAAAAGTGAGTCATTCAATTTGAGTTAATAATCAAGTTGTAGAAGTAACTATCATTATTGATCGATATTGCAAGAAAATATCCAATTCCTATGATCTCTTTGCTCTAGTAATTGCAATTTGTTGAGAGAGAAATCGTGTCACAATGAACTCCAATCACCGAGAAGATTTAAATCCCAAAGTGAAGACTCATCAAGTGGGTAAAAAACTCAAGACACAGAAAATCCATTTAAAGTTCTAGTTAGCTTATTGATTTAAAAATACATAGATTAATTAGAAAATGAAATGTCAGCAATACCTGTATATATAATGTGTAGTAGAGATTTAGTGAGAAATGATATGGAAAAATTATTACTCAAGTTTCAAGATTTCCAACCAATTTCGGCCAAAATTTACAATGCAGAAGCAGCACAACGTTATTGCTTCCAACAAGATAATTGCCCAAACTATAATCATACTGCAATAGTTATAAAGTAGCAAAGACTTATCAATAAAAGAAGATGCAACATTTCAAACATAAACTAACAATTACTCCAAAAGCTAAAAGGTAATATAATGGTTGAATGCATAATAGAACATAAGACAACTGCACAAACACGGGATCTATTATGGTTCCATCATACTCCAAAAAATCTTCTTTTTGAATGTTAATTTGCAGCACAAAGTATCTCATTTATTCCAATTTTTTGTTGTTTTAAATTCAGCTAGAATGTCTTCGATGTATTTATTGTCATCTAACTCGATATATTCCTCTAAATAACCAAAAATAAACATCTAACGACTTTAGGTAATCATGCTAAAAAAGTAATAGTTGACTAAGGAGATTTGGAACTGGTAACTATTATGCGGCACTCAAAATGATTGAAGTTAGAGTATGTTGAAAGTTTGATAATTCCCATAAGTTCCTAGGTAGTTACAAAATTATATCATTGTAGTGTTAATAAGTTCATAGGAGGAAAAAGATAAGTGAACACATAAAATAAGATTCACCTCAATCAATAACACACATGATTAACTTAAATTTACGATGATGAAATGAGAATGTGGCCAAGTTGGTGGTTAATTATTGTAAATAGAATGTTTAGTCGCTTACCTAATTAACATTTTTCTAAGGATCTGAATATTGCACACATTTTTCGTGAACTTCCAAATTATGTGGTTTTCAATTGTTAGAAGCATCTACATTTACAAAACCACTAGCTGTGAACGTAAGTCCAAAAAGTTGTAACCTCATGAAATCTATAGCTTGTGGATAAAGAGCAGCACAAATTTCTTTACCGTGCATGAAAATGAGATACAAAGATTTAGCAGTCTACCTCTAAAACAATGGATTTCATAGAAACTCAAAAATATGTGATTCATTGGAAAAAGAAAATACATAAAAGAAGTCATTGGAACTTGTTTCATTTCAAAATCAAATGGTTAAAAATCATGTCCATATTTTATTGGAAAGGACACGAAAGTATTGGTGTAGTCAAACTCATGTATACGTTTTAATTCATAAAAACGTATATATCTTTTTGGAATTAGGCGAAAATAATAAACCTGTGTACAAGTAAAGAAAAATCAATAGAACATTATAACAAAAAAAAGTTAATTTTGAGCATTAATATAATATGAAAGTAGGTATATCTAATCCAACGCTTATTGTTGATCAGAACAATACGTTCCACAGTCAAGCGTTCAATTAAATCATCGATCTTGCACACATTAAAGAGTATCGAATTTCTATAAAAAAGTGTTCGCAAGATCCGCATGAATCCTAGCCTTGCGTCATCTTTTGTAAAATGCTCCTATACAATGGCCAATAGTCATGAAAAATAAGTAAGAAGGTAAAACAAGATTTTCATGTATATTATATGTGGAAGCTAAATACTCTCAAGATAACCAAACAATGGTCTATTAGCCGGAGAAAAGAAAAGGAAAGTGGGCCATTCAATTCAAGTTAGTAATGAAGTTATAGAAGTAATTATCACTATCTCACCATTGACCGATATCGCAAGAAAAATTCAATTCCTATCGTCTCTTTTCTCTGATAATTGTAATTTGTTGAGGGAGAAATCATACCACAAGGAAACTCCAATCACCAAGAAGATTTAAGTCGCAAAGTGAAGACTCGTCAAGTGGATAAAAAACTCAAGACACAGAAAATCCATTTAAAGTTCCAATTAACTTATTAATTAAAAAATATGTAGATTAACTAGAAAATGAAATGTTAGCAATACCTACATATATAATGTGTAGTAGAAATTTAGTGAAAAACGATATGAAAAAATTATTCTTCAAGTACATGTTTCGGGGTTTCCAACCAATTTCAGCTAAAATTTACAATGCAGAAGTTGCACAGCGTTATTGCTTCCAACAGGATAATTGCTCAAACTATAATCATGCTGTAACAGTTATGAAGTAGCAAAGACTTATTAATAAAAGAATATGCAATATTTCAAACATAAACTAACAATTACTCCAAAAGCTAAAATGTAATATAATAGTTGAATGCATAATAGAACATAAGACAACTGCATAAACACGAGATCTATTATGATTCCATCAGACTCTAAAAAAATCTTCTTTTTGAATGTCAATTTGTAGCGCAAAATACCTCATTTACTCCAATCTTTCGTTGTTGTAAATTTAGCTAGAATGTCTTCAATGTATTTGTTGTCATCTAACTCGATATATTCCTCTAAATAACCAAAAATAAACATCTAACCATTTTAGGTAATTATGCTTGAAAAGCAATAGTTGACTAAGGAGATTTGGAACTGGTAATTACTCTGCGGCACTCAAAATGACTGAAGTTAGAGCATGCTGAAAGTTTGATAATTCCCCTAAGTTCCTGAAGTAGTTACAAAATTATATCATTGTAGTCCTCACAAGATCAGACGAAGAAAAAGATGAGTGAGCACAGAAAATAAAATTCATTTCCATCAATAACACCCATGATTAACTTAAATTTACAATGATGAAATGAGAATGTGGCCAAGTTGGTGGTTAATTATTGTAGGTATGATGTTTAGTCGCTTACCTGATCAACATTCTTCTGAAGATCTTCCAGGGTTTTAAATAAATATTACACATATTTTTTGTGAACTTCCATATTATGTGGTTTTAAATTGTCGAAAACATCTACATTTACAGAACCACTAGCTATGAATGTAGACCCAAAAAGTTGTAATCTCGTGAAATCTCTAACTTGTGGATGAAAAACATCACAAATTTCTTTACCCTACATGAAAATGAAATACAAAGATTTAGCAATCTACCTTTAAAATAACGGATTCCATTAAAACTCGAAAATATGTAATTTATTGAAAAAAGTAAATACATAAAATAAGTCATTGGAACCTATTTCGTTTCAAAATCGAATGGTTAAAAATCTTGTCTATCTTTCACTGAAAAAACACAGAAGTATCGGTATAGTTAAATTCATGTATATGTTTTAATTCATAAGAACGCAAGTACCCTTTTGGAATTAGGCAAAAATAATGAACATGTGTACAAATAGGGGAAAATCAAGAGAACATTATAACAAAAAAAAAAAGAGTTAATTTTGAGCATTAATCGTACGCATTGGGCCAACCTTACTAGTACGTGTAAAAGCATTCGAAGTACTTAATGCAAGAATTTGGATTCTCAAACCAATGACGTCACTATGTGTCACATCATGAAACATGCACATAAGTACATGAGCTCCCGAGCACTAATTAAGTACTGACTGAAATAGTTACAACTTGGCAATTTAGTTGAAGGTGAAATCAATCAAGCAAAATAGTATTTAAACTTGTCAGGAAGAATATAGTTTGCACCTTTCAAGATTATTTCGAGTTTGTTTTGAAACTTGAGCAAAAAGTTCATTATAGAACTCAGATCTCTTCAACGTTTTTTTTATACAACTTCCTCACTAGCTCGATCCGCTCATCTAAGCTTGGTGGAGAGAGTCTATTGGCCAAATCAACGGTCATGTATTTCAGGATTATCTTAAAGAGCTTCATTGTTAGGCTCACTAGATCACTATCAATTTTAAGTAATGAAGTTAGTATAAAATCCTGCAAACTTTATTAATTAGCTTTCCGTGGATTTATATCACTTGAAATATATAAACCTAGTCCTCACCTTCTAGAAGCACAACATCTCCTCAGAAGTAAGTTTTCCAACATATTAGATTTGTTCTTGCATCAACCTTAAAAACTCCTCCATCTATAGAAAATGACAATTATTTGACTTGAATATCAAAAGGCACAACTAATAGGAAAAAGAAATAAGAATCGGTTAAGCACCTAAAATCTATCGAGTAAGGATATAGCATTAGCAAGCTCAAGTGGAAGAGCCTTCAATAGAGTAGTCGATGTGCTGCAGGTGCAGGGCAACATAGAATTACTAAAGAGAATAAGCGTGATTCACATTTTATCTACTAAAAGGTCACATATTCGGTATGAGAAATGTTAACATAAATGCATGCAACTCATTGGGGGTGCAAAATTGGAGCCATCTGCCTCTCCCTTTGAGAAAGCAGTTTGGTATAAAGAAGATGTTTCATTTCTTGAACTCCCCAACATATTTGGCTGCTCTCATATGTTATTTCATAGAAGAAAACCCAAAACAGGACCTCTTATTCTCTTCTTCACATAATCAAACAATTCCTTCCCCCCTTTCGATACATTCAAGTTACTAACTAATCATGCAAATGTCATTGAAAGGTTTATTATCCTAAATTAGCCCTAATCATTATAGAAAGGAAAAAGAACAACCAGGACAAAGAGATTAGACTTTTCTACTTGTGCATGCACTTACAAAATAGCAACATCATCCGTACAGACTTCACACGTGCAGGAACCGTGCGACATCCGTGCGGCACTCGTGCCCAATATCCTCCATGAGCCAAATTTTGAATCAAGTTCAATTTCTTTTCCACAAAAATCACTAAGACTGACTACACCAAATGTAACTTACTAAATCCGCTAAACTATGTGATAATTAAAAAGAAACTAAGCTTAATCAAATGATAAACTATGTGCTAATGGATTTTTTAATCCAAAATTAGGGGCCCTTGGGCCCGATCCAAATATGGATTGCGACTTGGTCTCTCATGGGCTTGAGTCATAAATATAGATTGGGTCATTATATCAGGCCCTTTCTTTTAAGTCATAAATGAACCCAGCCCTTAAAGAAGAAACTAATTCCACTCCGAAAAGCCTAAGCTAGTCCATTTTTCACTAGAACAAAACCCAAATTCCAAGTAAGAAGATTGCAAATCCAAAGCTCACATATCCAATTGCTCTTACTAGAACCAAGCCTAAAACCCCATAGATTTTAATATCCTATCCTCTTCCACATGCCCCTGCTTCATTTACTCTTCTTCCTTGACACAAAACAAGAAGTCAAAATGCAGTCAGTTAGCTGGCCAACGAGTCTGTCGGTCGAGGCGTTTAGTTCACTTTGACAAATGTGCTATTCAAGAAATGGAATCGCAACAAAAAGAAGCACAAAAGACAAGCTACCTCACCTCTTGAGGATTCTTGGATGATTACTTCAATCGATGCCAAGAAAATACACTAGCAGATGAGACAGAGAGAGATGGTCGGTGGTGGTGGGTAGAGAGCCTTAGATGGATTGGGGGTTCTTTTGGGCGAGTACGCTCCGGCGAAACCGAGCTCCTGAAGGAGTCGGAAGTCGATGAGGGGTGGGGGAAGTCGAATTGGCAAAGAGAAGAGAAGGAAGGAAGTTGAGGATGGGTGGAGGAAGGAGGAGGAGGAAGCCGAGCAGAAGGAGAACGAAGTCTGAGGAGGGCAAGGAGGTCTTGAGGAGGAAGTCTAAGGATGACGAGAAGGTGTTGAAAAGGAAGTCTAAGAAGGACAAGGGAACTTTTCATGTTCCCCTGAGATTCGGGAGGACCTATTATGAACTTTTCATATTAGGTCCCACGCAATCATTAAACTTTTTTTCTTCTCCTTTTCTCTATTGCTTGATTATGCACGGTGGATTAGCAGGGTTTATTCTCCCAAATATCGGCTTAATCCCACATGTGATTGGGATATTTGGAGACCAATTATATTTCAAATTACATAACCTGCCCTGATCATGTTCTTTACTTTATTGAAAAAAGAAGAAGGTGAAGGAGGAGCAGAGGAAAAGTGGTGTCTTTTCGCTGCATAAACCCAAAAGGCCCGCCCTGTCCGTTAGTGCTAAGGGAAAAGGTAGGATTCTCCAAATCGGGGAATTTGATGGGCAAAACAATAATTTAAATGGTTCCTACTACTACTGCTCCTCTTAAACTAGATCCTTGCGCATTTGCTCGCATTTCAAATGGAAGCAACGGCAGCATGTGGTGTAGGGTTTATTTTATTTTATTTCATTTCTTTTTTTTTCTTTTTCTTGTCGATGTGGCGTGCAAGGGTTTAAATTTGCAGCTTAGGTTTTTGTCTTGTCTGTCTTTTGGCTTCTTTTTCTCAAAATTAACGTTAAATTCTTCTTTTACGAATTTAGCTTATTTTGAATTTAATTTAATTAAATTTGTATTGAAAATTAGATTTGAATTGAAACGGCGTTGTTTTAGCCAAGTCGTATTATGTAAGGAGAGATAAAATAATCAAAAAAGCTACGTCGTCATTTTCAGTTAGCCAAGTTGAATGGAATTACAGAAGGACTCGATTATATCGAATTGACATGTTTTAAGATTCGATTACATTTTTTGTAAGTTTGTTTTTTCAATTGTATTTCTGTGACAAGCGTTTTATATATATTCAAAGAAATCATAAACTTATTGTACTTTCGCTAATTTAGTCCTAAACTTTTTCATTGTGCTAATTAAATCCTAAACATTTTCATTGTACTAGTTAAATCCTAAACCTTTCACATTTTGCCAATTGAGTCTATTTACCTAATTTTGGCCGAAAATCACTAAAATGGACACTAGTAAACTGGCACAAATGCCGGAAATTTTTTATGTTTAAATATTTTTATTTTTTTTATGGGCAAGGACAATGAAGCCCTCACCAAGCGCAAATGAGGGTTGCAGCCTTTGCCCATATCAAGGCAATGCCAGCCTCACTATGGCCTTGCCGGCCACAGTGAAAAAAAGAAAAGAAAAGAAAAGAAAATAATTTAAAAATATATAAAAATGATATTAAAGATGCTTCACATATAACGACTGGCATCCACGTCGCGATTTTCACCAAAATGAGTCGGATGGATTTATTTGACAAAATTAAAATGTTTAGAATAGAATTAATACAAATGCAATAAGTTTTGGATACTTTTGGTAATTTTCCCTATACGTCGAGAAGTGCCATGCATGGTTGCCCCCCGTCCTTTCTCCCACCCCGCAAGATATGGCTCAGCCAAAAAAACAACCCCGGTGCATGCCTGATCTTTTTAGTGAAGTCAAGCTTACTAAAGACTAAAGAAATGGATTAATAAAATGGGGACTTCTGCAATGGGCTATGCCACCCAAAGCAAGAATGGGAAGTCGCATCCGTCTCATCGCAAGCACCTACAATGTCATGATCACAGGTTTACCCATTTTTCTTTGGTAGTTCAAGGGATAGTCACTCCTCTAACAGGAAAAAGTATAAATATGGAAACTTCTCTGCCCCATATATATATATATATATATATAATTTACTTCTTTTGTTGGATTACATAAAACCCTAGCTTGATCAGAGTTTTCTTACCACCGGGGTGAATGATTACTGCATTTTTATTGTGTGTATCCGATGCAGTGCCGAAAAACAGTGTCTTATTTCTCTATGTAGTGGATTTGGGTTTTCGTAGGATGGGTGGGGGTGATCTTCCGCATTTTCCAGAACTCCAGCACCAGCGGCAAAGAATATGAGGAAAGAGAGGGAAAAAAAGGGGGAAAAAAACATAGAAGTTGGCTGCCAATTGTTTTGTTCAGATACTTAAGGGATGCCAAAATCTTAAATTAGGGACAAGAACACAGCATACGAAGAGAGAGCAAAGCGAAAAGAGAACTCTCAATTCAGCTTCATATCTTAGAATTGCTTTAGACAAACATCATTGCAAACTCCGATTTTCACACGAATTGTTAGAGTATCAACATTGCTTGTTTACATGATTTGTGTACTCTTTATATTTGCATGCGTATTGCTTCCCTCCATTTAAAAGTTGGAATTTTTATTCAAGGTTATTTAGCATGTGAAGTGCTTAATCTAGCAATTATAAGCTAGAGCAAGTTTTGCAAACGTAGGAAACCGAGATTAATGGATGTTTTAGCAGGTCTCCATCTGAAGAGGAGAATCCACTGGTCCCAGCTCGTTCTAGTTTTCGGCTGTGATGAACGAGTGCAAACATGGGACCTGCATCGGGGCCCACCTGATTTCAGGTCGTCGCTTTGCTTTTCGTTTTTCCAAATTCGTCGTATGATCATCCTCAACCTTAAAACCGACAAAACCGAAAAGTCTTCTTTCATCCATCCCCGTCCCAATGCTTCTCGATATATAATCTCATTCACCACCAACGTTTAGCTTAAATCTTTTATTTTCTTCTGCGAGAAAACAGGCGAAAAGTTCTCGAACTGTTATGAATCAGTAGCAAAAAGCCGAATCCAGATTGGCCAACGTGGGGGCAAAACTGACTTTTTCCCCGCTCTCCGGAGGACAGTATCGTCGCGAACCGGGCGTGCACCTCCCCGCTGAGCCAGTGGCGCTGGATGGATACTGGGGCGGCGCTCGAGAGGTTCATCGCCCGCCGGCCCTCCGGGTTGATCAGGACCCAGCTCAGCCTCAGGCTGTCGCCGAGGTCGCCCCACTCGTCGCCGGGGCTCGGGAAGGGGACCGGCGTGGACACCGCTTCCTTTGGCTCCAGCATGTCGATGCGAAACAGGGAGCACCGGAACCACCCGGTCTCGGTCTCGGTCTCGGCGGTCTTGCTGAAGATGAGCTGCCCGCGGTAGCGGATGTCGTCGGACGAGAGCTCGCGGAGGTCAGAGGAGACGCAGGAGGCGGAGGCGAGGGCGGGGCCGTCGAGCCGAGTGAGAATGTGGGATTGGAGGATGTTGTGGTGGATGTCGGAGAAGGTGGTGGCGGTGGCGGCGGCGGAGTCGGGCCGGAGATGGGGCTGAGAAGGGGACGCATGGCGGAGTTCTCTTCGGGGTCACTTCGAGAGAGTCACGAGACTCGCAGAAGTCAGGACACGGAGGAGGTTTTATAAACCATACTAGCGAACACGAGAATTAGTAATACTTTTCGTTTTTTCAAAAATGCAACTATATTATAGTTTATTTGTTCGTTTACCCCTCCTTTTTTTTTCCTTTAATGTTTGAGTTGCCCTTCGTTGACCGACTGCTTTGCTCGGTTGACCGGGAGTTCTAATTTCTTTTGACTTTAGTTTTGGGGAAGGATTTGACCGGGATTTTCTCGCCCCGACAACTGCATCGGACCGTCCATTTCGTTCATGTAAAATCTTGCAATTGCAGCCGTTAAATATTTACCAATTGTTTCGCAAGGATCGCCACTGCAATCCGCGAATCATTTCCATTTCCCATCTGACAATACGACATGTCACCTTATCACTTGGTCACGTGGTCCTATCATTTTTATATTTATGTCGTGTCATCATTTTAGGCCATTAAACGAGGGGCAAGGTGATAGACATTTTATAAATTATCGACGCACAACCAAAGAAATTAAGAAATTCCACAAAAATAGTTGTGAAATATAGTGTTGCTCAATGACATTAACGAAATCTCTAAGAGCCTAGGACCTAGGAGGGCAACAGCATTCGCAAAGATCTCCTTAGGCCAGATGCCTATGTAGTTATGTCCCATTATCACGTAACCATGCAAATCATGTCATCAGTCACGCTACTTGACATGTTATATCAATTATGACGTTGTTAATTAGCAACTTCGTTAAATAGTCAATGTTGGCAATATATCACTTTAAAAGAGAGAATCATCGTGCATCAAAACTAAAAATTGTAGATGATTTCTAGTGAATAAACTTTAGGAACTAACTAGGGGAAAAGATGGCGATTATACAATTTTAGGGTATCATGCATGTTAGGCAATAGTTTCATTTTGATATAAGGTGACTATATGACTTTTCTTTAATGCCTAAGATTCAATTCTAGGGTCCTGAACCTGATTTCATATTTTGATCTTTTGTCCTCTTCACAGCAGCTCTCCCTATCTAACTAAAAAAAACAAATACACTTGAAAACCTGGTTGAGGTCCAATTATTGAGTTTTGTGACATCACTTAGCATGTAATTATCAAGAGGACTAATAATTGTGAGGTCCACTTGTACTATTTCACATAATTGTACAATTAGGTGATTTTCGTGTCCACTAAATATCTCAATGTGCCCAAACAATATACTTGAATGCCAATTTTAATTAATGAACCTCAATTATTTTATTTGAAATCACATAATTGGACCTTTTTTTAACGACATAATTGATATAAAATAATTATGACGAGCCCATGAGGTACCACAAGATGCGGGCATTACATCTTCCACTGGGGAAATTGTTCAATTGGCTCTAAACTTATTGTATGGATGTCAATTCAATTTTGAACTTCCAATTTTATTAATTTAGTACTAAATCTTTGCATGAAATTTCAATTTAGTCCTTTTTGACCAAGTTTTGCTATAAAATCGTTGATGTGGTGATGTGTCATATAGGATGGCCAAAGATGATTGGATCGTCACGTCAGCGAGTTCCAACTAAAATTGAGCGGAAAAACTGCATCGAAATTCCTTGCAAATGTTTAAGATTAAACTAGTAAATTAAAAATTTTAGGATTGAATTTACATCAATAAAATAGGTCTAGGACTAATTGATAATTTTCCCTCTTTCGTCTCTCATCAGGTGTTGTCATCGCCAATCATGGATGTCGATCCCTTCTCTCTAGCCGATGATCCAAAGCATCTCTGATTCGATATGTTTTGACTCCACCCTGCGCTTTATGCACTAACTAGATATCCACAATAAAAAGATTTTAAACAATGATGATATAAATATATTGATCATAGAATCACGACTTATGAAATATCAAATGAATGTGGCATGAATGCCATTCCACTTGATCTGACCTTATATCAAAACACAATGAGGACCTTTTAAAACATTAATGAAATGTCTAATATATGCCTTTCTCCCTTTAGAATTAGTAAAATGTGTGTTTGTTTTACCAAAAACGTAACGTTTTTGGAAAGTGTTTTCCGGAAAATCATTTTCCAGGAAAATGGTTAGTTTTCCTTTATTTGGTGATACGTGACTGAAAGTATTTTTTGGTATTTGGATCGCATTTGAAAAATAATTGATGACATTTAACCTAATAATTGATAATAGTGTGCCTCTTACTTCCAAATTAATTTGTTGAGTCCATTTTACTTAATAAATGGATTTTTCTCGATCAGTTTAGTAAATCTAGAATTTGAACCTGCAAAATGAAAAAGGAAACTTGAATTCATACACTTTTTTTTTTTTTTTCTGAAAATGGACATGATTTCCGATTACAAGAGCAAGTTAAAACGAAAGGG
Organism: Eucalyptus brandiana; assembly: GCA_014182725.1. Classification (NCBI taxonomy): domain Eukaryota; kingdom Viridiplantae; phylum Streptophyta; class Magnoliopsida; order Myrtales; family Myrtaceae; genus Eucalyptus; species Eucalyptus brandiana. Next base: position 17,692,089 of record CM024671.1, on the reverse strand, counting down.
AGGGGGCGAAGGAGAAGGAGAGAGGGGAGGAAGAGTTAGGATTTACGTTCATAGGCAAAGAAAGAAAAGAGAGAACAAGAAAAAAGAAAGAAAAGAAAAAGAAAAGAAAAGAAAAGATATAATCATAACAAATTCAAAATTTTAATTAGAAATTCTTTTTAATAATAATTTTTTTATTAAGCAATGACCTTAAAACATTTTGAAAAATGTTTTCCAATTCTTTCAAAAGGGAAATCGTTTTCTTGAATTTAAGCTTTGAAAAGAAAATATTTTCTGTTGATTGAGAAAACATTTTTCATTAACTCATTTTCCTAAATGAACCAAATGCTGGAAAATGAGGAAAACATTTTCCCGGAAACTGTTTTTTGCAAAACAAACACACCATAAAGAATTATGTTTTTTTCTTGACATATTCGATACATATCGGGAATAAGCGAACCCAAAAAAAAAAAAAAACTTCAAACTATGCCCATCGTATTTATCCTAAACCTTTTGTACCCACATGGAGATTTTTGTTAGATAATTTTTCAGTCAAAATAATGCTATATGTGGGCGTCATGTCAATACCATTCCTTTTTTAGCGTCTATGTAGACAAAACAAAATTTCAACGGAATAAATGCATCGCACAATTACAAATTTGGCGGTTTTTTGTGTCACAAAAAAAAGGTTAGGTTAAATGTATTAGCGGATAAAGTTTAAGATTTTTTGCGGCTTTTGCCCTTATTTATTAATTTTTTTACTAATAACATTTGCCTGCATGAAGCATTACGGGATCACTATCAATTTATTTGAGAATTTATGACGTAAATTTTCCAGCACATCTTCCGTGGTGCAGAGCGGGAATAGGATTGGGCATCGCGATGAAGTTTTAAAGTCCCTCTCTACTATAATTTTTTTTCTTTGGTTTAACGTTAGTTAATGAAGCAAATAAAAGGAATTGGAGACCTACGTGTAAGACCTCTAATTTTGATGCATCCCAAAAAAACACGAACCATTGATTTTATTTAAAAAATTCGAAACGGTTGGGCAATGCACCACTTAAATATTTAAATGAGCTCATGAGAACCTAATGTAGAAGATGCAGCAAAGCAGGTGTAGAACTCATAATTTACTCGTAGTTAGTGATGTAGGTCATAAATGGATTGCCTTAGATTATAAAAACAGGTCTAGAATTATTATTATGAACAGTCTTCGAGGCTCACAACTTTAAGAGTCGATGATTGCGTTGACTCGACAATTGAATGGGGTGTCATAATTTTAGTCGAAATTGTGAGCCTTATAAGCGGAACGCTTATGTCGTTCTTGAGTCGTCGATTTTGTTATCGGTTATGCCTTGTTCCTACGCGCATCAAATACATAAAAATTTGTTGTCTCACGAATGGTGCCAAGGTTCTTTTTTCTAGGGCGACCATGGATGATGATATGCTTTGTTGGGGAATGGAAAACATCCTTAGCATGAGTAAGAAACATGAGCAAATTCATGTACAAGAATCGTTAGTCGTCAATCACTAGATAAAATTTGGGTAAACGCCGGTCGTGTCATCTCCAAGATGACACCGTCACATATGACCTTTGTGTGAGGTTCAAGTTCTTGATTTACCAATGTGAATCATAGTACCTTAGATATTTTCTCAGAAAATTGATTGAATGCAAGAATCGAACAAAAACCTTTTTGTTAGTCGCGATGCTTGATCCAGCAACTTTAAGCTACATCTCCATCAGTTTCCCCTAGCAAAACATTTTCGATGTTTCAAGCGAGGAACACAATAATGCTTAGTGGAAAAAGTACATCAACAGGATAACTAGCATTTGACCGACAAAAAAGATACTATAATCTTGTGAGTCACGAATGAGTTGTATCTTCTGATAAATTGTCAGCATCACCAGGTGAAAACTCACTTTGGACGGAAAGTAATAAGGAAAACTACTCCTTATTTCAGCTGGCATGGCATAAACCTGCACGAACTCTAAGATGCTATCGGATTCTGGAACATGACTTCCTTTGAAGCCTAAAAAAGTTGTTTGACTTGCACCTGATATTAGAAATCGCAACGCTTGTAGAAGGCCGGTTCATCAAACAATTAAACAACTAATGCATGGATGAAAGTCCCATGTGCAACAGGCACAAAGTACGAATAAGCATCATTTGTTCCCATATCTTCACAGGGTTCCCGTTATTGCAACCAAATTCAGAAATAAAGACAAGAAACTTGCACGAGCTTTCGGGAAGGGGGAGATTAGAAAAGGCTCGAAATTCCATTAATCATATTTAAATAAGGAAAAATACGAATAATTACTCAATCACAGAGCAGCAGCAGCATGCCGTTGACATACTCTGTTCCTTTTGTTTTACAGGCTTCTGAAAAAAGAAGGAAAAAAAAAAGTAAATGAAACGATAAAACAAAGTGGCGCTTCCCTACAATTCCAGGTTAGATAGAGTTCATTTCCCGTCCATATTACGAATCTCCATAATGAAAAGCACTCTTTTCAGGAGGCAATGAAGACGTGACCGTACTACAGTGCAAAAGCCGCATAAGCAGGTCCTTCGTCGAGCATTTACGAAACAATGCATTTAACCTGGAATTGTAGGGAAGCGCCACTCTGTTTTATCGTTTCATTTACTTTTCAGGAATAAGTTTTGTGATTTTTCCCGTCCATATTACGAAACAATGCATGCCGCGCATCACTGGCGCCAGAAATCACTCACGGTTAAGTACAGCCGATACAGCTATTGAGGGCTTCATATCAACTACCTGACAAGCAGGTCCTTCGTCGAGCTTCCCATCCATGCTGCTCAGAAACTGCAAAAGCCGCATAAGCAATCCAGTCAGATATCCGAAGCCACCGTAGGAGCACGGAAGGCAAAAGACCGATGTATCGAAACGCTACTGTACTAAAGATGACAGCGATAGAAAGGAAAAAAGTGAATACTCAAGAGTTTCCCGAGGAAAGCTCCCCACCGCAGAGAGACCGCTATTTCGTTCTAGTCAACTTAGGGGATCAATGTTAGGGCAAAAACATACTGCTGGACCCACTGTGCTAGCATAGGTTACACAGGATAATCCGATATCATTCTTCGACACGAAACAAGCATTACGTGTTCAAAGCTCCAACCCATACCAATTACATGCTTCGAACCCATTATTCCGCATCGTTTCGTTTCCTCCTTCTGGATGAGATATCGAGTCAACAAACTCTAAGAGACAAGCTTAATCTACATAGCTTCTTCAGCTGGAAAGTTGTAATGATAAAGACGAGAGAAGTTGATGGAGAGAGGGAAGGAAGCAGTCTTGACTCTTCCCAGCCGCAATCCACCAACGAGTTGAAGCCGTCGATGGAGATGGAGTAGGAGAGAGAGGGTTCTCGTTGCAGACGCCACAGAGAGGCGTCCTTTCATCGAAGTTTGTTCGAGCGGGTTGAGGGCTTGTGGTGGGAAAGGCAAAGGGGAAGGGAAAGAGAAGAGACAACGTGTGACTGCGTCGTCTTGGAGATGACACGAATGGCGTTTACCCAATTTATATCGTGTGATTGACGATTGTAGCCCGACGATTCTCGTACATGAATTTGCTCCTGTTATTTACTCATGCTAAGGGTGTTTTTTATTCCCCAACAAAGCATTAGCACCATTCGTGAGACAACAATTTTTTTTTTTTTTTTTTTTTACTTGATGCAAATAGGAACAAGGCATAGCGAATAACAAAATAGACGAGTCAAGAATGACATAAGCGCTCCGCTTATAAGGCCAACGATTTCAACTAAAATTATGAGAACCCATTCGATCGTCGAGCCAACACAATCACCGAGACTTTAAAGCCGTGAGCCTCAAAGACCATTCATAACCATTCGTAATAATGGTTCCAGACCCGTTTTTATAATCTAAGGCAATCCATTTATGACCCGCATCATTAAGTGCAAGTAAAATATGAGTTCTACACCCGTTTCGTCACCTCTTCTACATTAGGTTCTTATGAGCTCATTTAAATATTTAAGTGGTGCATTACCCAACCGTTTCGATTTTTTTAAAAAAAATAAAACCAAAGGTTTGTGTTTTTTTAGGATGCATCAAAATTAGACATCTTACACGTAGGTCTCCAATTCCTTTTATTTGCTTCATTAACTATCGTTAAAAAAAAATTATAGTAGAGAGGGACTTTAGAACTTCATTGCGATACACCATCCGACTCCCGCTCTGCACCCCAAGAGATGTGCTAGCAAATTTACGTCATAAATTCTCAAATAAATTAATAGCCGTAATGTTCCATGCAGGAAAATGTTATTAGTAAAACAATTTAATAGATAAAGGCAAAAGTCACTAAAAATCTTAAACTTTACCCGCCAACACATTTACCTTAGCTTTTTATTTGCTATACGAAAAGCCATCAAACTTGTTAACTGTGCAGTGCATTTACTCTCATTGAAATTCTCTTTTGTATATATGGACGCGAGTAAAGGAATGGTATTGACATGACGTCCACGTATGGCGTTGTGTTAACTGAAATATCATTAACGAAATCTCAACATAGGTACAAAAAGTTCAGGGTAAATGCGGGGGCATAACTTAAAGTTTCTCTTTTTTTTTGGGTCACTTGTTCCTGATATGTATCAAATATGTCAAGAGAAAAACATCCTCTTTAGTCTTCTTTTTAATTGGGAAGGGAAAAAGTCAGTTTTGCCCCCGCCTCGACCAATCTGGATTCATCACAGTTCGAGAGCTTTTCGCCTGTTTTTTGGCAGAATAAAATTAAAGATTTAAGCGAAACATTGGTGGTGAATGAGATTATGTCGAGAAGCATTGGGGACGGGGATGGATTTGTTGGTTTGAGGATGAGGATGATTAAACGATGAATTTGGAAAAATGAAAAGCAAAGCGACGACCTGAAATCAGGTAGGCCCCAATGTTGGTCCCATGTTTGTCACTTGTTCATCGTAGCCGAAAACTAGTACGAGCTAGGACCAGTGGGATTCTTCTCTTCAGATGGAGACCTGACAAGACATCCATTATTCTCGGTTTCGTAAGTTTGCAAAACTTGCTCCAGCTTATAAGTGGACGCGCGAGCCGCCCGGATAGATTAAGAGCCAGCACCTGAAATTTCACGAATACATGGGCTGCACTGCACATGGTAAATAACCTTAAGCATTACGTGACTAAAGAATTCAACATAAAAATTCCAACTTTTAAATGAAGGGAAGCAATACATATGTGAATATAAAGAGTACACAAATCCTGTAAATAAGTGACATTGATACTCTAACAATCCGTATGAAAATTGGAGTGTGCGATGATGTTGGTTTAAAGCAATTCTAAGATACGAAACTGAAGTGAGACATCTTTCTTTTGCTTTGCGAATGGAATTTATACGCTCTCTCTTTGTATGCTTTGCTTTTGTCCATAATTTAAGATTTTGGCATCCCTTAAGTCATCTGAACAAAACAATTGGCAGCCAACTTCTGTGTTTTTTTTTTCCTTTTTTCTTTTGTCTCTTCCTCATATTCTTTGCCGCTGGTGCTGGAGTTCTAGAAAACGCGGAAGATCACCTACTTATCTTGCGAAAACCAAAATCCATTACATAGAGAAATAAGACACTATTTTTCGGCACTGCATCGGATACACGCAATAAAAATGCAGTAATCATTCACCCCGGTAGTAAGAAAACTCTGATCAACCTAGGGTTTTATGTAAATCCAACAAAAGAAGCAAATTATATATATATATATATATATATATATATATATATATATATTATGGGCCCGTTTGGTTCGACTTTGGGGAATGCCATTTGGAGAATGCAAATATCTTTGAGAGAAAGAGAACTTTCGAAATGTTAGACCGTTTGGTAAATTTTAGCGTTGAAATGCAACTTGGCATAAACACCGTTTGGCAAACTTTGCATTTGGAATGAGCTTTTGGTATTTTTTAATTTCTTTTAAATCTGAAATCAAATTCCGGCGGCCGGCCACTGCCGGCCAACCGCCGGCCACCGCCGGCGACCGCCGGACGGCCAGATCTGGCCGTCGCCGGACCACCAGATTTGGCCGCCGGAGGTCGCGGAGGCCGATTCGCCGTCCGGCGGCCAGATCCGGCCTCAAGACCGCCAGATCTGCCGCCGCCGAACGGCCGGATCTCGGCCGCCCAACGCCCGGTCGCCCGGCTCGCGCGAGACCCGGGCGACGCCGGCCGAGGTCGGGCGACCTCAAGCGGCGTCGCTGCTCGCGCGAGACCCGGGGCGACGCCGGCCGAGGTCGGGCGACCTCGGGCGGCGTCGCCGGCTCGCGCGAGACCAGGCGACCGAATCTGGTCGGGTGCTCCGAGCACTGCTCAGCCCGTTGCGTGGGTCGCGCGACCCAGGCGACGCCGCCTGAGGCCGCGACCCACGCGACGGCGGTGCGTGGCGACGGCGGTGCGTGGCGACGGCAGTGCGTGGCGACGGCGGTGCGTGGGCGACCAGCTCCAGCTGGTTGAGCTCCGCCGGCTAAAGCTTCAATGTTGAAGAAACGATGAAGACGAGGAAGATGAACAGTTATTTTTTAGGGTAAAAGAAGAAAACTAAATTATCAATGAGGGCAAAAGTGGAAGAAAAAAAAATTCATTAAACCCCCCTTCAACATTCCGAAAATGCTGAATGCCCAAAGGGGCTGTTTGGTTCAGCATTCCCAAGGGGCTTTTAGCCCCGAAAGCCCCTTGGGAAAAATTTCAACCGTTTGGTTCAGCATTTGGAGCCATACTTGGGGATTATGTTGCAGCATTAACCCGAACACGAAACATCTTTTGACAATTCTAGCGATTAGAAATATGCATAATCAAACAATTTATGATGATAAAATTACTCAATTGCACGCTTTTCTCTCGATAACATAATCAAGTTGTCAAATCCAAACATGAGACATCAATCGTTTCACATTTGAATCAAAAAATGACATGCTAATTAAACACATTACACAACGTAACGTACGAAACATGCTTCTTAACTCCAAAAGAAATACTCGTGAGTCTTAATAAAATTTATGCAAATTATAAACAATAAAGGATGACACTTTTGATGGTCGAGGAAAATACTGTTGCAAAAATAAGTTGAGTTGCTACTAACTCCAGGACTGAATCAATACTCAGTGGATGGGGACGGGGGATCGTGCGTTTGGGGATTGTTCAACAACCTCGAAACCTCCTTCACGACCTCTTGCACAAGTACCACTTCATGCCTGCCAATTGATAAATAAAATGGAACTAAGCTCTGAGTGGTATAAGTAGTTCTGTCTATTTTGGTAAGAATGATGAAAATAACGTACCCATTGGCGATATTCTCCGACACCCATCCTTTGGAGCAGCCAACCTCCTTGAGAGCTCGCTCCCACCGCTCATAAGTAATTTCGTCGACCAGCTCCTTATGTCGAACCATGTACTTTCCAAACAAATGCGATATGTCTCGCACGTGCGACATGTTCACTTTATAGAAGATGGGCAATATCGTTTGCCCCTTTGTTCTCTTGCATTCAATCATTTGAGCTAGGTCCTCGAGACACCATTGAGAGGATGCATAATTGCTTGAGAGAATCGGAATGGATATTTTGCAGTGATTAATGGCATTGCCTATCTCATGAACAGCATCTTTACCTATGAGAGACGGATCGTCGTCGTTAAAAACTTGGATTCCTTCGGCCATGAGACTGGTGCGGAGGTAAGCAGCAAGGTTATATCGAGTATCGGCACCACGGAAGCTCAAGAAGACTTGACATTTACTTTCCCTTCCTTTTTTCTCCGAAAAATAATGACTAACTGCAAGTGATGACGAGGACAACGAGTCAGAAGTAATTTTAAAAAAAGCCAAGAAAACCGGTCTAAGGTCAACTTAGGGAATGGCTCAAATTGTACCGGAAGGATACCTGATTTTATGAACATGGAAGAACGTTGGATCCAGCTCATCTCTAATTCACTCAAAACCTTTGCGACAACCATTTTTACCAGCTTTCCTTCATGCCTGCGCACACATGCATATAAAAGAAAGTTAGACATTGACGTCATATCCGTGCACGATTTCCAATTCAGATTCTCAGATGCAGAAACACAATTACCCATTAGCAATGGCCTGTGACGTCCATCCTCTAATCCTCGTTAGAGAACACAGCGCTTCTACCCATTCTTGCGCTTCTTCTCGCCTGCACGGCATCATCTCATGTTCACTGGAAGCATCTCCAGAGCTACGCAATTTACCGCCTTGGCGGCCTAAATCAGCAACATTCACTCTATAGAATACAGGGAAGACAGATTTGCCGTGATTACTGTGACATCGCATAATCTCGGTGAGCTCGCGGAGATACCATGTACTATGCACATAGTGTTCGGAGACGATGGGAATCATGATCCTACAAGTCCGGATGGCCTGGAGACCCTCTGGGCCAATCTGCTGATTGCCGACCGAGAGGGAGGCGTTCTCGTCTCTGAACACGCGGAGCCCAGTAGCCGAGAGGCTTTTGTGGAGGAAATCCGCGAAGCCGGTGCGAATATCTCCACCCCTGGAGCTCAAGAACACGTCGTACTTCCGAGGGGCCACGCTTATTTTTTCCTTCTGGGATGATAGCAATCGGACAAGGGCACTCATTCTCCGTTTGTTTTTGGTTCGTAACTTCCCTTATATCCCTTTTTCTACGACGATCAAACTATGTTTTCCTTCGAAGCTTTCTAGTCGAGGAGGACCCTAGCGAATTGAAGAGCTCGAAGCTTGTCCTTGTCTGTCGTGTTTAATTTTCCTTCAGCACGCCATATCATTGAACACAAACTGAGACAAGGGCTTAGTTTTACCGGTGTTCTTCTCGCTCCGATCCCACAAGATGTGCTCCAAGGACGCCGAGTTCCCCAGGTTGGTGAAGGGAATTGAAGAGCTAGAGGGGTCCAGGGCCAGGGGTTCGCGGGAGAGGGCGACGAGAGAAGAGAAGGGAAAAGAAGCGAGTTTTAGGGTTTCTGCCCAACGCTTGGATTAGGGTTTTGTCTCTTTGCTCCTCCGCTGAAAGCAGAGACACCGAGATACGCGTGGAGACTCTGGGGCGACTAATTAAAGAAATATTATAATTTTTAGTGTGGGTATATTTCTAGAGGGTTGAGCATCGCATGGTAAGCAATAAGGTTATTAAAAACCAAACCGAAAACCGAACCGAATCATAAGTTCGGTTTTTTCTAGTTCAATTCTCATACGGTTTGGATAATATTTAAAACCAAAACTTTTTTAATCAATTCAGTTTTTATCAGTTCAGTTAGTCGAACCAAATCGATAAAATTTAAAAAATTTCATACCTTCTTTCACCTCACTTTCCTTCATCAAATACATTTTTTCTTTTATTTTTTCTTTCATTTCTTTTAAAAAATTGGTTTTTTTAACATTTTTATTCTTTTTCTTTTTTGTTTTAGCGAGCACTAGATAAGATGAGCCACGTGTACAAGCAAGCATCAAGATATATCAGGTTGAAGGGTCTAAAGTTCATACGAGTTTTCCAGATTTCACTCGAACTGTTTGATTAAGGAAATATAAGGAAAAGTTGTAAGCAAAACCAACCTACATGAACTGTTTGGTTAGAGAAATATAATGAAGAGTCATAAGCAAAACCAACTTGCACTTCACAAACGCACAACCATCGATCTTCTGAACATAGAAACTGTACCTAGGGCACCTCCTCCAGTTCTGCTTCTTAGCCAACTATATCAACATTATGTCCTCCCTCACTTTCTTCCCCTTCAACTCCTGATTCTCTTGAAACTCCACCCCGCATGCCATAGCACGTTACACTGTGCACAGAATAATCTTTGGCGATTTGGACACTCCAATTCCGTCGCGAATCAATGACACATTCCAGTCGTTGAATTTCTTACTTCGAATTGTAGTCACTAGAGGAAGACCTGATAGAATATAAAAAGGATAGGTTCTTTGGATACTAAATAATAGCAACCACAGCAATGGTAATATTAACTTGAACAATGAAAGCAGTCCACTTAAAAGAAAGTACAAGGTATAAGACACTGAGGAACATTGGCTAAACAATGCTTTTTTCAAACAATATGTACGTGAGAGAGAGGTTTTCACATGTCGCACAGTTTGCAGAAATGTGACTGCCATTAAGCAATTCAAAGAAACTATCTAGCTTTCCATATCTAATCTCTGTTTCTTCAATTCTTCAATTATGACAGCGCCGTATCTTGAAGACCAGTCAGATAAGTGAGATTACACCTCAATTGTTCCCCGAAATAGGTCATGCCCATCTTCATTTGGAAAACCACGCATCCATGAAGCATGGATATTTTCTTTTCAGGGAGAGCTTTGACTTAACATTTATCCTGAGCAATGAAGCATCCACTCATTCATTTTACTTCACGGTGTTATCCCGGGCACAAGTGGAATGGGTGACTTGGGCTTTTTTGTTTTCTCCACCCACATCACTTGGGTAGTGAAGACTATCCCTACAATGGAGACTAAGCTTTGTAGGGCACACTTTGAAACCTTGCATGGATCTGTCCCTCCAGTAGCAAGAAGATCTTCATATTTTGCCGGCATTGCATTGTAACCAATTTCCCAATTGCATGTTCGGGTTTCTATTCTACAGTATTGCCATCTTCTCCTGCATTAGTTGCAATGGCTTTTGCAAAAGCAAGGAGTGCCCGCAATTGCTAGCCGTAATTGACTGCATATAAGAACAGAGAAATCTTCAGAATAACAACAAAATGCTCAGAACGATCCTTGACTCGATGCATTTCACTTAAAATGCCCATGCAATTATCAAAGACATAAGGCAGGTTATCAATCAAGAGAGAAACTATAACATATTTCCCTAAAGCCCAAAAGTCTGTTGTTAAAATATAGTTTCCTCAAGCCTACAATGCCAGAGCCCAGGCCCTGAGGTCAAAGCTGAGGATCCTAGTGTCCCGGCCTCAATAGACCCGAGCACTGGGGACAAGGGCACTGATACCAAGGTCATGAGCACAGCCTCAATGGACCTAAGCCCAAGCATCGAGGACCCGGGCTTGGGCATCGAGATCCCGAGTTCGACCTCCATAATTCAAGGTGAGGGCGCTAGAGCTTGAGGCTGAGCCTCAATGGACCCAAGCTAGGGGTGCAAAAGCTAGGCAAGCCTCGATGGACCTAGCCCAAGCATAGGGGTTCGTCGATTGGGGTCCCTAGTATAGGTGCTGGGGTCGTAGGCCAAGGTAACCAGGGAGTTGAACATGGGCACCTAGTCCTTGGGTCCAGTTTTTGGGGACTTAGGACTATCACTTGGGCATGGCTCATGCCCAGAAGCCAGGGATACATTCCCAAGCTTGTGCCCAATTCCCCGACTATCCATGTGTAAGTCACTAATGCCCAAATAGTAACAATCTATTTAAAAAAAAATCAAATCAGAATTTTTTTACAAAACAACATAATATATCTTCCAGTTTATTTTCAAATGAACACTTTATTTTTCTATAAAATGACTTCTTGAATATTTTTCAAAAATATCATATTTTTTACGAAACAAAGGAAGGCTAATACTTATGTTCTCTCACAAGTCTTGGCCATGGTTTGACACACTACGTCTTCCAAAAAGGTTCAAATATCACCGCACGCCTATATCGACGATTGCCGGAGGATGCTCATCGGACCAAAATAGGTAAATGTATGAAGACCCATTTGGTCAAGATCCAATGACCTCAGTTTCCTTCGAACTACTCACTGGAAATTAAATTACACACAACACGATGCACACAGAATTTTGATCTCGATGAATGAGTGTAATAATCTTTATCTGAGGAAATTAGGGGATCTGAAATTTCGAGGGCTTTTTACATCTTTAGTCCTTCACGATGTGCTGAAAACAAAACATTTTAGGATCTTGCAAATCTTAATTACAGCAAGTCCCTCAGGACGATTGGCAATTCTTTCTGCATGCTTTTGTCAATGGTATGCGCGGTCGATTTCAGCCAAATCCTTCTTACTCTGTGAAATCCTTGCCTGGATTTCAACTTTAGTAGAAGGATCAGTAAGAACGATAGTTAAGTTACTACTGATGGTTACTTTTCTAGCAATGCCGAGCTGATCAGAGGTCACACAAGCGAGAGTTAGACCATTGTCTCCATAGAGAAAACTAGCACCTGATGATATTATTACAATGTTTAATGGAACCAAAAGAACAGATATAGCAGATTATGTGCTTTAATGATGGAAATACTCATCTTGCGGTTCGAATAACAGTGCTTCTCCAACAAAGGTTACCACGCTTTACCAGTTCACCTGTCAATAAAGCAATGTCCTGCGCGACACTCTCTTTCCTTCTTTAAATCCTGGACATTGCACGACGGCTAACATTAAGCAAGCCTTCCATTTTGTGAATTGTGCACGAGTGTTTCCAGTACTTGCCTGGAGATATCCTCTGCAATGATTAGCAAGGGAGGCGCTTAATTGAGTTGCCTTCTCCAGCAACGGAATCATTTTCCTTGACGTCTGAAAGCTTCTGACTAGCTACAAGGACTTTGGCCTTCTCAACCTCCACGAGAGATCTAACTCAAGTGAAGAAATAATATAAAGGGGAATGTTTTATTGAAAGATGGGTGTGCATTCGATAAGCGCAGGATCTGTTGAGTCATGCAATGGAAGACTTTATCCTTCCAGAAGGCAGACTATAAAAATATCGAAAGCTTGCCAAAGAGTTTTTTCCACAGTTGAAGGAGACAATCATCCAACTCCATATTATCTCAAACCTAAAGCAAAATTCACCACCTTCATTCCTTCCTGAACTAAAACGAAGGTTTCAGAAGATGAGGACCACCCATAACGCAATGCTGAAGAAATTTCAATATGAAAACAAAACCCGCCTGAATAGTATTAATATTCTTAAAAATCCTTACATATATTATTGACAAGAAAATGCAAAAATCATCCAACTCCATGAGGTGGAATTCCAGTCCGACTGAGCACTTTTACAAGTGTGAAGGTGGCTGTCCCGTGGAAAGACTAATATTCGAGTTCTAGTTTTCAGCATCCCTTGTCTCTCTTCTTTCTTAAATTTCTCCCCCTTTCTACTCATTGTTGGCGATATATGAAGCGAAATAGGTTTGGATACATTTAAGTATGGGTGTCAGAAAAGGGTCCAGCCCATTTAAACACCCTTGGGTGTGTTAGTGAAAAAGTCGATATGACCTTGATATCAAGACAACATAATTTGCATTAGAGAAACACTTGTCATGCCTCTAAATTAGCACACCCTAAACATAACTTGCAGAGATCTTAGGTATGGTACTGCAAAACGTTAATACACTCAAGATTTTATTTTATTTTTTAATCACGAGTTGAATTTTTTTGTCTATAATCATCCCATCGCAATCAAAAACTAACTTCAGTGAGCATAATAATGAGTACTTTGTGAATTACATCAAATCCATGGTGAAGAGTAATGACCGACGCAACAGAGTAGAAAAATGAAGACAAGACTAACAATTGAATCAGGAAAGCAAGACAGGTCAGTCCAGCTTGGAATGTCAAAATAAAAAGGTTGGAACATATAAGCATTTGTCCTCCTGACCAAAAGGAGAAGTTCGTAGGCAAAACTCAAGCTAAAAGAGCACAGCTCTACACATACGTCTTCAAGATAACTCTCAACTCCAATGTTGCACAAATCTAGACCAGCCAGCTCCCTCATAACTAGTAAGCAGAAACACACTACCTCTCACTCTGTCCAAACGGCCACTACATTAATACCGCTTCCAGCTCAACCCCATAACAAATATAATCAGATGAACAAATAACGCCAATATTAAAACAACAGAATCAAGAATTTCAAAAGAATAAATAAAAGAATTCCACACACCTCTTAGGTATCATCGTAGCAAAATCAGAATCAGCTAATTTATCAATCCCAGATTGAAGACTCTCTCGGAACCTATTTCCAACTTTTTACTTATTTCTCCACAGATCCAATACCTACTATTTCCATTCAGATTCTGAACAGTGAACAGCGTCTCACTCTTCAATCTCAAACCAGAGAGTATAATTCGTAAAAGGCCATCGAGAAATTGAGCGAAAGGAAAAAGAGGAACTTGCACTGAAGGAAGCAGGCAACCCATTCTCACTTCTCAGGGGTTGTGCTCCGCAGTGGGTTGTGTTCCACCCGCCACTGCTTGTGTCTATCCAGCCGGCTTCACCCAGTAACAGCCGTCTCTCTTAGGCTCCCTTTCTAGCAGTCCTCTCTCGTTTGAGATACTGACTCTGCATTAGAAGAGATTCCTGTTTTTTTTTTTCCCACCCAAAACTGTGGCCAGTATACATTTCTCGCATCCTTGCCCATCCACGTCCCATGCCACCAGAAGTCATGGCATTGTCGTCAGCTCAGCAATCACCCTACTCTCCCTCGCTGCATCCACTCAGCCCGTTGCACAGCCGGTCTCTTCCCCACTCTTGTTTGTGAGGAAATTTCCCTGAGATGATCACCCATTCGTCATCCTTTGCAGAGCTGGAGGCCGGCTGGCCAAGTCGACTTAGTCAGCTTGGCAGAGGATGATGAGCGAGGATTAAGAAAGAAGAAGCTCGTCAAACCCGTCTCTCTAGTCTCAGTTCCATCTCCTTTGCATAGCTGGCGGCTAGCTTGCCCACTGTTTGGCCAAACAGTGGGCAGGTTGGCATAGCCAGCTCGGCAAAGGATGAGCCAAGGATGCAGGAGATGATTAGGGATAGTGAGGAAGAGATGGCTGCGGCGGCCCACTCCCGTTTTTGAGGAATTTCTCTAGGTGCATCTCCTTTGCAGAGGTGGCGACCAGCTTGCCCACTCTTTTGCAAAGGACGAGCGGCCCTGACCAGCAGCGGGCAGTGGCAAACGGCGACATGAGCGGTCCCTGCAACGCGACCGGGGCGTTTTGAGCTGACAAGAGAGATCACGGCAGCAGTGAACATGGAGGAGCGCTGCCGGAGGAGATGTAAATTGGGCACAGTAGAAGAGGAAAATAGCAAAGAAGTTTCCCCCTTCAGCACAACCAGCTGGTCCATAACAGCCGAGAGAACTGCGCCAGAGGGGAGAGAACTGCCTTTGCTGGGTGAAAATGTACTGAACAGACGCGCGCAGTGGAAGAGGCGACACCAAAGGTCGCCGGGAGAGAACGGGCATGCATGGAGAGTTGAGTGACTGCGAGCTATGGTTTTCTTATTTATACACAAAAAACCATTCTAACTACAGCCGTTGATTTCTCTGTGATCTAATGATATGGAGTGTCAATCTTCATCTGATCAATCCAACGGTAGAAATTCACTTGATCCAACTGTCATAGATATCGGCCCTCATTGGTTAAATTTAGTAGAGGAGATTTTGTTTATTTGACAGTTGAGGTAATCAATCTTCGTCAAATAAATTTAACATTACAAATCAAATCGCCTTGTAGATCTAAATGGCACCTTTGAATTCATGATCCGGCGAGTTTTTTTAATTCATGATTTGGCGAGTTTTCTTTTAGTAAGACGCTGCTGTAAATCGGATAGAGGAAAATGCATAAAACATTCTCATTGTTTCTCAACATTCAGTTCTGGTCATCTACAATATTTCATTACAATCTACTCTTTAAATTAGTCTCCCAACAGCAACAGTTTTTCATTCAAAAGTCGACGAAATATGCTTGATCAACGCCAACCGTCGACACGCGATACCTATGTCTATAGGCTTCTAAAACAATTTTTTAAGAATTTAAAAGTGTGATTCCTACAATAATTTTAGTCCTCATATTGATTAGTTTTTAAAATATCTTCGTAGCATTGTTTATTACAATTTTTGGTATTTTAATTTCACATTAAATTTCAATGACGCTAGCTGTAGTCTAAATACATTGTATAAATGTGTATAAGGGCTTTAGAGTTACTATCGATGACTTTGTTAATAATAATTAAATGATTTTTTTTTTAAATTACTTAATAAAGAGATTTGAGATTGGCACTCGATACTAAACAGCCTTCCATAACTTCAATGGGTATAACGATCAATATGATGCGGGCTTGTAAATAATGTTATAATGTAAAGATTCTTCATAATTTGTCTTTAATATTTGGAGTATGAAGTAGTGAGTTAAAGCTTTAGTTACAACATGTAAAAAGCATCTACTTTTTATCTAATAGTTGTTATATGACTCATAGTTATATAGATCTATGCTCAAAATGAGATGTTAAGGTTATCGCACCCGATGAGATTAATTTTAATAGGGTTTTCAATCAAATTGAGCACACCTTTTCCCCACTTGAAACATTTAAAATGTTTTGCTAGGGGAAATCGTTTGAGATGCAGCTTAAAGTTGCTGGATCAAGCACCGTGACTGACAAAAAGGTCCTCGTTGGATTGCTGCATTCAGTCAGTTCTCTGATAAAATATCTGAGGTACTATTATTCAGGTTGGTAGTTCGGGAACTTGAACCTCAAACGAAAATCGTATGCTCCCAGAGGAACTGGTCTGTTTGTCCCTCTGAATCTGAATAGTGGATACAGCCACCATAAGCTTGAAATTAGTAAAATTCTTGTGATTAATTTCGACACTAACTTATACCCAGTACAAGGCATTACATTTTCCAGTCTCAAAGAAAGCACAAGGCATTAGACTCCGGAGAACATCGGCTGAACAATGCGTTTTCCAACAATAGGTGTGTAAGAGAGATTTTGACGTGTTGCACAGATTGCAGAAATGTGACTGCCATTAAGCAAATTGGAGAAACTATCCAGCTTTCAATATCCAACCTTGGTTTCTTCAATTATGACAGGGCTGGATCTTGAGGACCAGCTAGATAAGTGAGAATACACCTCTCCAGTTCCCCGGAACATGTTATGCCCATCTTCATTTTGAGCACGCATCCATGAAGCACGGGTATTTTTTTATCAAGGAGAGCTCTGATTCGCCATTTATCCTGACAATGAAGCATCCACTCGTTCGTTTTACTTTAAGGTGTTATTCCAGGCACAAGTGGAATAGGTGGCTTGGGCTTCTTTGTTTTCTCCACCAATATTGCTTGGGTTGTCAAGACTGTCCCTGCAATGGAGACTGCACTTTGTAGTGCGCACCTTGAAACCTTGCATGGATCTATGACTCCAACACTGAGAAGATCTTCATATTTGCCCGTCATTGCATTGTAACCAATTTCCCAACCACATGTTCGGGTTTTCTCCACTACAATATCGCCATCTGCTCCTGCATTAGTTGCAATGGCTTTTGCTGGAGCAAGGAGTGCCTGCAATTGCAATCCACAATTGACTAGGTATAAGAACAAAGACACCTCCAGAACAACAGAAAAATGCTAGAAACTATCCTACACTCAATGCATTCCACTTAGAACGCCCAAGCAATTATTGAAGACATAAGGCAGGTTATCGTTCAAAAGAAAAGAAAAAACATAGTTTCCTCAAGCCCACAGGAGAGGGTGTTACACTGGTCAACTAAGAAAAGGTTGATGTAAAGAATTTGATGATCAGCAGACAGAATGCAAATCCACTCCGGAACCATAGCACACACACCCATATCAGGTAACGCCAGCTTCTGGCCTTGTCTATTTTGTCTCACATTTATTGATTTGGCAATGGCAGCTACTCCTGCCACTTTAAACTTTTATCTGACATGCAACACCACCATTCCCAAGTCTCGCTGAACATTAAATATTCAAAATGGGTTTTGTTTTAAAAGCACAATGTTGTCTCAAGCTATTGATAAATAAAGTATAGACTAGTCGATAGATCTGCCTGCGCATATTCTAATACAAATATATAGAGCACAATCAACTTAGTTAACCTGGCCAAGGTTTGTCCCTGTATATCCTCAAAGCCGCCATTAACAACGCACAACAAGAGTGATGATTTGCTAGAGAACAAAGGCACCAGAGGAGGCTTGTTGGACCAAACTAGGTATGCATGAACAAAATTTGGTCAAGTGCCAACCACCTCAGTTTCCTTTAAACCACCTGCTGAAATTTAAATTACACACAAAACGATGCACACAAAGAGATGAAGCAAAAAAGTGGAAATCATACTGTTGCTACGACGTCAGAACCAATCTGCTCCTCTTGATCTTCCATCTTGCTCTTTATTGCAGAAATATACTCAGAAAGATGTATATAAGCTGCACCACCACCAGGTACTATTCCCTCATCCATCGCAGCAAATGTAGCCTGCTTTGCATCCTCTATTCTAAGTTTACGGTCTTCAAGTTCCACCTCAGTGTGCGCTCCTACCTAAATTGAATGCACATTGCTTAATATAAAACAGAAACAACAGTGAAACGCTTTCAGACTAGTAAGCAATACAGAATTATGAGTCTGATGAATATGTGCAATTCATTTATCTCGAGGACATTTAAGGGGATCTCAAATACACAAGCTTGTACATCTTTAGTTCTTCAAACAAGTTGCTTAAATAGACTATATGTGAGTGAAATTGCCTCCAAAAGAATGCGGGATCTTGCAAACCTTAATTATAGCAACTCCACCAGTGAGTTTGGCAATTCTTTCTGCAAGCTTTCGGGAATGGTATGCGCTGTCAGTTTCAGCTAAATCCTTCTTAATCTGTGAAATCCTTGCCTGGATTTCAGCTTTAGTAGAAGGATCAGCAACAATGATTGTTGAGTTACTGCTGATGGTTACTTTTCTAGCAACGCCAAGCTGATCAGACGTCACACCATCAAGAGTTAGACCCAATTCTCCAGAGAGAAAATCAGCACCTGATGTTATTACAATGTCAATGGAACAAAAAATAGCAGAAAATGCGCTCTAATGATGGGAATACTCATACAGTTTGAATAAGAGTGCTTCTTTAAGGAATTTAAGACAGCATACAAACAAAGGTTGCTACGCTGTACAAGTTCACCTGTCAATAAAGCAATGTCCTGCAGGACACCTTTCTTTCCTTCTCCAAATCCTGGACATTGCACGACAGCTACATTAAGCAAGCCTTGCATTTTGTTCACAACAAGTGTTTCCAGTACTTCCCTTGAGATATCCTCAGCAATGATTAGCAAGGGGACACTTAATTGAGTTGCCTTCTCCAGCAAAGGAATCATTTCCTTGACATCTGAAATCTTCTGATCAGTTACAAGGACTTTGGCATTCTCAAACTCCACGAGAGATCTATCCTGGTTTGTAATGAAATGAGGCGACATATAGCCCTTCTCAATCTGGCAGGAAAAAAAAAAAAAATCCGACTTAAGTGAAGAAATCATCAAAGGGGAATTTATTATTGAAAGTTGTGTATGCATTCAATAAGCTCAGGATCTATTGATGCATCCAATTGGAAGACTTTATCAATTTAGGAGACAGAGTTTAGAAGATAGAGAGCTTGTAAAAGAGCATAAGAGATTAATAACTCTTTCCACATTTTGCAAGGAAACAATGGTCCAACTCCTTATTATTTCAAACCTAAAGCAAAATTCACCACCTTCATTCCTTCTTCGACTACAACAAAGGTTTCAGAAGATGAGGATGACTCGATAGAGATTACTCCATCATGTCCAATCCTTTCTATAGCGTCAGCAATTATCCTTCCAACAAAGTCATCGTTTCCGGCAGATATTGACGCCACAGCTGCAAAATGGTGAGAAAATTTCAGAATTTTGTCATGAATAGCTCGTGTATTGGACAAAGCACCCCCCACAAAAAAAATAAAAATAAAAAATCCATCACTAACCTTTGATATGATCACTCCCTCTTACAGGAAAGCTCTTTTCCTTCAAAACCTTGACTAATTCCTTTACAGTCTTATCCATTCCTTTTCTTATAGAGATTGGATTAGCCCCAAAAGAAACTGCCGACAGCCCAGATTTAATCATTGCTCGAGCCAGGATAATTGCGGTGGTTGTGCCATCACCAGCCAAGTCATTCATGCGGCCAGCTACCTGGAAATATATCCATTTGAGCAGAAAAATATAAATTTAAGAGTTAAGCATGAGAGCAAGCTTCTGGAGAGGATTAAATATTAACCATGAATGACCTCTTGGACTAACATTGCCCCGGCATTCTCAATTGCATCTGAAAGTTCTATTGCTCGGGCAATCGTGACACCATCATTTATTACTTTCAGAGATTCGGACTCTGAGAGGACAACATTGCGTCCTGAAGTAAAGAGAAATTAAATAAATCAATTAGGCCATAATGGTAGAATCAATCCTCTAATCTGGACACAACTGGAAAAAAACATAAACCTATACTACGGTCAGTTGAGGAATACTGATCAAACAAATTTACACTTTTTTGTTGCAAGGAACTTTCCAGTAAAAGAGCTTTTTCGTACCACTCTAAAAATATCAATAACATAAAAAGAAAAACAATATCCGATTGAATAGTATTGATATTCTTAATAATTCTTGACTATGCATATATCAATGAGAAGAAAATTAATAAATCATCTGGCTCCAAAAGCCAAAGCCGACTGAGCATTTTTACAAGTGTAACCTTGGTTGTCCTCCTGAAGACTAACATTGGACTTCTAGTTTTCGGCATCCATTGTCTCTCTTCCTTTTCAACTTTCTCCTCCTTTCTATAAAGTGTTTACAACGTATGACGTGAAATGGGGTTGGATTAGACAAAAGCATGTGTCATAATGGGGTCAACCCATTTAAACACATTTGGGAATGTTGGTGAAAGAAGTCAATATGCCATTATCAACATGACACATTATAACCATCTACATATTGCTGTGTGACATATTGATGCGCATGATAAAACATTGTATAAATTTATTTACAAGAACCTGTTTTCAAAAAAAGTCAAACATGTTATGTTAAATGCTTAAAAACATGTAATCTTCGGATTTCAAGGTTGCAATAGGATCCTAAGTGGCATCAACACTATTATGCCATGACATCGAGCTGTCAATTATTTTAGTAAGTGCAAATGCCAAATGCTGAAATATTTTTGTAAAAAGTCTTTCTCACAACATGCTATAGAAGCAATTTATATTGTTGGGTTCAACAATTTGGACGGTAGGAAATAGTAAATAGACCATGTCAAATTGACCCCAAATGCACCTTAAATACATATGAGTTAGTAAGTGTATTTCCAGAAAAGGTTTAGAGAAACACTTGTCATGCCTCTAGATTAGCATACTCTAAACATAAGTTGTGAAGATCTTATGTATGGTACTGTACAATATCCATATATTGAAGAAATTTCTTCTTCTAATGAGGGGACCATGTTCTGTCTACAATTATCTTCCATTGCCACCAAAACAACTAACTTGTGTGTATGCTGTGTCAATTAACTATCTTCCGTGAATAGGATAGATAAGAATACTCCGTGTATTACTTCTAGTCCATGGTGAAGAATAAGGGCCGAAGCAACCGAAAAGGAAACCGAAGAAAAGAATAAAACAGGAATCAGGAAAGCAAGGCAGGTTAGTCAGCTTGGAATGTAGGAATTAAAAGTCCGGAACGTCTAGCATTGTCCCCTCGACAAAAGGAAATGTTCATACACTAAACTCGAGCTAAAATACCACAATTCTGCACATACGCCATCAAAATAACTCTCAACGCTAATGTTGCACAAAGCTAGACCAGCCAGCTCCCCGACAACTAATAAGCAAAAACACAATATCTCTCCCTCTGTCCAAAAATACTAATTCCAGCTCAACCCCATAATAAATAAATAATTAGATGAACAAGTAGTTCCATGATTAAAATGACAGAAACAGGGAATTTCAGAAGAAGAAACAGATGAGCTCCACAAACCTCTAGGTCCGATGGTAACAGAGACAGCATCAGCCAATTTATCAATCCCAGATTGAAGAGCCTCTCTGCATTCCTTGCCGAAAGATACCCTCTTTGGACCCGCTCTCACCACAAAGTTCCCAACTTTCTGCCCGTTCCTCCACAGACCCAACACCCTCCTGCTTCCACTCAGATTCTGGACAGGGAACAGCAGCGCCCAAATTCTTCAATCTCAATCCGAAGAAGTATAATTCGTAAAAGGGCATGAAGGAATCGAGGGAAAAAGGAAGAAAGTCAAAAGAGGAACTTACCCGAAAGAGCAGATTCGGAGGGAGGATCGAAGGTGCCGTAAAGGAGGAGGCGGACATTCTCAGGGGCGGTTCCTTCCTGGGTTTTTCGAGGGGTTTAAGGCTTTTAACGTTGGGGGCCGCTAATTCCCACCCTTCCGTCAGCTTATTCACGCCCTTAATAAAGATTAAAATGGCAAAAATAGCCCTAGGTGATTCCGATAAGCCGCGAGGAGGGCGAAGCAGGCGCCGGCCGCGACGATGAGGAGGCGCGCTTCGAGGACCGGCGGCGAGGAGAAAGGGGAGAGAGAGGGGCGGAGACAGGATGGGTGGAGTTTTACGCGATATGGAATTTCACTTAATCAAAAAAAACGAAAAAAATTTGTAAGATGATTACAAGGTAAGTGAAAGTCTGGCAAAGAATGATATATATATATATAAATTTATATTCATATAACCAACATCATTTAGTGTGAAAAGATTTAGTTTGTTGTCGTAGGTGTTTTAAACCTGCAAATTAGCACGTGCATGGATTCTAGCCAGCACAAAACAAAGGAAATGTGGATGGATTGCCCTGAAATATGCTGGCCTGCAATCGATTGCCCCAAAGTGGTCTAGCCCGTTATGGGCTGTCCCTGGTTAGGCTGGGCCTGGACTCTTGGCTCCTGGTCCATGATGTGTTCTTGTTACACAGTTGACTTCTCTGGACTTCTTCCTTTAGAAGTCGATGAATGCTCCTTAGCCATGATATCAATAAGCAAGAAAACGGTCAGAAGTAAATTGTTTTTTTCTTTTGGAAGTGTTTAGATACTGATTCCCACTGGAGTACTAACTTTGTTTTGCAAGTTTAGTGTTCCCACAACAACAAAGGTAAAGAAAAACGGAGGGCAATCAGAAGGTGTGGAAGCCAGATAAAAAGAACGCTCGCTCTAATACCATACCACAAGTTAAGATGGAAGCAAGAAAAGAGTCGTGAATGGAAGTGAATGATGATTATATTTTTTTAATCTACGAGGATCGGATCTAATCCTAAGCTGATTCAACTAATCAATTACAATCAAAATAAATCTTCAGTATCTCTTGAAAATATTCTCTCAAATCAATATTATATCTTCCAATAGAGTGGAGCCTAACTCAATTTTTAAATTTTCCAAATCGCACCCCAATCCTGAAAATCTTATTTTTGAATATCAAATTCCCCTCCGACAAAAATAAATAAATAAATAAACAAATATCAAATTCCCCAAATTCCACTGGATCCCTTCCTTTAAATTAAACCCTAGTCGCCGCTCACTTCCATATCGCGGCCACATGATCTTCTCCTTTCTCTGGAAGTTTGGAACCCAAGCCCTGGACGCCACAGCGTCTCCTTCAATTCGCTCTGAGCTCGTCGATTCCCTCAACCGACCTGGGAATCTGAGCGTTCACGGAGCAGATCGCACACTCGAGCTTGTCGGATCGGAGCGACGAGAACGTTATCGTGATCACAACCGTCGGTATCCATGGGATGGTGTTGCTGGGAGAAATAACATGCAAATGCCTTTATGGAAACATTGGAGCGTCATAAGAGCAGGTAGTCCCACAAATAAAAAAGGATTGCGTGATCTTCGAAATTATAAATGGTTACAATTAATGTTTTATTCAGGCGATTTTATTTTCAAGATGTCACAGATTTGTTTTGATATCTTTATCAATATCTTTTCCTTAATTTTGTTATTATATTTCAGTAATTTAGTTATTTTCTAAATGGTGACTTTCTTATAAATAGGTGCCTAAAAAATTGTAATATGCACTTCTTTTGAGCATAACTTTCTCTGCTGTCATTCAAGAAAGCATACTTCCACGGGAAAGCATGAAAGGAAAGGAAAGTATAAAGCATGAAAGGAAAGCATACCTCGATCGGAGAATACAGAGAAAGCATACCTCGATCGGAGAATACAGAGAAGGGAAGTTACAAAATGAAGGACAACATTTGGACCACTAGCCCCGTCTGCTTGAGCTTCAACGATGATTTGCAATACTCTCCGTGGCATTTCGTCATTCCCGCACGGTATGCCCACCGTAAATGCCAAATGGTGATTGGCGTGCTGGCTGAGATGATGGATTGCCACGGAAAGCATTGCAAATTTGTCTTTCCTCTCTCTATGAATTTGAGATGCAGTGCAGGGTGGAACGCTGTGGCCTTGAAGGAAGATTAGAAGATGATTTCACTTGCCATTGTTAATGGGTATGTTTCTACACATGTATGATAATGTCCATATGTATTTATGAATTTATGAATTTATGAATCTGAATCCGAACTCCTGTGCACTTGGATGGGAATGACCCCTATATGTCTCTATGAATTGTGCACCTAACTTTGGATTTACGCACGCATGTGCACAGGAACGAAGGAAAGCTGGTGCAACTAGTGGTCGCAAAGGTTTGTAAATTCTCTTAAACTCAAAAAAGAATTTAACGAATTTTGCCACAAAATTTTCTGTCGGCTACAAAACATTTGTGAGCAATTCTCTTGAATGACTGAACCCAACTCTTTTTTTTTCTTTTTGGGTGGGGGTGGGGGGACTTATTTATAAATCTCAAATTTCCAAGTTTTTTTGTGAAAAACTTTCACCTTAAGTCAATATCCTGGTCAATATTAAGGAGGTAGCTTGGGGGATGATGTGATGCAGCTACTTTCTTCGGTCGCCTTCTCCTCTGCCTCGAACCCTAAGCCTTAGATGCCTCCAGCTCGCGCCATAGCCTCTCCTTCGATTCGCTAGGCTCCGTCGTCCGTCGGACGTCGGAGAAGGAGATGAAGGGGCAGAGCGAACGAGAAAATATTGACTATAGCTCAGATGTAGCGGCGGGCGATGAGTCAGACGACGAGCTCCGTTGTCCGTCGGAGAAAGAGCGAAGGGCAGTGCAACGGGCGAGAGTTGAATGAAAAAAATAGAGAGAGAAAAAGTCCCATGCTTCCATTCAAATTAATTGTGAGAGAGGAGGATCTCTGGTGGGATCCGACTAATTTGTCAATATATCCTCCACTTAATTTCTACATTAATATAATCCACGTCAACGTCACTTTACCTCCGCTTAATATCTCAATATTTCCTCAACTTAATTTCTACATCAATATAATCTACGTCAACATTAATATTCCTCCACTTAATTTTTCTAGAGAGGATGAAAGGAAAACAGGAAATAATGTACAGTAAATATACAGAGAATATGTAAAGAATTATATCTTTCCTATACATAATGGGTATTTATGTCTGCCTGTATCTACGTATCTGAATTGGAAACCCTGTTCACTTGGATGGGAATGATCTGTAGGTCTAACTTTGTTTTATATCCTTAATATGCGCGTGCGTGCGTGCGTGCGTGTGTGCAGGCATGAAGGAAAGCTGGTGAAAATGGTTGTCGCAAAAGTTTCGAGTGAAGTAGAGATGAGCTGGATCGAACGGTCTTCCTTGTTCATAGAATCAGGTATATTCCAGTAGCGTTTGAGGCATTCTCTGAATATAGAGAAGCCCCGCCCTTGAGTGGTTTCTTTGCTTTTTAAAATTACTCCTGATTCGTAGTCATCATCACTTGCAGCGATTCATTATTTTTCGGAGAGGAAAAGAAGAGAAAGTAAATGCCAAGTCTTCTTGAGCTTCCGTGGTTGTGATACTCGATATAACCTTGCTGCTTTCCTCTACACTAGTCTTGTGGCCGAAGGAATCCAAGTTTTTAATGATGACGATCCATCCCTCATAGGTAAAGATTGTGTTCATGAGATACGTAATGCCATCGACCATTGTAAAATATCCATTCCAATTCTCTCAAGCAATTATGCATCCTCTCCATGGTGTCTCGAGGACTTGGCTCAAATGGTCGAATGCAAGAGGACAAAAGGGCAAATGATATTGCCCATCTTCTATAAGGTGGACACGTCGCACGTGCGAGACGTATCGCATTCGTTTGGAATGTACATGCTTAGACATAAGGAGCTGGTCGATGAAATTACTTATGAGCGGTGGGATCGAGTTCTTAGGGAGATTGGGTCCTCCAGAGGATGGGTGTCAGATAATATTGCCAATGGGTACGTTTACTTTCATCATTCCCACCAAAACCTTAACTGGACAGAACTACTAATACCTCCTAGAGCGTACTTCAATTTTATTTGGGTGGCAATTGGCAGGCATGAAGCGGTACTTGTCAAAGAGGTGGTGAAGGAGGTTTCGAGGTTGTTGAACAATCCCCGAGCACATGATCCCCTGTCCCCATCCACTGAATATTGACTCAATTACAACAGGATTTTCCTTGCCGATCAAAAAGTGTCATCCTTTATTGTTTATAATTTGCATAAATTTTGCTAAGACTCGCGAGGATTTCTTTTGGAGTTAAGAAGCATGTTTCGTACATTATGCTGGGTAACGTGTTTAATTAGCATGTCGTTTTTGGATTCAAATGTGACACGATTGATGAATGTCTTGTGTTTGGATTGGACAAGTCGGCTCTGTTGTAGAGAGTCCAGTCAGCTTAATTAGTTGTTTGAAGTTGCTCTAAAGGATTTTCTAATTGAGTCTGGTACGTCTTCCCTACCATAACTAGTCGAAAGGTCTGCTCGTTCCGACGACCGTAAAGCAAGAGGAGAAAATGAAAATGGGAAAACAGTTGCAATTTGCATCAACATATCTTGAAATATACTGCAATGTGCTGGATCACTGGAAGAGAATATCTCCGTGTTTTTTATTAGCTTTTTTTCGTCTTTTCTAAAACTAGAATCTGATCATGCACGCATGGAAAAAGAAGCCGTCTTCATACCTGGCTAACGTTGCTGAGAGGGGCTTTTTGATATGAACTTTTTCATCGGAAGAGAGAATGTAATGATTAGATCTGTTCCAAGAATTTAGTGTGTCGATCTCAATATGACTTGTTGCAAAAGTTGTAATTTTTTTTTGCCATTAATGAGAAGAAACCCAGGAAGAGCCAAACCTGAAAGTGTCCGGCTCCTTCACAGCACCTTCAATCCTCCCTCAGAAGCAGATCTTTCTGGTAAGTTCCCCCTTTTCTTTTGTTTTCCCTCAATATGTTCGTGCCTTTTTATGCGAATCATACTCTATGGATTGAGATGGAAGAATTGAGCGCTGTTCACTGTTCATAATCTGAGTGGAAATAAGAGGGGATCGATAAATTAGCTGATGCTGTTTCTGTTACTATAGGAACAAGAGGCGTGTGAATTCTTTTATTTCTTCTTCTGAAATTGCTGTTTCTATCATTTTAATCTTGAAATCATTTGTTCATGTGATTATCTATCTATTTTGCGGGGTTGAGCTGGAATTAAATTAATTTGGCGGCCGGTTTGACAGAGTGAGAGATAGTGTTTTTGCTTATTAGTTATAGGGGAGTTCGCTGGTCTAGTTTGTGCGACATAGGGGATTTTGCCGGTCTAGTTTGAAATAGGAGAGTATTGAATCTATGGAGAAACGGTCAGAACATTGGAGACTTTGTGGTAAAAGCCGGATCGAAGATGTATTTTGGCAGGGAATGCAGAGAGGCTCTTCCATCTCGGATTGATAAATTAGCTGATGTTGTTTCTGTTACTATAGGACCAAGAGGTGTGTGAATTCTTTTATTTCCTCCTCTGAAATTGCTGTTTCTGTTATTTTAATCTCGGAATCATTTGTTCATTTGATTATCTATCTATTTTGGGGGTTAAGCCGGAATTGGATTAATTTGGTGGCCAGTTTGGTAGAGTACCAACTCCTTTAAATATCACCGCTGCTGGACGAGAAAGTCCTTTTATCGATTCAACTAAAATAACGACAAAAGAGTAACACAAAACTTAAATAACCTCGAAGCACACAATACCAATACCTTCACAAATGACAATAACTACTTGGATATGGCACTCTAAATTTAAGCTAGCTGCTGTCAAGATGCTTGTTTTCTTAATGTCATTAACACCTAATCATAAATGTAATGATTGCAGTATAAATTTTTTTGGGTAAAAAATTCCAATATAATTGAAGTGGAACTTTTATTATAGTAAATACGAAATGATGAACCTACGCTACGTTTGTCAAAAAAAAGAGAAGAATGTGAAAATGCTTAACAAAGTGATTTTCTATAATGGGAATATTAGTAGCTAGGTAGCTAAACTAATATTTGATTGTGGGCGGTTGGAAGCAGAAGAATAGGATATTGAAATGCCATGCACATTCCTATCTAATGGTTTAATCTTTCAATAGGACACACCGTGTTCAACTAATGTCAATTCTAAATGCATGGATAATACATCTATTTTGCACAAATGTTATTAGCTTAAACCCAAGATTGCTTCTCATTTTGGAATCATGGCAAGTTTTTGTCATGACATGGCGCACGTGCTGCCAAGTGCATAAAAGGTATGCTTTGGACTTGGAGTGATGTTAATGTTCAAAATGGACTCCTAGAAGATCACTTTTAGATCGTTAAGCTCCCATTATTTATCTGTTTATTGTGCAGTTTGTGCAGTTTATCTGGTGTTTGAATAACATCATTTCTAGCTGGTAATCGTAATTTCGCATTTTTCTCACTAAAATGCTTTTCCATTGTGGTAGACATGGCAAACTGATCAAATTGGTGGCTGAGGTGGTCGTGAAAAAGCTGAAGACAGAACATAGACCAGAGCCTGAACATTTAGTTGGAATTGACTATCAAGTTGTAGTAGTAAGGAAAGTGTTAGACATCGACTTTGGTGATGTGCGGTTCATTCAAATTTATGGCATTCTCTCGCTCAGAGGCGACTCAGGATTGGTTTCCCGAGGATCTCGGCTCAGAGGTGTGCGAGGCGGACAGATGTAGCCCGATCTTTGAGCTCATCCGCTGTCCGACGTCGTGAGCCGAGTAGGGACCCTTGGCCAAACCTCCTCTGTTTCGTGCCTTGCTTTGCCCCGTCACGAGTTTTGCCGTTTGTCTAGCGTGCATGATTTCTGGCCCCGTTTGTGCGTGTGCCACGATCTCGGAGCCTAGTCTGTCGACTGCTGTGGATCTCAGCTTGAACTCGAGCTCGGGCGTTCCCGTTCCTCACTCCCAGTTTGCGTATGCCTAATGCTCCACGAAATGCCTAAGTCAGATGCTTATTTGCGTTCTTCATGGTTGAGACTTGCTACTTTTCACTCACGCGTACATTACTGAAACTGAATCCGGGCTTGTTCATCATTGCCTGGTTTTGGTCTAAGTTGGAGTTTGAGTAGGGGAAAAGCCCCCTCTCAGTTGGCGCCTTACATGTGTTCGATGAAATGCCCGGGTGAAGTTCAGGCGAACGCTCTTAGTTTTCTGCCCGACGTGGGTGCTCGCATCTTGCTAAAATACTCCATGAATTGCTTCAAGTCCATGGTGAAGAATAAGGACCGAAGCAACAAAAAAGGAAAATGAAGAAAAGAATAATAATGGAATCAGGAAAGCGAGACAGGTCAGTCAGCTAGGAATGTAGGAATTAAAAGTTCGCAACATATAGAATCGCCCCCTGGACGAAAGGGAAAGTTCATACACTAAACTCGAGCTAGAATACCGCGATTCTGCATGTATGCCATCAAAACAACTCTCAACTCCAAATGTTGCACAAAACTAGACCAGCCAGCTCCCCCACAACTAATAAGCAATAACGCAATAACTCTCTCCCTGTCCAAAATACTAATTGCAGCTCAACCCCCCATATTAAATAAATAATCAGATGAACAAATAGTTCCAAAATAAAGATGACAGAAACAAGGAATTTCAGAAGAAGAAATAGAAGAGCCCACACACCTCTAGGTCCGATGGTAACAGAGACAGCATTAGCCAATTTACCAATCCCAGATTGAAGAGCCTCCCTGCATTCCTTGCCGAAAGATACCCTCTTTGGACCCGCTCTTACAACAAAGTTCCCAACTTTCTGCCCGTTCCTCCATAGACCCAACACCCTCCTGCTTCCACTCAGATTCTGGACAGGGAACAGCGCCCAAATTCTTCAATCTCAATCCGAAGAAGTATAATTCGTAAAAGGGCACGAAGGAATCGAGGGCAAAAAACAAGAAAGTCAAAAGAGGAACTCACCCGAAAGAGCAGATGCGGAGGGAGGATTGAAGGTGCCGTAGAGGAGGAGGCGGACATTCTCACAGGCGGTTCCTTCCTGGGTTTTTCGAGGGGTTTAAGGCTTTAACGTTGGGAGCCGCTAATTCCCACCCTTCCGTTAGCTTATTCACGCCCTTAATAAAGATTAAAATGGCAAGAATAGCCCTAGGTGATTCCGACAAGCAGCGAGGCGGAGGAGATCGCGGGGAGGGCGAAGCAAGCGCCGGCGGCGAGGGGAGAGAGCGAGAGGGGGAGACAGGATGGGTGAAGTGTGATTGGAGTTTTACGCGATATGGAATTTCACTAAATCAAATAAAGGAAAAAATTTATAGGATGATTGCAAGGTAAGTGAAAGTCTGGCAAATAAATATTGATATTCGACGTAATAATTATATAAATTTATATTCATATAACCAACATCATTTAGTGTGAAAAGATTTAGTTTGTTGTTGTAGGTATTTTAAACCTGCAAATTAGCACGTGCATGGATTCTAGTCAACATAAAACAAAGGAAATGTCGGAAAGAAGATTTTAGTTTAAACTCAGGGTATTTTTTTTTTTTAAAAAAAATCAATGCAAACAGTTATTTCCTATGTCATGTTTTGATGTCTTTCCACTCAAGAAAAAGAATCCAATTGCACAAAGTGATTCAAAAGCATTATTGATAGAGCTAAAGAATGTTACTAGGATTCGTTAGCTATAAGTTGTTTTGATTGAACATTAACTCGATCAATGGACGATTTCAAATAATCAATCAGTAGTTATTATGACATTTATAAAATTACTGACGCTAGTATTTTGGCTTCGTGCAAATTAATGTTTGCTCTTAGGAGGAGCTCGTGGTACAAATCTTCGCTGGACAAGACCACATGTATGCGACACCATGAATAAGGGCATTTTTGTCCAAAAAAGTCCAAACTTAATTTCCAAGTTTCCCAGTTAAACCCTAATCTCAAAATCTTATCAGTTAATCACAAATTTCACCCCTTACTCTCATTTAGACTAAACCCTAGTCGCCGCCTCCTTCAACTCAAAATCTTCGCCTTCGTCACCTTCGCTCAGCTTCTTCTCTTCCTCAAACCTAGCCCTAGACGCCTCCAACTCATGCTTAGTCTCTCATTTGACGCTTCAAGCTCTTCAATACGCTTTATCGATTTAGCAAACTCGGCACTTATGGAGCAAATCATGCCCTCAAGCGTTGGATCAAGGGATGTAGTTTGTATAATCTACACTGCTGATGGTTCATCATATTCGTTGAGACTTTGAACTATCATCAAATTGTCATCGAACTTGACATTGATAGATTCTTTCACTTCTTGTGAAATTTGTTGAACATGTCATATGCTTTGCTAGTAGTATAGTAATTAAGATTTATACCTTCATTTGATCTTGATTTGAACTTACTAACATTATCGTTTGCATTTTTCATAATATAACATTTACAACCAAAAGTATGAAAGTAAGATATGTTTGGCTTTCTTTCTCTAAAAAGCTTATAGGGTGTTTTATCAAACGATGGATGCAAAAACATTCTATTGATGATATAACATAATGTTGCAATCCAAAAGTGAGCAAGAATGCTACTTGCAATCATCATTGTTCTTGCCATGTCCCTAAACTCTCTTTCGACTACACCATTCTAGTGTGGAGCGTATGGAGTCGAGAAATTGTACCCCATTTCATTCTTCTCGCAATAATCAACAAAGTTCTTATTTTTGAACTACCCACCATGATCAATCTCGATGCTTATAATGCTATAACCTTTCTCGTTTTGAATCTTTCATGCAATTATTATGAAGGATTTGCACGCTTTATCCTTTTAAGCCAAGAATATTATTGTCGTGACCTAACCCCTCTAGCTCGAGAGAGAGATTGATAGGGATATTGGTAACTTCAGGCCAAGGGCTTTCCCTTGACTCAAGTTCTTTCAAGCCCATACTTTACGTGACATCGAGCATTCAGATTTTAATCAATTAGACTTATGTAAATTTTGACTAAGGAGTTAATACTAACCTTTTTGGGATTTGCTAGAAACTAGTAAGATAAGGGAGGATATCTTAGATTTTGGACTTGGGGACCTAATCATGTGCTAATTAATGCCATAGCAATCTATTAAGAAAATTTCAAGTTTTGTCCTAACCATTCTAAAATAAGGAAGTAATATCCAAATATTGAAAAGAACAATCAATTATAATCATAATAGAAAGTATACAAGTATCATAAAAATTGTCCATAACAAAGAAAACAAAATAAAGCAAAACATCTTTACCAAAAAAAAATAAAATAAAGCAAAACAAGAATCCCTATTGTAAAAACCCTAAAGGCTTGTCCAAATTTTGGGCATTAACATTTTTAAGGAGTTTTCCAATTTTTCTAAAATTTTATATTTTATATTTTTTGTTTTTTAAAATTTTCGAATTTTTAATGATTTTTTAAATAATTTTTTTCTGGGTTTTGTAGTGATTTTATGGAATTTCTTAAATTTCTAATGATTTTCCAGATTTTTATGGATTTTCTATTTTTTCAAAATTTTTAATTTTTTTGTGAATTTTCTATTTCTTAATGATTTTCTTAAATTTCTAATTTTTTATTCATTTTCGAATTTTCTAAATTTTTTATTATTTCCCAATATTTTTTTAACATTTCCTGAATTTTTAATTTTTAAATATTTTCCCAATTTTTTTAATTAATTTATTATTGTTATATTCGTGGAACGGGTGCGGACCATTTACCGGATCCGACTTGCTGACCCGATACAAACCCGGATCCGAATCAGTAGGATTAAAAAAATGAATTTTTTCTTATTTTTTATTTTTTATTTCTATTTTTTCTCTTTTGTCTTTTCCCTATTTTGTCCTATTCACTGCACCTTCTTCTTCCTTTAGCCACCTTCAGCGCCCCAAGCTTCTCCACCTGCAATTTATTTTTCCAGAACCAAGAATACTCGACGGCGCCGCCATCCAATCTCACCGTGTCGTCAATGGCGCCCACATCGCCGAACGATCGCCGGCGGAGCTTCGACTGACGGTGAGCAGCTTCCCTTTTCGTCTAGGGATTTCGCCTAATGGCCGAATGCTCAACACTCAGCCGTGAACAGCATGGTGGCCGGCGGTCGCGCAAAGGCTCCTCCAATGGCTGAACTACCTTCTGCTCTGTTTTCTCTCGATCGAACCCCTCTCCAAGGGCTGAACTCTTTGCGTCCTCTCTCTGATCTCCAGCCAGTTCAGCCTTCTTTCTGCCCCAGCTTTTCTCACGTCACTCTTGTGGTGTTTTCCTCACAGATGCTGGTTCGTGCAAACGAGGGGAAGAAGTCAACCTTGGGCCGGGCCCCTTTTAGGCTTTTATGGGCTCAAAACAGAAGAAATAAAGATGGGCTGAAAACAAAAGAAATGAAGATGGGCCTAAAAAGAAAGAAACGAAGATGGGAGGGGCGAACGGGGTTTAGAGGGCTGAAAGTCGCTAAGTGGGCCGGACACACCGGCCCACACGACTTCATCATTTTTTTAATCATTTTTTTTTTTTATCTTTCGTGTGTTTTTACCTTTTTACCTTTTTTTTTTAAATGGATATTTTAAAAACATTGACAAAGATTCAGATGTCAATGGCTACCAAAAGGAATCTGGAATAATTATTCACAATCACCAGGCAATACTTGTTTCTACCAAGGCTAGTATTCCTTATAGGTTCGAAAAGGTCCATATGAAGTAGTTACAATACTCAATTAGTAGAAATAGTATTTATAGATTCAAAAGAACTTGTGACTTGCTTAGCTAACGAACATGCATTATAGACTTCATTCTTCTCATACATCATTCTTGGAAGACCTCTTACCATCTCCTTTGAAGCTAGTTTAGAGTTTTCCTTTGGGCTAATGTGAGCAAGTTTTCTATGTCACATCTCTTTACTTCTTTTTTATGTAAAAAAATCAATGAGTGCTTTCACTCTGAACGTTCAGTGGATAGATATTTCCATACCTTTTTCTTGAGGAAGTTTTTGACAGGTATTTGGCTTTACCTATGCAAATACCATCTTTGAAGTTGATCTCGTATCCTTTATCACAGAGCTTATTGATGCTTATTAAATTGTGTCTCAATCCTTTGACCAAGGCAATGTCATCAATGATTAGTTCTCCCACTTTGATGGTGTCTCTACTAATTATTCTTCCTTTGTCTTTTCCTCCAAAGACAACATATCCACCATTAACTTGTGTTAAATGTAGAAAGGTATTGGTATCTACAATCATGTGTTGTGAGCATCTGCTGTTCAAATATCTTTTGATTGACTTCTTTCCCTACATTAAAAAGTCAATTTGTTCTTCTGTGGTACCCACACAAACTTGGGTCCATCACTATTAGTGTATCTAAACTTCTAGTTCACCTTCTTTGACTTTGCTTTTTGGTTTGGACACTCATGTTTTGAACGACCATCACCATTGTAGCTGGAATAGTTAGGGACATTTTACTAATTGATTTTATAAAATGTTTTTCAAAGTTATCTTTGTAAACAGGAATGGGAATACGAGTTTTCTTTGAAGTTCTTTCTTTAGTTTTTGGAAATGGATTGCTTTCTTCTTCATTTCCCTCATGCCCTAAATCGGATTTGTTGTAATAAGGGATTTGAATTGAAAGTATGTGCTCAAGTATTTTTGAACCAATAGAAAACTTTGAGCAAACAAGTGAGATCTCTTTCTTGAGAGAGTCGGCTTCGTCTTTAGCAAGTTTGCGTTGCACAATACATGTATTGAGTTCCTTGCCTAAGTCATTAAGTACAACTTTGTGAGAAATGTTTTTAATAGTGAGTTTTGCTCCATCCCTTTTTAAATTAGAAGTCTTTTTGGAAGCCTTTTTTGTATTCCTCAAAAACTTCTTTTAAAAATTATTGCATTTCTTTACAAGTAAGGTCATAATTTTCTACCTTGATTTCTTCATCGCTTTTAGTTAGCCATAAGGCATATGCTGGCATGATTGAGATCCTCATTGTTGCTTTTGCACTCAATATCACTCCAAGTTTTAGCTTTGAGTGCATGCTTCTTCTTTTCGAACTTTCCTCTCTTCTTCTTTGGAAGTGGACAATCTGATGGAGTTGTGGAGTTTGATAGAGGAAAATAATGTTAAGCCAAAAAACAATTTATTTTAGGCATGCACTTCCTAGTAGGTCACCCATCCTATAATGTTAAAGTAGGCAATAGGGAATTTATTGTTGCTAATTGCATCTATGTAATTTCCATATTAATTATCTATGCCCTAAACTCCTGCTATATATAGGGCAATGTCTTTTATAGTTGTAATGTTGAAGCTTGTAACCCTAGAACTTGTAACGCTGATATTGATAGCGAAAGATTTCCTAGTGCGGCACCATAGTTTTTTCCAATTTCCTAATTTTGGGAAGGATTTTCCACGTAAAAAATTCTCGCTTGTTTTCTTCTCTATTTTTTCTCTTTATATATTCACGTTCCTAATAATTGGTATCGGAGCCTAGTTTTGGCGAAATAGTGCAAGCGAATATGGACGAAGGGAAGGTGAAGATCGATTGTTTGATAGCGAGGACTTTGGTTTCTAGAAGATGTAGATCGAGGATATGCTGTACCAGAAGAACTTGCATCAGTCTTTGTCCGGAGAGAAACCATACTCTATTAATCAAGAAGAATGGGAATTGTTAGATCGACATGCTTTGGATTTGATTCGTCTCACATTGGTGCAGAACATTGCTTTCAACATTGTCAATGAGGTGGCAACGATGGATTTGGGTGTCGTTGTCCAATATGTACGAGAAGCCTTCCACATCAAACACGGTACATTTGATGCGTCGTCTTTTCAATCTAAAGATGAACAAAGGTGCTTCGGTGATAGATCACATCAATGAATTTGACGTGATCATGACTTGATTGAGTTTGGTGGATATCAAATTCAATGACGAGGTAAAGGTTTTAATTTTTATCATCTTCTCTACTTGAAAGTTGGAGTGCAATTGTGACTATAGTGAGCAATTTGTCTGGAAAGAACAAGTTGAAGCTTCAAACAATCTGAGATTTGATTTTTAGCAAGAATATTCGCCGTAGAAAAAAATCGGGTGAATTTTCGGGTGCTGACTTAAATACTGAAGGTAGAGGAAGAAGCAATCAACGAGGCAGTACTGTGGTAGATCGAAATCTAAAGGAAGAAGTAAATCAAGACCTCATGGAGAAATAATTTGCTGGAATTATGAAAAGAAAGGCCATTTGAAACGAGATTGTAGAGCCCTAGAGAAGAAATTTCAGTATTGAGATCGAAATCATGAGGAAGAAAAATTTGTGAATGCAACTCTTGAAGAGACGCATGATAGTGATGCTTTAATTTTGAGCATTGACAGTCCAATTGAGTCTTAGATTCTTGACTTAGGTGTATCGTTTTACTCTACTTCATGCAAAGAATTAATGCACAATTTTATTGCTGGAAAATTTGAAAATGTTTATGGGAAAGGGTGATGTTTATATAAAATCTAGTAATGAATATCAATGGAAGTTGCATGATATTAGATATGTTCAAGGACTTAAGAGAAATGTAATATCTATAAATCAATTAGAAAGCACGGGATACAAAACTATTTTTGGGGATGGCTCTTGGAAAATAGTTAAGGTACTTTGGTTGTAGCACGGGGAACAAAGTTAGGAACACTTTACATAATTGAAAGCAATATAGAAATTGCAACATTTGCTAAGTTTGAAGTTGATTCCAAATTATGGCACTACATGCTTGGACACACGAGCGAAAAAGGGAATGAAATTATTAGCATCTAAGGGAAAACTACCTAATATGAAGTCCATAGATATTGGTCTATGTGAAGATTGTGTTCAAAGCAAGCAGAAATGTGTTAGTTTTTCGAAAATTGGAAAAAGAACCAAAGAAAAGAAAATTAGAGTTGATGCCTACAGATGTGTGGGGACTAGCTCTTGTGAATTCCCTTGGAGGCTTGTGCTATTATGTCACGTTCATTGACGACTCCACTAGAAAGGTATGTGTTTATTTTTTGAAAAATAAATCGGATGCGTTTACTACTTTTAAGAGATTGGAAAGCTGAAGTGGAGAATGAAACTGGTCTAAAGATTAGATATCTAAGATCCGATAATGATGATGAGTATGATAGCAAGGAGTTCAAGCAAATTTATGTAGAGAACGGAATCATAATGACAAGGATTGCTCTGAGTTGCTGAAAGAATGAATATAACTTTAAATGAGTGTGCAAGAAATATGAGGTTGCTTGCAGGATTACCTAAGACATTTTGGGTAGATGCAATTAACACAGCAGCATATCTGATTAACGGAGAACCTTTAGTTCCGCTTGCTTTTAAGTTACCAAAAGAAGAATGGAGTGGCAGGAAGGTAAATTTCTCGCATCTGAAAGGTTTTGGTTATGTTTCGTATGTCCATGTAAATTATGAAAATAGAGAAAAGCTTTATGCAAAAGCTAAAAATGTTTTTCCATTAGATATGGTTCTAATTATTTCGATTATCAATTTTGGGATGAATAAAATAAAAAAATAAAAAGAATTGCTGATGTTACATTCAATGAAAACTTATTGTATAAAGACAAATCTGCTTCAGAATCTAGTGTGCAGAAACAAACGGTGGAGAATAGAGAGATTAAACTAGAGGAGGTTTCTAAGAGTGTTTTGGTTGAAACTCTATTGTTGTTGACTTTGATAAAAAAAACTACAACAAGAATTACATACACCTGAACCCACTATGAGAAGATCTAATAGAACACCTAAACCTATACAAAGATATTCTCCGCCACTGTATTATTTGCTTTTGACTGACGTTGGCGAATTAGAAATTTTTTCGGAAGCAGTGTAGGTTAAAGATTCTGTTAAGTGGGAGTTAGCAATGTAGGATGAGTTGGATTCACACGAGAAAACAGAACTTGGGTGTTAAATCAATTACCGGATGGGAAGAAAGCATTGCAGAATAAGTGAGTGTATTGGGTCAAAAAAAACCTAATGGTAGCAAAATATACAAAGCAAGATTAGTAGTAAAAGAGTTTCAACAAAAGGAAGGAATTGATTGCACAGAGATTTTTTCTCCAGTTGTGAAATTGTTTACTATTAGGTTAGTATTGAGAATTGTTGCCGCTGAAAATTTACATTTGGAGCAATTAGATGTTAAGATTGCATTCCTCCATGATAATTTAGGGAAGAATATTTACATGATAGAACCAGAAGGAAAGAAACTTATGTTTGCAAATTGAAGAAAAGTCTATTTGGCTTGAAATAGGCTCTTAGATAGTGGTACAAGAAATTTGATACTTTTATGTGTGTTAACGGGTTCACTAGAAGTGATATGGATTATTGTTGTTACTTTAAGAAATTTGATGACTACTATATTATTTTTCTATTGTATGTGGATGATATACTCATCGTAGGATCTCGTATTGGAGAGATCAACATACTGAAGTAGCAATTGTCAAAAGAGTTTGAGATGAAAGAGTTGGGTGTAGCGAATCAAATTCTTGGGATGAGGATCACACGGGATAGAAACTTTAAAATTATCTCAAGAAAAGTACATTGAAAAGGTGCTAGACAGGTTTGGAGTTCAGAATGCAAAGCCCAGAAGTACACCTTTAGGAAGTCACTTCAAGCTCTTAAAGAAGCAATCATTGAAGACAGAAGAAGAGCGGGAGTATATGGATAAGGTGCCTTATGTATTAGCTGTTGGCAGTTTAATGTACGTTATGATATTTACTCGACCAGACATAGCTCATGCAGTGAGAGTTGTGAGCAGATACATGGCAAACCAATAATAAAGTATTAGGAAGCTATAAAGTGATTATTAAGATATATATAAGAGGCACTTCTAGTATGTCATAATGTTTTATGAAAAATGGTGTAACTTTACAAGGCTTTGTTGGTGTAGATCTTGGTGGTGACTTGGATTATAGGAACATCACCTCAGGTTGTGTTTTTACGTTAGGTGGCACTAAGATCAGTTGGATGTCTAGATTTTAGACATGTGTGTCTCTCTCAACCACTGAGGTAGAGTATGTTGCTATTTCTGAAGCCAGTAAGGAGATGATTTGGTTGAAAAGTTTTTTGAAGGAGATAGGCAAGGATCAGGATAATAGTGTTATTTTCAGTGACAGTCAGAGTGCTATTTGTCTTGCAAAGAATCTAGTATTTCATTCAAGAACAAAACACATTGCATTAAAGTATCATCAAATTCATCAATTGATAAATAATGGGACTTTGCCATTGAAGAAGATTCTTGGTGTAGAAAATCCAGCCGGTATGTTAACAAATATTGTCACCATTAAGAAACTGAGGCTGTGCATTGCCTCAGTTGACTTCCATGGTAAGTGATGAGGGAGAGCCCTGCACTAGGACAATTTAGGCTACAAAGATAAAAACTATGAAAGATTATTGCTGTTTTTTTTTTTTTCAAAGATTAGTCTCCAAGTGGAAGATTGATGGAGTTGTGGAATCTGATAGAAGAAAATAATATTTAAGCATAGAAACAATTTATTTTAGGTAGACACTTTCCAATAGGTCACCCATCCTATAATGTTAAAGTAGGCAACATGGATTTTATTATTGCTAATGGCATACATGTAATTTACATTTTAATTATATATGCCCTAGATTCCTACTATATAGAGAGCAATGCCTTTTATAGTTATAATACTGAAGCTTGTAACCCTAGAGCTTGTAACACTGATACTGATAGTGGAAGATTGGCTAGTGTAGCACCATGGTTTTTCCCTTTTTTTCAATTTTAGGAAGGGTTTTCCTCATAAAAATTCTCTCTTGTTTTCTTCTCTATTTTTTCTCTTCATATATTCGTGTTCCTAACATAATCAAGCTTAATTTGTCATGGTTTTTGACATTCATAGCAAACCACATCTTAAATATTTGCTTATTTTTGGGAATTTTGCTTTTGGTTCAGTGTATAATTAACTTTTTAGACGAAATGAAACTGATTCTAAGTAAAATGGCATCGATTTGTCTAAAATTGTCAACGTCAAATTGCCAGCTGTGACTTGTAGGATGGTCATGGGTGGCTAGACAGCCATGTAATAATTCTAGGGGTAACTTAGTCAGAAGGACTTGATTGCATTATCATTCAAAGGTAGAGTAGTGCAGTGGTTCAATTAAAAAGTTTATGACTTAATTGGAATTTGTATTACAGATTTGGGATTGATTGTGTAAATATGCCATCAAACGTCATTCGCCTTCAAGTCAACTTTACTAGTATTATAGCACCGTCCAATTTATGTACAAATTCTCAAAGCTTAGTGAGGTTTCTCTATAGATGATTGACAATCTTTGCAA
Source organism: Eucalyptus brandiana (assembly GCA_014182725.1). Lineage (NCBI taxonomy): Eukaryota > Viridiplantae > Streptophyta > Magnoliopsida > Myrtales > Myrtaceae > Eucalyptus > Eucalyptus brandiana. The sequence goes on along the minus strand of CM024671.1, from coordinate 17,651,777 downwards.
GGTCAAAACTCTATGAACTTCACAAGAAAAAAAAATATAACAAATTTATTAAAAAAATCAATAAAAATTCTATGGCACAAAAAAATAAAATAAAATTGTGGGTTGCATCAAACACACTCCTGTTCTTTTTCTATTCCAGGGAATAGAAATTTTGTGTAGTTACCAAATGCGTTATCTTACTAAAAAACTATTTTACGGAATAGAACTAGAAAAAAACTATTTCTAAAAAAAATATTATTTTCCGAAACAAAGATGTTACCAAACGCATCCGAAGCATATTGTGTTTGTCCTTCTGTTGTGAGAAAAGATCATCGAATGGACTTTGAATTTGAGGTCTCTTACAAGATTTACATTTGCTTATCATGCATTGAGGCTTTTGCTTCTATTCAATACATAATGATTGAAGCTAATTTGGTTGGTTAATTTGATCAATTCATCGATGGTCGGCAAGTATGATGGTCCTAATGATAATGCTGCACGTATTTCGTGTGCATTTCCCTGGTGGTTTTAAAAAATCTTGCGAATTAACTTGGGTTATAGGTGTGGTTTTGGCTGTATTGACCGCATCCTTTGGTGTAACTGGTTATTCCTTACCTTGGGATCAAATTGGTTATTAGGCAGTCAAAATTGTAACAAGTGTACCATAAGCTATTCTTGCAATAGGATCATCTTTAGTAGAGTTATTACGTGGAAGTGTTAGTGTGGGACAATTCACTTTGACTCATTTTTATAGTTTACACACTTTTGTGTTACATCTTATTGCTACCGTGTTTATGTTAGGTCAGGGGGTCTCTAGAAAGCCCATTTTATGAAATCTCCGAGAGATCAAAATCAAAAAAAGTACGGATGCTTTATTTATCACCAAGTAGAGATGAATATATATATATATATCAAAGGAAAGCGACGGAGATCTCACCTATGAAGTATGGTCTGGATGGGTGAAATGGAGAAGTGTCGTTGGGGCTTTGGGCAACTATGGAATGCCATTTAATTAGTCGAAGGAAAAATTTATAGGATGACAACAAGGCCAATGAAGCCTTACAGCACGAATTATGAGGAAAATGTATTGTGACATGCACACAAAACGAGCGTAGATGATGGACATGAGGATGCGTTATTTGATTAATAATTACACAAAAAAAAAAAAACTGGAAATGAATATATCCAAGAAAAATCGGTGTTATTTAATCGGGGATAAGATGAGAGAATGTTGTTCACGGTGGGTTCATCATGTCAAATTGAAGATTTTCATATGCTTTAGTGAGGACATATGAGCAAGATGTATAGACGAAGTTAGAAGGGATTGAAAAGTACTCAAATGGGCGTGAAAGGAGACTAATGAAAACATAGAGCATTTAGAACCTCTAGAATCTAACATGTGATCGGCAGTGTGGGTCTTCGTGCAGTTAATGAAACTTTAAAGCAACGACTCTATACGTGAGGACTGAAGCGCCGTTTCATGAGTGCTTGCCATGGATTTCTCCATTGGCTTTGTGTGATTTACACCAAGAAATTTTTAGTATTGAAGTCGATTAAATGCATGTGGCCAGAATTTGTATATAATTCCTTCATAAAGTTGAGAGATTATTTAATGATGAATTATTGAGGCTAGATATTGCGTAAGTTATTGAGTGTAATTGGGGCTTGAGAAATAACGATAGTATTTGAGTGACTCAAGTGTGTAATCGCCGTTGTATCGTTTAATCTATAGTCAAATTACAATAAGCCTCAAATTTTATTGGAACAATAATATATTGTTCACCCTTTGAATAGTCTAGAATGTTGGGTATGTGACCTTTTGCTCTAATACCCCTTGTAGGATGGTTACATAGAGAATTGTAATAGACAACTAAAAACATACTTGTTATACTAAATTGCGGCACAAGTATAACACTCAAGTATTGTTTCACTCGTATATAACTATTACAATATAGTCTCTCTCTTACCACACTATATACTCAAAAGACTCAAAACAAACTAGATGATACAAGCTCATACACTTAGCTATTCTATCTTCCCTTCTCGACCATGGAGGGATAACTCACTCACATAGAGCTACTAAGGCTGTAGTGGCTCCCTCTTGAAGTTCACTTATGCACTTGTTGGCTTCCTCTTTGCCCTAAGGCTCTCCACCTTGACCTGAGGTTGGGTTGCCTCTCTCTGTGGCCTTGCGGCATGCCTAAGTCTCTCTGTTCTGCTTGCGGTGGCTTCAAGCTGTTAAGCCTCTCTTTGAGGCCTTTTGGCCTGTCTTCAAATGCTTCATTGATTGCCTTATTTATAGGCTGAGGTTTTCACCACTTCTTGAAGATTGCTGACTTCAGTGTGAACTGAAAATAGCCGCAACTTTTTCATCCCAAGCCAAAGTCCGAGTTGAACTTTGCTTTCTTTGTTCTTTTGACTTTTTTTTTTCATGAGTGCTAGGCACCTAGAGTGCCAAAATTTAGCACTGAGGGATACTTAACTGCTAAAAAGTTAGAAGAGTGACATTTAAGTGCCAAAATCAGAACAAAATGGATCACTTAAGTGCCAACGGCGAGAGAATTGGGCTAAAATGCTGACGTGACAATTTTTCGGCAAGGCAAGTACAAAACCAAGTCGTTTTGCTTTTGATGTGGCTAAATAATTCATATAAAAATTAATTAAACTAAATTTAAAACTAAATTTATTTTAAAAAAAATGAGAGAGAGAGAGAGAGAGAGAGAGTAGGTGATGAGGGCCGGCTAGGGTTGCCGGGCTTTGGTTAGGGGCCGGTGACCTTGGCTGATCGGAGTTGACTGCTTGCAAGCCCTTGCTTAGATCCCCTAGTGGGTGGTGGCCCTTGGCTTGGTAGGGTGAGGGTTGCCGACTCTCGCCGGATCTAGGGAGAGCCATGACCTTCACCCTAGACTACGAGCCCTTGCCTTCAGAGGGGCTGGTGACCCCGGCCTGCCCTCTCCCCACCGTTGCCGGCTCTTCCCAGTGAAGGCAGGGAAGCGGCAGTGACAAGGGTTGAGCCCTCAACCGCCGCCTGCAACTGTTTATCTTCTTCATTCATTTTTTTATAAATAAATTTAATTTAATTTAATTAATTTTATATTAAAATTCAAATCCATGCCAAAAACGACATTGTTTTTGCGTTTCTTTACTCAGTTAGCTCTCTAGCGAACTACGTAGGCGAGTAAAATTAATAAAAAATTACCACATAAGATTTTCGGCGGGATTTGCTAGATGAGGTACTCAAATGTCCAATTTTTTTTTTTTTAAATTGACACTTAATTGTCATTTTCCTAACTTTTTGTACTTAAGTGTCCCATCATATTATGTTTTGGCAGTTAAGATGTACTTTTGCCTTTCTTTCACCAATTTGTCAACAATTGTGGGCTGCATGTCCAGTAACCGACTCCACGGAGAATGGACTTCCTTTTCTTCTTCTTGTAGACTTTCTCTAGAATTCTCACGTGTAGTGGAGAATTCTTTCTTTGCTTTCTTTATGCTTGCGTATTCTTGTTTTTGACTCCAACACAGAAGACAAATTCAAAGAAAAAACAAATACGTGCAATATAGTCAACGTTCTCACAATGAGGCCTTCGGGATTCGTGGGTAAACAAAAACTCAGATCGCGGGCGAGAGCATTCAAAGAAAGCATACCTAGATCCGAAAAGAGAGAAGAAAATGAATAAGAGAAAAGCATTGTATGGCTTAGCGGCTGTTCCACCACTAGTCCCTCTGTCCGTGTACGCCTACAAAGCCCTGCAGAGGAAAAGATGCGCAGCCCCTCGGAACTATGATGTGTTTTTGAATTTCAGAGGCCCAGACACTCGCACCGGCTTTGTCGATTTCCTCTACAGCAGCCTTGTGGCTGATATAGCTAGTACGATTACCTAGAGGGGGGTGAATAGGTATAAAAGATTTTTCTTTTGATAATTACACACTATTTAGATAAATAAACGATTTGCAGTAATTAAGAAAAACAATCGTAAGACTCGAGTAAGGGAAAGCGAGAATTAGACACGAGGTTTATAGTGGTTCGGCTTGTGTCAAGCCTACGTCCACTCTTTCGCACCGATGCCCAATTGGCTGGATTCCACTATGAACAAAGAGATGTTACAAAGGTGATGATCTTTCTTGACTTCTTGGTGTAGACGATCTTCCACACTCTCAAGGTGTCACTAGAAATGAACACTCTCTGTGTTTACAATTTCACTCAAAATGGTCTCGACTAATAATCAAGGATCTTCGTACTGGAATTTTTCTATCAATCACACTCTCTAAAACCACTTGAATATCTTCATTTTATACTCCTTTATGCCATCATAGCCGTTGGCACTTACCAAAGGAATTCCTCCAATCTACCCGTTGGACGGAATCAATTACGAAGATCATTCGAGCTATTTAAGGAGTCTGGCGATAGCCCATCAATCCTGTTCACCCATACAATCAGGATCTTGGTTTCCAAGAATAGAACATACCAAGAATACTTCGACAACCATCGGATCTTTAATCGATCTAGATAAGAACAAACAAAGACTCCGAGATGTTTATCCAACCAAGGGATCTTTTCCAGAGGATAGGATCGAATCCTCAACCATAAGCTTCGGCTCTGGATTTCCTTTGCTACTGGAATAGAAAGACTGTCAGTGAGAATAGTCTTGAGTCTAGAGTCTTGAGTCTTGAGATAATAAGGTCTTGAGACTTTAATCTTCGGTCTCCGAATATCCAGACTTAGACTGATAGAAACGTTTTGTCAGCTTCAAAAGATTCTCGGAAAGATTTCTCCAACAATCTCCCCCTTTTTGATGGTGACAAAACTTCCTTGTAGATTTGAACAACTTTGACCTGCAAAAACATTTCTCAAGCAATATGGCTAACTCACAAATATTAATAAAACAACCACATTCTGCATCCACAAAGAAATTGGTTAGTCTTTCATGAGTAATACCATAAAACAACACTTGATATGAACGCAACCACCAAGCATTTAAATCCACAAATCAAGAGTACTCAAGTCAAACTAAAAAAATGACTACAAATAACCACAAATTCAAAGATTAAAAGATAAAATGATGTTTGAAGGTTGATGGTGTTGATTGTTCAAATTGATTCTCCCCTTTTTGTCATCATGAAAAAGTGAGAAAGGGATCAAGTCTTCTTGGGAATGCGAACGATTTGGAAATCTCCCATAGACTGGACTAAGCCTTCTAGCCTCTTCAAGTCTTCCCTTAACTGAGCTACCTCCTCTCCTTTTGCATTTGTTTGAATTTGTAGAGCGAGGTCTTTCATTCTCGTCCTCCAGTAATCAAGATGCTTGGCCAGCATTTTTGATGGATTGAATTTCATAGTCTAGAGCAAAAATCTGTCCCCGCATATCCATAAGAATATCAATAATACGACGAAAATCTGCTGAGTTATCCGTCCGTGTACTTGCATCACCTTTTCGGATGGAGTGAATGCGACGACGTTGTAGCTTCCGTGAAATCATGCAGATTTGGGTTCGAAGTATCATGTCCTTCTTCGAGCAATTTAGAAACCCGAACTTCTTCGTCTCTCGCTGGAGATGATCTCGGACCTTCATTATTGGCAGCATGTGGTGAAGACCTTTCTTGCTCGCCAACTCCCCCTGTCTCTAGGACATCACAAGGAGAATAGTGATGATCATGTTCTTGATCTCCCTTATCTCCAGTCTGATGCAGACTGTTCTTTCTCTCCTTCTTTCTCCTTCTCTCCTTCTTTCTCCTTCTCTCCTTCTTTCTCCTTTTGCTGATCTTCTTCTCTGATCTTTGCTTGCTCCTCTTCCTCTCTCTGTTCCTGTTGAAGTTCTGTTGATCGAGGCACGATCGTCCGGTTCTTGTTAAAGCAACGATTGTGGGATCCTCATCTTCTTCATCTTCATCCTCTAAGATGAGAGTCCTTTTCTTCTTCCTTGATGGGGTTCCAACAATTTCTTTTCCTTTTCTTTTTGAAGCGAGATGGGACAGGAGTCTTCACTCGAATTTCTCCATTGCCTTGGCAAGCTCTTGTAGACGCATCTTCGTCGGATCTTCAAACCTACCACCATCTTATCGCACGGTCGAACACAAAGTGAATGGGGCGGTTCAATATTCATGTGTGTAAAGATCTTGGTCACCAAACCAGGATAAGGCAATTGTCCCCCGTCTTTTGACACCGCTCCGTACATATGGAAAAGAATCGTGTGCGGGAGAGAGAACTTCCTTCCGAGTTGATTGCATACATCAACTTTGCTTCGAAATAAGACACGAGAGGTCTTTGATGTAGACTTTGGTCCGAGACAGTTGATTACTATCTTATGAAGCACAATGTTGATTGCATTCATCCTGAATAGGTAACTCTCTTGTCTCGTGTCCCTATCCTTGACAAGATCCGAGTAGTACGTGCGGGCGAGACTTTGATTGGCGAGATAACACCCTCGTTCAACTCCAACAATGTCTGCCAACATATTCACATCTACCTCGTAGACTTTGTCTCGAACACTGAACGAAATTCTATTTGCATCCAAAAAGCTCAGATTTGAATAGAAATAAGCGGTTAAGTGTGCGTACCCGTCCGTAGAGTCAGAGCAAAATTTCTCTAGTTGAAGCAAGTTCAACTTCTCTCTCAAGTTCATGTTGATGGCGTCTAGAAAATCAAAATCAACACTTCGAGGGTTTATCACCCCTCTTTTCAACAAATTTGCCATATACTTTCTTTCTCGTTCCTCGGATTTAAACAAATCCAATCGATTTCCTTTCGTCTTCGCCGCCACACCCATTCTCGGTTGAAACTCAAGGAACATTTTATCATCATCGTTCCCTTCAATTAAATTTTGTCCGGCACACGAGGATCACTTGGAATATTTGCAAGTGCATCCTCTCGCTTTTCCTTTCGGAGCAATTCCTAACTCCTCCATTTTCCGCAAAAAAGATATTCATTTCCATAGTTCTTATCCTTAAGGAAATCGTCTATGTAATTCAATGGTGTACCGGTGATTTTCAACGCACGATAAAGCTTGTAGATATAGGAGGGTTTTTGGACTCTTACAGGGTCGGCGTCCTCGATGATCTCTTCTTCAAGATGATGACTTTCACCATATGGGGTAGGAGGCGAAGAATGACGTGGATGAGAACGAATCGGACTTTGTTGCTGACTTGAAAAGTCTTCCTCCTCGCAAGATCGAAGTGTATTGGTCCCTTCTCCATTCTTTGTGGACCCCCGCTTGCTATTCTTGATGATTTCCTTGAAGAAGACATTCTTCTTTGTCGATTTGAGAGATTCCTTCGATTGCTTCCCAAAGAAAAATGACCACTTTCTCGACGATGAACAAGAAATTGAAACAGGTTCGGGAGAAGAGTACTTTTTAGGGTTTTGACGATTGTGAAAAAGCTGTATATATATATTTAACTCACTTTTTGAAAGAGAAAGTTCAATCGTCGCAGGGAAAGAGTACGATCATTTCTTTTCAAAATCAATAACTGCCAAAATTAATCTTTTTGAAAAGACAAGTTTTTGATTTTCACACGTATAATAACCGAACAACAAAATCGTACCTTTTCGAGTTCGAATAAAATAGCCACTTACGCCTATAGCCATGAATGTCCGAGTCCGAAGATCTCGAGACCGAGAGATTAGAGTCTAAGGATTGTTGAGTCTTTAGACTTTAACTTCTTCAAGCTTCAAAATGTTTAGTCTTGAACGGATAGCGTCAAATTGATTTTTCTCCAAAGGCTTTGTGAAAATATCAGCTAGTTGACTTTTTGAATCAACAAATTGAATCGAGATTTCTCCGTTTTGAATATGATCTCTAATGAAGTGGTGTCGAATCTCAATATGCTTTGCTCTTGAATGAAGAATTGGATTTTTGGTAAGATTGATCTCGCCGGTGTTGTCACATCTCGATTTCGTGCATGAGTCTTCAATGCCAAAGTCTTGTAGCTGTTGTTTGATCCATAGAATTTGCGAACAGCAACTTCCAAGGGCTACATACTCGCTTCGTTGTTGAAAGAGCCACGGTACTTTGTTTCCTTGAAAACCAAGATACTGTTCTATTTCCAAGTAACTGACAAGTTCCAGAAGTGCTCTTTCTATCGACTCTGCAACCGGCCAGATCTGCATCTGAGTACCCCCGGAAGATCAAAGTCTCCCTTCTTTGGATACCAAAGACCGATGCTTGAGGATGAGGCAATGTATTTGATAATTCGTTTCACGGCATTGAGATGTGATTCTCTAGGATCCGATTGAAACCTAGCACGACACAAACACTTAACAAAATATCGTGTCTAGAAACAAAAAGATAAAGAAGTGAACCAATCATGCTCCTATATAGCTTTTGATCTACTTTCTTCCCTTCTTCATCCTTATCTATCTTCGAGAACATGACATTGGTATGTCGGTCTTTTTGCATTTTTCCAATCCAAATCTTTTGACAAGATCATTTGCATACTTTTCTTGATGAATAAAAGTTCCTTTCTTCATTTGCTTTACTTGGAGTCCAAGAAAGAATGTCAATTCTCCCATCATACTCATTTCAAACTCATCCCGCATAGACTTAGAAAATTTCTTGCATAGGCTTTCATTAGGAGATCCAAATATAATATCGTCTACATATATTTGAACAAGTAAAAAGCTTTTGTTTTCCTTTTTGATAAATAAGGTAGTATCTACTTTACCTTTGACAAAACCGTTCGTATTAGGAACTTACTTAGCCTATCATACCAAGCTCGAGGTGCTTGCTTTAAACCATACAAGGCCTTTTTCGCCTAAAGACGAATCGGCTTCTTTGGGTCTTCAAATCCAGTGGTTGTTCCACATAAACTTCCTCATGGATGAATCCATTTAGAAATGCACTCTTGACGTCCATTTGGAATAACCTGAAATTTTTATAGCAAGCAAACGCAAGTAATAGACGAATAGCTTCTAACCTTGCTACCGGTGCGTAGGTCTCATCATAGTCTATTCCTTCCTCTTGCGTATATCCTTTGGCCACGAGTCCGGCTTTGTTCCGTATGACTTTTCCATCCTCGTTCATCTTGTTTCGAATACCCATTTGGTTCCAATAATGCTTTTTACCTTTTGGTTTTGATGTCAAATCCCAAACATCATTGATGTTAAACTGTCCGAGTTCTTCTTGCATAGCTTCAATCCAGCTTTCATCGATAAAGCTTCTTCTATGCTTTTTGGTTCAATTTCGTCAGATTAGTGCCAAAGCACTAGATTCTTCACGTCTTTTTGATCTCGGTGCGGATTCCTTCATTGATTTCACCGATAATGAGATCTTCGGGATGACTGGATTTGTGCTTCCGATTCTTGATTTTCCCGGTTGATGATCTCTTTCTTTATTTGAATCTTCAAGAACATTTTGATGATGGACTTCCGTAGACCGAGATGCTTCTTGAGTTGTAAGACTTGAAAGATCGGAGATGATTCGGACTCTTCATATTGAGTCGACTAGATTCAACTTGCGTTGAGTCTTGAAATTTGACATTCATAGATTCCTCCACCGATTGGCTTTTGTTGTTAAAGACTCGTAAGCCTTGCTTGTCATAGAATATCCAAGGAAAATGCCTTCATCCGATCTTTCTTCAAACTTACCAACTCGATCATTTGCATTTTTCAAAATAAAGCATTTACAACCGAACACATGAAAATATGAAACAAGAGGCTTCTTACCTTTGAATAATTCATAGGGGTTTTCTCTAAAATGGGTCTTAGAAAGACTCTATTGATAATGTAACATGCTGTTGAAACAAATTTTCAGCCCAAAATCGAGAAGTAATTTTACTTTCAATTAAAAGTGTTCTAGCCATTTCTTGAAGAGATCTATTCTTTCTTTCCACAACTCCATTTTGTTCGAGTATATGGAGAGGAAAATACATGGTTAAAACCATATTTATCACAAAACTTTGTAAAGTTTTGGTTTTCGAATTCACTTCCATGATCCGTTCTAATACTTGAAATAGCACATCCTTTTTCATTTTGAACCTTTTTAGCAAACTTTTCAAAGTACGAAAAGGTTTCGACTTACTTGCAAGAAAATATACCTGTGTAAAACGAGAGTAATCATTTACAATTACTAGACAATATTTCTTACCTCCAATGCTCTGGGTTCTTGTCGGTCCAAAGAGATCCATATGCAGCAACTGGAGAACATGATTAGTAGAGATATGTTTTATAGGCTTAAATGAATTTCTTACCTGTTTTCCCAAAATACATGGTGTGCATGAGTCAGACTTTTGATAAGGCAGTTTTGGTAGACCTTGAACAAGCTTCTTTGATGATATTTTGGCTAATTGCTTCATGTTGACATGGCCAAGCTTTCTATGCCATAAGACCGCTTCATCTTGAATTGAGATGAGACATTGCGTTTCATTTGGTCTTACATCAAGAAGATAGATATTTCCATGCCTTCGACCCATGAAAGACGAGTTGAGTCTTTACTTATTCCGAACATATCCCTTCTTGAAAAGAGATCTTGAACCCAAAGATTATCACACAGCTTGGCTAATGCTTTGAGAAGATTATAGTTGAGTCCTTCCACTAAAGAAACATTGCTTATTGTGAGATTTCCAATTTTAACAGTTCCAAATCCCACAATGCTTCCTTTGTTTGTTTCCACCAAATGAAACTTTTCCACCGTTTACTTGAACAATCTTTATAAAGCAATTTGAGTCTCCCGTCATGTGTCTTGAGCATCCGCTGTCAAGATACCATTTTACCTTCTTTTGACAGAGACTGTAATCAAAAGAGAGTTTCAAGCTTTCTTTGGTACCCAAATTTTCTTGGGTCCTTTGGTGTTAGTAGGAAAAACATTATTAGGCCATACCCTTTTGACAGGCTTCCAGATCATAGGACATTCTTTTTCAAAGTGATCTTGACTGTTACACTTTGAACACCTTAGAGCATTTCGACCTACGAGACTTTACAAAAACCCTTTTGAAATGATTTTTGTATGCTTCTCTCGATGGTCTTTTCTTGATTCTTTCTTTTACTTTCGGAAAATCAATCAAAGGGATTGTTTCGCCGTCATACCTAAACCAGACTTATTGAAGTAAGGTCTTTGACCGAAAGAACTTTCTCAAGTTTTTCGGACCCTATTGAAAATTTCTTTGAAATATTTGATAAGTCGGTCTTCAAGAAAGCATTTACTTTTGAAAGTTTATCTTCATTCTCTTTAAGAGTAGAAACATTCAAGTCTAGACTTTTCACTTTTTCTTCTAAAATATTTTCCTTTCGTTTTAAAGCTGAGTTTTCCTTTTCGGTTCGGAAATCTTTTTGAGAGAAGTCTTAAGACTGAAACATAATTCATCAATATATTTAGAGACTTTGACAGAATTTTAAAATCACTTACCTCAAATTCACCGTCCGAATCCGATCCATAGTCCGAGTCCGATTGTGCCATTAGACATAGATTGGCATATTCTTCATCACTTTCTTCACACTCTGTTTCGCTCCGTGGTTTCGGCTTTGAGAGCCTTTCGAGATTTTTCGGTTTTTCCTCTCTTCTTCTTCGAAGAGGACAGTTAGGTCTCGATGTGTCCTTTTTCTTACATTCGAAGCGTACTACATCTTTGTTTGGTTCCTCATCGCATACTTGGTTTGCTTTGTTTCGAAAACCTTGTTTTCTTGAGTTGAACCTTCTTCCTTTTCTATTCAGCTTTTCAATCTTCTTATCATAAGAGCAAGTTCCTCATCATCCGGATCTTCTTTAGAATCAGTATCATCGTAGTCATCATTAGATCTTAATGCAATGGATTTCTTACCTCTTGGATCTTCGTCTTCATTAATTCGCTCCACTTCGTAAGATTGAAGAGTTCCAATCAGCTCATCTACAGATAATGGCATAATTCTTTGCGTTTCTCGTATTGAAGTCTTTATATGATTCCAATCCTTGGAGAGTCCTCTCAAAGAACTTGTTCACCTTCATAGGATCAGTAATTTTCTGTCCTTGATTATCAAGTCCATTGATAATATCTGTAAAACGGCTAAACATGTCAGTTATAGATTCTCCTGGTTTCATTTTGAAGGCTTCGTATTGACCAAGAAGAATATTAATTCTAGTTTCCTTCACTCGGTCTGTCCCTTCATAGGTGATATGTAATCTATCCTGCAGACTTCTTTTGCTTGACACAAGAAGATATTCTCATTATATTCGATTGGTGACAAAGCACAATATAAAGAATAAATTGCTTTTGCATCGAGTGCTTGTCTCTTGTTTATCTCATCTTGAGACATTCCGCCGGTCTCAACTTTTCTTTCCCTCTTTCGGATACGATGCGATAATAGGAGTGATTCCTCTCTCCACAACATCCCATTCCGGAGGATCCTTAGATCGTAGGAAAGCTTTCATCTTGTTCTTCCGGATGTTATAATCCTTTCCATCGAAGTAGGGTGGTCTGGTATTGCTTTGACCTTCCACCAGCCCGATGCTAGCATACTAGCCATGGATCTTTTACTCAAGTAAAACACTTCAAATAAAGTAAGAACACAGGCTCGATACCAATTGATATAGCTAGTACGATTACCTAGAGGGGGTGAATAGGTATAAAAGATTTTTCTTTTGATAATTACACACTATTTAGATAAATAAACGATTTGCAGCAATTAAGAAAAACAATCGTAAGACTCGAGTAAGGGAAAGCGAGAATTAGACACGAGGTTTATAGTGGTTCGGCTTGTGTCAAGCCTACGTCCACTCTTTTCGCACCGACAGCCAATTGGCTGGATTCCACTATGAACAAAGAGATGTTACAAAGGTGATGATCTTTCTTGACTTCTTGGTGTAGACGATCTTCCACACTCTCAAGGTGTCACTAGAAATGAACACTCTCTCGTGTTTACAATTTCGCTCAAAATGGTCTCGACTAATAATCAAGGATCTTCAGACTCTGGAATTTTTCTATCAATCACACTCTCTAAAACCACTTGAATATCTTCATTTTATACTCCTTTATGCCATCATAGCCGTTGGCACTTACCAAAGGAATTCCTCCAATCTACCCGTTGGACGGAATCAATTACGAAGATCATTCGAGCTATTTAAGGAGTCTGGCGATAGCCCATCAATCTGTTCGCCCATACAATCGGGATCTTGGTTTCCAAGAATAGAACATACCAAGAATACTTCGACAACCATCGGATCTTTAATCGATCTAGATAAGAACAAACAAAGACTCCGAGATGTTTATCCAACCAAGGGATCTTTTCCGGAGGGATAGGATCGAATCCTCAACCATAAGCTTCGGCTCTGGATTTCCTTTGCTACTGGAATAGAAAGACTGTCAGTGAGAATAGTCTTGAGTCTAGAGTCTTGAGTTTTGAGTCTTGAGTCTTGAGATAATAAGGTCTTGAGACTTTAATCTTCGGTCTCCGAATATCCAGACTTAGACTGATAGAAACGTTTTGTCAGCTTCAAAAGATTCTGGAAAGATTTCTCCAACAGTGGCTGCTGGGGTTCACGTGTTCAGGGATGACGACGCACTCCCAATTGGTGAAGAGATAGAGCTGGAGCTCCTCCAGGCCATCAGAAGTTGCAGGATTGCGATCCCCATCATTTCTGAACAGTATTTCGAGAGTAATTGGTGCCTTCGTGAGCTCATCGAGATTATGAATTGCTCTGTAAAGCATGACACATCAGTCTTCCCTATATTCTATAAGGTGGATGTTGATATACGTCGCCTACACGATAACTTTGGAGAGGCTCTATTGAAACCGGAGATACAGGGCAGGCGAGAAGACGTGACGAAATGGGAGAAAGCGCTGCGAGATGTAACGTATATTAGAGGATGGATATCACAGACCATTGCTAATGGGTATGTATGTATGTATGTATGTATGTATGTATGTATGTATGTATGTGTATGCATTTACGAATCTACGAATCGAACCCCTATGCTCTTAGATCGGACTGGATGATGCGGAATCGCAGAGTCAGGGGAAGGAAGGCTATACGACTAACTTTGATTTACACACACGTGGTGGACAGGAATGAAGGAGAGCTGGTGAAAATTGTGGTCGAAGGGTTTTGAATGAATTGAAGCCAACATGGATCGAACGGCTCCCCCTGTTTCCTATATGGATGTCTAATCACCACATAAGATCATGTAAGTATTCTGTGTTCATCATGTGAGAGCTTTGGCCTCCTTAACTTTACATAAAGTCATAAGGTTCGCATGGTTTATGACTACCGATCTCGTGGCTTTTAAAAGTTACTTGGTCTTTTAGGATTTTCATATGATTGGCATGGGCTGCATCTCATCATCTCCCTTGGCGTGTCTTACTGGATCACAGTGTATCATTACTATTTGAAGGAGAAAAGAAGACTGCGTCAATGCCAAGTGTTCTTGGCCTTTCGTGGCTGTGATACTCGATACGGGTTTGCTGCATACCTATACATCAGCCTTGTGGCTGCAAAAATCAGTGTGTTTTTTGATGATGATATGTCCATCGTAGGTAAAGTCATTAGTGATGAGCTTATAAATGCCATCGAGCACTGCAAGATATCAATTCCAATTCTCTCTCCAAATTTTACCTCCTCTCAGTGGTGCCTACGTGAGTTAGAATCCATGGTTATATGCAAGAAAACAAAGGGGCAAAAGATATTACCCATCTTTTACAAAGTGAATCCATCGGACGTGCGAAATTTATCCCTTTCATTTGAATCAAATTTTTTATACATGAGGAGCGTTTTGGCAGAGATTGTTCTGAGCGATGGAAGCACGCTCTCAAGGAGGTTGGGTCCTTTAAAGGATGGGAATCGGAGAAAATTGCCAATGGGTACTTAGTTTCATCATTCACAAAAAAATCTTAATTCGGTCCTATTACTGGAAACTTCTTATACTACTCAGAGCTCACTTCAATTTTGTTTGGCGATTGGCAGGCATGAAGCAGTACTTGCGAAACAGGGGTTTTGAGGTTGTTGAAGAATCCCCAAACACAAGATGGCCATCTCCATCCACTGGATATTGACTCATTCTTGGTGTAAGTAACACCTCATTTTTATCACTCGTGTTTCCTATTTTACAAGAGGATTTTCCGAGACCATCAAACATGTCATCATTTATTGTTGATCATTTGCATTAATTTTCTAAAGAATGGTGAGAAATTCTTTTGGATTCAGATGCAGCATGGTTAATGGATGTCTTATGTTCAGATTTACAAGTCTATTCTGTTACAAATAGAGAGAATACATAGAAAGAAGCGTAAATGAGAGCAGGGAGACCAAGGGAATGAAAGACGGAGAGAAAATTGTCCAAACAATAAAAGGTCCAAGTCACCTTAATTAGTTATCTGAAGGTGCCGCAAAGGAGTTGCTATCGAGTGGAAGTAAAATGTGATCCCGGAAATGCAGATTGACATCTAATTAAGTCAAGTACATCTTCCTTACTCAAACTAATCGAGTTCGTTCCAGCGCAAAACAAGATGAGAAAACTAAAATGGAAACAGCTGCAATTTGCATTCACATAACTTGAAATATACCACAATGGGCTGGATCACTGGAAGATTATATCTCCTTTCTTCGCTTTATTGTATTTTTAAAACTAAAATCTGATCATGCACACATGGGAAAAGAAGCCATTTGATACCTAGCTAAGGTTGTTGAGAGGGGCTTTTCCTTAGGAATTGAGTAGGCAACAATTAAAAAGAGATTTCTATAATATTTGATTGTACTTTTTCTTTGGATTTGCAAATAGGGTTATTTTACCATGTTTTAGTTTTCTTATGGAGCAGAACAAGCCACTAGGAAAAAGAGAGTGCATTATTTCTCTTTTTCATGCAATTTCAGTAGGAAACCAATCTGGTTCCATCATCCCGTCCATTACAAGTAGGAATGACGTAATGCGACATGTGAGCAATTACGATAGAATGAGGAGCCACTACTATTGTACCCGACAAATTCACATGACTTTAACGATCTTCATCTCTATGAAGAAACTTGAATTGAAGTCACCAACAGGTTTGGGAAGATGAACTTCATCTCTTTAAATATCATAGCCCTGCTAGTTTCGAGTCAATCCTGATTATCTTCGCCCATTCAATTGATAGGTGAATAATTGTTTTCATCTTTACATTGGAAACATCAAAACTACGTTATTTTGAATTGACAAACCTGGTGATCTTGGTCTGTAGAAATTCAAAATCTTTTATGCATACAAGTCATAGAAAATCCTAATAACTTCCGCCTTTTTAAACATCGAAAGTTTGTTCAAACTCCAGTAGCTTGCAACCTCTAAACACTGAAATTGTATTGGATTATAATCATAGATGACATCTACAACTTAAGCTGTCTAATTTGTCAACTCCCAAATATTGAACTTTTGTTGTATTTGGTATTAGAAACTAGCTATACTGCAAAATTAACTAGTTTAACTTGTCCTTTGCCAAAGTAGAAACATCGTGATCACATGTCTCATTTCTCGACAGCTCGAAGTTGTAGGTCCTGCAAGACCACCAGATGGGCATGGTGATGAAGACCATCCCCATTATTTCAGGCTTCAGTTTTCTGTACTTTGCTGGATCCACCAAAGGCTAACTTGTTCTGTTTGTTCCTTTTTGTTCTTAGTTTAAAAGACCGTTGCCCAGCAACAGTTGAGTTGCAACTTTGTTTTTGGTACTTTGGATGTGGAATATTTACTCTCAGAGCTATGAATATTATTGTTAGGTCTTCCCTGGATTTTTTCCTAAACAATACTTCTCTTGTGACCCTATGCAAGGAATTTAATGAACAATTTGAGCTTTGAAGATATGCTTGTTGAATATGTTCAGCACTGAGATTTACTCATGCAATTAGAGGTGAAATAAGCACAAATGAGTGACGATTGTAAAGTGTTTTTGGTAACTTAAGAGTATCACTGCTATAGCAAACCTGCATTGACAGAAATTTGAGTAATTACTACATTGGGTACCTCCCTTTTATGCAGGGGAAGCTTATATTGCATTTTAGAGTTCAAACTTGAATGAGAATTGCTAGTATGCGGCAGCAGTACTGATAAACAAATAAATCAAAGGATTGTCCTCTGTCACTTTTTATTCCACCGCAACTGCTTTGACTAAAAGCTCTCTGTAAAGGAAGCCAGATCGACCCTTTTACTGTTCAGGGGGGGCGACTTTGTAAATTCACATTTTCCGGAGTCTTCGCTTGTGCACTGACTGCACCGGGTAGCACCTCCCCCGCTCAATTTTGAATTTTCTGTTGCATTTCTTTTTTTTAATTTCTATTGGATCATTTTGTCTTTGGCTGCAATAGCACGCGAGACATATTTCCTTTTTCCTTTTTCTTTCCTTCTTCATGCTCGAATCACGTGGCGTTGATTTTGTTTCTGACTTGTTGGTAATGTCTACCTTCTTTATTTACTCAACAAATCCTTAGGGGTGTTGTTGGCCAAAATCAGGTCCCATTGATCCCCAAATGCCGAAATATTTCAGTAAAGTATTTTTCACGACATGCTGTGGAAGCAATTTATATTGCTGGGTTGTAGAAAATAGTAAATAGACCATGTCACATTGACCCCAAATGCATGTTAAATACGTATGAACTAGTAGCTGTACTTCCAGAAAAGGATTTGAGAAGCACTTGTCATGCCTCTAGATTAGCATACCCTAAATGAAGTTGCATAGATCTTATGAGTACAATATCCATATTATTGAAGAAATTTCTTCTTGTAACGAGGGAACCATGTTCTATCTATAATTATTTCCCACCAAAACACATCACTTGTGCGCATGCGGTGTCAAATAACTATTTTCCATGAATAGGATATATGAGAATACTCTGCGAATTACTTCAAGTCTGTAGAGAAGAATAAGGACCGAAGCAACAAAAAAGAAAATGAAGAAAAGAATAACAATGGAATCTGAAAAGCAAGACAGGACAGTCAGCTCGGAACGTAAGAATAAAAATTCGGAACATCTAGCATTGCCCCCTTCACAAAAGAAAAACTTCATACACTAAACTCGAGCTAGAAGACCATGATTCTGCACATACGCCATCAAAATAAATCCCAACTCCAAACGTTGCACAAAATTAGACCAGCCAGCTCCCTCACAGCTAATAAGCAAAAAACACGATATCTCTTACTCAGTCTAAACTACTAATTCCAGCTCGACCCCCACATAATAAATAAATAATCAGATGAACAAATAGCTCCAAAATCAAAATGACAGAAACAAGGAATTTCAGAAGAAGAAATAGAAGCATCCACACACCTCTAGGTCCGATAGTAAAGAGACAGCGTCAGCCAATTTATCAATCCCAGATCGAAGAGCCTCTCTGCATTCCTTGCCGAAAGATACCCTCTTTGGACCCGCCCTTACCACAAAGTTCCCAACTTTTTGCCGGTTCCTCCATAGACACAACACCCTTTTGTTTCCACTCAGATTCTGAACAGGGAACGGCGCCCTAATTCTTCAATCTCAATCCAAAGAGTATAACTCGTAAAAGGGCATGAAGAATTTGAGAGAAAACTGAAGAAAAAGAGGAACTTATCGGAAAGAGCAGCTTGTGAAGGAGGATTGAAGATGCTGTGAAGGAGGCAGACATTTTCAGGGGCGGTTCCTTCCTGGGCTTTTCGAGGGGTTTAAGGCTTTAACATTGGGTTTATAGAAGCGGCCGATTCAATCAAGATGGACCGCAGAGAAAACAAGATGCATTGGTTCAATCATTTTTGCAAAAGAAAGAAAAATGGGAAAATTGATGGAGATTTAACCCATGGAGTTCATATAGAAGCGAGCAAAAGAAACCGTTCGGACCGGTTTTGGGCAATTTTTGGAGGCATTGGTCCGGTTTTCGATTCTGTAAAATTGGAATTGATGAATTTTGGTTAGATTCCCAATTTTAAGTGTAGATGGATTCCCAATTTTAAGTGCAGAACCGCCCACTCTGGCTAGACAATTTTTTTATAATTAGCTGTCTGAAGGTGCCATAGAGGAGTTGCTACAGAGTTGAAATGTGATCTCCCGAAACACCGATTGCCTTTCTGGTTAAGTGGAGTACGTCTTCCTTATTATGACTAAGTCCAAAAATCGGCTCGTTCCAGCGTAAAACAAGATGAGCAAATGGAAAATGGGAAAACAGTGACGATTTCCGTTTAGCATAGCTTGAAAATATACTATAATGTGCCGGATCAAGGGAAGAGAACATGTCCTTCCTAGCTTTTTCGTCCTTGTTAAAACTAAACGGTGATTGTCAGCGCAAAGCAAAAGAAGCTTTTTTGTAGGAAGAGACAAGGCAACAATGAGGTCTGTTCAATGATTTAGCATGTCGATCTCAATGTGACCTGTTGCTTGTACGCCTTTGTTGCCGCTAAGTTCTACGATATACAGTGGTGCTTTCTCTTTGGATACGTACATAGGAAGATTTTATTGCGTAATAGGTCTGTAGTAGGACACACCGCTAGGAATAAAAGATATTTGAAAAGGAAAAATTTGCATTTTCTCTCTTCTTCAGCCAATTTCAGTAGGAAACTAATCCGGTAAGATCTTTATATCCATTCCATGCAGGAATGACATACTATGGCATGTGAGCAAATAAAATTGAACTTGATGAATTCACATATTTAGGTTCCAGAGCAATTATCTCACCATAAAGCAGCACCGTCTAGCCGTGCAGATATTTGATTTCATACAAATTCAGTGGTGTACCTCAAATGGTATTCTCCTTTAGATCTCTCGGAAGCCAAATTCCTTCATTATGTGAGAGCAGAGTCTGTGGTGCCCTGCGGTTGTTCCGTTACCAGCATCCATCACCTCAAAACTAGAGCAGCCATCCAGGTTTATCATCACTAATGTGACCCCTTTCTGCAATATTGGTATTTCAGATCAGATAGCAAATGCAAAAGGATATGCCTGGTTCTTTAGCCGATTAATATGCAGAACAACCTTACGGAGGCTATTGCACAATGAGCATAGGCATGGATCTTATTTGATCCGGAGTAGCTCCCTCCCAGAACATTTCTCCCCATGAGTCGTTACCCAAAGCTGTGCACTGCAACGAAGAAATCAGCCTCTAGATGTCTTATTTCATTAACATGCTGCAGAGAAAGGGAGTGCTGACTAACTAACTAAGCTTATGTGTATGCTTGGTCTCTAAATGTACCGGCAAATTCCATCAATATGTAGGTTTTAGGACTTTGAGGAAGGCGTAACCAAAACAAATTTATTGCACCTTTCAACTAGAAGTGCCAGAAAAGGATTTAACAACAAGGACACGCCAATAAACCATGAGAGAAGAAGAGATGCCCCCATCAATCAGCTTGAAATTGTCGATTTTAGGAACTTAATGATTGTCAGAGGAATTCAACTATAACCTGTAATAGTCAGGATTTGGATCATTGGAATTGCATTTGGAAACCATAATTTGCACATCCCAGTAATTGTCTGCAATACGTTTTCATATCAAAAGTATATGCAATGCTTATCTGATCCAGATGCCTGTTTTCCACACACAAAAAGCATCTGTGTATCATCACTATTTCTGCAGAACAAGATCAAGACCGTCCAGTTCATCAGTGCATCAGGAAAAGTACCAGAAGCTGTACACAAATGCACTTGAAACCCCATTGTGGCTGCTGTTGAAAGCTCCTCCTGCTTCACCAACCGATGCTACTGCCGAAGTAGCTCAAGTACACTTAATTGTGTTTCGCAACTTATTAAATATCTTAGCTATGCCATCAAGATATGTCCGATTACAAATCTTTTCGATGAGGTGCTGATCAGCCCCTACTCACTGGAAAAACTGCCTAAGATCCAAGATGATTATAAGTACTCAAGAAGTAAGTAAAGAAGGCTCCCAATCAGGGATTGTAGATGTGAAGAGCAATTGCATCAGAGGATTTTGGGTCTTGGCCAAGTATCCTTATAGCAAAGTGCATTATAGCTTCCCCCTGGTGCGAAGATAAGAGGCTTGGGTTTGAAACTCTTGTTAATGTCTAACACCAAGTTCTCGAGATAAATTTTATCAGACACATACTGGTTTGCTGCTCCTCTTTACCAACTCCACTCGCACTCAATTAGTTTCCTGAACAGCAGGATCAGCATGTCCAAAAGTGTACACACAAAATTATCGCCCACAAATCCACCCATGTATAGTGAAAACTTGCTTCAGTATTATACGATTGGTTATAAGCCTATATTGGACGTAGTAAATAAAGTATTCAAATTTACTCTAGTGGATCCAAATATATAAAATATAAATGGCTGCAATATAATTGGAGTAGGAGGCGCTTCTAAAGTCACTATACATAGCTCTAAAATCAGAATAAAGAGTGTAATTGCTAATTACCAAATTCCCAGCAAAGAATTGTGTAATTCTTGCCGACGGTACAATGCACAATGTACAAAGGATTCGATATCCTTAGAATCCCAAGTCCCCATTGCAGGCCCATGTCTTCGCGGTATTGTTTGTCCATTAAGTGCTTTTAACCCAAAGATGACTTAAACACTGATGAAGACGAAATAGATCTACATTAATAAAAAAAGTTCTCAGTTAAGAAACATGAACTTGGGTTCTTCACCCTTTCTGAACTATGATACTTGGTCGATGTAGCTCAAAATGAGATGGATCATCTTCTAGACAAAAGCCAAGTCATCAAAGAATCAGTTTCTGAGAAGTTACAACACTCGGAATCTGTCAAGAAAGTTGAATTGAAGTCACAAACCAATCTCGTGAAGATGAACTTCTTCTCTTTAAATATATCAGCACTGCCAGTTTAAAGTCAATCTTATATGTCTTGCCCATTCAAATAACAAGCGAGTAATAGTTTCCATATGTACATCGCAAACATCAAAATTCTGTTAGATTTGATTCAACAAACCCGGTGATCTTGCCATTTAGAAATTCAAAATCATAGTCAGAAAAAGGGAGTGTGCTGTGCAGCAGCCATGAACTCAGTTATGCGGAAAATTCTACTGTCCCGTCCAATCAAAAACCGAAAAAAATTCCGTATCGGTATATTTGAAGTTGCTGGCAATTTTCCTAACGTGTTGGTGAAAAAAAAAAAATAAAAAAACACGACTAATGATTTGCTTGCCAGGTACACTGGCAGGGAATACGAATAACCAACACTATAAAAAAAATTATTAATAACCCGATAAATTATAGATTACCAACTTCTCTTAAATTTTGTCATTATTATATGTAAACTACCAACTCCTCTTAAATTTTTACCTTTGTTTTACGAGAAAGTCCTCCTGTAATAGAGATTTCACTAAAATATCGACCGAAAGATAGTAACACGACACTTAAATAACCTCAAATTACACCATTCCCAAACCATCACAATCCTATTAATTACCTGGATATTCTCTAGACTGACTTGTTCAACATTTGGAAAAGCTAAAGTTGTTCTGCGAAGTTGTACAGCACTCTTTTGCAGGCCTTACTTTGCACGATGTGCTATTCACCATCGGAAAATTCTTTGTCACCACATGAAGACTTAGCGAATTGGTGTGGGTTGCCTTTCTCACGAAATTTCCAAGAACATAGAGATATAAATGCCAGCTTTTAATTTGTGGAATTTATGGTGATCTGCTGATCACATGGATGACATAGGCACGTTTACTTCCCTTGCTAAAATCAACATACATCTGTTTCCCACTCGGCATATTCTTTACAACTTAAGACTCAAACTACTTTTTTTGTATCGAATGCTAAACACGCATAAGTTATGGTGCTAAATACCCAAATTGTCTTGGAATATCCATGCAAAAGCAAGTAGAATGATATTTTATATTCATGCTAAATCACCCTTTTATTATAAATATTTTCACGAATTTGTTAATTTATTTTTTCACATGGCCAAACCCGCCGGCATGTTCGTGGTGTATTGAAATATTCTGTTTTCTCGATCTAATTTCTTTTCAGCGAGTTCTGTGTTGGATCTTCTCCATTCAAGACTTATATCATCTTGAAAAGTAGCCGAATGTGAAGTAATTGAGTAGTGTATATACATGGATCAAAACCCTAGAGCAGTGGGGGATCGAGATTTAAATGAAAGTTTCAACACGTAATCACTAATCTTAATCATGCATTTGTTATAATCATCAGTCTTGGCAAGAACCGCAAGGAGTGGCCGACTTAGGCGGATGAACGATGTAAGATCCAACATTAAGCCCGAGTTGCTCTTCTCGATGCTGTTCTTATTTTAACAGAACGATTAGGGAAAATTCAAACCACGAGTCAAATTATGACAAGACTCAAATTTTAGGGGAAGGATAATATTCCTTCACCCATTGTAATACTCAAGAAAACGAATAAGAAAAGTCAACATTATTACAAAGAGGCCTTAGTATTTTGTGAGTAAACAAAAACGATGTCTGGAATCTTGAAAGCATCAAGTTTGGAGATAAGGAATAATGCAGAAGAGAGAGTTTTGCGTAATTTTTTTAGAGTCCATAATGAAAAATATATTATAAGATGACTATATAATGTAATAAGATATTTTCAATTACAATCAATTAAGATCGATAAAGGGCACACACAATTAAAGAAGGGAGATATAGAAAATCTTCTAGATATATCTCAACATCTTTCAAACTCAAGATGATGTAGAAGAACACTCAGATCTGCTTTAGTGAAGACATCAATAGTATGATCAACCGATAAAGTGGAGACAAGAGAAATAGTACCATGGAGCACACGATATTGTATGGAACAACAGTCCATTTAAATGAGCTTGATGTGTTAATGGAAAACATCATTATTTGTTATTTTGATAGCACTCTAGTTGTCATAGTAAATGAGTGTTCCACCATTATGACGGAATCTCGTGTCTTCTAATAGCCATATAGTAATTTTAATAGCATAATGGCTAGACGACGATATTCTGCTTTCATACTAGATCGAGTGATAAGAGTTTGTTTCTTATTACACTTTAAGATAAGTGAGTTACCTAGAAAGAAGCAGTAGCCTATAGTGAAGTGTCTGTCAACATCAAAATTAGTTGTCAACTCTAAGGTAAAGTGAACAAAAAAGTGAAGGCCATGAAACAAGGTACCCTTGATGTAATGAAGAATTGGAAAAATTGACACAAAGTGAGCATACATGACGTGATCATGAACTGACTGACAATGTGAACTGCATAGGCGATGTAGAAATAGGAAGACATACAAGAATGCTGACCTTTTGGCAATAAATTGAAGGATTTGGAAGAGGGGTCTCATATTTGTCATCAAATTTGGCATTAGTCTTAGTGAGAGTTGTAGCAATTTTGTTACTAGTGAGTCTTGCTCGACAATAACTAGAGGAATTTGAAGCAACCTCCAAGCCTAGAAGATAGCTAAGTTATCAAAAATCTTTCATTTTAAATTGTTGATTGAGATATTGTTGTAGTTTTGTAATGCTAGTATGATTATCGTCAATTTTGACCATGTCATCCACATAAAATAATAGTAGAATATACCCACGAGATATATATGGAACAAATAGAGCATGGCCATTGGGATTGGATAAAAAGCAAAGACATTTCTTGGTTGAGCTAAACTTAGAATGTAATGTAGGATGAGCTTGTTTCAATCTACATAATATTCGAAGTAATTGATACACTTCACTAAATATCAGTATCTCCAGGAGTAGACTCCATATAGATTTCCTCAGTAATATTGCCATTGAGATATGGATTTTTAACATCCATCTAGAATAGAGACCAACCCTTGATAGAGGTGACACTGAGAAGACTTTGAACATAAGTAAGATTTGCAATTCCATTATTTTAAGTAAAACCTTCTACTACTAATTATGCTTTATAGTGTTCAACAGTACCATGTACCATTGTTTTAATCTTATACACCTATATAGAACCAAAAGTAGACTTTTCAAGAGGCAAATCAACCAAATCTAACCACCGGCCTTGGTGGCTCCGCTGGATAAGAATCCCTTACCTTGGGGGAAAGGTGAGGGGGTCAAACCCCAGGGGAAGCATCGGCGATTTAAGCGTGACGTCGGGGTGGTGGGTCCTCTGCTAGCGTCGCTCCAGGGTTTACTTGGCGGCTATGTACCGCCGTAAGGCGACGAACGGCTGACGGGGTTCCCTGGGTATCAAAAAAAAAAAAAAATCAACCAAATCTATGTGATTTGTCAAAAGCTTGCGATTTATCTAAAGTAGCTTGTTGCCAAAGATGATAAGTACTAGTTTCTCTAAATGTATGAGGCTCATGAAAAGAAACAACGGTAGCGTAACAATGGAAACTACATAGTCAAACAAAAGGTTGACTTACGTAGGTGGAACGGGGAATAGAAGAAGGGGGAATGACCGAGGGTGGAAAATCAGTTGATAGTGCAATGGATTTACTGAAGTGGTACCACTGGAGGTACTTCATCATGATTAAGAGAAGACAACTTTGAATAAGAAGATTCCAAAAGTAGAGCGAAGTCTATCGTCTTTAGGGAATAAATCCATTAAAGGATTAGTAATGGGGGGAATACTAGGAGAGCATTCGAAAGGACGGAGTGATGACAACATTTTATATTCCCAAAAGGTAATATGAAAAGACACGTGAAAAATATTAGCGAAAGGATTCTAACCTTTGTACCTTTCGTGTCTAAGCCTAGACATGAGGGGAAAGTGTTAAAATATGTTTATAACAAACCATTTATTCATCTAGCTGCTTAAATTTTAGAACAATTGAAAATGATCATACAAAATACATCTTCAAAATAAGAGAAAGCATGGAACGAAGACATACTTAGATGCCAAAGAATAAAAGAAGTAAGGAGCAAAGAAGAAAATAAATGACTCCGCAATTTGTTCTACCACTAGCCCTTCTGTCGGT
This sequence comes from Eucalyptus brandiana, assembly GCA_014182725.1. NCBI lineage: Eukaryota > Viridiplantae > Streptophyta > Magnoliopsida > Myrtales > Myrtaceae > Eucalyptus > Eucalyptus brandiana. The sequence continues at coordinate 17,626,046 of CM024671.1, read as the reverse complement.
GTACGCTTAGAGTTTCCTTCAGATAAAAACAAGAGCATCAAGTTGAGTCCTCGCTACAGAGAAATATTATTAGCTAGCGATGAAAAAAAAAAAAAAAAAAAAACTTCAATCTTTAAAGAAGACGAACTCAAAGTATAGTCAACTTTATAACGTCCTTGGAATTTCTGGGTAAACAAAAACGACTTGAATCTTGTAAACATCAAGTCATGAATAAGACAAAGCATTTAAAGAAGACATACTAAAGTCCGAAAAGAGAAAAGACAAGTCACGAAGAAAGTAAGAAAATGAATTCCCTGGCGATTGTTCTACCACTAGCCCATCTCTCCGTGTGCGCTTACAGATTCCTGCAAAAGAAGAAAAGCACGGCCCCTCAGAACTATGATGTGTTCTTGAGTTTTAGAGGTGGAGACACTCGAACTGGCTTCACCGATTTCCTCTACAACAGCCTGGTAGCTGCTGGGGTTCATGTGTTCAGGGATGATGATGCGCTCCCAGTTGGCAAGCAGATTGGCCCAGAGATTCTCTGGGCCATTAGGAGTTGTAGGATCGCAATCCCCATCATCTCCGAACAGTATGCGCAGAGTAAATGGTGCCTCCGTGAGCTCACAGAGATAATGGATTGCCACAGACATCATGGCAAATCAGTCTTCCCTATATTCTATAAGGTGGATGTTGTTGATGTGGGTCGCCAACGAGGTAACTTTGAAGAGGCTCTGTGTAAACATGAGATGCAGTTCAGCACAAAAGAAGTGCTAGAATGGCGGGAAGCGCTGACTTCTGTAGCGAGGATTAAAGGATGGATATCAGAAACCGTTGCTAATGGGTACGTACGTACGCACTTAATTGTTTAGGAATCTACGAATATATATCTGTCACAAATCTCAATCCAAACCCTTGTTCTCTTGGATGGGAGTGACCAGAATCACAGAGTCAGGGGAAGGAAGTAGTCAAACGCCTAACTTTGATGTCTTATGTTAAAGCATCATATATCACATATCGCTTATTTACGGGGTATTTTTATTTATTTATATACAAGTGGTATTTCTCCACTTATAAGTTAGGCTTCTGAGTTCGGAATCCTAACTTGATATTTAAGTTAGATTCTGCTTTATTTTGCATGTGCAAACTTGTTCATCAAATTTCACATGTCGTTTATAATCTGATTTCCTCATGAAATGGGCTTGTCTATGAGGTCTGCAGGCACGAAGGAGAGCTAGTGAATATGGTGGTCACAAAGGTCTCGAGTGAATTGAAGACGACGTGGATCGAACGACTCCCCATGTTTCCTATATTGATGTCTAATGATTATGCAAAATCAGGTATCTCCCAATTCCATTTGAGCCAAGCGCCAACCATTAGTAAATATTCTGTGCTCATAAAGTGAGAGCTTTGGCCTTCCCACATAGTGAAGGCGTGTAAGGTTCACGTGTTTTATGACTTAGGCCGATTTCGTGCATTTAAAAGTGGTCTTCTGAAATTTTCGACTTCATCTTATCATCATCACTTTGGTTTGTCTTGCTGGATCACAGTCCATCGTTGCCTTTTGGAGAAGAAAAGAAGAGAGAGTAAATGGCAAGTGTTTTTGGCCTTTCGGGGCCCTGATACTCGATTTGGCTTTGCCGCTTACCTCTACATCAGCCTTGTGACAGCAGGAATCAGAGTTTTTAATGATAATGATCCGTACCTCATAGGTAAAGATGTTGCTCATGAGATTCGCAATGCCATTGATCACTGCGAGATATCCATTCCAATTATCTCTGAAAATTATGCCTCCTCTCCTTGGTGCCTTAATGAGCTAGCTCAAATGGTTGAATCCAAGAGAATAAAGGGGCAAGATATATTGCCCATTTTCTATAAAGTAAGCACCTCACACGTGCGAAACTTATCTCATTTTTTTGGAGAGTGCATGCTTCGACATAAGAAATTGGTTGACACAAATACTTACGAGCGGTGGGAGCAAGCTCTTAGGGAGGTTGGGTCCTCCAAAGGATGGGCGACAGAGAAAATCGCCAATGGGTACCTTTCATCATTTCCACCCAGATTTTAATTTGATCCTATTACTGAAAACTTCTTGTGATACTCCTAAGAGCTTACTTCAAGTTCATTTGCAATTGGCAGGCATGAAGGGCTACTTGTAAAACGAGTCGTTAAGGAGGTTTCAAGGTTGTTGAACAATCCCCGAACACGTGATCCCCCCATCCCCATCCCCAAACACATCTCCCGTATGTAATTCCTATTTTACAAGAGGGTTTTCCTATGTGATTAAATGTGTCCTCGCTTATTTTTCGTCATTTGTATTAATTTTCTAAAGATTGTTGAGGAATTCTTTTGGAGCTAAAGAAATATGTTACTCATGCTATGTTGCCTAATCTATGTAATAAACATGCCGTTTGTGGGTTCAGATGTGATGCGATTAAAGAATGACTCATGTTCGGATCTGATAAGTCTAGTTTGTTACAGAAAGAGAGGGGCTGTGAAAGGAAACAGGAATGAGGGCATGGAGACCAAGAGAACGGAAGGAGGACAGAAAAATATCCAAAAAAATAAGATGGTCCAATCACCTTAACTAAAGGAAAGTCCTAAATTCTATTGTACGGATACAAATTCAATCATAAATGTTTTCATTTGATCGAATCATAAACCTTTTGACAATTTGTTAATGTAATCATTCTAGGTAATTTTGACCGGCAATCATTGATGTGAATGCTGACCTTATTAGGGGCACAGCTAACACTGACGTGAACTTTTTTTTTTTTTGAATTTTTATAATTTTTATAATTTTTTCTTTTGTCTTTTTTTCTTTCTTTCTTCCTCCATTGATCACTAGGCCTCAAGCAAGGCTTGCTCTCGCTCTTGGCCAAGGTTAACAAGGGTCAACTTTGCTGGCCTCAGGCAAGGCTAACCCTTGCTTGTGGCCAATCGATAGCCATGGCGATCAACATAGGCAAAAACAAGAAAAAGAGAAACCATAGAAAAAGAAAAGAAGAAAAAGAAAAAGAAAAAAGTCACTAAAAATTCAATAAAGCATCAATGTTAGTATAGGCTAGCGTTCACGTCAACAATTGCTAGTCAAAATTAGACGGAAAGACTATATTGACAAAATGTCTAAAAGTTTAAGACTTAATTGTCCAAATTGAATGGTTTTGGATTCAATTGACATTCATATAATAGGTTTAGGATTTTGTTAGTAATTATCCTTCTTAATTAGATGTCCGAAAGTGCAATAAAGGATTTGCTATGGAGTTGAAGTAAAATGTAATCTCCCGAAGTACATATTACCTTGTAATCAATTCTGGTACATCTTCCCTATTATAATGAGTGGAAACGTCAGCTTGTTCCCACATAAAACAAGATGAGAAAACGAAAATGGGAAAACAATTGCAATTTGCATTACAATAGCTTGAAAATTACATCAATGGGCTGGATCACAGGAAGAGATATCCCTTTTTAGCATCTTCTATGTAGAGCTTCCGTCTTCTTCCTCTATCTCTTGCTTCTGGGTTTCTTATTTCCTATCGCTAATGGAAGGAATTTCGGATGATGGGCCTCTCCGTACTTGTTTCCATCCATTTCTTTCGTGAATGTAGTTTTCTGACCACCTGGGTCTTCTCCATCTTTCTTCTTTCCCCCTTCATCTCGCCTGGTTTCTGGTCTCGTCGCTCTCTCAAACTTGCTGTCTCTCTCAACTTTCTGAAATTCTCATCTTGCATGTTCCCGATTTACCATTATCTCTTTGCATGGATGGCTTTTCACTTTGTTCTCTCTCCGCTCTTTGCTGATACCTCCATACAATAGAATTTTCTCTTCGGATGGCTTCTTCGTCTCAGGGAGAGGAAGCCCGACTTGCCGCTCTTTGCAGTCGGTTAGGTCGTTTATGGACTCCTAAGCCGATTGAAGTCTGGGAAGACGAGGCCCCTGCAGCAAAGCTTGAGGAATGTAAGTTATGTCTAATTGGGAAGATTCTCTCTACTTCTACTGTCAATCTCCCTGCTTTTCAGCATACAATGAATCGTATATGGCGCACAGACAATGTTGAGGTTTCACAGAGGGAGGAAGGTCTCTACGTTGTCAAGTTTAACTCGGAAGCAGAAAAACAACGTGTGTTAGATACTGGTCCCTGGTTATTTTCTAGTAATCTGGTCATTCTTAAGCCCTGGACCCCGAATACTCCCTTTCACTGTTATGACTTCACATGCTGTGCATTTTGGGTCCAAGTGTTTGGTCTTCCTCTAGAGCGATGTACTCCTCAACTAGTTAGCAAGGCTGTGAGTGAAGTGGGTAAGGTTCTGGAGGTCCGCATAGAATCTAAGGATAAGTCACCAATCCGAGTTGTGCGAGCAAAAGTGGAACTCAGCCTCTCCGAGCCGCTAAAACCTGGAAAACTTATTCGCAGCGGGGAAAAACATATGGCTCGACTTCCGTTATGAACGTTTACCACATTACTGCTATTCTTGTGGAATTATTGGTCACTATGCTTCATACTGCAAGGATATTCCCTATGAGGATACTAAATTTGATAGCAGGGATCAACTATACTATGGACAATGGCTTCGGGCTGATGTACGGGAACACAGTCCTTTCTAGCAAGCTTTTTACGAATCTACAACACCTCCGGAAACTTTTGAAGAAACCGTACCTGAAACTCCTCCATCAGGTCAACTCTTACTCCCTGCTGCTCCTTATGAGATCCCTCAACAAACCCCTCCAATGGAGGCTCGACCAACTCAGCACCTTCACTCCTCACCTGAGCCTATGGTCTTGTTTCCTCCCCACCCCCGCACCAAAGACAAAGAACATGATTATTCCAATTCCACAGCAGAGGTTTCTTCCTCTAAGAAGACTAAACCTTTGCACTTGCGTGCAAAACCAACTCCTATCAAAAAGGCTAAGCGTTTTTTGCCGTATCACTCTCGTTCCATCCCTCTTGACACTCTTGATGAGAGTCTGCTCTTAGATACACCCATACTGGAGGCCCCAAGGGCCGAGGATTGGGCTGTGGTGGCTTGCCCGAAAAAGCCACCTCTGGACAAATGAAGATATTAAGCCGGCACCGCGTCGGGGATTGGGCAATTCCACGACGGTTCAAGCCCCGAGAGCCTTAGTGGCTCAAGATCGGCTGATATTATTTTTTTGATGGAGACTCGGAACCGAGAACGAGGTTATTATAAATATACAACGGCGGCTGCATTATCCTAATAGATTTGTAGTTAATCCTATCGGTTTGGCTAGGGGCATGGTTCTTTTTTGGCGAGACTCTGTTTCTCTCTCAGTTACTACTCACAGCTCCTATTTTATAGATGCTATATGTTCTGATGATAGATGCCCTTCCCCTATGTGCACTACTTACCTACATGCTCCTGCTGTCTATAGCCAAAGACTCCCTTTCTGGGCTGATTTGAGGCGGCTTAGCCTCTTACATACTCTGCCTTGGCTATGCATTGGTGATTTCAATGAGGTTCTACATCATTGGGAAAAGATAGGGCAGAAACCAGCAGATCAGTATCGCTTAAAATCCTTCAGAGAAATGATCCATGATTGTGCTTTGTTGGACATGGACTCTAAGGGCTGTGCCTATACGTGGGTTAATCAGCGGAGTGGTGCTGCTATCATCAAAGAAAGGCTTGATCGTGCATTATGTACGATTGAATGGCGAGTGACCTTTGCGAATGCAGAAGTTATAGCCTTACCTGCTATTGCATCGGATCACAGTCCACTTCTACTTAATACTGATCAAAATGCAGCAAAGAAGAAGAGATTATTTACCTTTGAATCTTTCTGGTTGCAAGATCCCGACGCCACGGGGGTGGTTTCCGATACCCGGTCTTCTTCCTCTCTCCTAAATGCTACAATATCCAAGAAGCTCCGGGCTACCTCGGCTGCCTTGTTGCGATGGAGTAGTCATAAGTTCAAAGCGGGTCATCGTCAACTTTCTCTCCTTCAGCAGGAGCTTCAGCAATGCACCAACCAACCTGTTGTCAATCATAATTATACTCACATCAATTCTCTGAAGACACAAATTCAGCATATATGGTCTCAAGAAGAGCACTATTGGGCGATGCGGTCTCGCATCAAATGGCTGCAGTGTGGGGATAAAAACACGAGATTTTTTCATGCTACGACTATCCAACGTAGAAAAAGAAACACCATCACCACCCTACAGGACAGTAATGAGAACTGGATCCGAGACCCAAACCAGCTTAAATAGATGACTTTTGATTTTTTCAGGGACCTGTATACCTCCGAAGGCCCTAGGGATTTTCATCCTATTCTCGCTCAATGTCCTACGGTTGTTACAAATGACATGAATGCTTTACTTGATCGCCGAACTTACTCGGGAAGAGGTAAAACGGGCTACCTTTCAGCCGGGCGCATCCAATGCACCGGGTCCCGATGGCTTGAATGGCCTCTTCTATCA